>CM045555.1:14415624-15015624 GCA_024721245.1 Mitragyna speciosa
AAATGAACATCACTGATCCAGGAAGTACACCATCGGATACTCCTGATTCTGAATAATGCTGTCTGAAAAGAATACTGACAACCGAGAAAAAGCATCACAGGTGAAATTTACTTTTGTAGTTTTCAGGAATGTAATAATGCTTTACTTTTACTTTTTACTTTTTCAAGGATGTAATAAGTTTTTACTCTTGTAATTTGCTTTTACCTTCACGGGTTGTTAAAAAGTTATGATTATGTCTGGAAAAGAAGATTCCTCTTAGGCTATAAAAGAGGACTACTCTAGCATTAAGGGATCATCGAGTCTTAGATTTGTGAATAAGTTTTCTAAGTGTACTTTGGTTTGTATTCAGAGTCGAAGAACGACAGTTTGTAAAAATTCTGAATATCAATAATATTCAATTCAGTTCTTCAAACTTGTTTGATCCTTGGTTCTTTATCTTTTAAAATCTTGAAACATAATTGAAGTCAGCTTCCTTTTAAAATTGTTTTCCAGTAAAATTTTACTAAGAAACCAAGAGTACCGCCATAGTACCAGGAAGGGAAAAAGGGAAGACAGTTTAAGATAGTAAGACCTTTGCTTGGAAAACCTTTGCTTCAGGAAAACTGATCAAGATTATCTTTCAGGGCCCAAATTGGTATTAGAGCCATATCAAATAGGTTTGATTATTACTGATATTATTATGTTTGAATTTTCTGAACTACCTCGTGAACTTCAAGCTGTTATTTTAGCTTGTGTTTATGTTCAAGATATCTTTTCTTTTTATAATTTCTGTGAAGAATTTGGACACTACTATCGTTATCTAGTTTGGTTCTATTCCCCTTCAATCAGATTACCTTAGAGAGAAAAGCCAGCAAAGTTTATTCATCTTCTTATTTAATATGAGTTCTTCAGCTAAATCAAGTTCTGCAAGTATTTCTAATAGATTAGATTATCTTTATGAAATATCTGTAGATCCAGATCAAGTAAATCCAACCTCTTTTATATGTTGATTGATCATCAGAATTGTCTGTGCTCAATGGAGTTTCAATGGTAGAGATTAAAGGAATGCTGTCTTGTATTTGTTCCTACAAAAAGGAAGAGATTTCATCAGTTTTCTTTTTGACAGAAAATGTTAAAACATTTGTTTGGCTTTCTGCTTTTTCTTGTTCTTCTTTAAGGGTTTTCATCTTCTTCTCTTGTTCCATTTTCCTTCTTGCCTTTAGTTGATCTCTTAACCACCGGCTACTATTATGATATGGTATTTCTTCCTCAGATGACTGATAGTAGGACGGGGATGGTAACGGTGTTGCTCCAAAAGTTGAGACAGAGTGAGTTTTTAATGGTTTTGCTCCAAAGGCTGAAACAGTTTCCTTTTTCTTTGATTTGTTGGAATCATAAGATCCAATCTTCCCTGTTTCCTTCAAACTTTTTATCTGCATTTTCAAATACTTAATATCCTGCTCTTTTTGTTCATAATAATCAATAATGGAGGTACCAAAACTAGGAATTTGTCTTTGAACTTCCACAAGTCTTTTCTCCAATGTCCTAATCATTTTAAATGCCTCAGTATTTTGAGCTGTTGTTGTTTCTGTCAAAGAATCAAGTTTGGTTGAAACATTTTTCATAGTTTCATGGATAGAATTCAATGCTTTATTTTGACATAAAGTATTCTCAGTCTGCCAATTTAAAACTTCTTCAGTTTTACTACTTTGGGCAGTAGAACCGGAAGGAAAAACTGTGGGATGAGCATTCTAAATTTTTGCAGTGTGACGTGAGTGATTCTTTACAAAAGTATCTTGGATTGAGGGAAATTCATTGGGACTGAACATACAGACTGAAGGAATTTCTGTGGATGGATTCAAAATAGGGGTCAAAGGCTCAGGGTATTCCTGTCTTATTATCCTCAAACATTTTTTATAATAAGGATGTAGATTCTTGTCAGGGGGTTTTGGTGTAACTTTCTTTAGCTCCATCCATTCATCAAGAATTTGAATACCATCAAATTTACTTCTTAAAGAAGAAGATTCTTGAGTATCCCCCTTTTTTGAAAAATCATCTCTGGGATCACATGTTGAAGCTTTCTTCCTTGGGTCCTTTTTCCTTTCACATTTCCTGCAAAAACAAATATCCCAATAAATATGACCAGAAAATGGATCTTGGAAATAATGAATGGGTTGTCCATTATCCTTAAATTGTAAAATCAAATCTATTAATGATTCTTTTGGCTTTTTCCAAGGCTGAGGTTCTTATTGATATGTGGATAAGAACATGTCAATTTCCCTTTTCCTTTGAGATGGGTATGATCAAAAGCAATAGAGACAGATCCGTCAGGATTTGAAATCATCTTAGAATCGGATGATTCTAAAGGTTGTTGGTATCTTGGCTGATGAAGTTTCTCATAATCAGTAACCCATGCTTCTGGAAGAAGTTGGACTAACTCATCTCGAGTGATTTGTCTTGGAACATTAGTACAAGTAGCAGAATTTTGTTCATCCACTTTAATTAGCAAAGCATCTTCCCCTCCTGGGAGAGTAAGATCTAAGGCATGATTTTGTACACAATAAGCCATCTGATAATGAAGAGTTGTTGCAATAGCATCTGGCACTTGTTCCGCTCCATGTATTTGGACCTGTACTTTTAATGCTTCCAATAGATGAGGATCACACAAAGAAATATTAAAATTAGGGAACAAAGTCACAAAAACTGTACCAGCATTTAATGTAGTCTCAATAGTAGCTATGCAAGCATATTGATATTTTACAAATCTACTATCTAACAGAGCAATGCTAGCAACTACAGGTAATCCTTTTCTACCATGAAAAGAAAGACAAAACCTTACAGCACCAAAGTAGATATGAGTATATCCTTGTTGTTTCCACTGAATAGGAAACTGAGGAGGAATATGCAAGGTAATAAATTGTTCCTTTCCATTGGCAGGAATCTGGCACTGATCAAGCTTTGAGGCTTGAACGTATTCTTTAACTCCTTTTGCCCTGTGCTTTATCAAGGATTTAATAGAACTAAAAGTAGAACTATGCAATTTTGAGAATGAGGAATAAGGATTTAACAAAGGTAACAAAGTAGGATTAACAGATTCAGGTTCAACAGTTACTTCATAAAGATAATCTAATCTATCAGACACACTAGCAGAACTAGATCTAGCAGAAGAACTCATACTTCTTCAAACCAAGGTACGTCTTTATATGGTGAATAAATCCAACTATTTCACGATAAAAGAAACCAAATTCCTCTTCAAACTGAATCCAACCATGCAAATCTTGATTACAGATTAAACTTAAAATTTTTTCTCGTAAATCATAAGGTAATTCAGAGAATTCAAAACGATCAGTAAATAAAATATTAGACATAACAATATTAAGCTAAACTTCAAACCTGTATGGCTCTGATACCAATTCGGGAGACCACAGCGAGGGTGTTCAATTTCAGAAGCAAAGGATTCCAAGCAAAGGTTTACATAAACCATCCTTTTCCCTAATTCCCTTCCTGGTACTAAATTCGGTACTTTTCAGGTTATCTTGTAAATTTTGATTGGAATTACTACTTGATGCGAACGCGGGATCTAGCCAATTACCCAAGCTTGGAGGATGAAGAAATCCAACGAGATGGTGAAGATGGAAGGCGCCACAACCAAGGTAGATACTCGATTGATAAGCCAAAAAAAGGAGGCGCCACAATTAAGGTGATTACTTAATTGATAAGCCAAGAATACTTAGAGCAAACCCTAAAGCATTCAAAGAGAGCTTACAAGAAACCAAAGGGAGAAAACCCTCAAAGATGAAATTTCATTCAAAAAAATATCAAAACTAACTAGTCTTACAAGAAATAAAGTATTTATAGGCCTTACAATAGCTAGAAAGATGATCCTTATGTCCCTACTTACAACTTACATTAATACCGTAAAAGATGAGGCCCAAAATGAAACAAATAGCCAAAAAACACACTACATTCTGTTCTAGGCCGTGGGGTAGGCCGTGCCACAGCCTTACCCACGGCCTTGGTCAGAAACATCACCCCCACATTGGTGAAAAAACCAAATTCGCTACTGACCCGCGGATCCAGCTCCGTGGATCAAATTCTTTGCCAAATTTCTCCTTGAAAACGGCCGAATCTACTCTTGTACGAAACAACAAAGTTGTAGCCCTTTGAGTTTTCTTTCCAATGGTACAAGAATCATATGATTTCGTGGTTGGGAGGCAAAGATATGATTGAAATACTAAAGACTGACCAGAGAGTCTCGCAGTGCAGACACACTTTAATAATTCGAGCTTTTGGCTATGAAATCATAAGAACTGGACTTTCATGTCTTCATTTAAGTTGTAGATCATTCTATTAGCTTCAAAATACACTAAGAATCATCTCCATCCATGTCTTGTAGCTTGAGTTATCATCAAAATATCAAAGCATGTCATGCTGTCAAACTCTTTCCTGTCCATTTCGTCATCTTCCTTTGATAGTAGACCTTGTATTCCTTGCTCAAAGGCTCAAGAATGGTGTGAATGTTTGAATTTATTATAAATCTCATCATCAATAAGCTTGGGAGGTGTTGGTGTGGCTTGGGTTGCATCACTACTGCTTTATCACAATTGTAAAGAAATATAAGCACTGCTTCGAATTGAAAACAAAGGATCACTCAGGTTTGAAGAACTAACTGAATATTATTAATATCCATAATTTTACAACTGATGTTCTTCAACTCTAAAACACACTGCAACCACTAAATGAACTTAATACTTCCTGACTCGATGATCCACTCATTTAGAAATTCTCTCTTTTATAGATGAAGGGGTCCTTTTCTGTTACAAACATCATTATTAAAAGAAAACACCCGTGCTAGGTAAAAGCAAGGATAAAAGTAAAAGTGAATTACAAACTTCAAAAAAGCATCATAAAAGCAAACACCCGTGATAAGTAAAAGCAAAAGTAAATTACAAACTTCAAGAAAGCATCATAAAAGCAAACACCCGTGACTTCAGGATAAAATTCTTTTGATGAAAATAGTTTATTCTGATTCTTCGGGTGTATCAGAGGGTGTGCTGTCAAGATCAGTAATATTCATCTCAATTATTCAGTCTTCATAGGCTCTTTTATTTTTCTTTTTGTTATCTTGTCTTCTTTTCTCATTTCTGATTGTCGAGGAATGTCCTGATGAAGAGGGAATATCTTGATTTGGATCCTGTGAGTCAACAAACATGCTGTCTTCCACAAATTCTTTGTATTCTTTTTGTGCAATTCTAATTGCTGTCCAATGAGGATGAGAATTTATGAAATCCACTTTCCATATGGTCCAGGCCAAATTTCATCTGGAATGATTCCATTATGCTGGAAAAGATACTTTGTGCCTCAGCATAATTATTTTCATCTTCTTGTACAGATATAGGAAAATGTCTATATATCAGGCATGAAGAAAGTGAAATTATTTTTCCATTTTGCATGTTCATTGGTCTGTGAAAATATTTGGAGTAAGAACTAAACAAATTTTCCCACCATTCTTGAGAATGAAACCACATCAGAAATTTCCTAAGCTGAAAATTTAACCGGGCAAAGTGAACAAAAAATGGGCATTGGAATTCCATCAAAATATGATATTGGTGGCAAAGATACCACATTACCCATAATATTGGTTCAGGAAAATCATCAGTCTGAGCAATAAATATCTGTGAAAATGGATATTCTGGATTTATCCCAAAAGGATTAAGAATTGATCCCCAATAATGCCTGAAAGTGTCAAGTTCATGGTTCATCCTGTTTCTTTCCAAGTTTTCTCTTTCCCATGGATAGGGAATATTCCAAATCTTTGGAGGATATTGTAACACGGGTTGAAACATCATTGTTGTATTAGGAGGATTCCTAGAGAAAAAATCAGCAATAATATTGGTCTTGCCCTTGATATGTTTCACATCATAGGAATATTGAGAAAACCAATTCGATCTGGGTAATTGAGCATTTGGAATCTTTTTCTGTTTGAAATGAAGCATCTTAGGAAAACTGCTCATATCCATTTCAATCTGAAAATGACAAGGTAGCAGATAAAAATTGAATTTTTCAATTCCCTTTTTTACTGCTAAGATCTCCTTAAATGAAGAATGATAATGGATTTCAGCTTTTTGAAAATGACCACTTGCAAAACCATAGCATTTCCTCTCAGTAGGAGATACTTGTTCTAAAAGAACAGCTCCCCAATATTTGTCACTAGCATCGGTTTGGTTTTCTAAAGAAGGAATATGAAGAGTGGGTAGATTTTGTAACAAATTTTTCAAAGAAGCGAGAGATTTTGTTTGAGAGGTACCCCAATTTGGAGGTATTTTTGAAAGCATTTTTTCAAGTGGATGAGTGTGCTTGGATACATTAGGGATAAAATCTCTAACATAATTGACAATCCCAAGGAACTGCTGAATTTGTTTTTTGCTGAGATTTTCATAAGGAAAATCTTTAATAGAATCTCCAATGTGCTGTTCTGGGGTACATGAACCTTTTTCTACTTTCATTCCTAAAAAAGAAATTTTTTCTTGAATCAAAAACATTTTTTTCTTGGAAAGCATTATTTCAAATTTTCAATTATACTAGGAAAAAAAATTTAATAACTGTACATGGTTTTCAAAAGTTTCTGAAAACAATAAAATATCATCAATGAAAATTAAAGCTGTACTCAAAATAGGTTCAAAGATTCAAATCATTGCCTTTTGAAATAAAGATGGGGCTAGTTTTAACCCAAAGGGCATAACCGTCCATTGAAAATGATGATTCGGAATGCAAAATCCGGTTTTGAACCTTTCTTCAGGGTGAATACCAAGTTGCCAAAAGCCCAATTTTAAATCAAACTTTGAAAAATATTTTGCTTTGGCAATTTGGAAGAAAAGTGAGGCTCTATTAGGAATTGGAAACTTATCATCTGCCAAAAAGAAATTTAATGGCTGATAATTAATTACCAATCTTAATTTTCCTCTAATCTGTTCAGATCTCTTGTTTACATAAAAGGCTTGACATGCCCATGAGGAATCAGAATGTTCTATAAGGCCATGTTCAAGAAGTTCAAAACATTCTGTCTTGGCAAGCTGTGAGTGTTCAGGGTTCATACCGGGATGGCTTGCTTTGGTGGGGTTAATATCCTCATTTTTCTTGAAACCCATTCCAGTAATTGCATTTTTTGATATAGGTGTAGCAATGTCCATTCTGAAAAAATCCATCCTACCATTAGATTGTTGGAAACCACAAACCCATCAATTCAGAGCAGCTAGTGGTGAGATTTTTTAAACAACAGTTGCTACAAAAAGGAAAATTACAATCCAACTTCTTCCGGATTGTAAAATTCATTCCCATATTCTTGGTGGCAATATTCAAGGAAAAGATTTGGTGATTGGTTTTGATATATATGAAAGAAATCACTACCTTCTGAAACCAAGAGGTATTCAGTCAAAATCTTTCTTTAAACCATACCATGATATCCCAAATCTCTATCTCAAAACCCCTGTTGCTAATGAAGAAATCATGTTGAAAATCAAAAACCAAATTGATCCAGAACTCTTGTGCTGAAAATCATATTCGTTTTGCCCAAAAATGTCCTCATCCTCTATGGAAGAATTCAGAATTCTTCATAAATTCCTCAAATCAATATGGCTGGTGGTGATGCTGGAGTGAAAGTTGAGGAGCCTGAAGATTACATGCAAGCAGATGATCTTGCTTATGCAAGACATTCTGTATCCATTGGAAAGGGAAGTACTCAAGTTTTCACAATTGATGATATTCCTGCTACAAAATGGGAACATAGGTTTCAAGATTTTCATGCATGGATGACTGTTAAAGCATTAAAAGAAGATTCCAATTTTGAGATACTAATTGAATTTACTACTCATTTCACAGGTACTCTCAAAGACTGGTGGAATACTTTAGAAGAAAATTACAAGACTGAATTTCTAACAAAACAAGATTTTGTTGAGGTTATAGAAATTTTGCATAATGTTTTCCTTGGAGAATTGAAACCGACAAAAGAGGCAAGATTGAAAGAATATTTTAAAATGAAATGTCATTCTTTTCAAAGGAAAGATATCAACAAACATTTGCAGTGAATGACCAAAATTTTTTACTTTTTGAAATGAGATAACAATTTGAAACAATCTTTTGTTTCTTCACTTCCAAAAACCTTATCTGTTGCAATTGAGATTTATATTCAAGGAAAATATGGTTCTATCTTAAATCTAACCCCTGGACAAATTAGACAATCAATTTTCCTAGCACTGGAGGACATTTACAACAAAAGAAGTGTCATTCATGATTATATGAAAGGGGATCCTTGTATAGATCAAGTCTGCAAAAGACCTGATTTAGAGATCAGAGGAAAATGCAATAGATGCAAGACAAGGTCATCAAAGAAAAAGTTCAAAAAGATTTCTTTGACTGATAAAAGTTTTCCCAGACGGAAAAGGAAATGGAGATATTTCAGAAAAAGAAAACCTTCTGAGAAAAGATCAAAACGGCAGAACCAAAAGAATGTGAGATGTTTTGTTTGTCAACAGAATGGATATTATTCTACTGCCTATCCTAAAAACCAAAAGGGAGTTCATTTAATTTTTGAAGTTTCTAATAAGTTAAATCTTCCTATTCTTGAAGAATTGGAAGAAATTATTTAATTTCAGAAGCAACTGTTCCAAAGCAAAGGATTCCAAGCAAAGGTTTACATAAATCGTCATTTTCCCTAATTCCCTTCCTAGTACTAAATTCGATACTTTTCAGGTTATCTTGTAAATTTTGATTGGAATTCTACCTTTGGTTCTATTAAATCTCTAATAAAGCACAGGGCAAAATGTGTAAAATAATATGTTCAGGCTTTTAAGCTTGATCAATATCAGATTCCTGTGGAAAGGAGCAATTTATCACTCCACAGATTCCACCTCAGTTTCCAATTCAGTAGAAACAACAAGGATATTCCCATATCCATTTTGGAGCTATAAGATTTTCTCTTTCATTTCATGGTAGGAAAGGTTTGCCTGTTGTTGCTAGATTAGCTTTATTAGACAGTAGATTTATTAGATATCAGCATGCATGTATAGTTACGGTAGAGACAACTTTAAATGCAAGTACAGTCTTTGTTACTTTGTTTCCAAATTTTAATATGTCTTTAAATGATCCTCATCTTTTGGAAGCACTAAAGGTTCAAGTACAAATTCATGGAGGTGAACAAATTTCAGATGCAATGGCTGCTACATTGCATTATCAGATGACGGACAGAGTCCAAAACCATGCCTTAGATCTGACTCTCCCTGGAGGAGAGGGTGCTTTACTGATCAAGGTGGACGAGCAGTATTCAGCTACGTGTACTCATGTACCTTGACAAATCACAAGGAGTGAACTTGTCCAACTTCTCCCAGAAGCTTGGGTGACTGATTACGAAAAACTCCATCAAGCAGAGCAAAGACTATTGGGAGTCTTCAAACTCTAAAATGGTGTCAAATTCTAAGGGATCAGTATCAGTTTCTTTTGATCATTCACATTTGAAAGGAAAATCCCAGAATTACCCACAAATCTCTATGATGGAAATTCCTATGGATGATCCAAAGCCTTGGACAAAACCTGAAGAATCTTTGGTTGATTTAATTTTACATTTTAAAGAAAATGGACAACCTGTTCATCATTTTCAAGATCCGTTCTCTGGTCATATTTATTGGGATGTTTGTTTTTGCAGGAAATGCATAGGAAAAAAGGAGCCTAAGAAAAGGCCAGGATGCAAACACATAACTGAACATTTTCCAGACAAGGAAGAAAATTTTGCTTCTCACAGAAGTAAATTTGATGGTTATCAGATTCCTGATGAATGGATGGAACCTATCCCAAAAAGTATAGAAAAGCCTTTCCACCCTTACTATCAAAAATGTTTGGAAATTATCCGGGAAGAATTTCCCAATTCGATCCACAATCCTGTCCCAACTCCTCAAAAAATCCCAGTTGTTTGTATGTTTCAACCGACAGAATTTTCTTCTGTTCAAGAAACATTTGTAAAGGACCATTCCAAACACTCTGCCAAAATAAGAAATGTCCATCCAACTGTTCTTCCTTCAAGAAGCTCTGTCCAGAACAAAACTAAAGAAGTCCTGAATTGGCAATTTGAAAATGCTTTATGTCAAAATAAATTGTTAACTTCCATTCAGGAGAATGTCAGAACTGTTTCTTCAAAACTAGAAACTTTGACAGAGGTTACTAGATCTCAAAGCACAGAGGTGTTAAAGATGATTAAAGTCATGGAAAAGAGACTAGATGAAGTGCAAAGACAAATTCCAAGTATTGGAGTTTCAATTTCAACATACCAAGAGAGAAAGGAAAAAGACATTCAGTACTTAAAGTCTCAAATCAAAAGTTTGAAGGAAACAAGAAAATTAGGATCATATGATTCTAAGAAGCCAAAGAAGCCAGACTCTTCATCACTTTTTGACATCCTGCCACCGACTTATACATCCAGACATGCATCTTCTACTGAGGAAGAAATACCTTATCATAATAGTAGTAGATGGCTTAGAGATCAATTAATTACTAGAAGAAAGTGGGAAAAAGAACAAAGTTGGCAAAACAAAAAGAAAAACAAAAAGAAAAATTGGAAGAAGAAAATTTGCTAACATATTCAGTCCTTTCTAATCCTATTTCTTCTTTTTTGCAGGAGCAAGTTGAATCAAATGTTCCATTGATCTCAACCATAGAAGCTCCGAAGACTACTGATGAAGATACTTTGTCTTAGCAGAGTCAACAGGAAGAGGATTCGTCAACAGACGAGTCACGAAAGGAAACTACTCCGGAGGAAATAGAGGATGAAACTGAAGAAGACTTTATTCCAGAAATAAACATGGCAGGAGGAGACACTGAAGTAAAAGTGGAACACCCTAAGGATTATATGCATGAAGATGATCTACCTTTTGTGAGAAGTTCAGAATATGGAAAAAGGAGTACTGATGCGTGCGGGATTGTGAATGGGCAAGATCGCTTGATGATTCCAAGTAGAAAAGCCTCGAATACTCTTCAGCGAAGAATGAAGAACCTAGGGTTCTAATTTAGACCAACTTGAGCGGGTTCAATTTGCCTAAATTATTACGCTAAGAACTTGATCAAACGCGAAAGAATTACTCTAAGCGGGTAATTGGGTCGCCACAAGCGTAGGCTTGATAAGACCAAGACGGTTCCAATCCAAGAACCAAGAAAGAACTATTGAATAGCACTCAAAAACTCACGTTTTTAATGATAAATGATCTTTATCTTCACTACTCAATGTGTTCTGCCTTTAAATAGGCGTACGACGTGTACTACAAAATAATGAAAAAACAATAGAATAGAAAAACCCTAAACTAACGCGACGTTGTGCGTTCTGGGGAAGGCCGCGGGCCGGCCTTAGGCGCGGACTCGATCAGAACGTCTGCTGCTCTCCCTTAACCATTCTGATGAAGGCCGCTGCACGGACTGGGGCGCGGCCTCGGTCAGAATGTTCACCAGCCTCATCGTCTCAATCTGGTGGAAGCCGTGGGCAAGGCCGCGGCGCAGACTGGTGCGCGGCCTTGGTCAGAAGCTTTGTTTCTTCAATTTTTGACCCGAATTGCACACTTTGTCCATTCCCTAGTCTTGGCATTGCCTCTCCATATGCCCCATCTTCATGATCAACACCATCTCTACTCCATATTAGCGTAACAAGTCTGGACGATGCGGAATTGTCCTTGGAAGCTTCTTTCTCTAACATTTCCATGATCAACACATGCATGGCTTCCTTCATTCTCCTAGTCCTCGCTCGTGTCATTGGACCACCTATTCCTTGCAAAGGATCTGGGACGCTTGAACTATGCTTGGACAAGCCTTGATCCCTATCATTCTGATATGAGCACGGTTCACGATGGATCCCGTGGAGATGTGCTTTTCACAACTGAGCAGAGGCAGCCAAGGATCATCTATTAAGCAACCCTATGTTGGTGCTCAAGAACAAGGAAATTGCATGGATTGATCATGAATACGCTTAAGGATGAAGCTACGTGGGATGGCTTTTTACAATTGTCAAGACTTGTTACACTAATTTGGGTCAAGGAAGGAGCTTTACGTGAAGATGGATCATTGGGAAAAGCCATGGTTGACCAAGGGGATGAGCAAGGTGTTCAAGTCATGCAAAAAGATGGAGGAACGCAGCTTCTGACCAAGGCCGCGCTCTAGGCCGCGCCGCGGACTTCCGAACGGCCTTCATCAGAATGGTTAAGGGAGAGCAGCAGACGTTCTGATCGAGTCCGCGCCTAAGGCCGGCCCGCGGCCTTCCCCAGAACGTGCAACTTCGTCTTAGTTTAGGGTTTCTCTTAATGTTTTATTTATTCCATAGTTGTAATCCGTTCCTAATAGTTAGGCAGGATAGACTATGATTAGTGATCGTGCTTATCTAGAGTTTTATTAGTGATTTACTTTCCATATTTTGTAATATTCTTCTAAGCCTATTAAAGGGCTAACTTGGTTCATTCAAAAAAAGATTATGAGATTTTGGATCATTATTCACCCTAAAGGTGTGTTCTTGAGAGCTCTTTCAGAGCGCTTTCTTGGTCCTTGGATTAGAACTGTTCTCGGTCTTATCAAGCCTATGCTTGTGACGACCAAAATACCTGCTTAGAGTAATTCTTTCACGTTTGATCAAGATTCATAGAGCCATAGTTTAGGTGAATGAACTTGCTCATCTCGACCTAAATTAGAACCCTAGGATTCTTCGTTCTTCGTTGAAGAGTAATCGAGGCTTCTACTTGGAATCATCAAGCGATCTTGGCCGTTTACAAACCCGCGCGCATCAATTGGTATCAGAGCCTTGTTCTTGATTTTTCCAGGTTTTCAATCCGTATTTTTCCTTCGAAAGATCGGATATATCCCTTTATTCTTTGATGAAGAAATCAATGCTCGTGTTCAAGTTCAAGGGAGTCGTGATCATAGTGTTGCTGCAAAGAGCCCATTCCAAGACATGGGAGGTCCAATGACAAGGTTGAGAGCTAAAAGGTTGAAGCAAGCTTTGCAAGGTTTGATTATAGAATTACATGAAGATGAAGCTACTTGGTTGAAACAAGAACCTACAAGGCTATTCACTTACTTTGGGCTAGAGTTGGAGAAGTTTGGAGGTCGTGGACTTGGATTCGATTGAAGAGCCCGTTTGTCACTTGAGGTTATGGGTTTCATGGGCTTAGTTCGTTAGTTTAATAGCCCACGTTGTACCTTTAGTTGCACGTTTATGTTATGGAACAACTAGGGTTAAGTTAGTTTCCATATTTAGTTTATATCTTGATGTTATGCGCCTCTTTATAGAGGGTGTTACTATTCATCCGAATTTTAGAACATTAATCAATAATATTGAGTTTTTCTCTTCAATTGTGCGTGTGAGCATTATTGAGTTTCCCTTTGTTCTTGGGTGAAAGAACTACTCTTGCATTCTTGACAATTCTTGTTGAGTATTCAAGATTCTGCCTAGGGTTCTTCTTGAGGGTTTGAATCTGTCCAAAGAGATTGTCGACTAGGTGTCTATTCCACATTGTTGGTTAGGGGTCTAGGGTCGTTTCTCTAAGGCGGGAGTTCAACAAATCTTGTTGGATCTAAAGCAAAACGATCCAAGTTGTTCTTGGGGTCTTCGACAAGTTACGAAGGGGTCAAGAAGATTAGGTTGCATCCTTGGTTTCAAGAGTCTTGGACTGTCACTTCCGTGGATCTCATATCAATTGGTATCAGAGCATTGGTTCATCTTGAAATCCAGGTTTTCCAAGCCAAATTTTCCTTTGGAAGATTTGGCTATATCTCTTTATTTTGTTTCTTGGAGTTTGTCTTGTTTTGTTCTTGTTCTTGTTGCTGTTTCTTGCGTTTTTCTATTCTGTCCGTTTTTCTCCAGTTTGTTTTTTGTATTTCTTGTCTTCAAAAATTGTGTTGGTGCCTTTTGTTTCGTGTCTTAGGGTTTGTCATAACCTTTAGAGTCGTTCTTGATATCTATACATCAAGAATTCTAGGGTTTTGTATGTGGTTTGCTTAGAATCCTGACTGTTTTCGGGTGTTCTTTGTTGTTTTAATGTTTCTTGTGTTAAAACTTTTGAGAAAATTGAATCTCGGCCTACATAAGAACCTTGAAACAATTTTCCTGAGGGTTACTCTTGATTTCTAGTAAAAAAAAATTCGTACTGTTCATCGCACTGTAGCGGCGGCGTCACTGTTCACGCTAGGGTTTTACTGTTCACTGACGGACTGTTCATCGCCGGTACTGTTCATCCGAATTTTTTTCTTTTTTTCAGTTTAATTTTTGTTTGTTTTTTATGTGCGCACGGTTGCGTTGCCAAGAAAGTCTTTGATTTCAGGTATGCAACTCGTTGAACTCAAGACCTCGTTTGATTCGTGAACCAAGGAACCCTTGATGTGGAGTTGTTTTGCCTTGAATCTCCCTTGAAGAAGATGAACACGCCTAAGACAAGCTAGATTAAATCAAGTTGAGCGAGTTCAATCGTTTAACCTAAGTTACCTAAGACTTGATAAAAAACACAAGAAAAACTCTAAGTGAAGTTGGTGGTCGCCACAAGCAAGCTTGATAAGACCAATAGTAGTTCTTAATCAACAAAGAACCAAGAAAATTCTCAAAGAGAACACACAATATTTCTGAAAATTCTTATTAAATTCGTAACTAATAATATGGCTTATAAATAGGCTTACAAAGAATATTCTAGAGTTGTGAAAATAGACTTAACTTCTAAGACAAAACCTATACTAATAAAACTACCAAAACAAAGCATGAATTAACTAAAATAACTAAGTCTATTACAACTCAAAGACTATACAAATCGTAACTAATAAACCCTAATGGGCTGGTGGTCCATTAAGCTCACAAAACCATCAATTGGACTTCAATTCTTCAAGCTCCCAACTCGTGTGGCCCATGAAGTTCTCATCCAATGTTTGTTCAGCCCAAATCACATTAATGAATTGTTTAGATTGATCCTTTGAGCCCAATTGCAAAGCCTCCTCATATGAGTCCAATATGAGTCCATGCAATGCATCCTTCATTCTTCTAGTTCTTACTCTAGTCATAGGACCATCCAAACCATTAAACACATCATTGGAACTCCTCAAACTTGATCCATCATCCTTGGAACGTCCCTCTTGAAGGTCTCCACCTTGGGACTCGTCATTCCCTCCTTCCTCGAAAGGATTCGTCCTCGAATCTACGAGTTCATATAAACTACTATTAATAACTAAAGTGTGACAGCCCCACCTCCCCCTAAGGCGAACCAGAGGGTTTAGCGGACTGCCTGCCTAGCTCTCGCCAGGACTCAAGTCACTAAAGTAATAAACACGTAAACTAAACTTCAAAGTATAAGTAAACTTGTAATATTTTCAAACTAGTTGCCATACAATATATAGGATCCCAAACTATTACAACTTCAACTTAGATAAGATAAAATCCTAGTACAACATCAAAATATACATCAAAAGAAATGGCTTAGATGACTAGTACTCACACTCGTACCAACCTTCACGTCAATCAGAGCCTGCTAAGGAAAACAAGAATAAAAGGGGGTGAGCTAGAAGCTCAATGAGGTTCCAAGGCATGCAAACATACAAGCAACTTGTCAAAGCGATAAAGCATGTAAAAGACAAGTAAAGATAAAGTAGGATACGGATCAACCGTGGGAATCACTCGACCACGGGAAGGACAATTCAATATCATTTCAAGTATAAGGATAAGTATCTTCTCAACCATTGGCGAATAATGTTAACTTTCACCAAAGGGAGAAATATTCAATTAAGATTCAAGTCAAGTAATTCAAGGCAAATAAGATTCACATCATTGTTTTTGGATCAAATGGCAATAGCGCTTGGACGTTTCATTTTGTCCTTGCCAATGATCAAGGTAATTCTCCATCCCACCAATTCACCTTTCCTCCTCAAGACCACCACTCCATGTGAGATCGTCCTCAATGATGGAGGGCTAAAGATAGGGTAGCTCAAACCTAGGAATTGCCTTGTCCAGGACTTACATTCGTAAGGAGAGAGTTTAAAGTCCCTTAACCCCAACACCTTATAACCTCCAACCACTTATATGGTCCAATATCAATGAATCAAGTATAGTTCAAGATCAATGAGTCAAATATAATTCATAATTGAAAGCTAGGGTCGAATACGATAAAGTACATATTCGCCCTTGTAACCACATTCTCATGCTTTCAAGTAAGGCAAATAACACATGAAATCTAATAGGAAAGCAAATAAACACTCACAGGCACAAGTAAAGGAACACTCACCTTCAAGTATAGTCAAGTACACTCAACAAGGAAAGAGAACGTGTCGGACTTGAATCCTGGAAGTCCAAAAATTAACTTGGTTCAATTAACAAACTAAGTTGGAATGGTAAAAGTGTAGAAACCTAACTTGGGTTTCCAAATCATTAAAAAAAAAAAGATCATTTTAGAAGGTTATATCTTAACTTAGGGTATAAATCGGAAGTTCGTGTTCAATTAAGGTTAAAATAGGTTCAATATTTTTCTAAGGAAATTAGATCTTAAAACCCTAAAATAAATCACGTCAAGTCTTAATAATATAAGTAAAGTTTAAAACTAAACCTTATATAAACATAGTTTTAGTTTAAAAGTATTAAAGTGAATATTTTAAGGTTTCGGATCAAAAACTAGTTTCTAAAAGAAAGGAAACTTAATTAGGTATAAAGTTGGAAAATCACTATTAGGGTTTACTATTAGGGTTTAGGGTTTATAACTACTATTAGGGTTTAGGGTTTTGGAAACACTATTAGGGTTTAGGGTTTTGGAAACACTATTAGGGTTTAGGGTTTAGGGTTTAGATATTTTTAGGACTTATATGGAATAAGTAAAACTAATCAAGACATAAACAAATATAACTAATAAGTTAAGGGTCTAACTTGCAATAAACAATAACTATATTAACATTCAATTTCTTGGAAGATCAAATGACATAAAATGATGCAAAAATGTCAAGAACATGAAGCAAAGTGATTCAGCCAACAATAAGAAGATCAAACCAGAAATTTCCAGATTTAAAGATCAAATTTGATAGCTAATTCACTAGCCAAGTCATCTACCAAATCCTCCAACTTTTCTTGTGCAACTAAGGCATCATATGAAGCATTAAAAGAGCTAACAATTGCAGGAAATATATGGTGCAAGATGGAGTAAAACAGTCCATAAAATCAGGTTGTAAAACTGAAGTACAAAGCTGGAATTTTTCTTTCATGCTGCCCGGTTCAGTTTTAGGCTCCAAATCAGAATTTTAAGAGCTTAAATTTGCAAGTTTGATGGAGAGATGTTTACCACAAGTTGCTAGGTGGTTGTAGGAGCAATTGATGGTGCAAAACCTCCTCCAAAAGCTGCTGAAAATCGGACTGGACTGAAGAGATGAAAGCTGAAATTTCTTGGTGAAGTTTTGGTTGCTAGAAGTTGTGTTTTGTCTTGAGCTTTTGTGAGCTTTTGGAATGGTGCAAAATGAGATATTTCAGCTTCAAATGGAGCTATAAGGCACGAAATTTTTAGGGCAAAAATGGAAAAGATTTGGCTGCAAAGAAATGAAAGAAAATGGAAATCATTTTACTTGGCTAAGGTTTGGCCAAAATGCAAGGTTAGGTGTCAAGCTTAGCTTAAATCAAGGAGTGAAATTAGGGTTGTGTTTCCTCAAGCACATGGCATGTTTGAGTGTTTTTAAAAGTGGTTTAAGGTCTTCTAATGAAGTCGTTAAATGAAATACCCGTTTAAACGTCAAACGGGTAATTTTTGCACAAAAGTGTTTTTAGCGTAAAACTTATTTTTTTATTTATTTATTTTTTCAAGTTAATACTTGAAATTGTTAAATTTTCCAATGGAAAACATTTGAAAATAATGAAAATAGTTTAAAACTCCATTTTACACAAAACACACACTAACACACACACTCACGGTGTTTTCTCTCTCCTCCAAATTTTTTTTTTTTTTTTTTTCCAAAATGGAAAAGCCTCACTTAACTAGCACTAATCCAAAATAACAATGCATGAAATGACATGAAATTATAAAATTCAAATAATATAAAACCCTAGAAATTATAATTCTCAAACTAGGGTTTAGTCGAGCTAGGGTTTAGGATCGATTAGGGTGTAGGGGAACTAGGGTTGGAGCGGGGCGTCACATAAAGGATTGATAGATGAGCAATTATAACCACCAAGAATATTAAGCACATAAAAATTGGATGGTATATTACAAGAATAAACATAAGTAAAGAAAAACTCAACATTCTTTAAAGATGAAAAACTAAAGAACTCAAAAACACATATAAAAGATGCAAAGACAGATTGATGTTTAAGTATAACACACATGCTTAAATGAGTTTTATCCTTAAAAACATGCAAAAGAATGAACAAACATGAACTATTAAACAAATACCTATGAACAGACTTAAAGTAACAAGCATTAACAAGATGACCATCATGATCATAATCTAAATAAGACTCTTGAACACTAACTGAGTGAAAAGCACTAATAGAAAGGTCTTGAATATGTATGCAACACCAAATATGATTAAATTCGTAATGAAAAATAACCCTAAAAACAGAAACACCATTATTAGCTAAAACACTAAGATGCTTTGGATAGAATGCATGGACAAACATATAAGCCCTAGAACAAATAACATGACACGATAAACTATAAGATAGATGCTGCAAATCACTAGTTAAAGCTAAACATGCTAAATGTGAAACATGGTTACTAACTAAAACACTAGAATGAATTGGATAGAATGCATACAAAAACATATAAACTCTATCATGGAATAATAATTTACAAAATAAACCACAAAAATCGCTAGAAATATGATCATAAAACACAAGAAATCCTTCAAGACAGATTGACCTAGATGAAGTTAAACAAGCTAGATGCAAGACATAATCACTTAATCTAATCAAATAACCATGCAAAACAAAATTAAAGTGTAAATTAAAAACACTAAAAAAAAACTTAGGCCACAAAGCGTTTATATCTAGCAAGTTCTTCATTTTAGTTGTGGCGTTTGGACTTTGTGAATCAATCCAATTAACACCATGCCACCAATCAATCATGTATTTGATCAACCAATTGATGTTGATGGCATGAGACCAAAATTTTGTCTCTAAACATATTCTCTTCACCAAGTCATGTCTTGGGAACACTTGCATCTTCTTGCTTGGTGATAAAAATCTAGAAACTTGCAACTTAACGCCATTGAATAAGCAATTTGTAGGTGGCGTCACTTTGTCTTGAAATTGATTTCCAAGTTGCTGCAAAGGAGAAACAAAAACACTAGGCAAACAAGTGTTAGGAATGTTAGCAAAATAATCTACTTCTTTGTACATAGGCACAAGAAGTTTAGGCCTTTCAATCAAAGCACTCTTTTTCTCACTTTTGCTAGCTTCCACTTCCACTCTCTTATTTTCTTCTTCTTTCTCAGAATTTTTCCTCTCAATTTGTTCTCCCTCAAGATCTACACTATCCTCACTCTTCTCTTGCACACACTCTTCTTTTTGAACACTCTTTTCTTTTGCTTGTGTGCTCAAAGATCTTTCCCACTCTTTGCAATCTCTTGAAATTTTCTCTTTATCCTTATTTACCTCAACTGACGGCAAAGGAATTAGCTTGACATTCCTCCCATTCCAATTAAAAGAGTAGTTATTGTTCACCTCATCATATTTGGCTTCATTTTTAAGGTGCCATGGATGCCCCAAGAGTACATGACAAGTCTCCATTGGTACCACATCACAAAAAATCTTATCATGATACTTGTTGAGTGAAAACTCCAACTCCACTTGATTGGTTACTTCAAATTCTCCATTATCAATCAACCTTTTGTATGGATGTGGATGTTTCAACAAAGGCAATCCTAGCTTTCCAACACACATAGTACTCACCAAGTTAGTGCAACTAACATGATTAATGCGCGTACTACATACCTTGTTTTTCACAGTGCATCTAGTATAGAATTCAACTTGTTGCACTTGTTCACTATCTCGCAATGGTTTATCCTTCTCTTCAAAAGCATCACGATTCTTCTTTTGAATGAGAGGTGATGAAATTTGATCTTTAATTGAGAGAGTAGATTCCTCCTCAAGCACTCTTTCTTTTTGAGCAGCCACAAGTGCTTTATATCTGCTCCAAAAAACATCCCAATCATCAAGACCCTTCATGTCATCCTCCTTCTTTGAAGTATAATAATTTTTGGACAACTTGTTAGAGGATTTGGATGCAAAAGCTTTGGCATTAGATGACTGCGAATGCCTATCCATCTTTTCATAGATCTCATCTTTCATAAGGTGCATCTTTCTTTCAAAATCACCAACAATGGCTTCCCTAAACAATTTTAGTTCATTATTAATGTCCATAGAAGGCGCCATTATGTCCTAAAAACCTGCAAGAAAAATCGTTAGAAAAAACAAAGAAAATAGACAAGAATATGTGAAACACTCCCTTAGTGTTTGGCACTCGATTCCCTCAAGTAGATTGGCTTTTACCCTCAAATGAGCTCACAACTAAGCCTTTTTTCACTCAAAGAATCTTCTTGTAGGCTCTTTGATGAAGAGCCAGCTCAATCAATCCCACCAAGGACCTATAGCAACCTCAACTTGTAAAGAGTAAATGTAGAGGCCAAGAAAATTAAGCTTAGAGTGTTTTTGATCAAGAGAATAAATCAAAGAATGGATGAGAATCAAGAATTGACACAAAATAGACACCCTAATGTGTGGTATAATTGTGTAAAAATCCTTGATTTTTAATGTTCTCTTGAAAAATAATAATATTCTTGTGCAAAAAGTAAAACTCTAACAGTCCAATTCACTTTCCAAAATGAATTCTTGAACTAATAGCAAGTAAAACCAAGCACAACCACTTTGGAAACAATAAAACACGCCCCAAGGGACCTTAACCAGCTGGAAAAACGTTCTAAATAAAGAAAAAGGAAACAAGAATCACCACTTTCCAAAAAGAATGAAGAAACCCTTGCACCTTGAGGATTTGGTTTCCTATCCTTTGCCAACTAGTTTTCCTTTACCCAATTGGTTTCCCTATGACAAATAACTTCTATATAAACCCAACTAACACCTTTTAGACTCCTTTTAACACCATAATTTCTGCAAAAATCGTAACAGAAATTCGTCCAAAAATAGGAACGAATTTCAGCAACCCAACATGCAAGAAACCCTAACAAAACCCTATTTTATGATGAAAACCTTTTGACCAACACTTCAAGGTTTCAAAAACTTCAAGATTTGATCAAGAAAGTCCAAGAAATCAGCCAAGAAATTCAAGAAATCAGTCAAACAATTTCCAGCAAAACAAAAGTTCAAGAAACTCGACTTATAACCCAAGAAGTGCAATAAACTTATCAAGAACTCCAAGATACTTGTCAAGAACTTCAAGAAACCTATCAAGATCTTCAAGAAAGCTCAAAAACTTGTTCAAGAACCTCAAGAAACTCAAGAACACACTTGGACAGATTTAAAGATTTCAAGAATCACACCAAGTAAGTCCAAGAACTTCAAGAACTTGTATCTAAACACCAAGAAACTTCAAGAAACTTTGAATAAATGTTTGTGCACGGTTTTTACCTTGTTGTGCACTCCTTTTTTATTCTCTTTTTCCTCCTTTTTCTTTGTGCTTTTGGCTCTTTCTTTTTGCACACGAATTTTCTGCCTTTTTTTTTTCACAAACGAATTTTTTTTTTCACAAACGAATTTTTTTTTCACACGTTAACAACACCAAGAACACAATTAAATCTCCAAGAAATCTGGTTGTATGAATTTTTTTATGTTCAAGAAACCCTTTTTCTTGCAAATTTTTGACACAAGAAATTCAAGAAAACACAAAAAACAGTCAAGAATCACAATATACCACACAAGACCTAGAATTCTTGATTGAGAAGCAACCAAGAATGACTCTAAAGAACCTAGGCCACGATTTTCACAAAGAAAACAATGAGAAAGAAATAGCAGAAATTTATGGACGAATTTTTTTCTTTTTTTCAAGAAACGAAAGTAAAGATACACAAGATAAAAAACTTGTTGTCCAGGCTCGAAACTCTTTGACAACGACTCAAAGAAAGAAAAATAAATAAAACACAAGTTGCTTAACCAGGCTCGAAGCTCTTTGATAAACAACAAAAAAGAAAAAAAGGGATATATCCAAATTTTTCCAAAGGAAAAATTGGATTGGAAAAACCTGAAAAAAATCCAAGAAGATGGCTTTGATACCACTTGATGTACGCACGGTTGCGTTGCCAAGAAAGTCTTTGATTTCTGGTATGCAACTCGTTGAACTCAAGACCTCGTTTGATTCGTGAACCAAGAAACCCTTGACGTGGAGTTGTTTTGCCTTGAATCTCCCTTGAAGAAGATGAACACGCCTAAGACAAGCTAGATTAAACCAAGTTGAGCGAGTTCAATCGTTTAATCTAAGTTACCTGAGACTTGATAAAAAACACAAGAAAAACTCTAAGCGAAGTTGGTGGTCGCCACAAGCAAGCTTGATAAGACCAAGAGTAGTTGTTAATCAACAAAGAACCAAGAAAATTCTCAAAGAGAACACACAATATTTCTGAAAATTCTTATTAAATTCGTAACTAATAATATGGCCTATAAATAGGCTTACAAAGAACATTCTAGAGTTGTGAAAATAGACTTAACTTCTAAGACAAAACCTATACTAATAACACTACCAAAACAAAGCATGAATTAACTAAAATAACTAAGTCTATTACAACTCAAAGACTATACAAATCGTAACTAATAAACCCTAATGGGCTGGTGGTCCATTAAGCCCACAAAACCATCAATTGGACTTCAATTCTTCAAGCTCCCCACTCGTGTGGCCCATGAAGTTCTCATCCAATGTTTGTTCAGCCCAAATCACATTAATGAGTTGTTTAGATTGATCCTTTGAGCCCAATTGCAAAGCCTCCTCATATGAGTCCAATATGAGTGATGAGGACATGTTGATCACTCATGACGATCAAAATGGCGGAGTTAGGGTGCCTAGTGGACCAGTGACAAGAGCACGGGCTAAGGAATTCCAAAACGCGCTACAAGTATTCATTCGTGCAATCCAAGAACAAGTGGGTGCCTCAAAGACCATTGACGAAGTGTCCAAGGAAGGAACAAAGGGATGCACATTCATTCAAGTGGAACGAGGCAACCAAAATACAAGTGTAGGTGACAGGAGAGAAACTGCGGATCCAACCGTGGATGACCTTCCCGCGGGTCCACACGCGGTTCACGTCCAGAAGCGTTGATCAATTCACGAGAGAAACCGCGTCATAAACCGCAGATACTCCATCGCACGGTTTCTCTCGCGGTTCGTGTCCAGAAGTGTTGATCAAGTCACGAGAGAAACCGCGTCATAAACCGCGGATACTCCATCGCGCGGTTTCTCCCGCGGTTCGTGTCTAGAAACTCTCTTCAACACAACCGCGGAAGAACCCGCGGATCATCCTCCCACGGTTTGTCGCGCGGTTCACTTCCGGAATAATACGAGCTTTTACGAGGTTTTATGTTTTTTTCCTGTTTTTCAAGTTGTAATAGCCTAGGACCTAATGTAAGGGCTTTAAGGCAATTAAGCCTTGTTTCTTTTTAGCTATTAATAGACACTCTATTGTAAGAGGAGGGTATTAGACATCACGTTAAAAATTAAGGGTTTTCCCTCTTGGCTTCTTGAAAGCTTTTCTTTGAATACCTTAGGAATTCTCTGGGTGTTCTAGGCTTATCAATCCAAGTAATCACCTTGGCTTGTGGCGCCATCTACCTTCAAACTTGGTTCGCTAACTCGTTGGATCGTGTCGCCATCCCGAGGGTTAGAGGGGTCGAGTCTTTCATCATCAAAGCTTGGGTATTGGCTAGATCACGCATTTTCGTATCATTTGGTATCAAAGCTAGTGCCTTTACCCAGGTTATATCATTCTTAATTTTTTTTTTTGAATTCTTGAAAAAGTTCCTATTAGGGTTTTCTTTTTGTTCTTGCTTTCTTTGTTCTCTTAGTCTAGAAATCCAAAAGGATTGCGTATCAGTCTTTCTTTTGTGCTGGGTTTTGTCTCTTTTAATTAAAAAAAAAAATGTCACTGTTCCTGGTACTGTAGTGAGTACTGTTCGCCGCCACTGTTCATCGCAGTCACTGTTCATCCGGTGAATTTTTGATTAATTTGTCTAGTCTTGTGGTGTTTGGCTGTATGTTTTCTGGGATTTGTTTAAAAAATAAAAAGAGGCGTGCTTAAAAGGGGTAAAAGTCGAGCACAAGAACTAAACCAATTAAACTAAAGTATATTTGGCTGAAATACTGTCCTTGTGCATCGAAATAGATCTGGTGAAACATCCAGATCGTTGGACAGATCACAACGCCACGTACGAACATTTAATTGAACCGGATTCTACTCTTCTTGTTTCTTGGAGTTTTGTTGGGTTTTCTTGTTAATTTGGTGTTGAAAGGAAAAGTCGTGCACTTTCATTGCAAAAGTCGTGCATTTAAAAAAAAAAAAAAAAAGGAGGAAGAAAGTGGATTATAATCCTTTGACCCAGCAAAATTTCATTCAAGTATCATCATATTGGGAGTTAGGGTCTTAATTAATCCTTTCTTGAATCAAATTCTTGTGTTTTCTTATTGTCCTCTTTGTGTTTGGTAAAATTCCAGTTTATCCATCATTATTCTTTTGCTTCTATTTGAACTTCCAGATTGAGTCTAGCTTCTTTGTATTCTATTCCAACCTCTTGCCACACTTGGGTGATTCTAAATTGGTGAGTGTTGAGTACCTTTGGAGGAATCCTAACTCTTCAAAGGGAGGCATACGGAGGCCAATTGAGGAGCGGTGAGTGCATTAAAGTGATTGAGTGATACAGAAGAGTGATGGAACATCTAGTGAGAACGAGTGGGTGAGGTCTTCTTTTACTACTAACATTTTTCTTGCAGGTTGTTTAAAAAAAAAAAAAGAAGAAAAAAAAAATGTCTAGATGTTCGACTCTTGACTGAGGCGATAAGAGCAGAGTTCCAAGGCATGTTGGATCGTGCCTTAGAACCCCTTCATGAACGCCTTGACCACTTGGATACTTCCCAAAGCCAACCCCGAAATAGGCGAAGTGGGACTCCAAGGTATGAGTCGGATGAATATCACTATGAGGAAGAGGAACTCGTGAGGAGGCCTAGACGTGGGAGGCGTGACAATGATCAAGGAGGAGACGCCATTAGGGGGATCAAAATGAAGATTCCCACCTTTCAAGGCAAGTCCGATCCCGAAGCATACCTCGAGTGGGAGAAGAAAATAGAGATGATCTTTGATTGCAATTCCTATTCCGAAGAGCAAAAGGTAAAACTAGCTGTCATTGATTTTACCGATTATGCAATTGTGTGGTGGGATCAATTGGCTACGGGTAGGAGGAGGCACAGAGAGCCACCAATCCGCACTTGGGAAGAATTAAAAATGGCTATGAGGAAACGTTTTGTTCCTACCTACTACCACCGAGAATTGTGTCAAAGGTTACAAACCTTAACTCAAGGTAATCGAAGCGTTGAAGATTATTACAAGGAAATGGAGATGTTAATGCTCCGTGCCGATATAGCAGAGGATCTTGAGGCTACTATGGCTAGGTTCTTGAATGGATTGAGGGCCGAGATAGCCGAATTATTGGAGCTACAACACTACATGGATATGGAAGAGATGGTAGACAAAGCTGGAAAGATTGAGAAAAGAATCAAGAAGAGGGGCCAAGGAAGATCTAATTCCAATTTCCAATCTACCTATGTTAGGCCAACTCAACCAAAGAGAGAGGAACGGGCCACTTCTTCTACTCCCTCTCCAAAGCCCGTGAACAACCAAGCAAGGGTAGAGGGTAAAGGGCAAGCCTCTCATGACCCAAATAAAACCCGCAATCGGGACATCAAGTGTTTCAAATGCCTTGGAGTTGGGCACAGTGCTTCCCAATGCCCAAACAAGCGGACTATGATCACATTGACCAGTGGTGAGGTCATCACTGATGATGAAAAGGAGTATGAAGGGATGCCACCTTTGATGGAGGAAAGTGGTGAAGAATCCAGAGAAGAAGTCCCCACTAATGATCACGTGGGATTAGTAGCCAGAAGAGCCTTGACCACCCAATTTAAGGAGGATGAGCTTCAACGTGAGAATATCTTTTACACCCGTTGTCACATCCGAGACAAGGTATGTAGTCTCATTGTTGATACGGGCAGTTGTGCTAATGTTGCTAGTGCTTTGATGGTAGAGAAGTTAGCTTTGCCTACCAAGGAGCATCCGAGGCCTTACAAGCTTCAATGGCTCAACAATAGTGGTGAAGTGAGGATCTCTAGGCAAGTCCTTGTACGATTCAGGGTTGGGAGGTATGAAGATGAGGTACTTTGCGATGTTGTACCTATGCAAGCTACCCATTTGTTACTTGGGAGACCATGGCAATTTGATAAGAAGGTTAATTATGATGGATACTCCAACAAATACTTCTTCCTTCATAACAATAGGAAGATTACACTTGCTCCACTCACTCCTAAGCAAGTGTATGAGGATCAAGTGGGTTTGCAAAAGGAAAGTGAGCGAGAAAATGAAAAGAAAAAGAAAGAGCAAGCTGTGAAAAATCCAAAGGCCGAGAAAAATGACAAAAAAAAAGGCAAATATTGAATCGGCCGTAGAGGAAAAACCAGAGAGAAAACAAAACCTTTTTCTAAAAGCCAGTGAAATGAGGAAAGCTTGTCTCTCTCACCAGCCTATATTCCTACTCTTGTGTAAAGAGGCATTAATTGCTACTGATGAGCTTGACCCGTCTTTGCCTAGTGTTACTATTTCTCTCTTGCAGGACTACGAAGATGTCTTCCCCAAGGAAGTGCCATGTGGGCTACCACCCGTTCGGGGGATTGAACATCAAATAGATTTTGTCCCCGGGGCGTCCTTGCCCAATAGACCCGCTTATCGAAGCAACCCGGAAGAAACCAAGGAGCTTCAAAGACAAGTGGAAGAGCTACTAGAAAAAGGTTGGGCTCGAGAGAGCTTGAGCCCATGCGCTGTTCCGGTCATCCTTGTGCCCAAGAAAGATGGAACGTGGAGGATGTGCACCGATTGTAGAGCCGTTAACTCCATTACGGTAAAGTATCGGCATCCCATTCCTCGATTAGATGACATGCTTGATGAATTGTGTGGTGCCGAAATCTTTTCAAAGATTGATCTTAAGAGTGGGTATCACCAAATTAGAATTAAAGGGGGAAATGAATGGAAAACTGCATTCAAAACTAAACACGGATTGTATGAATGGTTGGTCATGCTATTTGGGTTAACTAATGCCCCTAGTACTTTCATGAGGTTGATGAACCATATATTGCGCCCATTTTTAGGAAGATTTGTGGTTGTGTACTTTGATGACATCTTGATTTATAGTAGGAATCTCTTAGACCATGTGGATCATTTGAGAAAGGTTCTTGAAGTACTTCGAAAAGAGAAGCTCTATGCTAATCTCAAGAAGTGCACTTTTTGCACTAACCAACTTGTGTTTTTAGGATTTGTTGTGAGTTCACAGGGTATACATGTGGATGAAAGTAAAGTGAAGGCAATTCAAGAATGGCCAACTCCAAAATCCATTGGAGAAGTGAGGAGCTTTCATGGTCTTGCCAGTTTCTACCGGCGATTTGTTAAAGATTTTAGCATGATAGTCGCCCCGTTGACCACTGTTATTAAGAAGAATGAGAAATTCCATTGGGGAGAAGCTCAAGAAAAAGCTTTTAATTTACTCAAAGACAAGCTCACACATGCACCGTTATTAACCTTACCTAACTTTGAGAAGACTTTTGAAATTGAGTGTGATGCTTCAGGTATAGGGATTGGTGCCGTGTTGATGCAAGAGGGCAAGCCAATTGCGTACTTTAGTGAGAAACTCAATGGTGCCGCATTGAACTACCCCACCTATGACAAAGAATTGTATGCGCTTGTTCGTGCTATGGAGACGTGGCAACACTATTTGAGGCCCAAGGAGTTCGTTATCCACACCGACCATGAATCTTTGAAGCACCTCAAGGGACAAAACAAGTTGAGTAAACGACATGCCCGATGGGTGGCTTTTGTGGAGTCCTTTCCTTATGTTATTAAATACAAATCCGGTAAGAGTAATGTGGTAGCTGACGCACTATTTTGAAGGTACGCTTTGATCACTACACTTGATGCTAAGCTACTTGGTTTTGAAATGATTAAAGATTTGTATATTAATGACCATGAATTTGCTGCCATTTATGAAAAATGCAAGAAGATGGCTAACGGAAGATACTGCATCTCTAATGGTTATCTATGGTATTTAGACAAATTGTGTATTCCTAATTGTTCCTTGAGAGAATTGCTTGTTAGGGAATCGCATGGAGGAGGATTGATGGGACATTTCGGTGTTGCAAAGACTCTTGGGATCTTACAAGAGCACTTCCATTGGGCACGACTAAGGAGGGATGTTGAGAAAATGGTGGCAAAATGTGTGACGTGCTGACAAGCTAAGTCCAAGGTCCAACCCCACGGTTTGTATACTCCATTACCTATCCCTAAGGAACCATGGGTAGATCTTTCTATGGATTTTATACTTAGATTACCTAGGACAAAAAGGGGTAATGATTCCATCTTTGTTGTTGTTGATAGGTTTTCTAAGATGGCACATTTCATTGCTTGTCACAAAACCGATGATGCTTCTATTGTAGCTAATTTGTTCTTTAAGGAAGTTGTTAGGTTGCATGGCATGCCTAGGATTATTGTATCCGATAGGGATGTGAAATTCCTTAGCTACTTTTGGAAGACTTTATGGGCTAAGTTAGGCACTAAGTTGTTGTTTTCTACTTCTAGTCACCCTCAAACTGATGGTCAGACAGAAGTCGTTAACAGAACTTTAGCTACATTATTGCGTGCGATCATTAAAAAGAATATTAAATCTTGGGAAGAATGTCTACCTCATGTAGAGTTTGCATATAATAGAACCATTCACTCTACCACTCAATGTTCACCATTTGAAATTGTGTATGGGTTTAACCCACTAATTCCTTTGGATTTGTCTCCTTTACCTGTTTCTGAGCATGTGAATTTAGATGGTGAGAAAAAAGCTGAGTTTGTGAGACAATTGCACAAGAAAGTACGTATGAACATTGAGAAGCGCACAGAACAATACATGAAACAAGCCAACAAGGGTCAGCACAAAGTAGTTTTTGCACCAGGCGATTGGGTGTGGTTGCACATGAGAAAAGAGAGGTTTCCTCTTCAACGGCGCAACAAGTTGCTTCCACGTGGAGATGGACCGTTTCAAGTTGTGGAGCGTATCAACGACAATGCATACAAACTTGAACTGCCCGGTGAGTATGGAGTTAGTGCCACATTTAATGTGTCTGATCTAAGTCCTTTCCCTGTAGGTGATGACCTTGATTTGAGGACAAATCCTTCTCAAGAAGAGGGGAATGATGAGGACATGTTGATCACTCATGACGATCAAAATGGTGGAGTTAGGGTGCCTAGTGGACCAGTGACAAGAGCACGGGCTAAGGAATTCCAAAACGCGCTACAAGTATTCATTCGTGCAATCCAAGAACAAGTGGGTGCCTCAAAGACCATTGACGAAGTGTCCAAGGAAGGAACAAAGGGATGCACATTCATTCAAGTGGAACGAGGCAACCAAAATACAAGTGTAGGTGACAGGAGAGAAACCGCGGATCCAACCGCGGATGACCTTCCCGCGGGTCCACACGCGGTTCACGTCCAGAAGCGTTGATCAATTCACGAGAGAAACCGCGTCATAAACCGCGGATACTCCATCGCGCGGTTTCTCTCGCGGTTCGTGTCCAGAAGTGTTGATCAAGTCACCAGAGAAACCGCGTCATAAACCGCGGATACTCCATCGCGCGGTTTCTCCCGCGGTTCGTGTCTAGAAACTCTCTTCAACACAACCGCGGAAGAACCCGCGGATCATCCTCCCACGGTTTGTCGCGCGGTTCACTTCCGGAATAATACGGGCTTTTACGAGGTTTTTATGTTTTTTTCCTGTTTTTCAAGTTGTAATAGCCTAGGACCTAATGTAAGGGCTTTAAGGCAATTAAGCCTTGTTTCTTTTTAGCTATTAATAGACACTCTATTGTAAGAGGAGGGTATTAGACATCACGTTAAAAATTAAGGGTGTTCCCTCTTGGCTTCTTGAAAGCTTTTCTTTGAATACCTTAGGAATTCTCTGGGTGTTCTAGGCTTATCAATCCAAGTAATCACCTTGGCTTGTGGCGCCATCTACCTTCAAACTTGGTTCGCTAACTCGTTGGATCGTGGGTCGAGATCGTATCAAGGTTCGCCATCCCGAGGGTTAGAGGGGTCGAGTCTTTTCATTATCCAAACTTGGGTATTGGCTAGATCGCCGTCTCGTATCAATGAGTCCATGCAATGCATCCTTCATTTTTCTAGTTCTTGCTCTAGTCATAGGACCATCCAAACCATTAAACACATCATTGGAGCTCCTCAAACTTGATCCATCATCCTTGGAACGTCCCTCTTGAAGGTCTCCACCTTGGGACTCATTAGTTTTTGGAAGTTGAATTTTGTATTTTGTGAGTTGGTTGTGTTGTTAAAAAAAAAAAAAACAGAGAGAGAGGTTGTTAGAAGAGAAAAAAAAAAATTTGTACTGTTCATCGCACTGTAGCGGCGGCGTCACTGTTCACGCTAGGTTTACTGTTCACTGAAGGTACTGTTCATCCGATTTTTTTTTCTTTTTTTTTCAGTTTAATTTTTTATTTGTTTTTGGGAGTTGAATTTTGTATTTTGTGAGTTGGTTGTGTTGTTAAAAAAAGAGAGAGAGAGAGGTTGTTAGAGGTGAAAAAAAAAAAAGTCTTACACAAAGAAAAGTTGTGCAATATAAAGGAAAGCAAAAGAGGCGTGCAAGGTGATAAAAACCAAGCATACGAACTAAACCAATTAAACTGAAGTATATTTGGCTAGAATACTGTCCTTGTGCAACCGAATAGACCTGTTGAAACATACAGATCGTTGGACAGAGAACAACGCCACGTACGAAAGTTTAATTGACCAGATTCTACTCTTCTTATTTCTTGATGTTTTGGTGGAGTTTCTTATTATTTCTGTTTGAACATAAGTGCATTAAAGTTATTAAAGGACATTTGAAAATCAAGATTTTCATCAAGAAAACCACACACTAGGGGTGTCAAACGTGCTTCTTAAATCTGAAATTCCTTGAGTCTTGGTTTCTTGAATTCTAGTGGTTTAAACCTTACCCTAAGCTTCCATTTTCATTACTACTCATCTTGAATACTTACTTGGGTTTGTACCAAGGATCAATTGAGCAGGTTCTCATTCAAGGGCATACAAGGTACGCTCAAGGAGTGGTAAAAGGCTAAGGTGTGAGCTCATCATCGGGTAAAAGTCAAGATTAATTGGTGTGATACATGAGTGACGAGGGATACACGTAAGGGAGTGAGTGAGGTTTTATCTTGATCCATTGTTCTTTTCTTGTGTTACTAACGATTTTTGCAAGTTGTTGAGAATACCATGGGTGAAGGAAAAGCTATGGAGGATAATGAGCTTAAGCTGTTCATAAAGGCTACGCAAGACACACAAAGAAAAAATAATGAAAATTTTCAGACCATCATGGCACAACTTCAACAAGTGTCTTTAAGGATGGACAACTTTGAGAATGTGACAAGGGGTCGTGAGGAGTTGTCTGGAAATTTGGGAGCCCGTGGTACTTCCTCTCACACAAGGGTGACCCGCAACCCTACTTATGAAGATGAATTGGGAGCCGAGTCTGATTTTGAAGAAATAGGTACAAGGAGAGGAAGGAGGTTGGTAAACCGTCAAGATGACCACTTTGGCAGCATCAAAATGAAGATTCCATCGTTCCAAGGAAAGCTCGATCCCGAGGCTTACATTGAGTGGGAACGCAAAGTGGAGGAGATCTTCAATTGCCACAATTACTCGGAGGGGAAGAAAGTACAACTTGCTGCGATTGAGTTTACAGATTATGCGAGTGTTTGGTGGGACAAACTCCACAAGGACCGTGCTAGATTTGGCGAAGCACCCGTGAACACATGGAGTGAGATGAAAAGGCTCATGCAAAAGAGGTACATTCCGAGCTACTACACACGTGATCTCCATTGGAAACTTCAAACCTTGAGACAAGATACCATGTCCGTGAATGATTACTTCAAGGAGATGGAGATTTTGATGATGAGGGCCAACTTAGAGGAAGAAGGAGAGGCACTAATGACAAGATTTATGGGTGGCCTCAACACTGATATTAGGCAACGTGTGGAGTTGCAACATTACCATGACATAGGAGATTTGGTTGACATGGCAATCAAGGTAGAGCAACAACTCAAGGCATCAAAGTCGAGGCCCATTGCTTCACCCTCAACCCGGCCAGTATCCAAGAACGTGATAAGGGGGCTGCTCAAACACCATCAAAAATTAATGAGCCATGGCAAAGAGGGGCTACGGTTTGGCAAGTAATAAACTCAAGAGTGAGAGCTCCACATCCAAGCTACCAAACAAGGGTAAGAATGAGACTTCTTCTAGACAGAGAGATGTTAGGTGTTTCAAGTGTCAAGGATATGGCCATATTTCCTCTCAATGTCCAACAAAAAGGAATATGATCATTCTTGGCAATGGGGAGGTGGAGAGCGAACATTCAAGTGATGAAGAGATGCCTCCACTTGAAGGACCTAGTGATGATGATTCTGTTGAAGGAGGACCCAAGGATGGCATTCCATCTAGTGGTGAAGTGTTAGTGACTAGAAGATCATTGAGCATCCAACCAAAGGAGGAGGAAGAGGAGATGCATAGGGAACATATATTCTACTCAAGATGCTTGGTTCAAGGCAAGGTATGCAGTGTTATTGTTGATTCTGGTAGTTGCACTAATGTAGCTAGTACCTTGTTTGTAGAGAAATTGAAGTTACCTACAATTTGCCATCCAAAGCCATATTTCTTACAATGGTTGACAGATTTTGGGGATGTGAAGGTAACCAAGCAAGTGCTAGTATCCTTTGCCATTGGAGGATATGTGGATGAGGTATTATGTGATGTTATTCCCATGCATGCATGTCATATTTTGTTAGGTCGTCCATGGCAGTTTGATAGGCGTGTGATTTATGATGGTCATAAAAATACTTATCGCCTAGTTTGGAAGAAAAATGAGTTCATATTGAGACCATTGACACCTATGGAGGCTTATGCTGATCAAGCACGAATTACAAAAGAGTGCAAGGCTCGTGATGAGTCCAAAGGAGCCAAGGCCGAGGGGTCTTTATTGGAGTCGCCTAGACAGATTGTGCATCATGAAAGCAATTGGCCTAGTGGGGAGAAAAAGAAAGGGAAAGGGAAAAGAGGGGAAGCCGAGAGAGATGAGGGGAGAAAAGTGAATGCCTATGCTGGGAAAAGTGAGATCAAGAATACATTGTTGGCAAGGCAACAACTTTTTGTCATTTTGTATAAAGATGTTTACTTTTCTACTAATGAGCTTGACCCTTCTCTTCCTAGTGTTGTTGTTTCTTTGTTGCAGGCATATCAAGATTTATTCCCTGAAGATGTCCCAAGTGGATTACCACCTTTGAGAGGGATAGAACATCAAATAGATTTCATGCCTGGAGCAAGCATTCCAAACCGTCCGGCTTATAGAGCTAACCCTGAGGAAACAAAGGAAATTCAAAAGCAAGTAGATGATTTATTGGAGAAGGGCTTTGTGCGTGAGAGCCTTAGTTCGTGTTCTATGCTTGTGATTCTTGTACCTAAGAAGGATGGTTCTTGGAGGATGTGCGTAGATTGTCGAGCCATTAATAAAATCATGGTAAAGTATTGTCATCCTATACCTAGGTTAGATGATATGTTAGATGAATTATATGGTTCACAATTGTTTTCAAAAATTGACTTGAAAAGTGGCTACTATCAAATTCGAATGAAAGAGGGTGATGAATGGAAAACTGCTTTCAAAGCAAAATTTGGTCTTTATGAGTGGTTAGTTGTGACACCCTAGAAATTCATATGAAACTATTTTATTCATGTATGTTTATAAGTAGCTCAAAATAATAATGATAATGGTAGAAAAAAAAAACCCTAAAACGTACTTAAAAGAAAAATTCTTTCATTTGAAATCTAGCATTAACTCTTGATTTATTAGTTGGAGGGTTTCTTAAGTTAATTAGGTTAATTAACTAAGTTTCTTTCCTCATTGAGTAGAAAACCTAAGAATTAAACTTGGATTAAATTCATTAGATTATTAGTTTCTCATAGTGTTTCATTTTAACTAGCTTATATTACTATTTTCTAGTTTTTGACTACTTAAACTTTAGCTCATTTTTTCTCAAAAAAAAAAATTTCACTCATTCACTTGCTTTATTTTCTCTTCTTGGCAGAATTTTTCTCTCTCTTTTCTTCTTCCTTGGCCGAAAATTCTTCTTTCTTTTCTTTTTTTTCCCTTGGCTGAATTTCTCTCTCTTTTCTCTCCCTCATGGCCGGATTTTCCCTTCTCTTTATTTCTTCTCTTTTTGCTTTAATATTTATGTCATAATATTATTAATTACTAGGTGGAAGAGATCTTTCTTGTGTCACCAATTAAATTAAAACAAGTTTACAACTAATGCCTAAAAAGCCTAAATCCTAACTTGCTTCTTGTAATATTTTTATTGGTTAATCTTTCTCCCAACTTTTCCATTATTTCTTTTCTATTTTCCTAGACTAGTTCCTTCTCCTTTTCATTTTCTCTTGGCCGGCCTTGCTCACTCTCTTTTCCTCTCATATTTCTCTCAACTTCTTGGAGCTTTTTCTTCCAACTTTGAGCAAATTTCACCATAGAAAGTGAGCTTACCTTCCTTCTAAGCAAAGTTCTAGGCTTGTTGTAGGTATGTACTACAAGCTTTAACCATTAATTTCAAGTTTAATTGGTTTTTTGTATTAGTTTAATCTTGACTTCTTATAATTTTAACTTGAAGATTTATGCTTGAATTGAAGTCTTACTTGTTAGAGATAGTGTTTTCTTGGTTAGATTGAGTAGTAATTGGTATTTAAACCTTGAAAAATTTCATGGGGTATATGGTTTGATTGAAGATTCTTGGAATTGAATTCTTAAATTTTAATGGGACTTTGATGGAATTTGAACTTGAAAGTTGTAGAACTTGTGGAATTATGGATTTGATGGTTGAAATCTTGATGGAAAACCAAGATTGGAAGGGCCGAATTTAAGGGGAAATAATGCCAAAATTTTGTTAGAAAACCCTAAAATAAAAACCCTAAAATGAAAACCCTAGAATGGAAACCCTAAACCCTAAACCCTAAACCCTAAAACAAAAACCTTAGAAAAAGGGGATATTTCTTGATTTTTCTTACTAAGTTAATTAGGGTTTAAATCTAGTTTTCATTAGATTATTTTTTTTTATTTCAGGACCCGAAAGTGAGACTCGACCTTTTTACGAAATATTCTCGTAGGCATTTCAGGTGAGTGTCTTTATGTGTGCATGATGCATGTAACGTGATATTTCATTTGTAAATATTATGCTATGATTGCAAATATTATGCGATAAAATGTGCTACTTGAGGAAAGATGTGTACTTTATCGCATCTATTCGACAATGTGCTACTTGTTTTCATGATTAAATGTGTTACTTGTGTTTAAGACTTCCGTGACTAACTTCACCGTTACTTCACTGATAGTCAACTTGAACGGGCGTGGGAGGATATAAGGTGCTGGGTGTTTTAGGGCGTGATGTTCATTCCCTCATGAGTTGTTAATCCTCTAAGAGGCTAACTCCGGGTTGAACTTTCTTGCGTGTTGGCCCTCCAAGGTCGAGGTTACTCCCTGGATGTGGTAGCATGTTAGAAGGTTATAAGGTGTGTGGTGGTTAGGGTCTTGCTTGATATTACCGGTATGACCTTGGCACGGACCTGAGCTATTATCTCGGTTCCAATGCCTTGTTTATATAATCGGTACTTGTTTCTCCTGCGGTCGAGCTTGCTCCCGTGGTTGAATCCTATATCCGCCATTGACTAATTATTTAATTATTTGTTCATGTGCTGATTAAATATCTTGTTAAATTATTTTATTTTCCTGAAATAATAGATTTTTGGCCTGCCTGCATGATTTGGGCACTCACTGGGCTATTATAGCTCATTCCTTCATTTGTTTTTCTTTACTCAGGTATTTCTCACTCTTAAAGCTGGGCATGGCGAATTTAATTATAGTAGACTTTTGTTTTTGTATTTTGGTCAACCGAGTTGTTTGGTTACCATTGTAAATAATATGTATATTTTGGACATGTAAACTTGTAGTACATGGCCTGTACATTTTTAGTGACTTTTGTATCTTAAGTTGAACTATGTGAATGTATTCCATTTTGGGTTAACTGTACGTGAATGTGCTTAATCACCAAAGAACTAAGAAGATCTCATCACGAGAAAAACACTCAAAGTGCTGAAAATTATCAATAATCATCATAATTCTCGGATGAACAGTAACTCCCCTTTAAAAAAAGGTCAAACATCACAATAAGGAAATAAAACAAATTGGAAACTAACTAGGACGCTAGTTGTAACCTATCACAAAAGGTAACTACTAAAGATTACAACTTGTACTCAAAGAAAACTACTAAAGCATGAAAACTTAAACTTAGGCCCAACTAGGGTCTCTCTAAGCCCAATAGAGGCTTGGTCACTTGACTTGGGCTGAATAGGCTTCATGGTCTCCAAGGAAGCTTCATTAACTACTTTGAATGCAAACTTGATCCATAAATAATAGCTCACACCTTGGCCCAAACATTTAGCAACATAAACATAAATTCCAAGCCCAAGTTGAACATAAAAATCGTGTGAAATCTTTGAAGAAATTATCCTAACTCGTCCCCTCATTCCAAGCATCATCAAGGTTTCTCCAAGAACTCGTATAGGCATCCAAGGGGTTGTATCATTATACTTTCTTAATCTCTCGAACAATTTCCTCAAATCCACCAAATAATCCTTGGACCTCTTAGATTTGACTATGATGTCATCCACATGAACTTCTTTCTCCTTGTGAATCATATCGTGGAACAACATAGTCATAGTCCTTTGATAAGTAGCTCTAGTGTTTTTCAGTCCGAAAGGGATGACTCTGTAACAGAATGTGCCCCATGGAGTGATGAATACCATCTTCTCCCTATCTTTTTCTGCTACCAAGAGCTGATGGGACCCAGCGAAACAATCAATGAACAAGTCCATTTCATGTCCTGCTGTGTTGTCCAACACAATGTGAATATTGGGCAAAGAAAAATCATCTTTTGGACTGGCTTCGTTTAAATCCCGATAATCCATGCAAACCCACACTTCTCTCGACTTTTTGAGAACCGAAACCATGTTTGATAGCCAAATAGGGTAGTGGGACACAATAATGATTTTGGCATTGAACTGTTTGACTATTTGTTCTTTAATCTTAAGGCTCAATTCAGGTTTAAATTTATGGAGTTTTTGTTTTACTGGAGGAAAGTTTGGATTAGTGGATAATCTGTGAACTACTATGTTTGTGGATATTCCATGCATATTGATCAGATAATGGTTCAAAACAAGGAAACCATACATGCAAACTTTACAACCAGGAGAAATATTCTGCATACAGTTACTCTTACTTTGATTACTCATCATAATAGGCAAAATAAAAGTAAGTATACGTCAATCTTATCAATATGAATTCATTCCTTTCATACTCGACCCACTTAAGTAGTCAACTTCCACAGTTTATGAATAGATCCATATACCCATGATTAGTTCAACGTGAATCAACAAGGGGCTCTCTCTTTTTTTTTTGTTTTTTAAAGATAAGAATATAATTATAGCTCAGCCTTTCCTTGAGACACGAAGTTATCTTTTGACGCGAAGAACGACATTGGTGATGAAGATCTCCGATTACTCAATACTTCGTACACTCAAGTAGCTATGCTTACTCATAATTTTAGTAACCTTTTGACGCGAAAGTCGACATTGGTAAATGAAGACCCCCGGTTACTCAGTGTACCAACACTAGTGGAGTAGATCCTAAGCTATATTGCTAATTGCCCCCCTCTTCTTTTATTAGATTAGCCATAAAGTATACTTCACTCCACTTACTATATCCATTAGCTACTCAACTGAATCAAATAATCTAAAGAAACTTCTTCAAATCTAAAAATTGCAGTATAATTAACTCTATTTTGCCTACTATACTTTTACTAAAGTATGAGTTCTTATACACATACTAATTTCTCCTTAGGTAAAGCATGCATTGGTCCCATTCGTGTAGGACAATCGACCCTAATTACTAGGATAACATAACTTCCTAAAAAGAAAACTTGAAAGAAAAGAAATACGAAACACCACAAGTTGGATAATTACCCAAAGAATTCCAACACAACCAGCAAAAAATTCCAAAACATCACAAAAGTAAACAACTAATGTGTCTACGACACTCCCCCCCTCACTTAAATCACACACTGTCCTCAATGTGTGAAAAATAAGAAAATGAAAAACAAGGTAAAGATAGACAGTTACTCCCCTTGGTAGACGGGACCACTTGGTACGCGATTAAAAGAAGAGTGAAAGCCACGAGTTCTACAAACTACTGCAAGCACATAAACAAAAGAAACAAAAGAAACAAAAGAAACAAAAGAGCTACATTATCCCATTAATTAGTACAGGCCACAAGTGAATGAACGAAGAAAACAAAAGAAAGATAAAAATAAGAAAAAATATCTTATAAAAGCCAAAAGCAAAAATAAAACGAAAAGCAAAGGAAAGAACAGAGGTAGATTAGGACAGTGGTGCGCTTGGTGCATCATGGCTGCCTCCCGACCCGCCAAAGTGAAAAGTGCATAGATAATCCTCAAGACTACCCACACAATTACCAAGGTTGTCCAATTGCCCTTGGATATGACCTAGGGTGCCCATAAAATCAGTCCTTAAGTCGCCCATAGCACCCATAAAGTCAGTCCGGAGTGTCCCTATGGCTGCCAAGATGTCTTCGTTCCCAGACGGATGTGAATGTGCCTGTGGGGATGAGGGTTCAGTAGCAGGCTCCATGGGAGGTGCATATTCATCCTCCTCATTCTGTTGGCCTTGTCCCTCCCACATGTCAATCGCCCACTATTTGGCATCAAGGCTCTTCAGTACACGGAGATTCACTATGTCTCGAGTCCTCGTGTTCACTCTATGATGACTGTCAAGGTGGACTCCATAGTGCTCCATAATGAGTGAAATGAGTCTCGGGAACCCAAATCTGGTGGTAGCACTTTGCGACATAGCTGTCTTCATCATATAGGCAATTATCGCACTAGGTAATGGGCTAGTTGCATCCATACCACCGTTCACCATTTCATCTAGAAAATAGATATCGCTGGCCCTAGACTCGTTGAGACTACTTTGCCTTGAAAAGACATTGTGGCTGAAGATATAAATGATAATGTGATAGGGAGCATCGAAATCTTTGGTGTAGTATACCACACGATTATCAAATCTTGCTTCTTTACTGTGCACTCCAAACTTGGCAGCTCCTTGCTCGACAGTCCATGTACCCCTCTACTGAAATTGTCTAACATACCATACTGGGGGTTCATCGTTCCTACACCCAAGGATGCCAGCCAAAGATGCTCGGTTGAGCTCAATCCGTGTGCCACGAACGGTAGTAGTCAAGCTAGAAGCACTGTACTCAGATTTATCCATATTCGAGTAGAATTCACGCACCAGTTGAGGGTAATAGAAATTGGTAAGTCTCAAAATGGGATCCCAACCTAACCAGGCAAAATTCTCGGTAATATGGAGGATGGCGTCCATAGCTTTATCCACAATTTTTTCAATAATCAATTCACCGCGCTCATGCTTAGTATACCATTGGACATTCTCGAGAGAGGTGAAGCGTGTGTTATCCCGTGGGGGAGGACGACTAGATGATCCTTCACCGCGGGCTCGTTTGTGTGCCACGTATTTCCTTGGCATTTTGAGTACCTGAACTAATCAAGGAGGAAAAATAAAGGAAACAGGATAATCAAGTGCTCAATAGAACCAAATGAACATACCAAAACCAAATTAACACCCACAATATGAAGGAGACATTCAAGATTAAATATGTCCGTGTATGCCCAAAATATGAATGACAATGCCCTTTTTTGATAATGCTTAGCACCATAACACCAAGTCATACCATCATTCAAAATACACTCATGACAATTGGGGTAGGACGATGCACATTATATCGAGAACAAAGCAATGAGACAACCAACGTGATAAGCAAAGACGCATACTAACTATAGACATTCATTGGTTAGCCCATGCTGAATTCATCAAAATTACCCAAGAATAAACTAACCCACACTTGAACTATCCACTAACGAACAACTAATGCCTAGAAACATGCATTCATATCACCCAACAATTGAACAAAATCCCAATATTTCTATGAGAGCATCAATCCAAATATAATTAATCATTGGGAATTTCCAACCTAATTGAACAAAATTATGCGCAAACTACATAGCCCACGGTGTAATCTCCCCCAAAACATCAATAAAAATCATAAAGATAACCATTCAATCAACTAATAACATAAATGTAAATGGACAAAAGATTCGTCAATTGAACAACCAATGACATAAATAATAAGCAAAAATGTGAAAGGCCATACCTCAAGAGTAGATTAGCTAGGCAAAGAATGCAAGAATAATGCCTCTAATCAGAAAGCAAAATAACGTAAATAAAACCCACGAAAATTGGTCCTAGAAAGTCCAGAAAAAACACTCAAATAGTAGGAAAAATTTGTGAAGTGCAGGTGGGTTTTGTGGGGAGAGGTGTGTGGGATGTGCATTTAAGGAGCAATTGGGTGATAATGGAGGGGATGGAGAGTTTGGGTGGAGGGGTTAGGGTTTTGGGAGAAAGGGGAAAGAAAGAAAGTGCAGAAAAATGTTCAGAATGAAGGGAGTTAAAACGTCAGCGACTTCATCCGCAGGCTCATCCGTGATGCGGATGAAGTCGCGGATGGGGGCAGACGCTTCATGGAATGATTCGCGATCCCACCCGTGCCATGGGTGGGATACGGCTGACCCCTTTTTTTTTTGGACACTCATTCGCGACATGATTCGTGACGCGGATCATAGTGCGGATGGGGATAGAAACAAAGTTAGATTTTCTGTTCCCATTCGCGACCTCATCCGCAACGCGTATGAGGGCGCGGATGAGGACATATGCTACAACATAACTCTCTGATTTCACCCGCGGGCTCATCTGCTATGCGAATAAAGGCGCGGGTGGAACCAGAGAGTTTATTTTGCTGTACAACCAAACTCCCCAACTATCTATCCATACTATGCCAAATAAAAACGCATATTCTACCAAATTAATGAGAGAAATCAACTCTAAAAACAAAATTAAAGTTCAAACACATAATGAAAATTGAGCAAAAACTCCCTTTTTAACCTGAATGTCTCCCTTTCTATCCTCAAATCTTGTCATTCAGGTATAAGCTCTTTCCTATAGCTAAAGGCATGCACCATAGACACAAGAAAAGATAATAAACTACTTAACAAAATCACAAATATCTAAATAATATAATAATACCAAAATAAAGGTTGGGTTGCCTTCCAACTAGCGTTTTGTTTAACGTCGTTAGCTCGACACCTATAACATGCTTTAGACTTGTAGGTCATCGAGGTAATAAACCTTCTTTCCTTGTTCTTTAAAATCACCACTTTGGTAAAGCTTTAGACGATGGCCATTGACCTTGAATGTACCCTTCTCCTCATGTGAAATCTCCACTGCACCAGAAGGGAAGACCTTGTTAACTACGAATGGACCATATAGACACCAAATTTTGACACACCTTTGGTAAAAATATGTGTGTTACTTTATTTTAGAGGGTATTTTTTTTTCATATTTCGGGGGTCGAATATAATTTTCGCGTATTATATCTAATCCGTCACATCAGGGGCAAAATGGTAATTTCACCATCTAAATATTAATTTATTTTATTTTATTTCCTAAATACATAATTTTACTATTTTTATCATTATTTATGATTTCAATGATTTTTGGGAGTCATTCATTATTTATTTAAAATTTTAGTATTTTTCTTAATTCAACGGCACGTTTCCCAATGCATTTTTATGAGAATTTTTCAAGTAAAAAAAAAAAAAAGTTTTGTTATGCATGTTTCATATGTTCATGAATTTCTTGTATAAATCTCATGATTTTTAGAAATTGTTTAGTATTTATTTTAATATTTTATCATTATTATTATTATTATTATTATTATTATTATTATTATTAGTTGTTATTATTATTATATTTTTTATTAATCACATATTTTTAATGTTATGTTAATTTTTAAATTTTTACAGTAAATTTTTATTTACTCATTTTCATAACTCTAAAATTTTAGTATTTTTTCTTATTGATTTTAGGAAATACAAATATCTTTTTATTTTTTATTTCATGTTTATTCTTTTCTTTTCTCCTTTATTTCCATTACAATTTAAAAAAAAAAAAAAAGAGAGAGCAGGCTGCGTTTGCAGCCTGCTGCTACTGTAGCCATCAGAACAACCTCATCACCAAATTTCAGCAAACTTACAGGGATTTTGGGTGGATTTTCTTTCTTCCCTACCCACTCCACCATCATCACACTGATTTTTTTTTTTTTCTCTTCACATCACTCACACGGACACAAACACCTCCCCCTTGATTTTCTTTCTCACCTGCACTCTCATCTTCTCTCTCAATTCTCACGTTTCACACCTGCACTCCTTCACTCCCTCAACTCCCCTGCAAACTCACAGGCATACACCACAGCATCATACACTTGCACACTCCTCTCTCCTCTCTCGGTCTCCCTCTTCCTTTCCCCCTCATCACTTACTCCACCTACAGAAGCACTTCCCTTCCCCTCACAAAAAACACTCACCTGCAGCTCACATTTTGCACTCACAGACATCCCTTCTCCTGCACAATTCACCAGCATTACACAAAAACACTCACATTCACTCGGTTTCCCCTCCCTTCCACCATACACAACCCTCACACACAATACACCTGCAGCAAAAACACAGCAACAAAACACACACTTCACACGCATACACTCTCCTGCACACACATCCCTGCAAGAAAGAACACCACACTCACAGACAACAATTTACACACACCACACATACAAGAACACAGACAAAAACGCACAGAGCCAATTCAGGCACACACACTGCACACACAAACTCAGATTCACACAAACACAACCCACACCTCACGACTCACTTCCCCTGCTCACAAAACACATCAGTTCACTCCCTCACTTCACCAGCAACATACACACCTCCCCCTTCCCCTGCATCCACAATTCGCACACACAGACACACATACAACACACACTAACATACACTCATTCACGCATAGTTCACACACCACCAGACATACACACTGGCACACACAAAACTCACACACAATTCTCTTCCCTCTCGGTTTTTTTTTCTTTGCACAAGCAAGCACCACAAACACAGACCTGCAAACACACACATCACACACAATCAGTTCACTCACGCACCATAACACACCTTGCACACACTCACAGAAACAGAAACATCAAACTCACACAACACAGCACACACGCCACACACAAAACACACGTACAACATATACACACTTGCACACACCTTTCCCTACACAAACACACAATACACCTGCAAACAGATACACACACATTTACAAACCCACGCATACCACCTGCAACAAATAATAAAAAAAAACAAAAAAAAAACCAACAACAACAACAGCAGCAACGACAGTCCACCACTGCCGGAGACCAACCGCCGGTCACAGACAACCGTAACCACCATCACCAACACTGAGACCGCCTTCGTCTCACTTCCACAGCCCAAAATCTGTAAGATTTGCGGCTTTCCTTCCAATTTCTGTTCGCATTTTTTATGGGTGGAATTAGTATATTACGTTATTTAATTCGGAGTGAATCTAAATAGAAAATGATTTGTGCTTTGGGGGTAGAAAGAAATTGGGAATTTGGAAGAAAATTAATTTGAGGGGGGCTGAAGCACTGATCGAGAGAGTGAGAACCGGAGCGAGAGAGAAGAAGGCGAGAGAGAGAGAGACCTGTGTGAGAGAGAGGACCGGAAGAGAGAATCGGGGGGGGGAAGGGAGAGAACAGATCGGGAAGAAGAAGAACCAGGGGAAGAAGAAGAAGGAAAAAAAAAGAAAGAAGAAGAAAGAAAAGAAGAAGAAAGAAGGAAAAAGAGAAGAAGAAGAAAAAAAAGGGGGTAATCTGGTAGAGAAAAGAAAGAAAAGAAAGAAGAAAAAGAAAAAAAAAAAGGAAAAGAAAAACTAAAATCGAAAAAAAAAAAAATGTTTTGGTGAAACTACGTCGTTTTGACGTAGTTTCACTCAAAACTACGTCGTTTTGGTTAGTTAGTTTTTTTTTCATTTATTTTAATTGATAATAGTTATTTATTTTATAGTCCTTATACTTTCATTAATGCTACTGTGGCCCCGGACATCTCTGATTTATGCATTTAAGTTTCTGTTTATTGTAGATTGACAACCATAATTTTATTTTCTGTTCAATTAGGTCCTAATTAATTGCATTTAGGTCCCCCAACTTTTATATAATTATAATTTTGGCCCCTACGTTTTTTAATTTCCATTTTTGCCCCTATATTTTTCGGTAATTACATTTTGACCCCTATAATTTTTCTGGAATTGCAATTTTACCCTCTGATATTTGTAAAAATTGCAATTTTACCTCCCAAGCTTGCTGTTATTGTATTTTAGGCTTTAAATGTCACTGGAATTCTGTTTTAGTCCTTGAATGTGGCTGGAATTTGCAATTTGGTCCCTCACATTGCTGGAATTTTTGCATTTTTGTCCCCAAACTTGCTGGAATTTTATTCTTGGCCCCTTATTGTTGCTGGAATTCATATTTTGGTCCTTTTTGTTGCTGGAATTTGTTTTAAGACCTCCATTAATTGTTAGAATTATATTTTAGCCTTTATTTGTAGCTGGAATTTGTATTTTTATACTTGTAGTTGCTGGAATTTTTATTTTGGCCCTTTTATATAGCTGAAAATTATAATTTGACCCTAGACATTGCTGTAAATTAGGTATTGTTTAATGACTTTGCTGAAATTATATTCTTGGACTTAAGTATTGCTGGAATTTTTATTTTTGGGCATTATACTTGCTGAAAATTATATTTTGGCCTTTAAATTCGTTGTAAACTATGTCATTACCGTAAGTAAGGTTTAAAAATTATAAATTTACCTTTTTACTTGTTGCAAATTACATTTTTACTTTAGAATATTGCTTAAATTTCCACTTTAATCCAAATCTTATAATATTTTATTTTTGCTAAAAAGTGTTGATTAAAATTAGTTAAGTCCTCAAAGTTTTCAATTATTTCTTTTTACATTTTCTTTATTTATTTTTATCAAACTTATAATTAATGTTCTAAGATTGGGTCTTGTTAGTCTAATTAATGTTCAAATTAGTTTCTCTATTTTCCTTTTAGTTATTTTAATAATTCTTATTTGAGGTGTTAAAATTTCAATGTATGTATTATTATGTTTTATCTTCTATTATTATTATTATTATTATTTACTTTATTTTTATTTTATTTTTGTTGTTTTGCTTTACTTATCTATTTGCTTATTTATTTTTTGACTTAAACAATTTTCATTTTTCTTCCTAAATAATTAATTATTATTATCAGTATTTTCTTCCTCTTATTTTGTTCATTATTGCTATAATTGTTTGAATTATCGTAGTGAGTTCATAGTGATAGGTAGAAAATTATTCAAATTAGTGATTGACTTATTAAATAGTGGTAATTTTGACATGTTTGTTCATTTTAGTAGCAATTGGTACCCAGGTTTTCGAATAGGAGGTACCTCGATTACCCTTTTTATTTCTCTTTATGTGCTCCTACGTGCTCCTATGTGTTTTCTATATGTTTTTTTTTATATATATCTCTTTGTGCTTATATTTTATATACATGTGTGAACTATTTATTTATTTCATATTATTGACTTGAATTAATATTAATTATTCAAAGAAATGTAATAGATAGGTAATATTCTATTCAGTAAATTCTTTGTATTTAGATAGTTAATGTAATAGATAGTTTATGTTTTCTCTATTTAATCAAAGCTTATGTATTTTAGATAGAAAATGTAATAGATAGGTTAGATAGGATATCTTTTATTCTTTCTCCATTTTTAGATTGTAATTAGGTTATTCTCTGGTGTAATAGTTAGGGTTTTGTGTGCTATGTGTGCTATGTGCTTATGTGTTTTATCCGCTTTCTTTAGGACTTTGCATCTAGAATACCATGCTTATGTGTTATGTGCTCCTACTTGTTATTATTTGCTTTTATGTGATTTATTGCTTTAATACACGCTTTATTTATTTACTTGCTTTAATTATATATGTGTATCGTCGCCACACTAGTCCAAAGCTAGTTGTGGTTAATTTCGTTTTCTTCGCTAGTCCAACGCTAGCGGAGAACTTTTTAGAAAATAGGCTAGTCCAATGCTATGCCTTTAGGTGATTTTAGCATTAGGATCATTTTTCGTGTTCACTCTATGCCATTTCACACACATTTTATCTTTTTAGGCTTTTCCCATTTTCTATGAGTTTTTTATATATACTTTATAACTTATTACTTATTTTAACATCTATTTGGTGCATAACATTTAGATTCCACTACACAAAGAATTTTAGGTCATTTGCGTGATTCCGACTAAGAAATAGTCATCTACTCACATGGGAAGCGATGGCGTACATGTCGTTCCCCCCTCCGTGAGTAGAAACAGATAGTCACGAGTCTATTAGTCCCCCGCACCCGTTATGTTGCATCCCTATTTTCTTTGTTCACTTACTATCTATATTATTATTTTTCTTTTCTTTTGCACTCCATTCAGCATCTATACTCGTGACTCCATCGAGGTCTATATCCGGGTTTCGCAATTAATGCGATAATTCCGATCAAACCTCAGTGGAACATTTCGTCCCTTATCGATATTCATTTTTAGGATTAGATTTGCATTCATATAGTTGCATCCAAATGCGATAAAATCTTAGGGTTATATTAGGAAAATTCAGACTAAACCTCGCAACTAGTTTCGGCTAGGTTGAAAGGGTGCCTTAGGCGTAAGCGTTTGCCTTCCCTTTCTTCAACTGTGACTCCCGAACCTTTTTCTCTTGTTTTTCAAAGACCTGGAGTCGTCTAAAAGGGTTTTTCTTGTTTTTCCTCAAAAATCATTTTAATAAATCATTTTTAATTCTCTTACGTTTTATGAAATATTTTCGGGTGACTTGGTACACCAAAACTCAATACCAAGTGGCGACTCCTTTTTCACTAAAAAACCCTTTTTAGACTCTATTTTCGGGCCCAAAAATCGTCGCATTTTCAAAGTCCCATTTTAGGCCCTTTTTCTTTTATTTTTAAAATAAAGCATTTGTTTGTCGTGTTTTTGTCGAATCATCTTTTACAAAGTATTTTCTAAAAATTATTTTTTACAAGAAATTTACACGCTTCTTTTTCCAATAAACACAACCACATTTAACACTTCCTTTTCATTTCTTTCGACTTTAACTTATTATCCTTTTCTTTTTTCCAAAACATCTAACGCTCATTTATTTTTCCTTTCGAAAAATGGGGCGCGACAGACCAAACCACCTAGACTTAAGCTTACCTGGGAACAACCGAAACCTCGAATTAAATAGTAGAACTTGATCGCCCTGCTGGAATTCCTCGGTCTTTCTAATCCCTTTATCATGCCAAGCCTTTGTCCTTTCTTTGTAAATCTTTGAATTTTCATAAACCTATTGCCGTCATTCATCTAGCTCATTCAATTGAAAAATTTGCCTTGAGCTTGCACATTGCAAATCAAGATTAGTAAGTTTAATTGCCCAATACGCTTTATATTCAAACTCAATCGACAAGTGACAAGATTTACCATTGACTAGCTTATATGGTGTAGTGCTAATGGGGGTCTTATAGGCAGTTCTATAGGCCCATAGAGCATCATCTAACTTTACTGACCAATCTCTACATGAATGCTCTACTGTCTTCTCAAGAATCCTTTTTAACTCTCAATTTGTAACCTCTACCTGGCCACTAGTCTGAGGATGGTAAGGGGTAGCCACCTTATGTGAGACACCATATCTTTTAAGGACCTTATCAAATTGCTGATTGCAAAAATGTGTACCCCTATCACTTATTATAGCTCTAGGTGTGCCAAATCGAGAAAATAATTTTTAAGAAACTTGACCACTACCCTAGCATCGTTAGTTGGTGAGCCTAAGCTTCTACCTGTAACACCCTAGAAAATGCACTTACAAGAGACATTCTTTTATTTAGGGTTAAGTGTTAATCCTTGATTTATTAGTTGAAAGATTTCTTGAGTTAATTAGGTTAATTAACTAAGATTTTCATTATTAAGTAGGACACCTAAGTACCAAATTTGGAATAATTTTATTGGACCATTGATGAGGATCGTGGAAGCCAAGGTGAGGACACATTCAAGGCCAATCCTTTACAAGGAATAGGAGGTCCAATGACGAAGCTTCGAACCAAGAGGATGAAACAAGCTATGCAAGGACTTCTTATGCAATTGTAGGAGTCTCTTCACATTGCCAAAGCACTCTACTCAAATTCGTCAAACATAAATCAAAGGAATCACCAAAGACAGAAAAGTCATCCATAAATACCTCCATAATGTCCTCAACTAGTTCATCAAAAATAGCGAGCATGCACCTTTGGAAAGTTACTGGGGAGTTGCACAACCCCAATGGCATCCTACAGTAGGCAAACGCACTGTATGGGCAAGTAAACGTCGTCTTCTCTCGGTCCTTTGGAGCTATTGGGATCTAAAAGTAGCTTGATAACCCATTCAGGAAACAGTAATACTCATGCCCGGACAGCCTTTCCAGCAGCTGATCGATGAAAGGGAGTGAGAAATGGTCTTTACGGGTTGCATCATTCAACTTCCAATAATCGATGCAGGCCCTCCATCTAGTGACAGTTCTCATGGGTATTAGCTCATTCTTCTCATTCGGGACGACTGTCATGCCTCCTTTCTTCGGCACCACTTGTACTGGGCTCACCCAAGAACTATCAGAGATAGGGTAAATAACTCCAGCATCCAACAATTTAATTACCTCTTATGTAACCACATCTTTCATGTTAGGGTTGAGCCGTCGCTGTGGTTGTACTACCGATTTGAAATCTTCTTCCAGTAAGATCTTGTGGGTGTAATATGAGGGGCTAATTCCCTCTATATCTGCTATCTTCCATGCCAATGTCTTTTTGTGGTCTCTTAGTACCTTCAACAATCTTTCCTTCTTGGCACTGTCTAAGTATGCTGCGATGATCACTGGCAATTTGGAGTCCTCAGCTAAGAATGTAGACTCGATGTGCTTGGGTAATTGCTTCAACTCCAACTCGGGTGGCTCTTTGATTGAAGGCTTGAGGCTACCACCCTTTGAGGCTCCAAGTTCCTCATACACCTTTCTCCTTCTCACTGTCTGTCTAGCATCCAAATGCATTATCGAATGGACAACTTCGGGGTTGGTTGCATTGGACCTTTCTCCTTGAATGATGCAAGTCTCCAATGGGTCATCTAGTGATATTTTTTGCACAAAAAAGGAAGACTCATCATCAATTATGTCCATGAAATAACAGCTATCATCCCTATCTAGAGGGTGCTTCATGGTGTCAGGGATCCTAAACACCACTTCTTCATCCTCAATCCTTAGAGTTACGTTCCCAGCATGTACATCAATTAATGCTTTAACAATTGCTAGGAAAGGGCGTCCTAAGATCAAAGGAATCTCTATTTCACCTTCCATATCTAATATAACAAAATCAACTGGGAAGATGAATTTATTAATTTTCACTAGCACGTCCTCTATGATTCTCCTAGGATACTTAATTGATCTATCAACCAATTGTATACTCATCCTAGTGGTTTTTGGTTCACCCAACCCCAATTTCCTAAACATTTCATAAGGCATTAAATTTATACTAACTCCTAACTCAGCTAGAGCCTTATCAACAAATAAACTACCAATATTACAAGGTATGGTAAAACTTCCTGGATCCTTGACTTTCTGAGGTAGTTTATTCTGTAGGACAGCAGAACACTCCTCGTTCAGTGTCACGATAAACATCTCTTCAAGCTTCCTCTTGTTGGTTAGAAGGTCCTTCAAAAATTTGGCATACTTGGGCATCTGCGCAAGAGCCTCAACAAAAGGTAAGTTAATATGTAATTGCTTAAATAGCTCTAGAAACTTACCAAATTATGCATCTTGACAATCTTTTTGGAGTCTGCTAGGATACGGTATGGTAAGCTTGTACTCTCTGACCTCCTTCTTCTTCGGCCTTTGATCCTCATTGAATTCCTCTTCAGGGCCCATCTCGTCTTTAGTTTGTTTGTCATCAACTCCTTCCTCCTTACTCAGCCCTACCTCAGAATCCTTTAACTCTTTACCACTCCTCAGTGTAACTGCTTTGGCTTGCTCCCCTGGATTATTTTCTGTATTGCTTAGGAGTGCACCTTGTGGTCTCTCTGAGATGTTCTTAGCTATCTGACCAATTTGATTCTCAAGGTTATGGATCGAGGCTTGTTGATTGCGTAGAGACGTCTCCATCCCTTGCATGCGATTCTCTAAGGAATTGATATATTTTGTCATCAATTCCTCCAAATTTGATTTCTTCTCTTGTGGAGATTGCTATTGGTACCCAGGTGGGGGATGCTGCCTTTGTTGTCCTTGATTCCCCCAAGAGAAATTAGGGTGATTCCTCCACCCGGGATTGCATGTAGTGCTGTAGGGATTGTTCTGTTGCCTTGGTGCATTGTTCATGTATTGGCATTGCTCCTAAAGATGATCCGTGGCATCGATCGCTTTGCACTCTTGATTGTTATGCCCTCCTCCACACAGGTCACACTGCATCATTTAGGATTGTCTCTGTGCAATTGTCATCCCATCTATCTTCTTACTCAATGCCTCCACCTGAGCTGTTAAAACTGTCACTGGATCTACATCATAAACACCAGCTGCTCTATTGGATCGAGATCATGTGGATTGCCATAGATAACTATTCATAGCCATTTTCTTGAATAGTTCTTGGGCTTGCTCCGATGTCTTGCTATTCAATGTCTCTCTTGCTGCTACGTCAATCATCTGCCGAGTGGCTGGATTGAGCCCGTTGTAAAATGTCTGGACTTGAAGCCAAGTGGGCAACCCATGATGTGAACACTTACGCAAGAGCTCCTTAAACCTCTCCCAAGTGTCTTATAGTGTCTCTGACTCCATTTGGGCAAATGAGGATATGTCATTCCTCATTTTTGCAGTCTTGGCGGGTAGAAAATACTTTGCCAGAAATTTCTCCGGCATTTGGTCCCACGTTATTATGGACCCTCTTGGAAGGGAGCTCAATCACTGCTTCGCCCAGTTTCTGAGTGAGAAGGGGAATAACCTCAGGCGAATAGCATCATCCGAAACTCTGTTTATCTTGAAAGTGTCACAAATTTTCAAGAAATTTGCCATGTGGGCATTCGGATCTTCATCAGGCAAGCCATCGAATTGAATGAGTTGTTGGACCATTTGGATAATATTCAACTTGATCTCGAAATTATTAGCAGCAACTCTTGCCCTGGCTATGCTAGACTCCGTGCCCATGAGGAGGGGTCTAGCATAGTCTGACATTGTTCTTTGTCTCTCTTGCTACTGTGGTGGTAGTGGTGCATTAATTGAGTTTAGCGGATTCTCATCGAACAAAGGATTTTGGATGTGAGTTTGGGGGTTGTTTTCTTCAGCTATTTCTACTTGCTCTCGATATTCTTAGTCAATCTCCTCTGCTCTTTGCAAAAGCCTCTCCCTGAGAGCTCGACGGAATGTCCTTTCAATCTCAAGATCAAAGGCTAATAGAGTTGAACTGCTACTCCTGGTCATGCACTAGTTTAATATCTTGTAGTAGCAGTGCAAACCAACCAAATTAATAAGGAATTTAACAAATTAAAGAATCAATGGATTTACCTCACGAATGGATTCACACCCAAATAGGAGAACTTATGGAATTCTATTTCTAGCAATTCATGCAAGTCCTTTTACTTGAGAATTGTTCTACATCAATTGAGTGATTTCTCAATAACTCAACCAATATAACAGTTAAGATTGAATTCGTGCACAAAAACCCAATCCAATTTATCAATAAACTCACAAGTAAATCAATTAAAGATAAGATTTTTTCATTAAAATAGTAAATCAAACATCATGAACAAAGGTTAGGGTTCAACCCTTCTAAGTCTTAAACAAATCTACTCCATAGCCAAAGGAGAAAGTTTAACAAGCATTAAAGAAAGTAATGAAAAAATTATTCTCATGTAATGTTTCTTCACTCTTTTTTGTTGCAGAAATTCCCCTTGTACTTCTACGCTTCTTCCTCTCTCTTCAATTCTTGAGTTTTCTTCACTTCCATTTTCCCGTCCGTTCTCCTCTCCTTTTGCCCTAGAAGAGCCCTCTTTATTCTCTAGTTTGTTACCCTCTCAACTTGGGTTCTTTTCCCCTAATTTCACCTTAAAAACATATAGAAATCGCAGAGATACGCCACTCATCTGCGGCCGAGGCCGCGGATGAAAAGTTGTCCGGGTCTGGTGTCACCCGCGCCCTCATTCGCGGCGCGGGTGACACCGCGGATGCCGACAAAAGTATCAATGTGCACCAGGCCAAGTCACTGTCCCCACCCATGACCTCATCCGTGACGCGTATGAAGGCGCGGATGGGAACAGAATTCTTGATTCCCTTCTGCCATTATTTTGTACTTATAATCTCCCTTCTCCATTTCACGTACACTCAACCATCCTTTGGTATTCGGCAGAAGAAGGTGGAAAAACCTATAAAAATATGGAAAACAAGCCAAATGAGTAGCTCTCTTGTCAAATCCACTCAAGAATCCAAAAGAAAGAAAAAACCACAATTATTAAGCAAAACTCCTAACGAACAACACGTAAATCCTAATTTAAACACACCTAAAAACCTAGTCACTTTGACCATTATCACATATCATCATAAGACCATGCGAACACATCCTGAAACAACATGAGAAATTCAATCATCTCTTTTCTTTGCTTCTTGTTTAAGTGCACACTGATTTTGACTTCTTTTACGTCTGTCTTATTGCCAATATTAATGGTTTCTGAATCTTCCAAGTTTGGCTTGGGTTTTTCTTCGTATTGTTCAAAATTCTTAAGTACGAAATCATAATCTTCTTCGATATCACTTTCATTCTCATTAGCGGTTTGCATTATTCAAAATTCAGAGAGATATCAAAAGTGCATTCATCGATTTCAAGTAATGTGACATCCAAATGATCATAAGCAGTTATTTTTGGCCATTTGAAAATGAAAGTAAAGAAAACATAAATGAATAGACAAAAGGCACAATATTCATTCCATTAAACTCAAAATGCATTTCTTTAAAAAGTGAATATATACAACCACACGAGTGTGGTACTATCCTTCTGGGAAAACATAAAGATATAGTTTAAACCTAAAAACAAAAAAGGTTCAAAAATCACTTTCATTGAAAAGTAGATGTAAGACATGATATGAGCCTGACTCTAACAACATAATACATAAAGAAAGGTTCATTCTAGGGCCCTGTCTAGAAATGAACACTAAGCAAAAATAATATCAAATTTACCGAAACTCCCTTTGCACAAGGAGGTAATCGGCAATCTAGTTATTCAATGCTCCTTCCCCAATTTCCTTGAAACCATCAATATCAGATTCTTCCTCTATACCAGTCATTCCAATAAAAAGGCGGCTCATCCCTTCATCAACATTGTCTTCCTCATTGCAGTTTTCAGAAATGATGACACCAAATGATCTTAAGAAATTGTGATACAGAAGGGGTATATAAAGCGGGACCTGTCTTCCTTCCTTTTCAGCCTTCTACTTCTTTTACATCTTTACTTGTTAGGTGAAACCAAACCCAAAGGTATCTTGTAGTAGTTTTTCAATGCCCCTTCCTAGCTGATAATCTACCAAATCAATTCCTTGGCAACCATAATATTGGCATTCGACAACAATGGTTCGACAGGTGGCTTTCTCTCAGGAATCCAATTGACAGACACAATATTAAAAGAGCGAAATCCTTGATCAAGTGGTGACTTATCTTTTGATTTTCCAAAAGATCCGCGATTTATCATCATAGTGCAGTCATCCTCAGCGAATATGGTAATCTATTTGTCATCTATGATGAATTTCACCATCTGATGTAGGGATGATTGTATTGACCCAGAAGAATGAATCTATGGTCACCCCAACAGCACATTATAAATTCTCAGAAAATCCATGACCTGGAAAGTGACTTGATACTGGGCAGGACCCATTTTGAGTACTAGATCAATCTCGCTTATGGTCTCCTTCTTTGAGCCATCAAACCCTCTGACAATGGTCAGAGATTGGGGAACTTGTGATAGCAGATACTCCAACTTCTGTAACGTACTCCACGAGTAGATGTTCAAAGCATACCCATTGCCAATTAGAACCTTGGGTAAGTGTTTCCCATTATACCTCATTGATATATACAAGGCCTTGTTATGTCCCTTTCCTTCAGGAGTCAACTCATCTTCAAAAAAAAGTAATGACACGATCCGGGTTGATCTCCCTTTTCGTGTGTCACAGGAACATCCCCAAAGGACCGTCTTGAAGATCAGGCGATAACCCAATCCAATCTCTCCCGCAGAATTGGACCAAATTATCAAATAATACAAACTCTCATCGAATCAATCGACCCCAATCCAACCCCGTGGAATGAAACCGTTTGAATCCAACAAGAGGAAAACCCTAAACCCTATCCAAACCTGTTGAATAGAACGTAAGGTATAAAGTAAACCTGACAAGAATCACTCTTGAAAAGGCACGGGATAGTTCTGATCCCAAGAACTAACCAAAACTCTCACAGAGAGAAAATCAATATCCATTGATTAAATCATAATTCAACATTGTCTTAAAAAAAATAAACGACAATAGTTAGCCTTATATAGGCGTACAAACCCTAAAACTAAACATAGAAAGTTTAAATTAAATAAAACTTAAAAATTAAACTAAAACTAATTAAAACAATTAAAATTCCAAGCTGCGGACGAAGGCCGCAGGCAAGGCCGCGGGGCGGCCTTGGTCAGAAGTAATTCTGGCCTTAGCACGCATTCTGATCCAGGCCGTGGGCAAGGCCGCGGGCCGGCCTGGGGTGCGGCTTCCATCAGAACGTCAGCAACTGGCTTTTGGTCTTGTCCTTTGAAAATTCTACCTCGTACTTTCGACCTTAGATGCGACCACCAGCCTTTGGCCCCTTGAGTGGATTCTAACTCAGCCATCTCCCTTGCTCCGTTGCCATGCCTTGAACACTTTAAAACCTCCAATTTGCACAGAATGATAAAATCCGTTGGTAAAGCTTGAATGATAGGAATCATGGCCACAGGATTCGTATCAAACTCCCCCTCTTCAAAATGATTCGTCCTCGAATCGTTGCCCATAGTAGATAAGCAACAAGGTACGATCACAAGGGATTGTTCAACACTGGGTGGCTCTTCGAATGGCTCCTCCAAGGGTGCTTCGTCTTCAACTCCAACACGTTCCTCCATTGGATGCTCAGCTAGGCTTTGCTCCTCCAAAGATGGTGTTGCAACTTCATTTGGCTCCAAAGATGACACCTCCATGGGTTGTGGATGTTCTTCAACTTCAAGTTCCATAGTCGATTGATACTTCTCTTCATTAACTACTTGATTGTTCTTTTCCCTTGAAGCAACGACGTGTGATTCCAATTTGTCCACCGCCTTCTGCATCTCTTCTATGAAAGTAGCACATCGACACTTCATCTCATCCCATATTGAAGAATCAAAACGATGACTTCTAGAGGATTTGGATTTTGAAGACCTTTCCCTCCTCTTTGAGGTAATGCCCTCATAGCCCTCATAGTCATCATCAACCGCCTTCGTAGAGAATTTGGAATGGTGCCTTTTATCACTCGATCTTTTGGCATCCCATCTATCTTTGCTTCTATTGATGCCTTTTTGGGGTTCACAAAAATATAGACTAGGATCTTCAAAGTTCAACATCAATAGCCTGTAAACAATAAACAAATACTCTCCCAATTTTGGCTTTTACGAATATCTCACTTTTTTTTTTTTTTTTTTGCCTTTTTTCCACTCAAGAATTTTCTCCAATCTTACAACACTCTTTTTATTTTTTTTTCAAACACAAAACAACTCACAAAACACACAAAAACCAATTTCAAAAAACAAACAAAACAAAACTGAAAATTTTTGGATGAATAGTACCCGCCGTGAACAGTAAACCCTGGGCGTGAACAATACGCCACGCGAACAATGTTTGCAGCGTGAACAGCACCGATGAACAGTGATGCTACAGTACGTGAACAGTGACTTTTTTTTTTTTTCCAGATCAATAACAAAAAATTACAACTTTGATTCAAGAAAAATCAGATCTTGAACCAAGAACAACACTAAACAACTCGAATACAAAAATTAAAAGATATATCCAAACGGATTGATAACGAAGAGATATACCCAAGTGGGTTAAACACAATGAATAAACCTGATTTTCTTTCAAGATCCAATAGCTCTGATACCACTTGACGCGATCCGGGTTGATCTCCCTTTTCGTGTGTCACAGGAACATCCCCAAAGGACCGTCTTGAAGATCAGGCTATAACGCAATCCAATCTCTCCCGCAAAAGTGGACCAAATTATCAAATAATACAAACTCTTATCGAATCAATCGACCCCAATCCAACCCCGTGGAATGAAACCGTTTGAATCTAACAAGAGGAAAACCCTAAATCCTATCCAAACCTATTGAATAGAATGTAAGGTATAAAGTAAACCTGACAAGAATCACTCTTGAAAAGGCACGGGATAGTTCTGATCCCAAGAACTAACCAAAACTCTCACAGAGAGAAAATCAATATCCATTGATTAAATCATAATTCAACATTGTCTTAAAAAAAATAAACGACAATAGTTAGCCTTATATAGGCGTACAAACCCTAAAACTAAACATAGAAAGTTTAAATTAAATAAAACTTAAAAATTAAACTAAAACTAATTAAAACAATTAAAATTCCAAGCTGCGGACAAAGGCCGCAGGCAAGGCCGCGGGGCGGCCTTAGGCGCGGCCTTGGTCAGAAGCAATTCTGGCCTTGGCACGCATTCTGATCCAGGCCGTGGGCAAGGCCGCGAGCCGGCCTGGGGTGCGGCCTCCATCAGAACGTCAGCAATTGGCTTCTGGTCTTGTCCTTTGAAAATTCTACCTCGTACTTTCGACCTTAGACGCGACCACCAGCCTTTGGCCCCTTGAGTGGATTCTAACTCAGCCATCTCCCTTGCTCTGTTGCCATGCCTTGAACACTTTAAAACCTCCAATTTGCACAGAATGATAAAATCCGTTGGTGAAGCTTGAATGATAGGAATCATGGCAACAGGATTCGTATCAAGTAATCTGATTAGATGCCAAGACATTTCCCAATATTTTGACTAACTTTTCAATAGGAATGTCCTTGAGAACGTGAGATTCATTAAGAACTTTCAAAAGGACATCCCAATGCATTTCAGATGTCAATAAAAGGTTCAGAATTGAAATCTATGCCGACGTGCGGCTTAATTATTCTACCACTTTATACTCACTTCTTTTCAAGACTCTTAAAAAATCCTTGGCTTCTCTTTCGCTAACTGGTGGTTTGGGGGGCAACGTGCTCTTATTTCCTTTAGCCGGGACAACAATTTCCACTTCAGCAATCACTCTTCCGGACCTTATTACTGCAGAAATGTCACCATTAAATTCATAGTTTTCTTAATTTCACAACATTTGCTGGAGATCCTTAATTGCCAATTGTTATGGTAGATCGATGATTTCTAGTTTTGGAATTTCTAATTCAAATGGTTGAACATCCCAAAACAAATGGTTGATTCGAAGAACTGGGAGCTGATATCACATTGTCCAGAACAGCTGGCTGGTTTGGTTGGATTATTGGTGACTCTACTTCTCCTGCAAAAATATCCTTCATATGCTGGTTTATAAATTCTTTACCAGACAATACCATTCTAGCTCGCCTGTAATTAGCTTTAGTAACTCCCACCATCTCTTGAATAGAGACTATCAACTCCGTAGAATCAGTGAATTCTTCATCCAAAGAATAATTCTAATAATTGGCCCGTGCTGTGGCAAAGGATTATTGTCAACATTTGGAGCTTATCCTCTTTCTCTCCTTAATACAATCTCCCTATCGTCAATCATGTCTTATATTTTATATTTCAAGGCCCAACAGTTAGCTGTAGGGTGCCTCAACTCCCTGAATGATAGGCACAGATGGCTTGATGATCATAGTCATGAGCAACCCGTTGGGAAAAGTTTTTCGAGGAATCGTGCCAATTTTATCTGCTGCTCTTAATTGCTCATAAAGTTGATCCAGGGGGCGACCAAGGGGAGTGAAAGCCCTAGGCCATTTTTGTGATCGGTTCATTGGATTCGCAGTGTTTTGATGCTGATTGGGTGGAGTATAGTTGTTAGGATAAGCAGGTCTCGGGCGGATTTGCATGGGTGGTCGAGGGTTATTTTGGGGTATTGGTCGAGGATTTTGGAATACAGGTTGGGTATCTGGATAAGCGGATTGAGGATAAAGAGGCTGAGTGTTAGCATCATAAACGAGTTGGGAATCGAAATGTTGTAGGTAAGAGGTCGTGTTCAAAGGATAATTCTGAACTCTAGGTCTAAAAGCTAGGCTTTGGTCCCATACGAAAGCAGTTTCTCCTTCTTTCTTCTTGAATTGGGGCTTCTTCCCGTTGTTGTTTTGATTTTGATTTTGTAGTGCCTCCAACTACAGTTTCAAAGTTGTCAAGTTAACTATCTTGCCTGTCTTGACAAACTCATCATACTCTTTCAATTTGTTAATGATAGCGGAAAATGAACTCCCAGTCATGCGAAAGATTTCCTCGAAGTACGGTAGATCATGTGCCTTAATAAAGGTACGAACGATCTCCTCTTCATTCATGGGAGGTTCCATCTCAGCAACCAATACAAGAGAGTACATCATTCTGTCAACTCATCTACATATTCTAAAACTTTCTTCAGCTGGTTTTCCAAGCACTGAACTTTGCTGTGGTCCGGCTCCCAAGAGTACCTGTTTACCGTGTGATTGATGTCGTCTCTCAACTTCAAGCATTTCCTTTTCTTCTCTTGCAGCTCTTATTTGGCTTCCGTATAAAGTTGTTTGACAGATTCATATGCCTCTTTCTTCTTCTTGAAACTCTATTTCTCTTGTGTCAATTCACGATCCTTCATTTCTAATAGGGTTCTTAATCGAGCAATCTCTTTGACAGGATCAATGACAACTAGCCTTGTTGAAATGTTTTGATTTTTAAGGCACGTCTCATACTGTGGAGTAGTTACAGGAGTACCCTTGTTTTTTGCGTCGAACGGGAGATTTTGATCTGTACACTAATTTTCCCACGCTTTTTTAACTTCTGATCTTTTAGGAATCTCGGTAGGACAATTTCCTTTGTCAAAAATAACAAGGAAGTTTGATAAATCAAGTATCGACAGTAATCCCTAGATACGCCCTAACTGTCGAAGGAATCTTTTCGGAGTGTAAGCCGCAATGCCCTGAGTTCCCAGTAGCAGTATGAAATCGACCAACTTAGTACGGAGAGCTGCTTTGATACAATCTGTCCAATCTAGAACCCATCGAATCCTTTAATCAGGTATCATCATCAAAGGTCTAGAAATTCTGACATCGTTCTCATTGGGCGGTTTCTATCAATCATTTTATGATGAGTGACTATCCAATTATGTCTAACCAGCGGCAAACAGTGGGGGACGGATGGGTGCCTGTTGAAATGTTTCATTGCCCACATATGCAGAATTCTATTGGACGCATGAAAGAAGTTCGTTCTTTTCTAACAATTAGTGCATGCAACAAATATATCTGCTAACACAGTAGGTACTATGGAAGCTCTCTGACCTCCGATCCCAGAGAAAAGATCTAATATAAGCTTGGTTATCTAGAAGCTGATTTTCTTGTCTTCTCTCGGAAACAAGTAAATACCTACCATGACAAATCCGTATACCCAAACTCTCTTTTGTGCCCATGCCATCTTGGATGCTAGCATGAAATCTCCCGGATACTTGTCAAACCCATCTTTGTTTGCGAATCTGTCAAACAGGAACTTTACACTTATGTTCTGATCAGAATTTTGCACTGCAAACTTCTTCAACCCTGTGAAATGGCAAAACTCGACTTTTCCAAAAACATATGGAAAGATCACAGTCATCTGTTCCACTGGCAAATTAAGTAGGCCGACTACCTCTTCAACTGTAATGGTCAATTCCTTGTCTCTAACCCTAAACGCTAAACAATGCGGGTCCCACAGATGAATTAGAGCTTCTACCAAACATCCATTTGTCTCTATTTCCTTAAAATCACCAATGGGCCCTAAAAATGCTGCTACTTGGTTGATCTCACTAGGAAGAAGAAGCTCTGGCCATTTCCGAACCTCTGGTGGGATTGTCAACATCTGCTTGATATGTCGTGGAGTACTTATGCTGATTCAAAAATACGATCTAATCATATTACCTTACCTAAGGTCTCACCCACCAAGATTTACTGAAATTTAAACGTGCAATGTCTTTTAAGGGTTACGTACCCAAGACAAAAGGATGGTTTTCCTATCATGGGATTCCTGAAATGTCATTCCCTCTAGGATTTATGCATGATGTCAATTTATTAAAACAAGTTAAAATATGTGAAAATGCCAAATTTGAGAAATATCCTAAAGAATTTTTTATTATCTAACAATGATGCAAAAATTTATTTGAGAAAGACGGACCATAAACTATACAAAAGAAATTATTGACTCTAAAAATATTTGATTAAAAAATCGAACCTCCAAAAGGTTACGGGACACAACATTGAAAGAAATAAAAATCATGACTTTATATAGGGATGTACAAATAAAAAAAAAATGTCAGTTTATTAAAGTATGATAAAACATGTTTTAAAATCACTTTTTGTGCAATGTGGGATGGGAGGATGGGGGATACGACAAAAATGATGCATTAATAATATTTTTTTATTATTATTTTAAAAAAAAATAATAAATGCAAACTGTGCAAAAGTTCGACCACTTGAGTGCAGTTATTGACTTTGAAAATAATTAGTTCGAATAAAACTAACAAGTACAACAAAAATGAGTAAACTTTGAAAAAGATTTGAAATTACACCTCTTATTTTAAAAACAAATGTACAAATTGAAAATTTGAATTTTCGGGACTTTTACAAAATTTACAACGATTTGACCCTTGGGTATTTTATTTACAATCCATCTTTCTTGAGAAAATTAATTATGAAAACGAATTTTAAACATGCCAAAAAAGGGTTGGCTTCCTATGAGAGCACCATGCCAGAGCTCTTTATCTATAGTTGTGAATGCGATCAAAGAATTAAGAGAAAGAGTGCGTTAGTTTGATCAACAAATATCACAAAACACATTGATAAAGAAAATAGCAAGAAACAATACAACAGGAAAATAAAAAGGGGGGTGGATTCCCTCCTCTTATGCCTAGTGTACCTAATAAGGTAAGGTTGACTCTATCCTAGATTATTCTATATGGATGCATGAGGTTGGGCTTGCTAATGCATCTAGACTCAATTAAGGCTTCGGTTCTCGAACCTTCAGAATGAGGGATCCAAAAAGTAACAAGTCCATCAATTCCAAGAATCCCAAGTCGGTGGTTCGAGTGATTCCCTAGACACTGCTATGCGCACGTCGGGCCATGGCCACATGTCTAAGCGAATCAATTTTTAAAGCCCAAATCTCTAGACTTGTGGACTCAAGCAGAGAGTTTGGGTGATCTCCTAGACAATGTTACGTGCACGTCGTGCGACGGTCACACGTCTAAGTAGATCGATCCTAATTCCTAAAGGGATGGGTGGATTGTAGACACCAAATTTTGACACACCTTTTGGTAAAAATATGTGTGTTACCTTATTTTAGAGGGTATTTTTCATTTTTCGGGGGTCGAGTACAATTTTCGCGTATTATGACTAATTCGCCACGTCAAGGGCAAAATGGTAATTTCACCATGTAAATATTAGTTTATTTTTATTTTATTTATTTCCTAAATACATGAATTTACTATTTTTATCATTATTTATGATTTTAATGATTTTTAGGAGTCATTCATTATTTATTTGAAAATTTTAGTATTTTTTAATTCAACGGCACGTTTTCCAATGCGCTATTTTTATGAGAATTTTTAAGTGAAAATTTTATATATGCATTTTGAATACTCATAAATTTTCTGTAAAAATCTCATAATTTTTAGATGTCGTTTAGTATTTATTTAATTTTGTCTTTTTATTTATCAAGGGCACGTTTCCCAAGAATTGCGTTAATCTTAAAAATTTTGAGTGAAAACTTTAGTATATGTGTTTCATGAGATAATATATGTTGTGTAAAATTTTTGTGATTTTTAAGAGTCATTTAGTATTTTTTGTGATTTTCATAATTTTTGCCATATTACGTCACGTTTTTAATGCACCTTTATTTACGAATTTTGTCTGTGAAATTTTTATATGTGCATCTAATATTTGTAGATTTTATGTAAAAAATTTTTATAATAAAAAAAAAACTATTCAGTATTTATTTCAAATTGTATCCTTTTATCTATGACATATTTTTCAATAGTGAATTAACTTTAAAACTTTAATTTTTTGTTATTATTGAATTTTCTTTTTCTAGTAATGTTGAATTTTAGTTTTAATTTTAGTTTTTATTATTTTATTTTATTTACCTTTTATTTTTTTATTCTAAGAAGTTCATAAGATTTTTATTTTTATTCCAATTTTCTTCATTTTCTTACTTTTTTTTTCTTTTCTTTCTTTTTCTTCTTTTTTTTTTCTCTTCTTCTTCTTTTCTTCTTTTCTTTTTATCTTTTCTCTTCTTTACAAATTTCACCAAAAAAAAAAAAAAAAAAAGGCTGGAGCAGGTTGCGTTTTGCAACCTGCTACAACAACATCATGGCTGAGCAGCCTTATGCCATACCCCAAACCATGCCTCCTCATCATCACCTTCCAACCCCCTACAATTCAGCAGATTTTGAGAGATTTGAAAGGGATTTTTGTTCATTTTTTTCCTCACTTTTCCTCACCTTCTCTCTGCCTCCTCTTCCCCTCACCATTTTTCATTCACAGAAAATCTCACACACTTCACTCACTTCCCTCGGCTCACTCTCCCTTACACACACAGATCACACTCACTTGCACTCTCATTTTTTTTCCCTCTCTCGGTCTCCCTCATTGTCTCTGACTCCCCTTCCCTTGCACAGATTCAGACACACACAACGCACACACAAAGCACAGATTCACCATTCAATCGCACCATTAACACTCACCACTCTCTTATCCCTCTACCCCCTCGGCCTTCCTTTCCTTCGTCTTTCACAAAAACAGAACACACTGGAACTCACAAAAACACATTTCACACACACGACCTCTCAAGCTTCAGCCAACCAAATCACACATTTTGCACTTCTCCTTGCACACTCACTGCACACACTACACACACCAGAAAACAAATCACAGAATACACACACAGCCACACACGTTCACGCCTGCACAATTCTCAAATCCTTTCGGTCTCCCTAACTCCCTCATTCTTCACTACACACACCTGCACTTCTCCTTGCACACACATATAGTACACACTAACACACACTCATTCACACATAGTTCACACACAAACACATACACAGACACACATTCAAACACACACCTGAGCACACCTTTCACACCCACACCAGCACATAGCTCACACCCCCTCCACAGGCACAAACACACCTGCACATTCACGTCAATACACACACCACAACACACGCCATTACACACACACCTGCAAGAAACCGAAAAAAAAAAATAGCAACAACAACAGCAACAGCAACAGCAACAACAACAACGACGAAAAAATCAACACCGGAGCACCACCACCGCACCACCAGTCACCACCGAACACCCCACAAACTGCTCCACCGCCGCCCCTAATCCAGGTAAACTTCCTCTTCTTGCTTTCAATTTTCTTTTGAATTGTCATTTAATCCCTGAAATAGACGTATGTGGTAAGATGTCTAATTGTGAATTTAGAATATTTTGGGAAGTTTTTGGATGAAATCATTTAAAAAAAAAAACCGGCGAGAGGAATAGAGAGATTCCGGCGAGGAGAAAGAATCCGGTGAGAGAGAGGGGAGAAAATAGAACCGGGGGGAAGGGAGAATAGTCAGAGAACAGGATCGGAGGGAGGGGGAAAAGAAAGAACCAGGGGAGAAAGAAGAGAGAAAAAGAAAGAAGAAAGAAAGAAAAGAAAAGAGAGAAAAAGAAAGAAAGAAAAAAAGAAAAGAAAAGGGGAAGAAAGGAAAACCGGTGAAAAAAAAAAAAGAGTTTTAGTGAAACTACGTCGTTTTGACGTAGTTTCACTCAAAACTACGTCGTTTTGATTAGTTTAGTTTTTTAATTTATTTTTAATTAATAATAGCTATTTATTTTATAGTCCTTATACTTTCATTCATGCTACTGTGGCCCTGGAAGTTTTTGATTTGTGCATTTAAGTTTCTGTTTATTGTAGATTGACCCCCATAATTTCATTTTCTTTTTTATTAGGTCCAGATTAATTGCATTTAGGTCCCTCGACTTTTAGATAATTATAATTTCTGCCCCTACATTTTTTGATTTTCCATTTTGGCCCCTATATTTTATAAAAATTATATTGTGACCCCTATACTTCTCTGAAATTACATTTTTACCCTTAAATATTTTTGAAAATTTCGTTTTACCCCCTTTTTATTGTTGGATATTGCAAATTGGTGTTTAATATGGCTATAATTTACAAATTGAACCTTGAATGTTGCTTAAAATTGCAATTTGGTTTTAAAATTTGTTGGAAGTTGTATTTGCATATTTTAACTTGCTAGAATTTTATTTTGTACCCCCAACATTGCTGGAAATTCTATTTTTGCCTTAGAATACTTGCTGGAATTTCATTTTTATCCCTCCCAACCTTGCTGGAATTTTATTTGAGTCATTATACTTGCTGGAATTTTATTTTTGGCCCCCTATTGTTGCTGGAATTTATATTTTGGTCCTTTATGTTGCTGGAATTTGTTTAATACCTCCATTAATTGTTAGAAATTGTATTTTAGTCTTTTATTTGTTGCTGGAATTTGTATTTAATACTTATAGTTGCTGAAATTTTTATTTTAACTCTTTTATATAGCTGAAAATTACAATTTGACCCTATACATTGCTGTAAACTATGTATCATTTAATGACCTTGCTGAAATTATATTCTTGGCCTTAAATATTGCTGTAAATTTTATTTTTGGCATTATACTTGCTGAAAATTATATTTTTAGCCTTTAAATTTGTTGTAAATTATATTATTATCTTAACTATGGTTTGAAATTATAATTTTACCCTTTAGTTTGTTATAAATTACATTTTTTTACTCTAGAATATTGCCCTAAATTTCTCTTTTAATCCAAATCTTATAATATTTTATTTTTGCCAAAAAAATATTAATTAAAATTAGTTAAGTCCTCAAAGCTTTAAATTATTTCTTTTCACATTTTTATTTATTTATTTTATCAAATTTATAATTAATATTCTAAAATTGGGTCTGGATAGTCTAATTAATGTTCAAATTAGTTTCTTTATTTTCCTTTTAGTCATTTTAATAATTCTTATTTGGGGTGTTAAAAGTTTAAGTATGTATTATTGTATTTTATCTTCTATTATTATTATTTCTTTATTTTCGTTGTTTTGCTTTATTTATTTATTTACTTATTTATTTTTGCTTAAACAATTTTTGTTTTTTCTTCCTAAATAATTAATTATTATTATCATTATTTTCTTTCTCTTATTTTGTTGTTTGAATTATCGTAGTATGTTCATAGTGATTGATAAGAAGTTATTTAATTAGTGGTTTATTTATTAAATAGTGGTATTTTTATCATGTTTGTTCATTTAGTAGCAATTCGTACCGAGTTTACGAATGGGAGGTACCTCGATTACCCTTTTTATTTCTTTTTATGTGCTTCTATGTGCTCCTATGTGTTTCTTCTGTGTATTTTCATGTATTTTATGCTTATAATTTTTATCCATATGTGAGTGTTTATTTATTTATGCCATGCTGTTTATTTGAAATTAATTTTTGATTATTCAAAGAAATGTAATAGATAGGTAATATTCTATTTTAGCAAAATTTTGTATTTAGATAGTTAATGTAATAGATAGTTTACGTGTTATCTATTTAACAAAAATTTATGTATTTTAGATAGAAAATGTAATAGATAGGCTAGATAGGTTACCTTTTACTTTTATTTTAGATTGTAATTAGGCTTCTCCGGTGTAATAGTTAGGGCTTTTGTGTGCTATGTGTGCTATGTGCTTATGTGTTTTAATTGCTTTCTTTAGGACTTTGCATCTAGAATATCATGCTTATGTGTTATGTGCTTCCTATGTGCTATTATGTGCTTTTATGTGATTATTGCTTCAATCTATGCTTTATTTATTTATTTGCTTTATTATTATATATGTGTATCGTCGCCACACTAGTCCAACGCTAGTTGTGGTTAATTTCGGTTTCTTCACTAGTCCAACGCTAGCGGAGAATTTTTAGAAAATAGGCTAGTCCAATGCTAGGCCTTTAGGTCATTTTAGTATTAGAATCATTTCTCGTGTATATTTCATGACATTTCACACACATTTACTCTTTTTAGGCCTTTTCCATTTTTATATGATTTTTATATATACTTTATCACTTATTATCTATTTTTAAAACATATGTTAGTACATAACATTTAGACTTCCACCACACATAGAATCTTAGGTCATTTGCGTGATTTGACTAGAAATAGTCATCTACTCACGTGGGAAGCGATGGCGTACATGTCGTTCCCCCCTCCGTGAGTAGGAAACAGTTAGTCACGAGTCCATTAGTCCCCCGTACCCGTTATGTTTGCATCCCACTTTCTTTGTTCACTTACTATCTATATTACTATTTTCTTTTCTTTTGCATTCCATTTTGCATCCTACACTCGTGACTCCAGTCGAGGTCTACATTCGGGTTTCGCAATTAATGCGGTAATTCCGACTAAACCTCAATGGAACATTTTGTCCCTTAACGATACTCATTTTTAGGACTAGATTTGCATTCATATAGTTGCATCCAAATGCGATAAAATCTTAGGGTTATATTAGGAAAATTTAGACTAAACCTCGCAACTAGTTTCGGCTAGGTTGAAAGGGTGCCTTAGGCGCGAGCCTTTGCCTTCCCTTTCTTCAACTGTGACTCCCGAACCTTTTTCTCTTGTTTTCAAAGACCTGGAGTCGTCTAAAAGGGTTTTTCTTATTTTTTCTATATTTTTCCAAAAATCATTTCTTTAAATAAATCATTCTTAATTTTCTCATCTTTTATAAAATATTTTCGGGTGACTTGGTACACCAAAACTCAATACCAAGTGGCGACTCCATTTTTCCCTAAAGACCCTTTTTAGACTCTATTTTCGGGCCCAAAAACCGTCGCATTTTCAAAGTCCCATTTTAGGCCTTCTTCTTTATTTTAAAATAAAGCATTTGTTTGTCACATTTTTATCGAATCATCTTTTATAAAGCATTTTCTAAAAATTATTTTTACAAAAATTTACACGCTTCTTTTTCCAATAAATACAACCACATTTAATACTTCCTTTTCCTTTTTTCCGACTCACTATATCTACTATATATTTTATTTTCCTTTCGAAAAATGGGGCGCGACATGGGTGACAACCACCCAAAAGATTAAAAGGGTAAAAAGTATCAAATGCACATATGAGGTGCTCCTTGTGAGAGGAGGGGATATAATATTTACACGCATGGGCTCTAAGGGTGACTGACTCCCTCCCAAATGCAATCATGGTCGGATAAAGCAATAATAAGTAAACATACATCACATAAGCAACGGAGAGACAGGGAGTATGTGAGATGCAAAAGAAAAACCTTAAAAAAAAAAAGAAAAATGCAATCCTAATGTCCAAACGTAATAGAATAAAGGGTTAAAGGAGGAAAAGATGATTAAGCCTTGTGCTCGGACTCACTAATGATCCCCAGTGGAGTCGTCAAAATCCTGTCACGTCCTAAAAATCGTGAGCAAAGTGCTAGTTGTAAGGTAATAAAGGGAGTAACGCAGCGGAAAATTTAAAAATTTATTACCTTAGCCATGGATCTCTTTGATGTAATCTATACGATTAAAGGGTGTTTAGCACAAATACCTCAAGCATAGAAGGTTTCTATGCTTCAAAGGGCAAGATCCTATTCGATGAAGGTGTTGATCTACCATGAAAAGCCCTCCAAGTGTCGAGCCTCCAACGGTATCCACACGAACATGATCTTTAGGAACCTTTGGGCTTGCTTGCCTTGCCTTTTGAGTGCTAGCTCCCTTGAATATTCATGAAGAACACAAGAAAGAAGAGAGAAGAAAACCCTAACCTATTAGGAAGAAGAGGGTGTGGCGTTTTTCTTGGGAGAGAAAACGCCTCCATGCTCTCAATTTTTCTCTCTCTAGATTTTGTGTTGTGTTTCATCAATCTTCCAAGAGTCAAGGCATGGACTTATTTATAGATGTAGTATCCTAGTCTTTAAGGAAACAAGAGCAATTGGAAACCAAGAAGGTTTAGGAAGCTTACCTTAAGCTAATCCTATTCCTTTAGGAAACCTATTCCAAAAGGAAACCAAATAGCTTCTTAATTCCTTTTAGGAAACTAATTTCCATCAAGACTTAGAATATTTATAATTAAGTCCTTTAAGTTAATTTATCACATAAATTAACCCCATAAGTATCATTATACTTATCTTAATAACAATTTAACCCAAAGACCATGTTCTTATTGTGTGTGACCCATTAGGTTCCATTCACGTTGGCAATAAGTACAAATTATAACTCATTAATTAATTAATTAAGAGCCAGATAAATTAACACTTTAATTTATCATTAATTCACTAATTAATTAATTTGCACTTATAGATCATGAGTGGCGTCTAGCAATGCATCATGACCACCCAAGTGAATAGGAAAGTCATATGGTAGACTACACCTATCAATGACAATGTTACCGTGTAATTAATATCCTTTCACCACACTATATCCCAATTAGTCTAAGAGTGTAGTGCGCACTCTTTAAATGACTAATTAATGATTTCTTGTTCCCGAAATATAACTTTCCATAAAAGTATAACCTTGAAACTCTTTCAAGTCATACTTTCACTTTTGCGCAAAAGATTCTTTAAGTCATATTTCAACAAGTGGCCAATCCGGGATATACTCTCCTATAATAAGGAGTGGTGAATCCTATATCGATTACTCACTATCCTTCCATGCTTCATACTATACCCAATCTCTACCGTATGGGCTACTCTTTTACGAGCACCGAGCAATAGAGTCAAAGCATAGCAATCCACACTCAAGATACCATGGTAATCTCAAGTCTAAGGATCACTTACACCATTGCCATTAAGAGTATAATTCATTAGCACTATGAATAGTAACTCTTGGCGGATCAATCCAATGAACTTGTTCTCTAACAAGCATCCACATACCAGCTTAGGTGTCACACGCCATAGTTGACGAGATCAACTACTACTTACCATAAGTAGAGGCAAAGTATGTGCTAGTCTTCCCATATTAATGATGTCCAATCTCATTAATACTACGACTAGGGATATTTAAGAATATAACTTATGTGTAATAAGAGTCTCATCATTGTAACTCTTACAATCTCTTATACACAGTTAATATTCTATGGACTTTATCAAATAAACAAGTAATATTAATAACAAGTATTAAATGACAAAGAAAATGCCACATATATAAGTATAACACGAAATAAGCAGTAATAAAAATCCCAAAAACCAACTTGGTTTTAGGGCATACACTAACACTAGTGTGGGTCGTTGACTGTCGCGTCCCAAAAAGATGGTCCTGTCCGAAACCTTTTTTTTAAAAAAAGTAAGTTTTGGGAAAAACCGTGCGCGTGTGTGAAAAATCGAATCTTTATTGAAAAAAAATGTCATTTAAGAAAAATAATAAAAATAAGGCCGAGACTGAAAAAGTGCGACAGTTTTGGCCAACTAATTTCTAAAAAAGGGTTTTATTTTATTTAAAAAAAATGGAGTTACCACTTGGTATGAGTTAGGATGTACCAAGTCACTTGAGAAATCGTTTGACAAAAATAAAAATTTTAGAAAAACATTTTAAAAACTCTTTTTCGACCCTAGTCTACAAAAAAACGAGAGAAAAAGGTTTGGGAGTCACATTTGAAGAAAGGGAAGGCAAAGGCTTGCGCCTAAGGCACCCTTTCAACCTAGCTGAGGTTAATTGCGAGGTTTAATCAAATTTTCCTAAATTAACCTTAAATTCTATCGCATTCGGATGTATCTATATGAATGCAAATCCTAAGTCTAAATGTGAATATCGGGAGGGTCATCATGTTCCGTCGAGGCTTGGTCGGAATTATCGCATTAATTGCGAAACCCGAGTCAAGACCTCGAGGGAGTCACGAGTTTTATGTAAAATGTGATGCAAAAAGAAGAGAAAATAATAATATATAGTAAGTGAAGAAAGAAGGTGGGTATGCAACATAATGGGTATAGAATTACATGAAGATGAAGCTACTTGGTTGAAACAAGAATCTACAAGGCTATTCACCTATTTTGGGCCAGAGTTGGAGGAGCTTGGAGGTCGTGGACTTGGATTCGATTGAAGAGCCCATTTGCCACTTGAGGTTATGGGTTTCATGCTTAATTCATTAGTTTAATAGCCCAAGTTGTATCTTTAGTTGTACATTTATGTTATGGTACAACTAGGGTTAAGTTAGTTTCCATATTTAGTTTATATCTTGATATTATGCGCCTCTTTATAGAGGGTGTTACTATTCATCCGAATTTTGAACAACATTAATCAATAATACTGAGTTTTTCTCTTCAATTGTGTGCTGCAAATTGAGTTTTCTTAGTTCTTTGGCTAAAGAACTACTCTTGATTTCTTGGCAAGGCGTTTGTTGAGTATTCAAGAATCTCACTTAGGGTTCATCTTTGAGGGTTTGAATCTGTCCAATAGGATTGTCGACTAGGTGTCTACACCACGTTGTTGGTTAGGGGTCTAGGATCGTTTCTTAAAGGGGGGAATTCAACGAATCTAGTTGAATTTGAAGCAAAAAAATCCGAGTTGTTCTTGGGGTCTTCGACAAGTTACGAAGGGGTCAAGAAGATTGGGTTGCATACTTGGAATTCGAGAGTCTTGGACCGTCATCTCTTCCGTTGAACGCATCAATTGGTATCAGAGCCTTGGTTCATCTTGAAATCCAGGTTTTCTAGACCAAATTTTCCTTTGGAAGATTTTGGTTATATTCCTTTTTTTCTTTCTTCTTGAATTCTTTCGTGTTTTGTTATCGTTCTTGTGGTGTCCTTTTGCATTTGTTCTTGCTATCCAATACTTTGTTTCTCCGTGTTTCTAGCCACTTTAATTCATGTTTTGTGTTTTTTGTTCGTGCTTTAGGGTAGTCCTAGTCTAAGACAGGGCACTAGGCAGTGCCCATTGGTTTACACTCTTTCCCTTTGCAGCAGTCCAGCACCTCGAATCATCACACTCGGACCATAGGCCACTGTTGATATCTTTTGGAACTAACAACTTTGCCAAGAAGAGCACCAGGAAGTTGGAATAAACAATTGAAGTTTGAGGAAATGTGGCTGTCAAATGAAGAGTGCCATACAATGGTGGAAACATATTGGTGCTTAGGAAATTGTGATCCCATGACTTGATTCACTGAGAACAGTCAGAGAGTTCTATACGAACTTTCAAAATGGGAGAGAGCAAAATTTGAGGACACTAAGAAAAAGATCAAGCTGCTCAAAGAGAGGTTACAAAGAATTCAATGTAACTCCCGCTTTAAGGTAAGAGCAGAAACTAAACTCAGGAAAGAGCTAGATATGCTGCTAGAGAGAGAAGAAATTTTTTGAAAGCAAAGATCTAGAATAAGCTGGCTTTCAGATAGAGACAGAAACACTACCTACTTCCATAAAAAGGCGAGTCTAAGGAAAAGATGGAATGAAATCACGAAATTGCAAAATGACAATGAAGAATGGCTGGAGAGAGAGAGGACCAGATTATGGAGTATGCTAAAAACTATCTTATGAACTTGTTTACTACAAATGGGGCTAACAATCAACCCCTGGCCAACTTAGTGAACAATAGAATTCTTGAAGAGCTGAAAGAGGAGCTTGAGAAAGATTTTATAGCTGAGAAAATCAAACAGGCTGTCTCTCAAATACAACCCTAGAAAGCGCCTGATCCGGATGGATTGCAAACAGGCTTTTACTAGAGATTTTGGCCAATCATGCATTATGAGGTAACTGATATGGCTATCTCTTTTCTAAATAGACATAGCTCTCTGGACTCTATTAATGGCACTAATATTGTTTTGATTCCAAAGGTGAAAAAACTAGTCAAACTCACAGAATTCCGTCCAATCAGTCTCTGCAACGTCAGTTACAAAATTATAGTAAAGACCTTAGCAAATAGAATGCAAAAAGTTCTTCCTCTAATAATAGATGAAGCCCAGAGTGCCTTTGTTAAAAGCAGGCTAATCACGAATAATGTGATGGTTGCTTTTGAAATCTTTCATTGGATGAATCAGTTAAGAGACTCACAAAACAAACACTTTGCTCTCAAGCTTGACATGAGTAAAGCTTTTGACAGAGTCGAATGGAGCTTCTTAGAGCATATGTTAAAGAGTACTTGGCTTCCCTTACAGGTTTCTTAATCTCATAATGAGCTGCTGTCAAATCAGCTACCCTCTCCATACTAATCAATGGAAATGCTACCCCAAGCTTTCAAGCCAACTAGAGAATTTCGGCAAAGGTGACTCTTTGTCTCCATATCTATTCATCCTTTGCACAGAGGGTTTCACAGCCATGATAAGAAGGCAGAAAGAATAGGAATTTGGAGTGGAGTCAAGTTGGGGCCTCACTATCCCATGATCAGCCACTTACTTCTTTGCGAAATGATAGCATTTTGTTTGCAAAACTGGATGAACAAAATGTGAGAGCAATCTTTGGAAGTTGTTAGGAGGACTATGAGAGGGCTTCAAGGTCAGAAAATCAATTTGCTAAAATTCAAAGTGTACTGTAGCAGAAACGTGCATGCTCATGAACAAATTGACCTAGCGTAAGATCTGGGATGTCCAATTAGATGATGGAAAGGGTTTGTACTTAGGCCTACCGTATATGATTGGAAGATCCAAGAAGGAAATCCTCTCATTTGTTAATGAAAGGATAAAGAAAAAACTCAAAAGCTGGAAAGAGAGATCACTAACTTAGGCAGGTAAAGAGGTCCTAATCAAAGCTGTAGCTCAGGCCATTCCTACCTACACTATGTCTTGTTTCAAGTTGTACTAAAGCCATTTATGATAAAGTAACAAGAATGGTGAGGAATTTTTGGTGGGGAAAGCATGACCATGAAAGAGGCATTTATTGGTTGAACTGGGAGAAGTTGTGCCAACGAAAAATGGAGGGTGAAGCTAGATTTCGGGACTTGGAGAGTTTTAACCTAGCCTTGCTAGCCAAGCAAGGTTGGAGAATTATAAAGTACCCAGACTCTCTAGCAGCCAAGTGCTTGAAAGCGAAATACTTTCCCCAATCGTAGCTTCATGTAGGTTTGTCTAGGCTCCAAACCATCATACCTCTGGCAGAGTATTCTGGAAGCAAGAGGCCTTCTTGATAAGGGCATTTATTGGAGAATTGGCAATGGAGAATCTATCAACATTTGGGAAGGAGCCTTGGATTCCAAGACCATACACATTTCGAGTGTCCCAATGGAACAAAGGAATCTGTCCAAGCTTAAGAGTTAAAGATTTGATTAATCCTGTATCTGGAATCTTGTAATTCTCAACTGTTAGAAGCTTTATTCCCGCATCATGAAGTGAAATTATTCAAAGAATTCCCCTGGTGCCATGGCCTACCAATGATGAAAGGATTTGGTATTACACTAAAAGATGGTCAATTACACCTGTCAAATCAGCTTACCACCTAGCAAGGGAGCTAAAGAATCAAATCTGGAGCACAGCAATCTTCATCATCTGGAAGCAGAAGAACAGCAATTTTGGAAGAGATTGTGGCATCTTGAAGTTCCACCCAAGAGTCAAATTCTTTATTTGGAGAGCTTGCAATGAAAGCCTTGCTACAAGAGCAAACATCTATCAGTCGACTGAAAAAAGACAGTCCTTAGCTGTAACAGATGTGGAGCTCCTTATGAAACTGACAAGCACATTCTTTTTGAATGCAATGAAGCGAAAGCAAGTGTGGAAGGAAATCCAGATTAGACATGTTAAGAGGATAGACACCTTCAGATGCTTCAAAGATTGGTTTGCTGAATTACTACAAACAGAGAACAAAGCAGAAGCTGAGCTCACTGCTATAATTAGTTGGCTCTTATGGAAATCCAGAAATGAGAAAGTGTTTGAAGGTATGGAGAGAGGATCAAGCAGGATATGCAGCTACGGGACCATCCTTCTCCAAGAATACAAGGAAGCAAGAGCCAAAAAGATGACTTCTGTTGACTATCAGGCTCAAAACAGGCCTGTTAGTAAATGGAAGCCACCTGAAAATGGCTATCTGAAAGTGAATGTTGATGCTTCATTTTCAGCTGAGACAGCAGGGATGGGTTTGGTAATCAGAGATCACAACAGTGAAGTCCAAGCAGTCATGGTCGAACGGTTGCCAAAGTGCTTTGATTCAGATCATGCAGAAACCTTAGGAATCCTGAAAGCATTGGAATTTGCAAGTGATTTTGGCATTACTCATTTTGAAATTGAAGGTGATGCTCAATCTGTTATCAACAGAATTAATCAAAGCCATGAAGATTGCTCCATGACAGGTCACTTAGTCATGGGAATCAGGAGACTTATTACAAGCTTTCCTTTTTGCAGACTACATTTTGTTAACAGAAAATGTAATGCCCCTGCGCATGAGGCTGCTAGATTAGGATCATTTGTTCTAGGAACTCATGTATGGTTTACAAACTTCCCAAATGTGGTGATGCAAGCTGTAAACTCAGACCTTTGTTCTGTTTAATAATCTCAAGTTTTATTAAAAAAAAAAAAAGGATAGTCGTAGTCTATAGAGTCGTTCTTGCTATTTGCATATCAAGAATTCAAGGTTTTTGTGTGGTTTAAACTTGTTTTCTTGACTATTTTTAATTGTTCTTTGGTGTTTTAATTTTTCTTGTGTTAAAACTTTTGAGAAAATTGAATCTTGGCCTAAATAAGAACCTTGAAACAATTTTTCTGAAAGTTGTTCTTAATTTCTAGTAAAAAAAATAAAAATCGACTATTCATCGGTACTGTAGCTTCACTGTTCACTGACGGGATTACTGTTCGCACAGCGATACTGTTCATCACCGGTACTATTCATCCAAATTTTTTTTCTTTTTTTTTCCAAAAATTTTTCAGTTTAATTTTTGTTTGTTTTTTGGAGTTGAATTTTGTATTTTGTGAGTTGTTTGTGTTGTTAAAAAAAAAAAATTTTTTTGTGAGTGGAAAAAGGCAAATTTGTGAGATTCTGTAAGAAAAGCCAAAAGTTGGGTGAAAAAAAAAAAGTCTTGCACAAAGAAAAGTCGTGCAATACAAAGGAAAGCGAAAGAGGCATGCAAGGTGATAAAAGCCAAGCACACGAACTAGACCAATTAAACTGAAGTATATTTGGCTGGAATACTGTCCTTGTGCAACCGAATAGATCTGTTGAAACATCCAAATCGTTGGACAGAGAACAACACCACGTACAAAAGTTAATTGACCAGATTTTACTCTTTTTATTTCTTGGTGTTTTGGTGGAGTTTCTTGTTATTTCTGTTTGAACATAAGTGCATTAAAGTTATTAAAGGAATTTTGAAAATCAAAATTTCTACAAGAAAAGCTACACACTAGGGGTGTCATACGAGCCTCTCAAATTTGAAATTTCTAGTGTCTTGATTTCTTGACCTCTATTTGGTTCAAACCTTACTCTAGGCTTCCATTTTCACTACTACTCATCTTGAATACTTGATTGGAGTTTTTGTCAAGCTCAATTGAATAGGTTCTTATCCAAAGGCATACAAGGTAAGCTCAAGGAGTGGTAAGAGGCTAAGGTGTGAGCTCATCATCGGGTAAAAACCAAGTTTCATTGGTGTGATACACGAGTGAAGAGTGAATCACGAAAGGGAGTGAGTGAGGATATCTTTCTTGTTTTTTTTTTGTGCCACTAACATTTTTGTGCAGGTTTTTTACTTTTATTTTGATAGATTTCTATTATGGGTGAACAAAGTGAGCAAAGACTCAGTGCTTTAGAGTTTAACATGCGTGCCATGCAAGATGAATTTAGGCGTGTGTTCACCAAGTTGGAGGACATTGACTCGGCTGTCAAGGGAAAATCACATGTGGCTCAAAATGCTCAAGGTGATGATTTTGATGATGACTATGATTCTGAGGAAGTAGTGTCCCGTCGAGGGAGGAGGGTTTCTCAACACCGTGATAGCAATTTGGGGAGCATAAAAATGAAAATTCCACCATTCAAGGGGATGAATGATCCAAAGGCATACTTGGAGTGGGAACGAAAGGTTGAGCACGTGTTTGATGCTCACAATTATTCTGAGGAAAAGAAAGTTCAACTTGCTGCAGTTGAGTTTGTGGAGTATGCTAGCATTTGGTGGGATCAACTTGTGGAGTCTCATAAGAGATGTGGGGATGAACCAATTCGCACTTGGGCTGCCATGAAGGTGATTATGAGGAAAAGATTTATTCCAAGTCACTATTTACAGGATTTGCATAGGAGGCTACAAACTTTGAAGCAAAGTTCTTCCACAGTTGATGAATACTACAAGGAGTTGGAGACACTCTTGATTCATGTTGACATCCAAGAGGATGAAGAGGCCACCATTGACCGATTTATAGCTGGTTTGAACTCCGAAATTACAGATATTGTAGAATTACAAAATTATGTGGAGTTTCAAAACTTAGTGGAAAAAGCACAAAAGGTGGAGCGCCAACTCAAAAGCAAAAGGAACCGAGGGTTTGGAGGGGCTCAAAGCCGTGGCACATGGAGGGACTCTAGAGATAGAAAGCTTGATCAAACGCCACAAAAGCTCAAGGAGACTTGGAAGAAGGGTCAGTCGAGCTTCATGAGCAATAAGCCAAGGGGTGAGAATTCTTCATCTAAGCTACAAAGCAAGGGTAAGATTGAAACTCCTATGAGGCAAAGAGATGTTAAATGCTTCAAGTGTCAAGGTTATGGGCATATCTCATCTCAATGTCCAACTAAAAGAAACATGATCATCCTTGATAATGGAGATGTGGAGAGTGAGCATTCAAGTGATGATGAGATGCCTCCACTCGAAGGTCCTAGTGATGATGATTTTGTTGAAGGGGGACCTGAGGATGCCATTCCATCTAGTGGTGAAGTGTTAGTAACTAGAAGATCATTGAGCATCCAACCAAAGTAGGTGGAAGAGGAGATGCATAGGGAACATATATTCCACTCAAGATGCTTGGTTCAAGGCAAGTTATACAGTGTTATTGTTGATTCTGGTAGTTGCACTAATGTAGCTAGTACCTTGTTTGTAGAGAAATTGAAGTTGCCTACAATTTACCATCTGATAAGTGCTAAAGTAGACTAGTTTTTTATAGGTTTTTAGATTAGGTTTTTAAGAATTTTTATGTGATTTTCCTCTAGTTCCTAGCTATTTCTTCTCATTTGTGATTTTTATGCCAATTTGTGTAAATGTGTGATCTACATATGTTTTCGTGCTATTTTGTAGGTGTTTGACAGCTTCGTCATCGAATTTAATCAATTGAAATTGCAAAGAGTTTGAATGGTTGATTCGATGATGGAGGATGATTAACGGAAAGAACACGCTAAAATATGGAACAAAGTCTAAGAGTTTTGAGTTACAAAGACATTAGAGCTGCTGGACCACAGTTGAAGGCACAATTAGACGCAAAAGGAAAGTTTCTGACCTCGGCCACGCTCTTATCCGCACTGCAGACTGAGCCGCGGCCGAGATTAGAATGTTTGGAGTCTCAGCCGCGGGTCCAGACACGGCCACGGCTCATCCAGCCGTGGGCGCGACTGGGACAAATGTGAGGGCGGCTCACTTACGGGATTTTGCGATTTTTCAGCAGTAGAGTTGGCGTGAACGGGAAGACAAAGGGAGAACATTAAAAAGCAGATCAGGGGGTCTGCTCTAGGGCAACTAGGGGAAGAGAGAACATATGAGATAGAGAGAAGAGGCAAGAACAACGAGAAGAAAGAGGTCGCAACTACAGGACAATTTCTGCAGCAATACAAGCGAAGAATTGGTGACTTCATGAGAATGAGTTTTCCTATTTTTGCTTTGTTGTTTGTTAATCTTTTCTTTGTAGTTATGAACTAAATGGATTAGGAACTAGATGGGTTGAACCCTATTCCACTTATTATGGATCTTTTTCCTTAATTAATGAATGGAATTCTCTTTGTTTGGATTTATTTGTGAATTTATTGCTTGATTGAATTGGGTGTTTACGCGTGACCTTTGATTTAATCATTGATTTCACTTAGGTTTATTGAGAAATAACCTAATTGATTAGATCCTTGCACAAATAATGAGATTTGCATGGGTTGCTAGAGATAGAACCACATAAGTCTTCTCGGGTAGATTCATACCTAACCTACACAATAGAATCTCTGATTTGTAACTTCATCTCTTTGGGGTTTTAATGGTAGAAGAGATTCTCATTAATCAACTAGAGATATAAGGGTTATGATACTTGAGAGAGATCATGACCTAACATAGGATTCTAGGGTCTGAATACTTGAATTCATTCATTCATTAATCTAGAATTGATACATAATAAGGGAAGAATTAGGGGAATTCCACATCTAGTTCCTACTTTTGATCATTGCTATTTTCTCTGCTCGACTGTTCTTGTTTGCTAAATAGGTCTAAGTAGTTAGTTTATTTTAATTCATTTAGTTCAATCTTTCGACTTTGTAGGTTAGATAATAGGGAAAGTGTTAGTACTAGTATTCATATAGTCATCGTGGGAACGATATCTGGTACTCACTTATCTTGTACTACTGGAACGATAGGTATACTTGCCAAAAGAACCCGTAGTGTAGCGTGGTGAACATCACCATCCAAAGCCATATTTCTTGCAATGGTTGACAGATTTTGGGGATGTGAAGGTAATTAAGCAAGTGCTAGTATCCTTTGCCACGGGAGGATATGTGGATGAGGTATTATGCGATGTTATTCCTATGCATGCATGTCATATTTTGTTAGGTCGTCCATGGCAGTTTGATAGGCGTGTGATTTATGATAGTCATAAAAATACTTATCCCCTAGTTTGGAAGAAAAAAGAGTTCATATTGAGACCATTGACACCTATGGAGGCCTATGCTGATCAAGCACAAATTATAAAGGAGTGTAAGGCTCGTGATAAGTCCAAAGGAGCCAAGGCCGAGGGGTCTTTATTGGAGTCGCCTAGACAGATTGTGCATCATGAAAGCAATCAGTCTAGTGGGGAGAAAAAGAAAGGGAAAGGGAAAAGAGGGGAAGCCGAGAGAGATGAGGGGAGAAAAGTGAATGCCTATGCTGGAAAAAGTGAGATCAAGAATACATTATTGGCAAGGCAACAACTTCTTGTCATTTTGTATAAAGATGTTTACTTTTCTACTAATGAGCTTGACCCTTCTCTTCCTACTTATCGCCTACTTTTCAAGACTTATTCCCTGAAGATGTTCGGAGTGGATTACCACCTTTGAGAGGGATAGAACATCAAATAGATTTTATGCTGGGAGCAAGCATTCCAAACCGTCCGACTTATAGAGCTAACCCTGAGGAAACAAAGGAGATTCAAAGGCAAGTAGATGATTTATTGGAGAAGGGCTTTGTGCATGAGAGCCTTAGTCCATGTTCTGTGCCTGTGATTCTTGTACCGAAGAAGGATGGTTCCTGGAGGATGTGCGTATGATGCGTTCAACGAAAGAGAAAATCAAGCGCAACATGGCTACTGTGGATGAATGTGTGAAGTGGATTATGGATAAACATGAAACTCGTGTTGATGACCAAAAGAGGGTTCAAGGAGTTCATGAAGATAAGTTGCCAATGAAGGAGTTCGTAGAGGAAATACAACTTGAATGCAAATTCTACACTAGATGCTTTGTGAGCAACAAGCTTTGTAGTGTGTATATAAATCTTGGAAGTTGCACTAACATGGTTAGTGTTCTATTTGTGGAGAAGTTAGGATTACCTATATCAAGGCATCCAAATCCATACAAGTTGCGAGGGTTGACTGACCATGGAGAACTAGAGGTTACTGAGCAAGTGGAGGTGGATTTCACTATTGGAGAGTATCATGACAAGATTTTATGCGATATAGTGCCCATCCAAACTTGTCATCTTGTATTGGGGCATCCATGGCAATTGGATAAGCAAGCTAGGTATGATGGGTCGAATCATAGAGTCTCTTTCAAATGGAATAGACGGAAACTCATGCTAGTACCTCTGTCATCACTCGAGGCTACTAAGGATCAAGAGAGAATTGGAAAAGAGTGCCAAGAGAGGGAATGGAAGAGCACACAATCAAGTGAGAATAATGAAGAAAAAGAAGAGTGTGTGCAAGAAAAGAGTGTGAGTATTGAGAGGAAACAAAATGAGTGCAATGTGAAACAATTTGAGTTGGAAAATTTTGAGATAAAAGAAGCAGACAAGAGAGTGGAAGATAGCAAAATTGAGGAAAGGAGTGCTTTGATTTTGAGGCCAAAACCTTTCTGTTCATTCACTAACTCTCTTAACTTATATTTCCCTAGTGTGTTTGTTCCCAATGTGCAGAATTTTGGTGATATCTTGCAAGGAACAATACCCACAGCCATAACCTCACAAAAAAGTGCTAAATTCCAATTTGTTTTCACTTGTCAATTCCCATCCCAATGGCTGCAAAAGGAGCAAGGACATGACTTGATGGTTAACGCATACGTTGGAATAAGTTTTTGTTTTCATGCCATTATTAAGAATTGGTTGCTAGATTATGTGTTTGATTGGTGGCATGGCATCAATTGGTTTTCTAACTTTATGTTTTTTTGTGGTTTACATTATAATATAGCTTTACATGATTGTCTTGTCTTGGATGATCGATTAGCTAATTGTGCATCATGCATCTTAGTTTATCATAATTTATATGGTTCTTTATGGAACATTATTTGTGTTAAAATATACTTGCATGCACCTACATTCTATTTTATAGCTTTGATTATGTGTGAAAACCATGTTCTAATTGTTTTAGTTTGTGTTTTGGAGCCTTCGTTGCATGAGGAACTTACCTTTTCATGTTTTGCTAGGGTTGAGTTTGAGTCATGTTATTTATTTGATTTTTGGAATTTGTTGTCCTTTCATAGTTGGTCTCTATTTTGTCCTTACATGTTATTATGTTTTCGTGTATTTAGAGATTATGCTCATAGGAGTTAGTATACGTTGCATTTAGCATTATTGCATGATTTACATTATGGTTTCAATGCTTTAGTATTGATTACCATTGGTGATTTCGTCGTTAATACTCTTATGTTTAGTTTAAGTTTTTTAGTTCATCATACATTCTTGCATAGCAAGTCTCAATATTTTAACATACTTGATTTCAGTACAAGTAGTATGTATGAGTCTAGTCCTTTGCATGGTCATCTTATGCACCACTTAGTTCAGAATTCATCTACTATGAATTATGATTTTTGTGTTGTGATGAATTTAGATGATACTTCTTCTGCTGTCATATTTAATTGCTATTTAACCTTGAATAAGGTTTATAAAGATGACATGCATAAAGCTATTTATTATGCTTTAAAGGTTAAGCTAATTGATGCATTTTTGCTTTATTTGTATTATTATGGTGAAGGCTTTAGTTGTTATGTACAAAACTTGGAAAGCAATATCTTTATCTTTAAAGACTTTAGCCCCTACCATGAGGATTTTGAATTTCTCAATAGAGCTTTCAAGATGGAATCACTAGGTAAGAATAGCAGTGTTACTTTAGTTTATATGAATCCTAATTGCTATTTTTATGTTGTAGGCGATTCGAAGACGAATCTTCGCGAGGAAGGAGGGAATGATAGGATCCGTTGGACGCTTACTGAAGTCATGCTTGTTGAAGATAGAAGGATTGACAACTTAACTCATTGGAGGCTTGAAAGATTGCTGAATTCGCACGATCAAGCTAAAGGTTGTTGGCCAAAGTTCTTGTACGATTATGTTGTTCATCTTGGGTTTGGAGATTGCAACGTTTATGCTAATTGTTGGGGCCAAGTTGTGAGCTTATACTTGTGGATCAAATACGTCTTCAAGGAAGGATTACTGGAGCTAATTAATCTGTCCAAAAAAGCTCAATCCGTGCAATCCAGCTCAAGAGAGTCATATGCCACTTTTGGACTTGGATTCGGTTGAAGAGCCTGTTTGCCACTTGAGGTTATGGGTTTCATGGGTTTAATTCGTTAGTTTAATAGCCCAAGTTGTATCTTTAGTTGTACGTTTATGTTATGGTGCAACTAGGTTAAGTTAGTTTCCATATTTAGTTTATATCTTGATGTTATGCATCTCTTTATAGAGGGTGTTACTATTCATACGAATTTTGAACAACATTAATCAATAATATTGAGTTTTTCTCTTCAATTGTGCGTGAGTGCAAATTGAGTTTTCTTAGTTCTTTGGCTAAAGAACTACTCTCGATTGCTTGGCAAGGCGTTTGTTGAGTATTCAAGAATCTCGCTTAGGGTTCATCTTTGAGGGTTTGAATCTGTCCAATAGGATTGTCGACTAGGTGTCTACACCACGTTGTTGGTTAGGGGTCTAGGATCGTTTCTTAAAGGGGGAGTTCAACGAATCTAGTTGAGTTTGAAGCAAAACAATCCGAGTTATTTTTGGGATCTTCGACAAGTTACGTAGGGATCAAGAAGATTGAGTTGCATATTTAGATTCGAGAGTCTTGGACCGTGAAGAAATAAAGCTGGACAGATTGGACAGCAAGAACAAACGCAAAAGGACACCACAAGAACGATAACAAAACATGAAAGAATTCAAGAAAAAAGACCAAAAAAAAAAATTTTGTGAGTGGAAAAAGGCAAATTTGTGAGATTCTATAAGAAAAGCCAAAATTTGGGTGAAAAAAAAAAGAAAAAAAAGTCTTGTACAAAGAAAAGTCGTGCAATATAAAGGAAAGCGAAAAAGGCGTGCAAGGTGATAAAAGCCAAGCGCACGAACTAAACCAATTGAACTGAAGTATATTTAGTTGGAATACTGTCCTTATGCAACCGAATAGATCTGTGGAAACATCCAGATCGTTGGACAGAGAACAACGCCACATACGAAAGTTTAATTGATCAGATTCTACTCTTCTTGTTTCTTGGTGTTTTGATGGAGTTTCTTGTTATTTCTGTTTGAACATAAGTGCATTAAAGTTATTAAAGGACTTTTGAAAATCAAGATTTCTACAAGAAAAGCCACACACTAGGGGTGTCATACGTGCTTCTCAAATCTGAAATTTCTAGTGTCTTGGTTTCTTGACTTCTATTTGGTTCAAATCTTACTCTAGGATTCCATTTTCACTACTACTCATCTTGAATACTTGATTGGAATTTTTGTCAAACTCAATTGAGCAAATTCTTATCCAAAGGCATACAAGATAAGCTCAAGGAGTGGTAAGAGGCTAAGGTGTGAGCTCATCATCGGGTAAAAGTCAAATTTCATTGGTGTGATACACGAGTGAAGAGTGAATCACGAAAGGGAGTGAGTGAGGATATCTTTCTTGATTTTTTTTTCTTGTGCCACTAACATTTTTGTGTAGGTTTTCTACTTTTATTTTGATAGGTTTCTATTATGGGTGAACAAAGTGAGTAAAGACTCAGTGCTTTAGAGTTTAACATGCGTGCCATGCAAGATGAATTTAGGCGTGTGTTCACCAAGTTGGAGGACATTGACTCGGCTGTCAAGGGAAAATCACATGTAGCTCAAAATGCTCGAGGTGATGATTTTGATGATGGCTATGATTTTGAGGAAGTAGTGCCCCGTCGAGGAAGGAGGGTTCCTCAACAACGTGATAGCAATTTGGGGAGCATAAAGATGAAAACTCCACCATTCAAGGGGATGAATGATCCAGAGGCATACTTGGAGTGGGAACAAAAGGCTTAAAAAATGTCTATAGAAAACGGAGCTTAATACTTCTATGCTTCAAAGAGAAGGATACCTGTGAATTCTAAACCCTCTAGAGTACAATGTCTTAGTTCTCCAAAGGAAGAGAGAATCAAGCACAACATGGCTACTGTGGATGAATGTGTGAAGCGGATTATGGATAAACATGAAGCTCGTGTTGATGACCAAAAGAGGGTTCAAGGAGTTCATGAAGATAAGTTGCCAATGAAGGAGTTCATAGAGGAAATATAACTTGAATGCAAATTCTACACTAGATTCATTGTGAGCAACAAGCTTTGTAGTGTGTATATAAATCTTAGAAGTTGCACTAACATGGCTAGTGTTCTATTTGTGGAGAAGTTAGGATTACCTACATCAAGGCATCCAAATCCATACAAGTTACGAAAAGGTCAAGAAGATTGGGTTGCATACTTGGAATTCGAGAGTCTTGGACCGTCATCTCTTCCGTTAAACGCATCAGCGTAGATTGTCGAGCCATTAATAAAATCATGATAAAGTATTGTCATCCTATACCTAGGTTAGATGATATGTTGGATGAATTGTATGGTTCACAATTGTTTTCAAAAATTGACTTAAAAAGTGTCTACTATCAAATTCGAATGAAAGAGGGTGATGAATGGAAAACTACTTTCAAAATTAAATTTGGTCTTTATGAGTGGTTAGTTATGCCTTTTGGTTTGACTAATGCTCCTAGTACTTTTATGAGGTTGATGAATCATGTTTTCTATCATTTAATTGGGAAATTTGTAGTAGTTTACTTTGATGATATTCTTGTGTATATAGCAAGTCCTTGCAAGAACATGTTGAACATTTGCGTGCTGTTTTTGAGATACTTAAAGAACCTCAATTGTTTGCTAATTTGAAAAAATGTTCTTTTTGCGTGGATTCTATTATATTTCTTGGTTTTGTTGTAAGCTCTAATGGAATAAGTGTAGATGAAACCAAGGTAAAGGTAATTAGGGAGTGGCCGACCCCTACTAATGCCAAATGAGGTAAGATCTTTTCATAGTTTAGCAAGTTTTTATAGAAGGTTTGTGCGTGATTTTTCTTCAATTGCTGCACCTTTGATTGAACTTGTTAAAAAGAATGTGATTTTTAAATGGGAGAAAATACATGAAGATGCTTTTAGATTGTTAAAGGATAAACTCACCAATGCTCCTTTGCTTAGTTTGCCTAACTTTGACAAGGTTTTTGAAATTGAATGTGATGCTAGTGGAATTGGTATAGGGGCTGTTTTGATGCAGGATTCTAAGCCAATTGCCTACTTTAGTGAGAAGCTTCAAGAGGCAAGCTTGAGTTACCCTACATATGATAAAGAACTTTATGCTTTGGTTCGAGCTCTTCAAACTTGGCAACATTATTTGTGGCCAAAAGAGTTTTTTTTTTTTTTTAAACTAACCCTGTACAAAGGGGGGGGCGCTACTCCCATTTTTATTAATTAAAATAAACACATAAATTTTACAAGAGGGGGACATAAAACCTAACCTCCACTTATTTAAAAATAGCACTAGTGGAAAAGAAGAAATTAACGCGGAAGACAAAACATTTAATGAAAGCGAAAAGATGGAAAGCCTAGCAAATCTAATCTAAGAGCTCCACGAGTTCATTATACATTCTGACCATGAAAGTTTGAAATTTCTCAAGTCTCAAGGTAAGTTGAACAAGAGACATGCTAAGTGGCTCGAGTTCATTGAAACCTTTCCATATGTGATTAAGTATAAGCAAGGTAAGGAGAATATTGTGGCTGATGCACTATCTCGTAGGTACACTCTTCTTACTTCTTTGCATACTAAATTACTTGGTTTTGAGTACTTGAAGCATGCTTATGTGGGGGATTGTGACTTTGGTGATATTTGGCAAATTTGCATGAATCAATCTCCACATTTGGGGCGTGTACATGGAGAGTTTTATTTGCATGACGGTTACTTGTTTAGGAAGGATAAGTTGTGTATTCCCTTCTGTTATGTACATAATGTGCTAATTAGTGAAGCTCATGGAGGGGGTCTTATGGGACATTTTGGTGTTGTTAAGATTTTGGATATCTTGCATGAACACTTTTATTGGCCTCATATGAAACGTGATGTGCAAACTTTCTATGCTAAGTGTATTACTTGTAGGAAATTTAAGTCTGTAGACACCAAATTTTGACACACCATTTATTTTCAAACATTGGAGAGGCATCTTTGCACTTTTGTGCGAAATTTTAATTTTTCAATAATTCGGGGGGCAAAATAGTAATTTTATCTGTAAATATTTTTCTATCAGCTTTTGGGGGTTTTAAATTCATATTTTTACTGTCATATGAATTTATTAATTTCTTATGATTTTTCTGGATTTAATTGGTATTTTTTATATTTTTACTAACACAAGGGCAAAATGGTAATTTCGCATCGCGAATACCATTTTAGTTTATTTTTAGTTTCAAACTCATTTTTGTAATTCTTTAGGCATGTTTCTTAATTTTCTTGATTTTTCAGAGATGATTATTATTTTTCTGTGAATTTTCATTGCCCAAGGGCAAAATCGTCATTTTACAAATTAAATTCATTTTTCATCAATTTTGAGTCAAAAATGAATTTTCTAGTGTTTTAAGCTTATTTGTAATTTTGGATAATTTTCTGAGGACAATAACTATTTTTCTGTGAATTTTCATTGCCCAAGGGCAAAATCGTCATTTCACAAATTAAATTCATTTTTCATCAATTTTGAGTCAAAAATGCATTTTCTAGTGTTTTAAACTTATTTGTAATTTTTGATAATTTTTTTTTGAGGTCAATAGCTATTTTTCTGTGAATTTTCATTGCCCAAGGGCAAAATCGTCATTTTACAGCTTAATTCATTTTTTGTCAAAATTTGAGTCAAAAAGGCATTTTCTAATGTTTTAAGCTTATTTTTAATTTTTGATAATTTTTTGAGGCTAATATCTATTTTTTTGTATATTTTGTTATACAAGGGCGAAATTGTCATTTCACATTCCAAACTCATTTTTCACCAATTTTTGGATCCCAAATTCGTTTTTAGGTTTTAAGCATATTTCTAAGTTTTATTAACTTTTTTGGGAGTGAATTAGTGTTAATAAATTTATTGTTTACATTTTTCTTTATTTTTTTCATTATTGTGAGAGAAAATAGATTTTTAAGGATAAAGTTACAATTTTTGTAGTCAAGGGCATTTTGGTCTTTTAATCATTTCTTGGAGGTTAAGACTTGTGCAGTATATATACCCCACTTGGGATTATTTTTTAAAAAAAAAAGAAAAAAAATGAAAAACCCTAAAACACTACTTCTTTTGTGATTTTTTAGATCAAAAAACACACATAAAACACCTAAACACACACACATAAGCCGCCTCACTGTTCATCTTCAACATTCGGTCACTGTTCATCGCCGTTCAAGAGCTGATTACTGTTCATCGTCTCCTCCAAAAGGGCCACTATTCATAAGCAGAAATCACTTTCATCCTCTGATTATTACAAGTTTTGAAGGTAATATCTTAAGTTGTTTTCTTTTCTCTTGTGATTGATTCATTTATTTTCTTTGATTTTATTATGGAATCCGATTGAATGCTTGGTTAGATTTTAGGTTTTTTTTTTATCTATTTTTTTATTCTTTCTTTCTTGCTGTTTTTGGGTTTCTCTGGGTTTGAATTCCCTCACCGTCTCCTTCTGGTCTTCCTTTTCCACCGCCTCTCCACCCTTCCCCACCAACAAATTGCAACCACCAGATCACCCAAAATCACCGCCCACCTGAAATGGCCCTATCAGAAGAGCCAGAACTATCAACAAAACAACAAACAACTATCCTCAACCCAGATTCACCTTCTACCACCAATTTCCACCGTTAGTAACTCTTCCATCACCACAGAAAAATGACAACCGAAGCCAAGAACCAGCAATAGCAGCAATTCCTGTTCAATCAAAACGACCAAGCCAAAGCACCTCCAATAGCTCCCCCAAATTCACCATCAGCGACCAATTAGACTCCACCAACACGGTGAATATCACCATTACAACCTGCAAAGCCCTAAGCCACCACCAGCATCAGCCCTGTAGCCATACCCACCACGAAAGTAAACCACCAATCCAAAACTCCACCTGTTAATCCAATTTCAGAACAGCCCCTCCCCTGTCACGGACAACACCAGCTCCAATTCAACTCCTCCATCACCCAAAACCACACCAGCGCCCAAGTACCACCCAATCAAAACCACACCCAGTCTTCACCTCCATCACCATGACAACCTGCAAAACAACAGCAACACACGCATACACAACAGCTGGATTCGTACACGTTCACGCACCTCCTACAATCTGCAAAGAAAAAACAAAATAACCACTAATAAACACCACCATCCACCGGTCCATCCTCACCCACAGATTCGAGTTGCCTTGTCACCACCAAAAGGCCATCCAATAACCACTGAAAGCCCTTAGTTCATCATCCAAAATCAATTCCAGCCTTCTCAGCCGAAATACCCAAAACCCATAACAACCAATCGAGAGTCAACCTTGTCGTATCTTCTCCCTGCTTCGAATGAGAGACAAACCTGGGGAAATTAAGTGACTGGAGGCGAGAGAGAAAAGAAGGGGGTAATTCGTGAGAGAAACAGAGAGAATGGAGAGATAGAGGATGAGAGTGAGAGAAGAAAATGAAAGACTGAGAGAGGAGAAATCGAGCAAATTGGGAGAAACGAAAGAGGGGGAAATTCCGGCGAGAGGAAAGAATAAAAACAGAGAAGCAGAGGGGTAGAAATCAGAGGAAAAGAGAAAACAGAGGGAGAAGAGAGAGTGAGAGCAACGGAGAGAAAGAATGAGAAATGGAGGAAGGAAGAAAAAGAAAGAAAAGAAAGAAAAAGAAGGGAGAAGCAGATAGAACAGAGGCGCAGAGAGAGAAGAAGAGAGTCACTGGAAATTTGGGGTTTTGGTTGAACAAAGAAGAAGAAAAACGATTAGGGGGGACTGGGAAAGGGTGCCAATTTTCTAATCTGCCTGTTTTATTTAATTTTATTAATCTATGTTTTGTTTTATTTATTTGTCAAGTTAGTTAATTAAATTGGATCAATTAAGTGGGTTTAATTACTTTTGTTATATTATTTTACTTTTTCCAGATTTTATATCTCTAAATTGATTTATGTAATAGAATGATTTAGAAACTGGATGTTTGACTGACTGTTTTTTGGAAAATTGTGGATTAAATTTTTAGGATTTTGTTTAGTAAAAGGGATTAAAAGAGAGGAGAATTAGAAAATTTAGTATTATTTATTTATTTTCTTTTCTTTTCTTTTCTTTCTTTTCTTTAGTTTGTCTTAATTCATTTTGATTTCTAGTTAATTAGTTTAGGTATTTTAATTGAGTTTAATTAATCACGGATTGTTCAATCTAGCTAGGTCCTTCAAATTGTGATTTCTTGAGTTATAGTCCATATAATTTTGGTACATGTTGTTTTTCTCTCAAAAATTTTCTATATCTCACATTTTAGTCCGTGTTTGTTATAGATGGACCCTTCCTAATTTTTGTTTTCTTTGAATTTAAGTCCCCTAATTACAAATTACCCCACTTTTGCTAGAATTTCTATTTTTCCCTAATTTTATTAGGATTCCATATTCTAGTTTTTCTTTGTTTATACCGAGGTACCTTAACATGTTTTTTTGTGTTCTCAAGCATATGTGTCGGGTCTTCGAGAGGTATCCCTACTTTTCGTTAATACTCTTTATGTGCTCCAATATGCTCCAATGTGATTTTATGTATTATTTTAATTTGTTTATATTCGTTGAGTATTTACATATTTAATTTATTTAATTTGAATTTTTATTATTATTTTGGCAAAATATAATATTTTATATTTAGCTAGTCAATGTAATAGTTAAATTATTTTTCTTATATTTTAGCAAAAATTGTGTAATTAGATAGAAAGTGTAATAGATAGGGTATTTAATTTCCCCCTTAAATTGTAAATTAAGCCCCCGGTGTAATAGTTAGAGTTTATTTGCTTTTGTGTGGTTATGTGTTTATTTATTTTACCGCTTTTATTAGGATTTTTGCATCTAGATATTATGCCAATGTGTTATGTGCTCCTACTTGATTTTGTATGTTTTTACATGTTTAATTTGCTTTTAATTCATGTTTTACTATTTAATTCATGATTTATGCTATTCCGTCACCACACTAGTCCAACGCTAGTTGTGGCTTCTTTCTTTTCCTGCTAGTCCAACGCTAGTGGGATTTTTTAGAGCGGGCTAGTCCAACGCTAGACCCTTAGGGCATTTTAATGTTAGGTGCATTCGGGTGCATTTCACATATCATTTCATACATTTTTTAGTTTTTCTTTCCAATTGGCATGATTTTACTATTATTATTATTATTATTATTATTATTATTATTATTATTATTTCTAACACGTTTTTTAAATGCATGACATTTAGGCTGCATCTCACTTAGAGATTAGAACATTTGTGTGATTCGACTAGAAATAGTTGCCTACTCACATGGAAAGCGGTGGCGTACATGCCGTTCCCCCCTCCGTGAGTAGAAATATTTAGTCACGAGTTATTAGTCCTCCGTACCCGTCATGTTGCATACCCACCTTCTTTCTTCACTTACTATATATTATTATTTTCTTTTCTTTTTGCATTACATTTTGCATAAAAACTCGTGACTCCCTCGAGGTCTCGACTCGGGTTTCGCAATTAATGCGATAATTCCGACCAAGCCTCGACGGAACATTGCCGACCCTCCCGATACTCACATTTAGATTTAGGATTTGCATTCATTTAGACACATCCAAAACGCGATAGAATCTAGGGTTAATTTAGGAAATTTTGATTAAACCTCGCAACTAGCTCGGCTAGGTTGAAAGGGTGCCTTAGGCGCAAGCCTTTGCCTTCCCTTTCTTCAAATGTGACTCCCGGACCTTTTTCTCTCGTTTTTCGTAGACCGGAGTCGAAAAAGGGTTTTAAAATATTTTTTTAAAATTTTTATTTTATTTTGTTTTATTAAACGACTTTTCGGGTGACTTGGTACACCCTAACTCAATACCAAGTGGCGACTCTATTTTTCTAAAATAAAACCCTTTTTCAAAAATTATTTGGCCAAACCTGTCGTATTTTTAGTCCCGGCCTTGTTTTTCTTTTAAAACACCATTTTTCTCAAAATACACTTTTCTACTAAAATTTGATTTTTCTCACACACGCACGGTTTTCCAAAAACTTTATTTTTGAAAGGGTCATCGGACCGAACCGTCCTTTCCGGGACGCGACAGTCAACAACCCCACTAGCACACCCTTTTACTTTCACGATTTTTTAGGGCGCGACAAAGTCCACAGTGATGCCTCATGGTTTTTATAGTCCATTGCTTGTTCCTACTATTCCTTGAACTGATATTTTTATGGATTTTGTTCTAGGACTTCCACGTTCTCAAAGTGGCAAAGATAGTATTTTTGTTGCAGTTGATCGTTTTAGTAAAATGGCATACTTTATTGCTTGTGTTAAAACTAATGATGCAATTCATAGTGCAGATTTGTTCTTCAAGGAGGTTGTTTGTTTGCATGGATTACCAAGGACCATAGTGAGTGATCGAGATGTCAAGTTTCTGAGTCACTTTTGGCGCAGTCTTTGGAGTAAGTTGGGGACGACGTTGCTATTCTCTACTGTTGCTCATCCTCAAACGGATGGAGAAACTGAAGTGGTTAACCGTACACTCACGACATTACTACAAGCAATCATTCAACACAATCTCAAAAATTAGGAAAAGTGTTTGCCACACATAGAGTTTGCTTATAATCGCACTATCCATTCCTCTACTTCTTGTTCTCCTTTCGAAGTTGTTTATGGTATCAATCCTCTAACACCTTTAGATATTTTGTCTTTGCCTTCTAGTGAACAAGTTGACATGGATGGCAAGAGAAAGGCAAAATTTGTCAAGGAATTGCATGCCAAAGTTCGTGCTAACATTGAGAAGAAGTATGAGCAATTTGTAAAGCAAGCAAACTGTGGAAGAGTCAAGGTGCAATTCGAGCTTGGAGATTGGGTTTGGATTCACTTGAGGAAAGAACGATTTCCTCAACAAAGGAAATCTAAATTGAGTCCACGAGGAGATGGTCCTTTTCAAGTTCTTGAACGAATTGGAGACAATGCATATAAGATCGATTTGCCAGGTGAGTATGGTAATGTTAGTGCAACTTTCAATGTGGCTAATCTTTCTTTGTATGATGTAGGTGATTCGAGGGCGAATCTTCTCGAGGAAGGAGGGAATGATGAGGACATCAATGGTCGTGGTCAAGTTGGAGAGGCTCGTGATCATGGAGGTGCTACCAAAAGTCCTTTTCAAGATATGGGAGGTCCAATGACTAGGTTGAAAGCTAAAAGGATGAAACAAACTTTGCAAGGTTTGATTATAGAATTACATGAAGATGAAACTAGTTAGTTGAAACAAGAACCTACAAAGCTATTCACCTATTTTGGGCTAGAGTTGGAGGAGCTTGGAGGTCGTGGACTTGGATTCGATTGAAGAGCCCGTTTGCCACTTGAGGTTATGGGTTTCATGGGCTTAATTCGTTAGTTTAATAGCCCAAATTGTATCTTTAGTTGTACATTTATGTTATGGTGCAACTAGGGTTAAGTTAGTTTCCATATTTAGTTTATATCTTGATGTTATGCGCCTTTTTATAGAGGGTGTTACTATTCATCTGAATTTTGAACAACATTAATCAATAATATTGAGTTTTTCTCTTCAATTGTGCGCGAGTGCAAATTGAGTTTTCTTAGTTCTTTAGCTAAAGAACTACTCTTGATTGCTTGGCAAGGCGTTTGTTGAGTATTCAAGAATCTCGCTTAGGGTTCATCTTTGAAGGTTTGAATCTGTCCAATAGGATTGTCGACTAGGTGTCTACACCACATTGTTGGTTAGGAGTCTAGGATCGTTTCTTAAAGGGGGCAGTTCAACGAATCTAGTTGAATTTGAAGCAAAACAATCTGAGTTGTTCTTGGGGTCTTCGACAAGTTACGAAGGGGTCAAGAAGATTGGGTTGCATACTTGGAATTCGAGAGTCTTGGACCGTCATCTCTTCCGTTGAACGCATCAGGTATAAATCCTTTTAAAGGTATATTGACATTATTAAGGAAGAGCAAGGACCAAGATATAAATATACACATGACAATAAATCAAAAAAATAAATAAATAAATATGTTAAACCCAAAAATAAGGCTAGATTAATTGGGAAGCAAATTAACTTAATTAACTATTAAATCATTGACTAATGAAATTATTAAACTAAAACAACATACTAACAAGAAAAGAGAAGAAAAAATAAATAAATAAATGGCCGAATTAGTTTTATTCACTTCCCATCCCCAAATTCCATCTTCTTCTCTCTCTCTCTCTCTCTCGTTCAATTCCCTCACTTTCTTTTTCTCTTGCTTTTTTTTATTTCTCTTTCTTCTTTTTTTCTCTATTTCTCTTTCTCTCTGGCACTCACCTGAATTTATCTCTGTTTCTATTCTCCCTTTGCTTCTCCTGTTTTCCCCTTTCTTTTCTGCTTCTATTTCTCTCCTTCTTTTTTTCTTTATTTTCCTTCTCTTTCTCTTGTCTCTCTTATTCTCCTTGTTTCTGCTCTTTCTCATCTCTTTTCCCTTCCTTCTTTATCTTTCCCATTTTGTTTCTTTCTTCTCAAACTCCTTAATCCGAATCACATTTCCCTTCCATCTCTATTTTCTTCCTCCCTCATCTGATTCTCTCTTTGTTGTTTGCTTCCATTTCTATCTCTCCAATTCCTCCTTTCTCACGCCCTAATTACCCAGAAACAACAAGAAGGATTCTCCAAGTTAATTTCCCCTTCGAATTAGGAGAAAGAGGGGCTGTGGTATTTGCGGGGCAGGGGCGTGGATTTCGGGTTTTTGTGGCTATGTTTTTGTTGTATTTTTGTGCAGGTTTTGGTCATTTTGCTTGCTGGTGGCTGTGTGTGCAGGTGGTCTGATGGGCCATGGTGAGACTGTTGTGGTTTGTGGCGAATTGTGTGTATGTAAGGGTGGCTAGCTATCTGTAATGTTATCTCTGTGGTGGTAGTGTAACTTTTCTGCAGGTTTTTGTGGACTATTGATGCAGGTTTGGTGGCGAATTTGACTATTTCTGGTGAGAATCTGTGGACGGTTTTGCCAGGGAAGGTGTAAGGGAGAAATGGGGCTGTGAGTATTTGGGATTGTTTGGGTGATTAGTGGTATTGTATGTCAATTGGCTGTGGATGTGTGGTTTTCTGCTGTGAAATTTATGGTTTGTGGTGTGGGTTGACAGTGGTGGTGTCGAAGTTGATTGGATGAATTGTAGGGAATTGGATGCCCTGTTTGTGAACTGGTTTTTAATTGCTTGGTTCTTTGCAGGTTTTGGAGTGAATAGAGAGGACAGAGGAGTTTTTGGATGCTTGTTTTCTTGCTATAATGGATTGTATTTTGTGAGAGTACGGTGGAAGGTAGAAACTGAAAGATTGAGGCTACTCTGATGGCCACGATTTTTGGGATGACCTGGGCTGAGAAGGGGCTGTAGTTGTGGTGGTGATAGAGGTTCGGTGGAGCAGGGATTGGAGATTGGAGATGAAGGGAGGAATTTGGTTTGGTTGTTGACAACGGAGACAGGGGAGGGAGTTACGGTGGAGAAGATGAAATTTCAAGAACAATCAAAGCCACAAGCCTAAACCAAAACAGAAAAAAAATAGAGAAGCCCAGAAATGACCCAAAAAATAGAAACAAAATTTAAAAAGAAAATTCATAAAAATCCCCAAGTAATCAATTTCACAGAGAAAATGGAATAAAATGAATTAAAACAAGAAATAAAGAGAAAAACTTATCGTTTTAGGCTTCAAGATTGATTGATGATGAACAGCAGATGACCTCTGAAGGAGGCGATGAACAGTAGTTTATGAAAGAGAATGAATAGTAGATGAACAGTAGAAAGTTGCAAATGACAGCGTTTTAGTGTGCGTTTGATCCCTAAAGCACAAAAGCCAAAGTGTTTGTAGGGTTTTCTATTTTTTCCTCCTTTCTTTTTGCTAACAAAAGGGGTATTTATAGGCCAATTGTCTTGGTCACCAAGAATGCTATAAAATGACGAAAATGCCACCGGTAATAAAAAAATACTAATTTTATTTAAAAAAATATTTTTTTACCCCAAAAATTAAAAATTAATACAAAGAATTGACAGCAATCTCTAAAATTTTCAAAAGAATTCAAAGTAGATTTCAAAAATAAAAGCTAGAGCTTAAAGCTGATAAAAACGCGCTCGGAGTGTCAAATGACGATTTTGCCCATGGATAACGAAAATACACAAAAAATGGCTATTAACGTCAAAAAATTACCAAAAATTACAAGTAAGCTTAAAACATTAGAAAATTCCTTTATGACTCAAAATTTGACAAAAAATAAATTTAGACTGTAAAATGACGATTTTGACCTTGGACAATGAAAATTCACAGAAAAATAGCTATTGACTTAAAAAAATTACCAAAAATTAAAATAATCTTAAAACACTAGAAAATGCATTTTCAACTCAAAATTTGACAAAAAATAAATTTAAACTATAAAATAACGATTTCACCCTTGAATGCAGTATATAAAGAAAAAATAGCAATCGTCTCCTTTAAAAAATAAAGAAAATTTAGAAACATACTTAAAGAATTAAAAAAATAAATTTGAGACCTAAAATGAGCTAAAATAGTGTTCGCGAGCCGAAATTACCATTTTGCCCTTGTACTAAAAAATATAAAAAGAATACCAATTAAATCTGAAAAAAATCACAAAAAATTAAAAAAAATACATGTGAAAGTGAAAGGTGAATTTAAAAACCTCCAAAACTAATGAAAAAATTATTTACAGATAAAAATTACTATTTTGCCCCCCGAGATTATCCAAAATTTAAAATTTGAGCCCAAAAAATACAAACATGTCCCCCAATATTTGAAAATAAATGGTGTGTCAAAATTTGGTGTCTACAACAGCAGGTGCACATATTTTGGAGGTCAAAAGTCCCACTCATATTTTGGTACATCGTTGAATTTCATTTTTCAGATCGTATCATGAGACAATTCGGAATGCGCCAACATATTCTGGAAGAGGTCGACACAGATCCTGGTAAATTGCACTTACTTGGACTATCGAGACGTGGAGGATAGGATTGAAATTATTATCTCAGCTCCTGGATCGATTACTAGCATTTACGTGCAGGCTCGGTTGTTACAGGTGGGATTACGAATACACTCCGACCGTCGACCAAGTATCTGCGTTGGTATTATCGCCATACGATCTTATATGTTACTCCTTCTATCTATCATACTCAACGTGATGGCTTTCAAGACGTTTCCAGCCAGCACGAGTACATGGTAAAGATAATATATCTTTAACATTCTACCTTTTATATCTATTTCATGTGAGTGAATTACTGATAATTTATATATATATGTGATTTACAGATGAGCAGCATACAGAGAATCGAGGATGCGTCAGTTACCTGCCTCCATCATATTGACCTAAATGATATTTCTCATCCTATTTTGATGACAATTAGGGGCAAGGCATTTGGGTCCATGCAGTTTTAGGGCGCTAAGATCTTATGCTTTTGGATCTGAATCCACGACAACACAGTGGTGTCTCTACATTGCACACTCCTTAGTATCAGAGGCCAGTCAGACACGTCCCTAGTCAGGCGAGCGCCTCCTCTAGTGGACACTGACGTCGTCACCGACATGGACTTCATGATGAATCCGTACACCAGGAGCAAGTTACTCCTACTAGATACCATGCTTATACGATGCCGTATAGTAGTGCACAGATCCCGCCTTCGGGGAGCACAGCTAGTATGTACGATCTGTACTACTCTATGACTATGTATGCGAGTGGTACTTCTATTATTGGGCACCAAACACATTCGGCTTCACTTTCTACTGGATTTGAGCTACACCCTATATTCCAATTTCTTAGTGGTGATGCCGGTGGATTTCATGATGGATGCGTGTCAACATATTTCACCCCGAGTCCTCATTCACACATGCTTACCTCAGGTCCATCCACCTCTACCATGGTTCATCATCATATTCAAGATACTCATGATGCTGAAGAATCGGGTGATGATGATAATGATGAAGATGAACTGTCAGCACATCCTGAGGTGCGTGCCCTACGCGCGATTAAGAGGCCTAGAAGATTTTACTGCTCATCGACGCCTCGAAACCCAAATCAATAGCAATTTCGTGGGCGTTAGGGGCATTTGATAATTTTTATACTTGTGAATTTGATTTTTTTTACACAATTTAATAAGCAATTGTAAATTTGATAGATTTTCATTTATAAAGTATTTTACCGTTTTATTCCTACAAAAACTAATTTTCATATAATTTTTAAAGCAGCCACATCTAAACCCGACAAATATCAAAAATTAAGAAAATAGTAAAAATTGTAAATTATGGTATATTATTAACAAATTTCTGTCGAAAAAAATCCTTGTGTGTCAAAATGTAATTTACCCCAAAATTTGTCTAAAAACACATAAATTAAGATTTAAGAATCAAAATAGAGTTAAAAGACAATTACGTACCAAAATAATGGTTTTGCCCCCGACATGTGTGTCGTGGAAAAAATATTTTTGAACCCCAAAAAATTATCATATATTGGGAATATGCCTAAAAATATGAAATCTAAATTTAGGATTAAAAATATCATTTTGTCCTTTAATTCACATAATAGACGATAAAAAATAGTGCTGCGTTTCGCCTTAAAAAAATGACAAAAATTTAAAAATCTATACAGGGATGGAAAATCAAAAATAAAAAAGATTGTGAAAAAATGTATTTATGTTCAAAAATTTTTATTTTCCACCTATAACTGCACATTCATTGTTTTTACCTTAAAATCGGATTTTGACATCCAAAAATATAAAATGAGCGGCCATTTTTTAGTATTAGCAATACTCTAACAATTTCACATTCGTTATTTAAATAAAAAATTCTACAACTCAAACACAATCCTCGTATATTACATATACGATTTGAACTATCTCAATTATTTTGAACAATAAAACTTATGAATTTACCAAAAACACTAACTTTCAAACCCCTAAAATCCTAAATCTAAAACCCTAACCCTAAATCCAAAAACCAAAACCCTCCCAAACCCTAATCCAAAACCCTAACCAGAACCCCAATCCAAGAACCCATACATGGCCAAAAAAAAAAAAAAAGTCATGCGTCGCGTTTGGGAAACACAGAGCAAGCGCCGCGTTTCCCAAATGCAACGCTTCAAAAATTTAAAAAAAAAAAGGTCGGCGTCGTGTTTCCCAAACACGGCACTGTTGGATTTCTAAACACCCCATCTGACACCCACAATTGCCAAATTTTTTTTTCCAAACAATATTTTGACAAATTTGCCAATGCATGTCCTAGGGGGAGCCCTTATTATGCCAAGGGTAGGCCTAACATGATATGCAGTCCTTTAGGGTGAGACCCCCCTTTCAATATCGAAACAGAATGAAGTTTGGCTCTAAAAAGAACAGTCTTTTCATTACTTCAATTAACTTTTATACAACTTGAACATTAAAAGAAAAACACTTTACTATTTTCATTGTCAACTCAATATAAAAGAGTACATCATTTTGTCAACTCATCTACACAATCTAAAACCTTCTTCAGCTGGTTTTCTATGTGTTGAGCCTTGCTATGGTCTGGCTCCTAAGAATACCTGTTCATCATATGATTGATGTCATCTTTCAGCTCCAAACATTTCTTTTTCTTCTCTCGTAGTTCCTATTTCGCTTCGGTATAAAATTGTTTGACAGACTCATATGCCTCTTTGTTCTTCTCAGAGTTCTGCTTTATTAAATCACGATCCTTCATATCTAGCAGGGTTCTCAATCGAGCAATCTCCTTGGCAAGATCAATGACAACTTGTCCTTTTGAAACGCTTTGATTTTTGAGCCACGTCTTATACTATGGAGTGGTTACAAGAGTACTTGTGATAGCCCCACCTTACCCAGAGGCGCACCAAAGGGCTTCGCGGACTGCCTGCCTAGCTCTTGCCAGGTCTCAAACAAGCACTCACTCGGAGCATCCAAGCATACTTAACTCAAATAATATACATTCATAATGAAATACATTCATAATTTCACTTGAAAGTATAAATATCACAAGAGTTTTTACATCCCAAAATATAAATAATATCTACAATAAAAGCCTACACATTTAGGCTGTCAAAATACATGAAGCAAAACATTTACTATATCCCAAAAGCAGCTTTTCCAGCTTTAGTATTTTGGAAAACCTGGTTAAAGAAAACAAATGAACGGGATGAGCTATAATAGCCCAGTGAGTGCCCATGCTATGCAATCATACCAGGAATTCATTATTTTATGGAACAAGATAATTGACAAGGTAAATAGACAGGTTATGAATAATTTAATTAACAAGTAGTCAATGGTGGATACAGGGCCCAACTACGGGAGCAAGCTCAACCGCAGGAGAAGCAAGTACTGTTCATGTAACCATGATGTTAGGACTGAGATAATAACTCAGGTCTTTATCAAAGGACATGTCAGTATTATCACGCACGCCCTAACCACCGTTCACCTTATAACCTCCGTACAAGCTACCACATCCAGGGAGTAATCTCGACCTTGGAGGGCCAACACGCGAGAAAGTTCAATCTGGAGTTGGCCTCTTTGAGGATTCACAACTCAAAAGGGAAAGAACAACACGCCCTAAAACACCCAGCACCTTATATCCTCCCAAGCCTGTCTGGGTTGACTATCCGTAAAGTAACGGTGAAGTTAGTCGCAGAAGTCTCATGCACAAGTAACACATTGGATAATGAAAGCGTGTAACACATTGCGGAATAGATGCCATAAAGTACACATCCTTCCTCAAGTAGCACATGTCATCAAATAACAATTACACATATAACATAACTTTTCATAATATAACATTCTCAAGTATGACAAAATATTTCATGCATCATGCACACATAACGACACTCACCTTAAGTGCTTAAGAAAATATTTCGTAATACGGTCGGGTTTTACTTCCGGAGCCTGAAATTTAAAAGAAAATAGTCGTATAAAAACCGGATAAAAATCTAAGTAATTCGATAAGAAAATTCAAGAAATACCTCAAGTATTTCTAGGGTTTAATTTCTAGGGTTTTGGAGTTTAGGGTTTTACCCTAGGGTTTAGGGTTTTCAAAATTAGGGTTTTCTAACTTTCTAGGGTTTTACTCGGAAAGGTTTAATTCACTAATAGCTAATCTACGAAAATTTCTGCACGTTCAAATCACTAAATTACAGCTTATAAAGCTTTAAATCATAGGCTAATCACTTTATTTCTTAGGTTTTACCGAAATTTCGGCAGCACTTCCCCTATAATCGGACTAACCCAAAATTTTTACCTGCAAGAAAAACATCCAAACAACCCAATCTCAAGTAGTTCTACCAATTTCACATCAACTTCACTTCAATTTCACCCAAATTCATCACAAAAACACTTGAACCTCTCCAATGTTCTTCAACCAAATCAAACCTAAATCATGCCATTTCAAGTTTAATTCACTATCTACAAATCATACAAGTCCATAAACCTCATATTCATGGAATAAAACTTCATATTTCATGGCTAAAATAAATCATACTTAACCATAAAGACATGACTTAAAAGCTAGAAAACTATGATCTTTATACTTAAAACAAGATGAAAAGTTCTTGAAAAATACCTTTAATAAGACAAGATAGTTGCTTAGGAGGAAGATCAACTTAATTTCTATGGATAAAAAGTGATTAAATGGAAGTAAAAGCTCCAAGAAATGAAAGAAAATGGAGAGAAGAGAGAGAAGAGAGGGGCCGGATTTGAGAAGAAGAAAAAGAGAGAAAATGCTTAGTTAAAGAAGAAAAGAAATGGAAAAGAATTGGGAAAAGTTTGACCAATCAAAGCAAGACAAGAACAAAGTAAATTTTGACTTTCTTAACCATAGTAGACCACACTTGGCAAAGGGTAATTAGAAGAGATTGTTATTATTTATCCCATGATTAATCTTGCAAGACATTCTAAGTACAACACCTAAGGAAGAAGGTACAACATGCTAATAAAATAGAAAATCATTCCTTATTATTTTTTCCACTAATTCGGCCCTTCTTTTTTTTTTTTTTTTCTAATGAACATAATACAAAATAAATGGTTTTGGCATGAATTTCTAGGGTGTTACAGTACCCTTGTTCTTCGCATCGAACGGGAGATTTTGGTTTGTACACTGACTTTTCCTAAATTTTGATCTTCTAGGAATCTTGGTGGGTTAGCTTCCCTTATTAAAGATAACGAGAAAATTTGATAAATCAAGTGTCGATAGAATCCCTAGATACGTCCTAGCTATCGAAGGAATCTTTTCATAGTGTAAGTCGCAATGCCCTGAGTCCCCAATAACGGTATGAAATCTGCCAACTCAGTACGAAGAGCTGCTTTGATACAATCTGTCCAATCTAAGACCCACCGAATCTTCTGATCTAGTATCGTCATCAAAAAGTTTAAACATTCTAATGCTATCCTCATCGAACTATTTTTATTAATTCTTTTATGATGAGTGACTATCCAATTATATCCAACCAGTGGCAAGCTGTGAGGGATAGACAGGTGCCTATTGAAATGTTCTATTGTCCAAATATGCAGGATTTTGTTAGACGCATGAAAGAAGTTCGTTCCTCTCTGGCAATTGGTGCAAGCAACGAATATATCTACTAACACGGTAGGCACTATAGAATCCCTCTGACCCCCGATCCTAGAGAAAAGATCGGACATAAGTTTGGTTATCTTGAAGCTGATCTTTTTGTCCTCTCTCGAAAACAAGTAAATACCCGTCATAACAAACCCGTATACCCAAACTCCCTTTTGTACCCATGTCATCTTGGATGCTAGCGTGAAATCCCCCCGATGCTTGTCAAACCCTGTCTTTGTCTGTGAATATATCAAACAAGAACTTTACACTTATATTTTGATCTGAACCTTGCACTGTAGACTCCTTTAACCTAGCAACATAACAGAATTCAGCTTTGCCAGAAACAAATGGGAAGATCACAGTCATTTGTTCTATTGGTAAATTGAGCATGCCGGTTACTTCTTCAATTGTTATAGTCAACTCTTTATCTTTGATCCTGAATGCTAAACAGTCGGGGTCCCATAAATGAATCAAAGCCTCTACTAAACATCCGTTAGTTTCTATTTCTTTAAAATCACTGATAGGTCCTAGAAAGGCTGTTACTTGGTTAATTTCACTGGGCAAGAGAAGCTCTAGCCACTTCCGAACTTCAGGCGAGACTACCAACATCTGCTTGATGCATTGTGGGGTGCTCATTCTGATTCAAAAATATGATTTGATCAGATTATCTTACCTAGGGTCTCATCCATCAGGATTCACTGAAATTAAACGTGCAATTCCCATAGCAGGGTTACATACCCATGGGAAATAGGGTTGGTTTATTCCTAAAATGGGATTTCCTAGCTGGCATTCCCTCTAAGGTTTATGCATGATGCCAATTTATTAAAGCCAATAAATGTGCAATCATTGTAATATAGCCTAATAGGAGTCCCTCTTAACGCCAGGGTAAGCCTAGAAATGATATGTCATGCATATTTTATTGTAATAAATTGAAATTTAAACATGCGATATTCTGTCTAAAAAGGACAGTTTACTCTAAAAGAGTACCGTGCTAGGACTCTTATTCCTAAAGTTGTGAACGTAATCAAAGAACAAGAGAGAGTTTGTTAGTTTATTTAGTAAACAACAAATAAGACATCAGTAGAACAAATAGCAGTCAACTGCAAAGCAAGTAAAAGAAAGGGGTGGATAACCTCCTCTCGTGTCTAGTGTGCTTAACAGGGTAAGGCTGACTCTATCTTAGGCTTATTCTACACGAATGTATGAGGTTGGACTCACTAATGCATCTAGACTCAAGTAAGGCTTTGGTTCCCGAACCTTTAGACTGAGGGATCCAAAAAGCAACAAGTCTGTCAATTCTAAAGATCCCAAGTAAGTGGCTCGAGTGATCCCCTGGACACTACTATACGCACGTCGAGCCATGGCCACATGTCCAAGCGAATCAATTTTTAAAGCCCGAATCTCTAGACTTATGGACTTAAGCCGAGAGTTCAGGAGATCTCCTAGACAATGTTACGTCGTCATGCCACGGTCACACGTCGAAGTAGATCGATCCTAATTCCCAAAAGGATGGGTGGGTGACAACCACCAAAAAAGAAAAAAGGATAAGAAAGTATTGAATGCACGTATGGAGTGCCCCTTATGAGAGGAGGGAATATAATGCTAATACGCGTGGGCTCTATGGTTGACCAACCCCTTCTTCGAATGCAAGCGCGATACAATTAAAAATAAAGATAATCAACACATATAATAGATAGACGATAGACGAGGTGTGTGAAATGCAAAAATAAATCCTAAATACCTAAAAAAAACAAAAATGCAATCCTAATCATCTAAACGCGATGGAATAAAAGGGTTAAAGGAGGAAAAGATGACTAATCCTAGTGCTCAGACTCACTAGTGATCCCCAATAGAGTCACCAAAATCTGTCGCATCCAAAATCGATAGCACAGTGGGGTCCGTGACTGTCGTGTCCCGAAAAAGCAGTCTGATCCGGTGATCCTTTTTGAAAAGAAAGGTTTCGGAAAAACTGTGCGTGTGTGAGAAAAAATTAGATTTTTAGTGAAAAAGTGTTATTTAAAAAAATGGTATTTTAAATAAAAATATGACTGGGATTAAAAGTGCAATAGTTTTGGCCAACTAATTTTGAAAAAGGGTTTTATTTTGAAAATGGAGTCGCCACTTGATATAAAGTTAGGGTGTATCAAGTCACCCAAAAAATCGTTTAACAAAACAAAATAAAACTTTTTAGAAAAAATATTTAAAAACCCTTTTTTGACTCCGATCTACAAAAAAAAGAGAGAAGAAGGTTCGAGAGTCACATTTGAAGAAAGAGAAGGTAAAGGCTCGCGCCTAAGGCACCCTTTCTACCTAGTCGAGACTAGTTGCGAAGTTTAATCAAAATTTCCTAAATTAACCCAAAGTTCTATCGTGTTCGGATGTGTCTAAATGAATGCAAATTCTGAATCTAAATGTGGTATCGAGAGGGTCAAAATGTTCCGTCGAGGCTTGGTCAAAATTGTCACATTAATTGCGAAACGTGAGTCGAGACCTCGAGGGAGTCACGAGTGTAAATGTAAAATGAAATGCCAAAAAAAAAATGAAAATAGTATAGATAGTAAGTGTCAAAGAAAGTGAGTATGCAACATTACGGGCATGGAGAATTAATAACTTGTGGCTGAATGTTTCTAGTTACAGAAGGAGGAACGACATGTACACCATCGCTTCCCACGTAAGTAGGTGACTATTTCTAGTCAGATCACACAAAATGACTTAACTTCTAAGTGAAATACAACCTAGATATCATGCACTTTTAAATGCTAAAATAGATAGCAATAATAATAAAATATACCAAAAAGTCATGTAAATATGAAAATTTCTAAGAAAGAGTGTGTGTGAAATGAGAGAAAATGCACACGAGTGAAACTATCTCTAAAATGACCTAAGGGTCTAGCGTTGGACTAGCCCTTTCTAGAAATCCCTACTAGCATTGGACTAGTGAGGAAATGAGAAAAACCACAACTAGCATTGGACTAGAATGGTGAAAGAATAATTAAGCATGAATCAAAGTAATAAACATATTATTAAGCAAAAAAGGCAAAACCTTTTGCTAATCTTCTCTCTTCTCTCTCTTCTTCCAAGTTTTGTGGAATTCAATTTTCAAATTTTCCCTTGTCTGCTTCAGCCTATGTTGGCCGGAAAATAGCGTCTGGTCCTGCTACTTCGTAGCTTTCCATCCCCATGGCTGGTTTTTAGTCATTGGGAAGGGGGCAGAAAATTATTCCAGCACCTTCCAAACGTTCCTTTGCAGACCTTTTTTCTTTCGAAACTTTGGATGATCCTAATTTGGTTCTCAAACAGCTAGAGTAGCATCGAGGTTGTCTTGCGATCTCGTTCTCTAATGAAGAAATCAAACTAATGGCGCATCCTTTCCAGTATCCTTTGGTTGGTAAATTCTCAAAAGGAAGACCTACCATGGAGAGCTTACATAAGGAATTTCAAGCAGTGGCCTTTAAAGGGAATTTCTCTTTAGGACTTCTGGACATATGACATATCCTCATTCGGTTTGATCTAGAGGAAGACTTCCATAGATGTTGGCTGAGGCACTTCTGGTCGCTGCAGGGATTCGCCATGCAAGTGTTTAGTGGACTCCATCATTCTCTGTCAATATTGAATCTTCCATTGTTCCTATATGGATTCGGTTTCCCCACTTACCGATCCACTTATTTGCTAAAGGTCTACTTTTCTCCATTGCCAATGTCATTAGAACACCTTTACGTATGGATGCCTCTACTTCATCCTTGGCAAGGCCGAGTGTAGCAAGAATCTGTGTGGAGTTGGATTTGTTGAAAGAATTGCCACATAAAATTTGGATAAATAATGGGTCTTAGGGTTATTGGCGGTGTGTGGAATATGAGAACATCCCATATTATTGTTCCTCTTGCTGTAAGGTAGGTCACTCAATATCCAAATGCAGGCTAAATAATGTTGTTCATGATCAGAAGGAGAAGACTGCAATGAAACATTGGATACCAAAGGAGAGAGCACCTGAGAAGGAGATAGAAAAGTGCCAACCTAATACTGATTCGTGTGGAAATCAGCAAAAGGAAGTGCCTGTTCCGACTGTGCGAAAGGAAGGAGACAATGTAGCAACATCATCAATGGGTGAGCGTGGAAAAGAGATTGTTAGTCTTGTGAACATTCGGATGCCACAAACTTAGGAAGCTACTGCTCGAAATATTGCAATTGAGAATATTGGGGAGCAGGTTTTTGCTCCTGTTCTTCCATTTCCTATGGAAGACATAAACACCGAAGAGGATGCAGGAGACTGGGGAGATCAAGTCAATGAACTGCCTGTTGTTGCAGGCAACCTTTCTTCGCGTAAAGTTGCGGCTGTAGTTCATCAAACGAGGGACTTGTCTCATTCCATGGAGGTGAAGAACTTAGAAACAATGGTGGAACAATTAGGTGAATGGAGGATTCAACAACCAAAGAATTTTCATGGCATAAGAGCAAGATTTCCATCAAATCGACAACTGCGTTCTTTGGTAAAATTTTCTCAAACTTATTCTATAGATACCAAATTTTGATACACTACTCATTTTCTAATATTGGGGGACCTTTTCCTACTATTTGAAGTCAAATCCTAATTTTTGGGTAAAAAAAAAAGAGCAAAATCAGCATTTTCGAAGGGGGCAAAACAATAATTTTCAGCTGTAAATATTTTTTCATTAGTTTTGGGGTTTTAAATTCATGTTTTGTACTTTCACACATATTTTTTTAATTTCTGTGATTTTTTCAGCTTTAACTGATATTTTTCTACATTTTGCTAGTACAGGGGTAAAATAGTAATTTCGCCTCGCAAATACCATTTTCGCCCATTTTTTGGTACCAAATTTATTTTTCAAGTTTTTAAGTATGTTTCTAAATTTTCTTGATTTTTTTCGGGGACTATCGCTATTTTTCTATAAATACTGCGTTCAGGGGCAAAATTGTCATTTCACATTCCAAACGCATTTTTTCACCAATTCTAAGGGTTAAATTCATTTTCTAGGATTTTAAGCTCATTTTTAATTTTGGAAAATTTTTTGAGGCTAACTGATATTCTTCATATATTTTAACAGTACAAGGGGCAAAATGGTAATTTCGCCTCGCAAACACTATTTTCGCCAATTTTAGGTCCCAAATTTATTTTAGGTCTTTTAAGCACATTTTTAAGTTTTTTTAACTTTTTTGGGGTGAATTGCTATTACTAAATTTATTATTTACATTTTCTTAAATTTTTCCATTTTTATGAGAGAAAATAGATTTTTAAGATTTTTGTAAGGGTAAAGTTGTAATTTTGGTAGCCAAGGGTGTTTTGGTCTTTTAGTCATTTATTGGAAGATAAGTCTTTTGTGCACTATAAATACCCCCACTTGGAGATTAAAAAAAAGGGGAGAAAAAAAATGCCTAGAGAGTTTTTAGTTTTTTTGGTTTTATCGCTTACACCAAGAACACAAAAAACACACACTTTTTCCTACATTCATCTTTAAGCCTTCACCAAGAATATCTAGAACATACACTAGTATATCTTCAAGCTTACACTTAGAACATTTAGAACACACACTAGTACATCTTTAAGCCTACACCTAGAACACCTAGAACACACACTAGTACATCTTCAAACCTACACCTAGAACACAACGAACACACACTTTTCCAAATCACACACACTGCCCACACTCTCACACTTACACCCTCTCTCACACACTTACATCTCATTGCTTCTCTCTCACACACTACACACACTCCTCACGTACAGAAACACACACATTCATACACAATATTCATACACAAACGGTTCACATACGTACACCCTAAAAACCTAAGGGCGCTTGCATTTGGGGAAGGGGTCAGTCACCCTCAGAGCCTATGCGTATTAATATTACCTTTCTTTCTCTCATAAGGAGCACTCCATACGTGCATTGATATTTTTTATCCTTTTTTTCTCTTTTTCATGGTTGCCACCCGCCCATTATAGATACCAAATTTTGACACACCATTTATTTTCAAATATAGGGGGACATGTTTGCGTTTTTTTTGGGCCAAGTTTTAATTTTTTAATAATTTTAGGGGCAAAATAGTAATTTTTCTTTGTAAATATTTTTTCCATTGAGCTTTGGGGGTTTTAAATTCATATTTTTACTTTCATGTGAAATTGTTAATTTTTTATGATTTTTTAGGATTTAATTGGTATTCTTTTATATTTTTACCAACACAAGGACAAAATAGTAATTTCACCTCGCAAACATCATTTTAGCTTATTTTTACTTCCAAATTCATTTTTCTAATTCTTTAAGCATGTTTCTAAATTTTCTTGATTTTTCGGAGATGATTGCTATTTTTTCTGTAAATTTTTGTTGCCCAAGGGCAAAATCGTTATTTTACAGTTTGAATTTATTTTTTCACCAATTTTGAGTCATAAATGCCTTTTTCTAGTGTTTTAAGCTTATTTTAATTTTTGGTAATTTTTTTAGGCTAATAGCTATTTTTTGTGAATTTTCATTGTCCAAGGGCAATATCGTTATTTTACAGTTTAAATTCATTTTTTGTCAAATTTTGAGTCATAAAGGTATTTTCTGGTGTTTTAAGCTTATTTTTAATTTTTGGTAATTTTTTTAGGCTAATAGCTATTTTTCTGTGAATTTTCATTGTCCAAGGGCAAAATCGTTATTTTACAGTTTAAATTCATTTTTTGTCAAATTTTGAGTCATAAAGACATTTTCTGGTGTTTCAAGCTTCTTTTTAATTTTTGGTAATTTTTTTAGGCTAATAGCTATTTTTTGTGTATTTTCGTTGGCCAGGGGTGAAATCGTCATTTTGCATCCCGAGCGCATTTTTTGATAGCTTTAAGCTCTAATTTTTATTTTTGAAATCCAATTTGAATTTTTTGAAAATTTTAGAGACTGCTGTCATTTCTTTGCATTAATTTTTAATTTTTTGGTGCTAAAAATATTTTTTTAAAAATAAAAATAAAATTTTTATTACCGGTGGCGTTTTCGTTATTTTGTAGTATTCTTGGTGTCCAAGACAAGTGGCCTATAAATACCCCTTTAATCATAAAAAAGCAAAAAAATAAATTACAAACCCTAAAAAACACATTTGATTTTATCCAAAAACATCAAAACACATAGAAAAACACCAAAAAACACACACTAAAAAAAACGTTTTCTTGGTTGCTCCATTTACTGTTCATCTTCATATTGCTCATCAGATTCTTTACCATCTCTCAAAAGGTAGTTTCTTATCTCTTTTCTCTTTGTTTTGATCCCTTTTTTTCATTATGCAAGTCTAATTTTGTTATGTTTTAATGGCTTGAAATTTGGTTGAACTTTGTTATTGTTTCTTCTTCAATTTTTCTAGTTTTCTCTCATTTGATTTTGTTGGTTATAATTGTTTGAAATTTGGTTGAATTTGGTCGTTGGTTTTTGTTTTTCTTCTTCTTTAGTTTTTCTGCATTGTTGGTTTTTTCTTCTTCTTCTTTATTTTTTTTTTCTGGGTTTTTATCCTTCCACTATCTCTTCCCTCTCCCTCTTTTCCCAATCGAAATCATCCATCCACCAGTTCATCTCTCCTTCTGTTCCACCACCAGAACAACCATAGAATCACCACCAGGGCATTTACAAGCCTTCAACATGACCTCCATCTTTCCATTCCCAATCCTATCTCCCCTGCTAAGATATGTGACAGCCCCACCTTACCCAGAGGCGCACTAAAGGGCTTAGCGGGCTGCCTGCCTGGCTCTCGCCAGGACTCGAGTCAAGCACGCATTAAAATTCGTAAGTGATGGTAACTCAGTAGAAAACTCGTAGATACCAACTGTGACAGTATCTCAGGGTCACATAAAATTCAAAACTTAAAAGTAAAAGTACTGTTTTAGCAGTTTACATCATATACGTTCATTAATACAATAATATCTCTAGCAGTTTTCTATCAAAATCCTACCAGAATCTACCCTTGAATCCTCATCACCAGCTTTAGGGATAGGATCCTGTTTAAGGAAAACAAATAAAATAGGGTGAGCTATAATAGCCCAGTGAGGTTCCCACACATGCAGACACGGAGGCAACCAAGAGAGAATAAGTAAGCAAATAACAAGTGTCACAAAATCACATAGGAAATAATTAAGTAAATAATTATTTAAACAAGGAGGATACGTCACGACCACGGGAGCAAGTACTGATCATGTAACCATGATGTAGAACCGAGATAGTATTTTGGGTCTGGATCACAGGTTCTACCTGCATTATCGAGCAAGAGCCCTGACCACCATTCACCTTATATCCTCCGAAAACCGCCACATCCAGGGTGAGATCTCAACCCTAGAGGGCAAACAAGCAAGCAAGAAAGTTCAATCCGGAGTTGGCCTCTTTGAGGATTCACAACTCAAGGAAAGAACGCCATGCCCTAAAACACCCAGCACCTTATATCCTCCTTTGTACAACCGGCTTGACTAACCGCGGTACAACCACGGAAGTCTAGCCAACAAGTTTAATTCATTTGAAAGTTCACAAACAATTATATTCGCATTTGATAGAAATTATGCATGTAACAAATTACGGGATAAATGTGATAAAGTACACATTTTCCCTTCATATAGTACATTGTAACAATTCATGAATATCAAGTACACATAGAATTAACACAGAGGATTATCATTTATCATGTATCAAGCATACACAAGGAAACACTCACATGCACAAGTAAAAGGGACACTCACCTGGATCGCTTAGGAAAATATTTCGTAATGTGGTGAAGGTTCACTTTCGGATCCTGGAATTTACAAGAAATAATCTAGTGAAAACCCTAAGTAAATTAGCAAGAAAATTCAAGAAATAACCCAATTATTTCTAGGGTTTCATTTCTAGGGTTTTAGAGTCTAGGGTTTTACCCTAAGCTTTAGGATTTTAGATTTAGGGTTTTCTTGTCCTAAGAAAATTTCACTTCATTACTAGGTCATTGTCCAAAATTTCTGCACACTAAACTTTCTAAATTTAACATATTCTAGGTTAGAGATTTCCTCTACCATTTTTCTTTCTTTATTTCTACCGAAATTTCGGCAGTATCTCCCCTTAAATCGGACTAAACCAAAATTTTTCCTGCAAGAAAAACAGCCATCCAAGCCAAATTCAACAAGTTCTACACCTTCTATGTTCAATTCAAGCTCAATCCCATTCTCCTTTGTTAACTCATGTTTTCAAGTTTACCAACTAGGGGTATTCAACCGAACATAACTTCTAATTGATATGTCGTATGAGAAAAGTGATTATATAGATAGAAACTATATTTTAAGGGCTAAAACTTTCATGAAGAGCATCATGTCAAATTCTAACAAAAATTATTCCAAAATCGGTCCACAACTTAGTGTTTCATCAACCAAATCTGCACAGGGTTGGTTTTTGGCCAAGTTCATGCCATTGCTGGGATCAATCCATCAAGAACCAGGGAATTGTGATTACATGGTTTGAAAGTACGTTTCTAGGAATACAATTTTCATGCAGATCATCAATCCAAATTCTAACCAGAACAAGTTCAAAATCAGCCCCCAAGTTGGCTCATCATCAAAACTGTTTACGCAGAACCGAAATTTCAGCCCACTTTGCAGACTTTCTGCGATTAATACACAATGACCCACAGTGCAAGCTTTACACCGTTTGAAAGCCCTATGAATCTAGTTTCTAAAACAACAAGAATCATTCGAATCCAAGTTATCTACACCAAGTTATGAAAGTTTTACTAAAACTGGTCCAGCATGACTGTTTAAGTACTCTTAAGTTCAAGCTTAAATCTTCAACTACTACTAACAATTTCTTAGTATAAAACTTGAACAAAAACTAAATAAAACTTGAAATTAATAGCAAGAGTTCATAGTACATACCTTAAACAAGCTTAGAACTATACTTAGGAAGAAGAAAAACTAAGTTTCTATGGTGAAGTTATTCAAATCTTGGAGAGAAAGCTTCAAGAAGTTGAGAGAAAAATGAGAGAAGAATGAGAGAAAAAGAGAGAGGGAGTTGGCTGGCCAAGAAGAAGGCAAGAAGAGAAGAAATAAGCTAGGAAAAATGGAAAAGAAATAAAGAAAAGGTGGGAAAATTATGACCAATCAAAACCCAACAAGAGTCAAGTTAGGTTTAGACTTTTAATGAAATAGTGGCCAACTTGGTAAGTTTTGATTAGTAGCAATTTTGATCATTTATCTCTTAGAAATTTGCAAGACTTTATGGCACAAATTTTAAAAGCAAAAAGAGAGAAAAAATAGGAGAGAGAGGGCCGGATTTTAGAGAGAGAAAAGGCAAGGGAAATTAGTGAAATTTTTAGGTCAAAATAGTGAACTAAAACTCACTTAGTCAATACTCTTGAAAATGATAAAGTTAGTTAGTCAAAATTAAACACTATTATAAACTAATGATCCAATGAAATTAATCCAAATATAGTACTTAGGTGTATCACTTAATAATGGAAGAATCTTATTTAGTTTAACTAATTAACTTAAGAAATTTTTCAACTAATAAATCAAAGATTATCACTAAACCCTAAATAAAAGAAATTCCTTAATAAAATGCATTTCAATTTTTGCTCTTTCTTTTCTCACTTTTTTTTTCCACCAATAAACATAATATGAATTATATGAATTTTCTGGGGCGTCACAAGATAACCCAATGATTACAAAACCACTAATAACACCTACATCAATAGTCCCCAAATCATTCCATCAGCATCCCTTGACCTTGTGTGACACCCTAGGAATTCATATGAAACTATTTTATTCATGTATGTTTATATGTAGCTCAAAATAATAATGATAATGGTAGAAAAAAAAAACCCTAAAACGTACTTAAAAGAAAAATTCTTTCATTTGAAATCTAGCATTAACTCTTGATTTATTAGTTGGAAGATTTCTTAAGTTAATTAGGTTAATTAACTAAGTTTCTTTCCTCATTGAGTAGAAAACCTAAGAATTAAATTCATTAGATCATTAGGTTTTCATAGTGTTTCATTTTAACTAGTTTATATTACTATTTCTAGTTTTTTTTTTTACTACTTAAACTTTAGCTCATTTTCCTCAAAAATTTCACTTATTTACTTGTTTTATTTTCTCTTCTTGGCAGAATTTTTATTTCTCTCTTTTCTTCTTCCTTGGCCGAAAATTCTTCTTTCTTTTCTTTTTTTTTTCCTTTGGCCGAATTTTCTCTCCTTTCTCTCCCTCATGGCCGGATGTCCCTTCTCTTTATTTCCTCTCTTTTTGCTTTAATATTTATGTCATAATATTATTAATTACTAGGTGGAAGAGATCTTTCTTGTGTCACCAATTAAATTAAAACAAGTTTACCACTAATGCCTACAAAGTCTAAAGCCTAACTTGCTTCTTGTAATATTTTTATTGGTTAATCTTTCTCCCAACTTTTCCATTATTTCTTCTCTATTTTCCTAGACTATTTCCTTCTCTTTTCATTTTACTTGGCCGGCCTTGCTCTCTCTCCTTTTCTCTCATATTTCTCTCAACTTCTTGGAGCACTTCCTTCAAACTTTGGGCAAATTTCACCATAGGAAGTGGGTTTCCCTACCTTCTAAGCAAAGTTTTAGGCTTGTTTAAGGTATGTACTACAAGCTTTAACCATTAATTTCAAGTTTAATTAGTATTTTGCACTAGTTTAATCTTGAGTTCTTATGATTTTTAACTTGAAGATTCATGCCTAAAGTGAAGTATGACTTGTTAGAAATAATGTTTCTTGGGTAGATTGGGTAGTAGATAGCATATAAACCTTGAAATTTCATGAGCTACATGTTGAATGGTTGAAGGTTCTTGAAGCTAAATCCTTGAATTTTGGTGGAAATTTGATTGAATTTGAGCTTGGATTGAACTTGGAAGTTGTAGAACTTATTGAATTGTGGATTTGATGATTGAAATCTTGGTGAAAAACCAAGTTGGAAGGGCCGAATTTAAGGGGAAATAATGCCAAAATTTTGTTAGAAAACCCTAAAATAAAAACCCTAAAATGAAAACCCTAGAATGTAAACCCTAAACCCTAAACCCTAAACCCTAAAACAAAAACCTTAGAAAAAAAAAAGGGGGGAAATATTTCTTGATTTTTCTTACTAAGCTAATTAGAGTTTAAATCTAGTTTTCATTAGATTATTATTTTTTATTTATTTCAGGACCTGAAAGTGAGACCCGACCTTTTTACGAAATATTTTCGTAGGCATTTCAGGTGAGTGTCTTTATGTGTGCATGATGCATGTAACGTGATATTTCATTTGTAAATATTATGCTTTGATTTCAAATATTATGAGATAAAAATGTGCTACTTGAGGAAAGATGTGTACTTTATCGCATCTATTCCACAACGTGCTACTTGTTTTCATGATTAAATGTGTTACTTGTGTTTGAGACTTCCGTGACAAATTTCACTGTTAGTTCACGGATAGTCAACTTGAACGGGCGTGGGAGGATATAAGGTGCTGGGTGTTTTAGGGCGTGATGTTCATTCCCTCATGAGTTGTTAATCCTCTAAGAGGCCAACTCCGGGTTGAACTTTCTTGTGTGTTGGCCCTCCAAGGTTGAGGTTACTCCCTGGATGTGGTAGCATGTTAGGAGGTTATAAGGTGTGGTGGTTAGGGTCTTGCTTGATAATACCGGTATGACTTTGGCACGGACCTGAGCTATTATCTCGGTCCCAATGCCTTGTTTATATAATCGGTACTTGTTTCTCCTGCGGTCGAGCTTGCTCCCGGGGTTGAACCCTGTATCCGCCATTGACTAATTGTTTAATTATTTGTTCATGTGCTGATTAAATATCTTGTTAGATTATTTTATTTTTCTGAAATAGTAGATTTTTAGCCTGCCTGCATGATTTGGACACTCACTGGGCTATTATAGCTCATTCCTTTATTTGTTTTCTTTACTCAGGTATTTCTCACTCTTAAAGCTGGGAATGGCGAATTTGGTTATAGTAGACTTTTGTTTTGTATTTTGGTCAACCTAGTTGATTGGTTACCATTGTAAATAATATGTATATTTTGGACATGGAAACTTGTAGTACATGGTATGTACCTTTTAGTGACTTTTGTATCTTAAGTTGAACTATGTGAATGTAATCCATTTTGGGTTAACTATACGTGTATGTGCTGAGTGCGTGTTTGAGTGAGTCCTGGCGAGTACTAGGCAGGCAGTCCGCTAAGCCCTTTGGTGCGCCTCTGGGTAAGGTGGGGCTGTCACACCTTGCCACAACCTGGAAATACAAGAATAGGTATTACAATCACACAGATAAGAAACACTAAATGACAACCCAAACTAGTAAACACCTCAATCAACACCCTCCGCCAAACGCAACCCAAGCAGCCATTGAAGCCCTAATAACCCCTCTAAATCACCCGCAAAAACATGCACAAAACCAGTAATAAACAAAAACACCACTCCCTCCTTTGCCACTGTACAAATACCATCGTAGTCATACCACAGTTACACACAATCCACAAACCATCAGAGAAACCACCATCACCCATATACGCCATTATCAGACTCACAACAATCTGAAATCACTCAAATCAATTATTTATCCATGGCCAAAATCACACCCATCAACCTGCAAAAGAAAAGAAACAACCCCAATTGCCAAAGTCGCCCCTACCACCCCCGAACCCAGTACACAACCTGCAATCAAGACCATAAAACTACCAAAATCACCGTAGCCATCGATTCCACAAAAATCATAACCCCTGAAACAACCACAAAACCTGCAGCAAATCACCATCACAGACACCCCACAGGTCCTCAATCATCAACATCTCCCCCTCCAATTTCACCACTGCCCAGTCAAATCACAACCACAATAGTACCTCTCGCCCCCACAATTCCACTATTTATCAATGCCATCACTGTCAAAAAAAATAGAGAGAGGACAGATAGAGGAAGAGAGAAATCAGAGAGGGGGGAATTTCGGTGAAGGAAAGAACAAGAAGGAGAGAGGATAAGCGAGAGCAAAAATCTGAAAAGAAGAGAGGAGGGAGAAGGACAGAAAATAGAAAGAAAGTGAGAGAGCAAGAAAGCAGGGAAATTAAGAGGAAGAGAAGAGAAGAGATAGAGAACCAGAGAAGTGAGGCGGAGAGAGGTGAGCGACAGAGGGGCAGCCAGAGAAGATCATAGAACAGAATAGGGGGATAGAAGACAGAAGAGAAATGAGCAGAAAGGGAGAGAACTAGGAAGAAGAAAAATAAAGCAGAAGCAGAAAGAACGAGAGAAAAAGAAAAAGCAAAAAATGTGGAAGAAGGAAAGAATAAAAAATAAAGAAAAACAAAGAAGAGAGATAAGGGTTTTAAGTGGTGTTTTATTGCTTCTACTTATATATATATATATTGAGTTCTTTTGACAGTTCTTAATTTAATTTGCAGGCTAAAACTAAATGGGTTTTAAGTGGTGTCTAATTGCTTTTATTGGTTTGTCTTAACTTTAGTTCGATTAACATGTTATTTGGTGTCTAGTTTAGTTAAATTTGAATTTTTGGTTGGCCAATTAATTAGGTTAATTAAATTAACTTAGATTAATTGATTTAGTTTTATTTTAGTTGGCATTTTCATGCCTTGTTACCTTCTCATAAAGTAATATTTGTGTTTTTGTCCTTGCTTTATTAAGTATTATCAACTGGTTCCCAATTCTTTTTATCCCATGCAATCAAGTCCCCCTTAATTTAAGATTGACCCCCCTAGATTTTAATTTTATTTCAATTAAGTCCTACAAGTTTGCAATTTTTTTTCTGGCTGTAATTTATTGTTTCGTTCTCCCCAATTTGCTTTAATTTTGCATCTTTCCCCCCTTAGACTTGTGTATTTTTTTATCTTACTTCTTAAGTTTTATAGAATTTTATTTTTGGCCCCTTAGATTTGCTTTAATTTTCAATTGTACCCTTTAAGTTTTATAGAAATTTATTTTAGTACCCTTGATTGCTAGACTTTACATCTTTACCCCAATTTGTCCAATATTTACATATTTTGTGCTTTATTTATTTTTATCGTGATACATTGACGTGTGTGTTCATTTTCTTAAGTATTGGTACCGGGTCTTCAAAGAGGTATCCCTACTTTTCGTTAATTTTCTTTATATGCTCCAATGTGCACTTAGGTGATTAATTATACATGTTCTTCGCATATTTCATATTTTATATGCTTTGTGCGTGTTTATTTACTTTATGTTATTTAATTTCAAATTTTATTATTTTGACAAAAAAAATATAATATTTTTTGTATTTAGCTAGTAAATGTAATAGTTAGATTATTTTTCTCATATGTTTTTGCAAAATTTTATATTTTAGATAGCGAGTGAAATAGATAGGTCATTTTACTTTTTCCTCCTTAAAATTGTAGCTAACTTCCCCGGTGTAATAGTTAGGGCTTGTGTGCTTTTACGTACTTACGTGCTTATTTGTTTTACCGCTTTCATTAGGATTTTGCATCTAGATATTATGCCTATGTGTTATGTGCTATATGTCCTTATATGTTTAATTTTGCTTTTTAATTCATGCTTTACTATTTAGTTCATGTCTTATGTTATTTCGTCGCCACACTAGTCCAACGCTAGTTGTGGATTTATCACTCTCCCGCTAGTCCAACGCTAGTGGAGAATTCCTAGAAAGGGCTAGTCCAATGCTAGACCTTTAGGGCATTTTAGTGTCAGGTGCACTTGTGTGCTTTTTACATCCCGCTTCACACACCTTTTAGTTTTCTTTCCATTTGGCATGATTTTTATTATTATTATTATTATTCTTATTGTTATTATTATTATTATTATTTTGACACATCTTTAAATGCATGACATCTAGGTTGCATTTCACTTAGACTTTAGGACATTTGTGTGATCCACTAGAAATAGTCGCCTACTCACGTGGGAGCGGTGGTGTACATGCCGTTCCCCCCTTCGTGAGCAGCAACATTCAGTCATGAGTTATTAGTCCCCGTACCCGTCATGTTGCATACTCACCTTCTTTCTTCACTTACTATATATTATTATTTTCTTTTCTTTTTGCATCACATTTTTGCATAAACACTCGTGACTCCCTCGAGATCTCGATTCGGATTTCACAATTAATGTGATAAATCCAACCTAGCCTCGACGGGACATTTTGACCCTCCCGATATTCACATTTAGACTTAGGATTTGCATTTATTTAGATACATCCGAACGTGATAGAATCTAGGGTTAATTTAGAAAATTTTGATTAAACCTCGCAACTAGCCTCAGCTAGGTTGAAAGGGTGCCTTAGGCGCGAGCCTTTGCCTTTCCTTTCTTTAAATGTGACTCCCGGACCTTTTTCTCTTATTTTTCATAGATTGGAGTCAGAAAAGGGTTTCAAATGATTTTTCTAAAATTTTATTTTATTTTTTTAGACGATTTTCCGGGTGACTTGGTACACCCCAACTCAGTACCAAGTGGTGACTCCTTTTGAAAAATAAAACCCTTTTCAAAAATCAATTGGCCAAAACTGTCGCACTTTTTTGTCCCGGCCTTATTTTTATTATTTTTCTTAAATAACACTTTTTCAATAAAAACTTGATTTTTCACACACATGCATGATTTTTCCCAAAACTTGCTTTTCAAAAAGGGTCACCAGATCGGACCGCCTTTTCAGGGCGCGACAGTCAACGACCCCACCAGTACCTTTTACTTATGATTTGTCGGACGCGACACCCATCCCTTTAGGACTAGGATTGATCTGCCTAGACATGCGGCCATCGCATTCGTGCATGTAGCGGTGTCTAGGGGATTACTTGAACCACCGACTGAGACCCTTGGAATTGACGAATTTGTTACTTTTGGATCCCTAAGTCTAAAGGTTCGAGAGCCTTAAGCCATATCATAGGCTTGATTCACTTGGGCATGTGACTGTGGCATGACGTGCACGTAACATTGTCTAGGAGATCACCCAAACTCTCGGCTTGAGTCCACAAGTCTAGGGATTTGGGCATTAAAAATCGATTCGCTTGGACATGTGGCCGTGGCCTGACATATGTGTAGCAGTGTCCAGGGGATCACTCGAACCACTGACCTAGGATTTTTGGAATTGACAGAATTGTTACTTTTTGGATCACTCAGTCTAAAGGTTCGAGAATCGAAGCCTAATTGAGTCTGGATGTATTAGTGAGCCCAACCTCATGCATCCATGTAGAATAACCTAGAGTAGAGTCAGCCTTCCCCTATTAGGCACACCAGGCACGAGAGGAGGGAACCCACCTTCTTTATTTTCCTTGTTATGCCATTTACTATTATCTATGTGTATTATTTGTTTTTGCCAATATGTTTTGTGTTATTTGTTGAATAAACTAACGCAATTTCCTTCTTGCTTTGATTGCATTCACAACTGTAGAATAAAGAGCCCTGGCATGGTGCTTTCGTAGGAAGCCCAACCCTCTTTTGGCACGTTTAAATTTCGTTTATATAAATAATTTCTTCGAGAAAGATGGAAATGAGATTTTCATAAAATTTTAGAAAAGTAAAAGGGTTCAATCGTTGTAGGTTTTAAAAATGTGCTCGAAAATCTAATTTTTTGGCTTGTATATTCTTAAATAAGAGGTATAATTTCAGATCTTTTCCAAAGTTTACTCATCCTTATTGTACTTGTCAGTTTTGTTTGAACTAAATTTTTCCATAGTCAATAATGTACCCAAGTGGTCAAACTTTTACATAGTTTGCATTTATCTTTTTTTCAAAGAAATTAATGCGTCATTTTTGCCGTATCCCTCACCTTCCCATCCCACATTGCACAAAAAGTGATTTTAAAACATGTTTCATCATACTTTAATAAACTAACATTTTTGACTTGTAGGTTCCTAGATAAAGTCATGATTTTTTATTTTTCTTTTAATGTTGTGTCCCGTAACCTCATGAAGGCTCAATTTTCAATCAAACAAATTTGAAGTCAATAATCCTTGGTACAGTTCATTTGCCATCTTTCTTGAAGAAATTACACACCATTATTAGAATAAAGTCTTTAGGACATTTTGCATTTTTACATTTATTTTAAGTTACTTCAATAAACTGGAATCATGCATAAACCCTAGAGGGAATGCCACTTCGGGAACCCCGAATAGGAAAGCCATTCTTTTGTCTTGGGTACATAACCCTAAGAGACATGCACGTTTATATTTTCGGTATATCTTGGCGGGTAAGACCCTGGGTAAGGTAATACAAGCAGAATGGAGGCATCTCTTCCTGGCAGATTTGGCGTATCTTCGTTAAAAGGGGGGTCTCACCCTAAAGGATTGCATTTCATACTAGGCCTACCCTTGGCATAACAAGAGCTCCCCCTAGGACATGCATCCATTTCTGTTTTCACCTATACTAATTTTGATTTTTTTTTCATTTTTACAGGTTCTCTAACGGAGGCAGTAAAATAAGAAAGACATCTGATACATATTTGGTCTTACGTTCGAGTATTTTTAAATTATGGTCCAACTCCAAATAAACCATCACATGCTCGAGATCCATAAAGCCATCAAAAACATGAGTGCTCTTTTGAATTATTCGAAGGGTCATGGATGACAAATTTTTTTAGAATTTGATAGTGCCTAGAACCTAGATAGGTGAATTTGGTTAGGATAAGCAATGTGATAAATAAAATTGTATTTCATAGTTGGACAATTGTAACAAGAATAGAAATAATTTGGATGCTAATAATTGCACTCCTTCTGTAAATTTAATATTGCCTTGTGTTCAAAATTTTTTCTCAGATGAAGTGTTAAATAAGTTGTTTTCTCAAATTTGTTTATGACATTTGATTTTCCGTTCATGTCTTGCATTTAGCTTTTGAAAAAGTTTTCTTCAAATCTTTTGTTATATTGAGCAAATGATTCTTTAATGAGACCTTGAAATAAATCACATTTCTTTCAAACCCTGATGCTAAGTTTGTGTAATTGTAAGGTTTTCTCTTCTGATGAGCTAAGGCAAATTCAAATTGAATAAAAAGAAAAACATTTTCCTGTATATTTTGATGGTGAAAATAAAACACCTATGATCTTTAGATGTCACCTTACTTGAAGTTGATGATTGCAACTTCGATATCCCTCTGGATTCTAAAATAGTGCAAATTGTTAATGAAAATTGGAGGGATATCAAAGGGGGGAACAAGGATTTTGTGTTAAGTATTCTGAACAAATACGAAAATGAAGCCAAGCCTAACTTGGAAGGAATAGAAGCTATCAACATAGGTAGACAAGGGCTGAGAAAGTTTGAGTTAGTAAATCCTTCAGTTACGAAGGCCCCAAAAGATGGGGATAGTTTCTTAAAAGCATAAATTCAATTAGCAAGAATGATTGCTCAGACTCTCGTTTGTGAGCATTCAAATCATTAAGAAAGAGGACTACCATGAATTGACAAAGCAAGTCTGTATGTATGTTTGGAGAGTTTAAGCACAACAAAAGAGCGGACATGTAGGGGATATGACTTTGACCAATTCACAAGGAGAGTTTTGTTGTTTCATGTCCACAAGTTCTTATTCACCTTTGGAATGTGTTGTATAAGTTATTGTGAGATTAAGATAGGAGATGTCACACGCTTGTGAATTGTAGTCAACAATCATGATTTTGTCTGCTTCCCCTACTTGTTGAAATTAATTTATGTGCGTCGACAAATGCTTTCTTTGGGCAATAAGAAATGATTATTATGTGGTTTGGAGTTTTGTTCTTATAGAAAGTATATCGTGTAAAATGGTGGGAATTATGTCTAAATTTTGTACGTTTGATGAAAATTTCTCTTCTTTACTTAATTTCACATGTTAAATGATGATTATGGTCAATTAGTGCACTCATGTAATCTGTGATGTAAAGTCTATTGCGAGGGATTTTTATACTTAAAAAAAAAGAAGAAGAAGAAAAGAAAAGAAATAACGCAGTTTTTCTACTCCAATGGTTCGTGTGCTTAGTAACCAGGAGTCTTTATCCAAAAATGTCGACTTTCGCGTCAAACGCTATTTGAATTATGAGTAATGCATTGCAAATTTGAGTAAGTAAATTGTTGAGTAACCAGGGGTCTTCATTTAACCAATATCGATTCTTGCGCAAAAAGGCAATTGTACTTCTCAAATACAGTTTTTGCTACTTGCTTATAGATTGAGGTGTTGAGTAATTGGGAACCTTCATAACCATTGTTGATTTTCATGTCAAAAGACATTCTCGTATCTTGAGTGATTAGTTTTGTCACATCTGAAAAATCGTAAGTAAAAGGTGTGACAGCCCCACCTTGCCTAGAGGCGCACCAAAGGGCTTAGCGGACTGCCTGCCTAGCTCTCGCCAAGGCTCGATGCACGCACTCACGTGAAAATCCAAACGTACTTAACTTAAAATAAAATAACATGAAGTGACATGGAATAAAATAAAACAAACTCTTATTATTTAACTTGAAGATACAAGTCATATCAAAAAGTTACAAGTCATAATGTACATAATTTTTTTCACAATAATAGCCTAACATAGTGCGACTAGTACAACACTAAAACACTTATAATAACCCAAAAACCAGTTGGTCCAGCTTTAATTTTTCAGTTGACCTGAGTAAAGGAAAACAAATAAAATGGAATGAGCTATAATAGCCCAGTGAATGTCCAATTCATGCAATCATACCAAGCACTCATGATTTCAGGTCATTAAAATAATCAATAAATTAAATAAACAATATATGAGCAATTTAATTCACATGTAGTCACTGGCGGATACAGGGCTCAACTACGGAAGCAAGCTTAACCGTAGAGGAGCAGGTACTGATCATGTAGCCACGATATTTAGACCGAGATAATAGCTCAGGTCTTTATCAAGGAACATATCAGTTTTATCAATCACAAGCCCTAACCGCCAATCACCTTATAACCTCCGTACAAGCTACCACATCCGGGGGAGAAAAATCTCAACCCTGGAGGGCCAACACACAATCAAGAAAGTTCATTCCGGAGTTGGCCTCTTTGAGGATTCACAACTCAAAAGGAAAGAACATCACACCCTAAAACACCCAGCACCTTATGTCCTCCCACTTGCAGCCCGGTTGACTAACCGTGAAATAACAGTGACGTTAGTCACGGTAGTCTCACACACAAATAACATTTTAAATAATAAAAGCGTGTAACACATTGTGGAATAGATGCGATAAAGTACACATCTTTCCTCAGATAACACATGTACTCACATAATATTTGCAAGTTAAGCATAATGGTCACAAAATAAAATTATCACATTCCATGCATCATGCACACATAAAGACACTCACCTGGTGCCTAAGAAAATATCTCGTAGAAAGGTCGGGTCTCACTATTGGATCCTGCAATTTGAAAGAAATAATCTAATGAAAAACCCAATTTATACCCTAATTAACCTAGTAAGAAAATGCAAGAAATACCTCATTAAATTCTAGGTTTTTTTTTTTCTAGGGTTTAGGGTTTAGGGTTTAGGGTTTTCATTCTAGGGTTTTTATTTTAGGGTTTTCTAGGGTTTTTTTTTTCTAGGGTTTTTCTAACAAAAATTGGGCATTATTTCCCCTAAATTTCGGCCCTTCCAATCTTGTTTTTCATCAAGATTTCAATCATCCAACCCATAATTCATCAAGTTCTACAACTTCTTAGTTCAATCCAAACTCAAATTCAATCAAAATCTCACTAAATTTCAAGGATTAAGCTCCAAGAACTTTCACCCAAATAACATGTTCTTCATGAAATTTCAAGGTTCCAATACCACATACTAGTCTATTTAACCACAAGAACACTTTATCTAACAAGTACATATCAAGTTCTAACTAATTTCTTCAAGTAATCTTAACAAGAACTTGGTATTAAACTTGAATAAAAACTAATTAAAACATGAAATTAATAAGGTAGGTTCATGGTAAATACCTTAGATATGCTTAGAAAAGATAGAAGTCCACTTCCTATGGTGGATTTGTTCCAATTTGAGAGATGAAAGTCCAAGAAGTTGAGAGCAAAATGAGGGAAGAAGAAGAAAGAGCTTGGCCGGCCAAGGGGAGAGAAAAGGAGAGAGAATTAGGCTAGGAAAAATGAAAAAGAAATGAAGAAAAGATGGGAAAATGGTGGTCCAATTAAATCCTTACAAGAGTAAAGTAAATAGTTAGTCTTTTAATGCAAGAATAACCACTTGGATCAATTTAATTGGTGAAGATTAATAACTCTTACCACTTAATATAATCAATAATTAGACATAAATTATTAAAGCAAAATAGAATAAAATTAGAAAGAGAGAAGCCGGCCACAATAAGAAAGAAAGAAAAGAAGAATTTCGGCCTAAAGAAAAGAAAAGAAAAGAAAAGAGAATTTCGGCCAAGAAAGAAAGAAAAGAGAGAGAAAAATTTTGGCCAAGGGAAAAAGAAAATAAGGTAAGAAAATAAGTGAAACTTTTGAATAAAATTGAGCAAAATTTCAAGTAGTCAAAAGACTAGAAAATAATGAAATGAACTAGTAAAAATTTAAACACTACTATAAGTTAAATGGTCAAGAGAAATTATTCTAACTTTAGTACCTAAGTGTTCTGGCTTAGAATGAAAATCTTAACTAATTAACTTAATTAACTCAAGAAATCTCCCAACTAATAATTCTAAGATTAGCACTTAACCCTAAATAATAAAAAAAATGCTTCTTATATGTGCATTTTCTAGGGTGTTACAAAAGGTATTGGTGGGGTCGTTGACTGTCGCACCCCAAAAAGGCGGTCCGGTCTAGTGACCCTTTTTGAAAAGCAAGTTTTGGGAAAAATCATGCACGTTTATGAAAAATCAAGTTTTTATTGAAAAAGCGTTATTTAAGAAAAATAATAAAAATAAAGCTGGGACAAAAAAGTGCGTGTAGACACCAAATTTTGACACACCATCTACTTGTCAAACATTGGGGAAGTGTTTATATTTCTGGGGACAAATTTTAATTTTTTTCAATAATCTTGGAGGGCAAAATAGTAATTTTTATTTGTAAATACTTTTTCATTAGTTTTGGGGGTTTAAATTCACATTTTTACTTTCATACATATTTGTTTAATTTTTTATGATTTTTTTAGATTTAATTGTTATTCTTTTATATTTTACCAGCACAAGGGTAAAATGGTAATTTTGCCTCGCAAACACCATTTTAGCTCATCTTTAGTTCCAAATTCATTTTTCTAATTCTTTAAGCATGTTTCTAAATTTTCTTGATTTTTTCAGAAACAATAGCTATTTTTCTATAAATTTTCATTGTCCAATAGCAAAATCGTCATTTTACAAATTAAATTCATTTTTTGTCAATTTTGAGTCATAAATTCATTTTCCAGTGTTTTAAGATTATTTGTAATTTTTGATCATTTTTTGAGGTAAATAGTTATTTTTCTGCAAATTTTCATTGTCAAAGGGCAAAATCGTCATTTTATAGCTTAAATTCATTTTTTGTCAAATTTTGAGTCAAAAAGGCATTTTCCAATGTTTTGAGCCTACTTTTAATTTTTGATAATTTTTTGAGGGTAATATCTATTTTTTGTGTATTTTCGTTGTCCAGGGGCAAAATCGTCATTTTACACTCCAAGCCCGTTTTTATCAGTTTTGAGCTCTAGTTTTTATTTTTGAAATCTACTTTGAATTATTTTTTAAAATTTTAGAGATTTTTGTCATTTCTTTGTATTAATTTCAATTTTGGGGTTAAAAAATATTTTTTTAATAAAATTAGTATTTTTTATACCGGTGGCATTTTAACTATTTTATAGCATTCTTGGCCAACAAGACAAGTGGCCTATAAATACCCCTTTTAATCAGCAAAATAGAGGAGGAAAAAAATTGCAAACCCTAAAAACAGTTTTACTTTTATATTTTAAGGATCAAAACACACATTACACACCCAAAAAACACACACTTAACCGTCATTTCCTTCAAGGTTCCTGTTCATCATCAGCTCATATTGAAGCTTCAAAGCTACTATTCGTCATCTTCAAATATCAATTACTGTTCATTATTAACCAACAAGAATCCAGAGGTAATTCTTCATCCTAAATCCTTTGTTTTAATTCATGTTTTAATAAGAAATATATTGGTGTCATAGATTTTTTTTTGGTTAGATTGTTTTCAATTTTTTTAGGAATTCGTTTTACACTTTTTTTGTGATTTTCTTTTCTGGGGTCTTGCTTATGTTCTGGGTTTCTTTCATTTCTTTTTTTTTTTTTTGGGTTTTCCTCCACCGAAGCTCCACTCCTCAAGATTCACTACCGTTTCCTTGAAACCACCATCAGCTCATCTCTCCCCCTCCCTTCTTCCTCCATCCTGTTCTACCAGACTCAAAACCAGCAACAACAGTGCTTTACCCAACCATTCCTTTCCGTCACCATAAACAACCACACACATAAAAAATATCAGTAACCTAGTTAGCTTCAAATCCCACAAACGCTCATCAATAACCAAACAATCATCAAATTCCAGCCATTCCACCCTCCAATTTCGCCACTGCCCCTGCCTCCACCTTCACCCTGAACAACCAGAGATTTCTTCCCCTGCTCAAAGCCCATCCCAAACACAACAGACAACACATAATTGCTCACACATACCTTCAGATACACACAGACGTCCACACACATACACAGACCAGCATGCAATTGGTCAAACAACCACACACAGTCGTACAAAACCGCAACCAAAACAGGACCATTAGAGGCACACACGCATACACACACAAAGTAAGCTACATACAAACATACAGAGATAGCACTCACGCATACAAAACCAGTTCACAAGCACAAATCCAATCATCCCCATCAGTCACATGGCACAATTTCGGGCTTCCCAGAACCACCCCTTATCAACAACTTCTAGTTCACCGAAAGCATACACTAGCAACAAACAGCCCCAAAGCTTCAACTTCCTGTAGCAAACAACAATCACAGTAACATTGCTGCCCCAATTAACCCAAGCAACACACAATCACTCATATGCGCAAAAATCAATTGCACGCATTCACAATTGCACACACGAAAATCACACAATTCAAAATCACCCACTACATTGATTTCCCTCACTACCCCTCACAAGACAATCAACAAAATAACTCAAAATCAGCAAAAACTAATACCAAAACAGCATAAAACAACAACCCAAAATCAGTCCCAACCTTCATAGCCATCACAACCCACCACTACCACGCATCCCCATCACCCCAGTTTCGAAGAAAGGGTCGATTGGGAAAAATTGGTCCTATTTGTGCCTGATTGAAGACAGAACAGAGAGAGAGATGGGGAGAAGAGAGTGATTCAAAAGGGAAAAACGCAAGAGAGAGAGCAACAATTGAGAGAGAAATCAGAAAAAAAAAACAAAGAGAAGAAAAGAGCAATAGAGAGAAAGGAAAGAAATAGCAAGAGAGAGTAGAGAAGAGACAAGATAGAGAGGAAAGTGAGAGAAAGGGAAGACAGAGCAGAGAGTGGGAGGGGGAAAAGACAACAGAGGGAAACAAAAGGGAACACTGGAGGAGAGAACAAAATCAAAGGAGAAGAAGAGAGAAAGAAAAGGGAAAGAGAGGAAAGAGAAAAGAAAATAAGAGAACAGGCAAGCAAATCGGAAAGAGAAGGAAAAAGGAGAAAGAAAAAATCGAAAGAAAGAAAAAGAGGAGAAACTCAATAGAAACCAGAAAAGAGAAAAGAAAAGAAAAAAAAAGGGAAGGAAAGAAAGAAAGAAAAAAGATTGAAAGGAGAAAGGGAATAGCTTTCTGGAAAAATTATTTGGGATTAGGGATTTTCAATTTTTGGATTTTTGTCATGAGTTGTTATTCATTTATTTAGTTAGATTAATCAATATTTTGTTTTGAGTTGCCATTCTTTATTGAGTTAATAAATGTGTTTGACTAGTTAATTTAGTTTTTAGTTTAATTAATTGATTGCATTAAGTTAATTTATTTAGTAAATTTATCTAGTTTTTAAATTTAGTTTCGGATTTCTTTTTTCTGCTAATTTTATTACAAGATAGTTATTTATGTTTCAAGCCTTAGGATTTTTTAGTAGTCTTAATGTTCCCCTTAATACTTTTAATTTTTGCAAATTAGTCCCTGCTATTGTAGATTGACCCCGGTTTACTTTAATTTTGCATCTCTACCCCATTAGATTTATTTGTTTTTATTTTACCCCTCAAGTCTTATAGAATTTTATTCTTAGTCTCCTTAGTTGTTAGAATTTACTATTTGCCCCCCAATTTGCATTAATTTATATTTTTGATCCTAGACTTGTGTAGATTTTTTAATTTTTGTCCCAATTAGTTTAAATTTACTATTTGGCCCCAAGTTACTCTACTTTTTATTTTCCCCTTTTGAACTTGCTATAATTTACATTCTTTGAATGTGCTAGTATTTTGTATTTTACTCTTTATTTTATTAAATAGTTGTCCCTTTAACTTGTGCGTTCGTTTTTAAGCTTTGGTACCGGGTCTCCAAAGAGGTATCCCGACTTCTTGTTATTTTTCTCTTTATGTGCTCCAATATGCTCCAATGTGATTTTATGCATTATTTTTATTATTATTTGTTTGTTTCTTATTTTTACACACTGTTTGCATATTTGCATATTTAATTTATTTAATTTTGAATTTTTATTATTTTGAAAAAATATAATATTTTGTATTTAGCTAGTCAATGTAATAGTTAGATTATTTTTCTCATATTTTAGCAAAATTGTGTAATTAGATAGAAAGTGTAATAGACACGGCATTTTTAGTTTCCCCCTTTAAATTGTAAATTAAGCCCTCGGTGTAGTAGTCTGGGTTTATTTGCTTTTGCGTGCTTATATGCTTATTTGATTTACCGCTTTCATTAGGATTTTACATCTAGATATCATGTCTGTGTTATGTGCTCCTACTTGACATTATATGCCTTTATATATTTTAATTTACTTTTAATTCACGTTTTATTATTTAAATTCATGTTTTCTGTTATTTCATCACCACATTAGTCGAACGCTAGTTATGGCTTCTTTCTTTTCCCACTGGTCCAACGCTAGTGGGATTTTTAGAACGGGTTAGTCCAACGCTAGACCCTTAGGACATTTTAGTGTTAGGTGCATTCGTGTGCATTTCACATTTCACACACTTCTAGTTTTCTTTCCATTTGGCATGATTTTATTATTACTATCATTATTATTATTATTATTATTATTATTATTATTATTTAACACATTTTTAAAAAAATGCATGACATCTAGGTTGCATCTCACTTAGAAATTGGGACATTTGTGTGATTCGACTAAAAATAGTCGTCTACTCACGTGGGAAGCGGTGGCGTATATGTCGTTCCCCCCTCCATGAGTAGAAACATTCAGTTACGAGTTATTAGTCCTCATACCGGTCATGTTGCATACCAACCTTCTTTCTTCACTTACTATACATTATTATTTTCTTTTCTTTTTGCATCATATTTTGCATAAAAACTCGTGACTCTCTCGAGGTCTCGACTCGGGTTTCGCAATTAATGCGATAATTTTGACCAAGCCTCGACGGGACATTTCGACCCTCCCTGTGACAACCCCACCTTACCCAGAGGCGCACCAAAGGGCTTAGCGGACTGCCTGCCTAGCTCTCGCTAGGACTCAAATCACGCACTCACTCATTACATACAAATATACTTAACGCAAAATAAAACACATTTATATAATTTACTTAAAGTACAAATATCAATAATATGTTTTACACACTATAATTTACATAGTATTTACAAGAATAGCCTAAACAAGTGGCTATCAAAATACACAAAACAAAACATGTACAACGTCCAAAATCAGCTTTTCCAGCTTTAGTATTTTGGGAAACCTGGTTAAAGAAAACAAATAAACGGGATGAGCTATAATAGCCCAAGTGAGTGCTCAAGTCATGCAACCATACCAGAAACTCATGATTTTATTCAATAAAATATTTAACGAGTTAAATAAACAATGTATGAACAATTTAATTGACAAGTAGTCAATGGTAGATACGGGGCTCAACTACAGGAGCAAGCTCAACCGCAGAAGTAGCAAGCACTGAACATGTAACCATGACGTTAGGGACCGAGATGATAGCTCAGGTCCTCACCAAGGATCATACCAGTATAAACAAGCAAGTACCCTAACCACCATTCACCTTGTAACCTCCGTACAGGCTACCACATCCAGGGAGTAATCTCAACCTTGGAAGGGCCAACAAGCAAGAGAAGTTCAATCCAGAGTTGGCCTCTTAGAAGAATTCAACTCAATTGGGAAAGAACAACACGCCCTAAAACACCCAGCACCTTATGACCTCCCAATCACGACCGGGTTGACTAACCGTGAAGTAACAGGTGAAGTTAGTCACGGAAGTCTCAAGCACAAATAACACATTTAATAGTGAAAGCAGGTAACACATTGCGGAATAGATGCGATAAAGTACACATCTTTCCTCAAGTAACACATTTCATTAAATAATAATGTCAAGTATAACATGGCATTTCATGCATTCATGCACACATAAGAACACTCACCTGAAGTGCCTAAGAAAAGATTTCGTGAAATGGTCGAGAATCACTTCCGGATCCTGAAATTACAAGAAAATAGTCGTATAAAAACCTTGACTAAAATCTAAGTAATTTAATAAGAAAATTCGAGAAATACCCCAAGTCTTTCTAGGGTTTAATTTCTAGGGTTTTGGAGTTTAGGGTTTTACCCTAGGGTTTAGGGTTTTCGAAATTAGGGTTTTCTAACTTTTTAGGGTTTTGCTCGGAAGAGTTCACTTCACTAATAGCTCATCTACGGAAATTTCTGCACATTCTAATCACTAAATTACAGACTTATATAACTTTAAATCATAGCCTAATCACTTTTACTTCTTAGGTTTTACTGAAATTTCGGCAGCATTTCCCCTATAATCGGACTAACCCAAAATTTTTAACCTGCAAGGAAAACAGCCAAACAACCCAATCTCAAGTAGTTCTATCATTTCCATACCAAAATCAATTCAATTTCACCCAAAGTTGTCATAAAAACACTTGAACCTCTCCAAGGTTCTTCAACCAAATCATATTTAAATCATGTCATTTCAAGATTTAATCACTATCTACAAGTCATACAAGCCCATAAACCTCATATCCATGGAATAAAACTTCATTTTCATGGCTCAAATAAATCATGCTTAACTTTAAAGACATGGATAAAAAGCTATAAAACTACAACTTATACTTGAAATAATAAGAAAAGTTCTTGGTGAATACCTTTAATAAGGCAAGATCTTTGCTTAGGAGGAAGATTAACTCACTTTCAATGGATGAAAAGTGATCAAATTAGAGAGAAATGCTCCAAGAAAATGAAAGCAAATGAGAAGAAACAAGAGAGTGAAGAAGCCGACCAAGGTTAAAGGAAAAAGAGAAAAAAAATGACTAAGTGAAGAAGAAAAGAAATGGAGAAAGAATTTGGAAAAACTTGGACCAATCAAAGTAAGACAAAAGCAAGTGTAGAGTTTGACTTTCTTGCAAAATTTAGACTCCACTTGGCTAGTGGTAATTAGAAGAGAATTTTAGTGTTTATCCTCCAATAAATCTTGCAAGACTTTTAGGTACAACTCCTAAAGGAAATGGTACAACATGCTACTAATAAATAGAAATCATTTCCTTATTTCTTTTCACTAATTTTGGCCCTCTTTTTTTTTTTTCCTAACTAATGGACATAATACGAATTAAATGGTTTTGCATGAATTTCTAGGGTGTTACACTCCCGATATTCACACTTAGACTTAGGATTTGCATTCATTTAGATACATCCGAACGCAATAGAATCTAGGGTTAATTTAGGAAATTTTGATTAAACCTCGCAACTAGCCTCGGCTAGGTTGAAAGGGTGCCTTAGGCGCAAGCCTTTGCCTTCCCTTTCTTCAAATGTGACTCCCGGACCTTTTTTTCTCGTTTTTTGTATACCGAAGTCGAAAAAGGGTTTTTTTAAATATTTTTCTAAAATTTTTATTTTTGTTTTGTTAAACGATTTCTCGGGTGACTTGGTACACCCTAACTCAGTACCAAGTGGCGACTCCATTTTTTTTTAAAAATAAAACCCTTTTTTTTTAATCATTTGGCCAAAATTGTCGCACTTTTAGTCCCGGCCTTGTTTTCTTTTAAAATATCATTTTCCTTAAAACATGCTTTTTTTTTTGCTAAAATTTGAATTTTCTCACACATGCACGGTTTTTCCAAAACCTTTTTTTTCGAAAAGGGTCACCGAGACCGGACCGTCTTTTGGGACACGACAGTCACTCATACCCAGTACACCCTGCTTTTACGATTTTTAGGACGCGACAGTGCGACAATTTTGGCCAATTGATTTTTGAAAAAGGGTTTTATTTTTCAAATGGAGTCGCCACTTGGTACAGAGTTGGGGTGTACCAAGTCACCCGGAAAATTGTCTAACAAAACAAAAATAAAATTTTAGAAAAATCATTTAAAACCCTTTTCCGACTCCAGTCTACGAAAAACAAGAGAAAAAGGTCCAGAAGTCACATTTGAAGAAAGGGAAGGCAAAGGCTCATGCCTAAGGCACCCTTTCAACCTAGCCGAGGTTAGTTGCGAGGTTTAATCAAAATTTCATAAATTAACCCTAGATTCTATCGCGTTCGGATGTATCTAAATGTATGCAAATCCTAAGTCTAAATGTGAATATTAGGAGGGTCGAAATGTCCCGTCGAGGCTAGGTCGGATTTATCACATTAATTGCAAAATCTGAATCAAGACCTCGAGGAAGTCACGAGTGTTCATGCAAAAATGTGATGCAAAAAGAAAAGAAAATACTAATATATAGTAAGTTAAGAAAGAAGATGGGTATGCAACATGACGGGTACAGGGACTAATAACTCGTGACTGAATGTTCCTGCTCACAGAGGGGGGAACAGCAAGTACGCCACTGCTTCCCACGTGAGTAGGCGACTATTTCTAGTCGGATCACACAAATGTCCTAAAGTCTAAGTGAAATGCAACCTAGATGTCATGCATTTAAAGATGTGTCAAAATAATAATAATAATAATAATAATAATAATAATAATCATACCAAATGGAAAGAAAACTAAAAAGTGTGTGAAGCAGGATGTAAAATGCATACAAGTGCACCTAACACTAAAATGCCCACAAGTGCTGTGACAGCCCCACCTTACCCAGAGGCGCACCAAAGGGCTTAGCGAACTGCCTGCCTAGCTCTCGCCAGGTCTCGATTCACGCACTCACGCAAACGTCCGAGCGTACTTAACTTAAAATAAATAAACTAAACTAAAATAAAATGGAATAACATAAAATACACTCATATTATTTACTTAAAGGGTACAAGTCACATCAAAAGTTTACATGTCATAATTTACATGAATTTCACAAAGATAGCCTAACACAGTTTGGCTATTACAATATCTAAATATTTATAATAATCAAAACTAGTCAGTCCGGCTTTAATTTTTCGAGCAACCTGAGTAAAGGAAAACAAATAAAATGGAATGAACTATAATAGCCCAGTGAATGTCCAAGTCATGCAATCATATCAAGAACTCATTATTTTTAGTAATTGAAATAATCGAGCAATTAATTAATAAATCAAGATATGAACAATTTAATTTAACATGTAGTCAAAGGAGGATACAAGGCTCAACCACGGGAGCAAGCTCAACCGCAGAAAAGCAAGTACTGATCATATAGCCACGATATTTGGACCGAGATAATAACTCAGGTCTTTATCAAAGAACATATCAGTTTTATCAAGCACAAACCCTAACCGCCAATCACCTTATTGTTAGTGTATGCTCTAAAACCAAGTTGGTTTTTGAGATTTTTATTACGCTTATTTCGTGTTATACTTATATATGTGGCATTTTCTTTGTCATTTAATACTTGTTATTAATATTACTTGTTTATTTGATAAAATTCCATAGAATATTAACTGTGTATAAGAGATTGTAAGAGTTACAATGATGAGACTCTTATTACACATTAAGTTATATTCTTAAATATCCCTAGTCGTAGTATTAATGAGATTGGACATCATTAATATGGGAAGACTAGCACATACTTTGCCTCTACTTATGGTAAGTAGTAGTTGATCTCGTCAACTATGGTGTGTGACACCTAAGCTGGTATGTGGATGCTTGTTAGAGAACAAGTTCATTGATTGATCCGCCTAAGAGTTACTATTCATAGTGCTAATGAATTATACTCTTAATGGCAATGGTGTAAGTGATCCTTAGACTTGAGATTACCATGGTATCTTGAGTGTGGATTGCTATGCTTTGACTCTATTGCTCGGTGCTCGTAAAAGAGTAGCCCATACGGTAGAGATTGGGTATAGTATGAAGCATGGAAGGATAGTGAGTAATCGATATAGGAATTCACCACTCCTTATTATAGGAGAGTATATCCCGGATTGGCCACTTGTTGAAATATGACTTAAAGAATCTTTTGCGCAAAAGTGAAAGTATGACTTGAAAGAGTTTCAAGGTTATACTTTTATGGAAAGTTATATTTCGGGAACAAGAAATCATTAATTAGTCATTTAAAGAGTGCACACTACACTCTTATACTAATTGGGATATAGTGTGGTGAAAGGATATTAATTACGATGGTAACATTGTCATTGATAGGTGTAGTCTACCATATGACTTTCCTATTCACTTGGGTGGTCATGATGCATTGCTAGACGCCACTCATGATCTATAAGTACAAATTAATTAATTAGTGAATTAATGATAAATTAAAGTGTTAATTTATCTGGCTCTTAATTAATTAATTAATGAGTTATAATTTGTACTTATTGCCAACGTGAATGGAACCTAATGGGTCACACACAATAAGAACATGGTCTTTGGGTTAAATTGTTATTAAGATAAGTATAATGATACTTATGGGGTTAATTTATGTGATAAATTAACTTAAAGGACTTAATTATAAATATTCTAAGTCTTGATGGAAATTAGTTTCCTAAAAGGAATTAAGAAGCTATTTGGTTTCCTTTTGGAATAGGTTTCCTAAAGGAATAGGATTAGCTTAAGGTAAGCTTCCTAAACCTTCTTGGTTTCCAATTGCTCTTGTTTCCTTAAAGACTAGGATACTACATCTATAAATAAGTCCATGCCTTGACTCTTGATAGAATTGATGAAACACAAGATAAAATTTAGAGAGAGAGAAAAATTGAGAGAGGCGTGTTTTCTCCCAAGAAAAACGCCACACCCTCTTCTCCCTAAGGGTTAGGGTTTTGTCTTTCTCCTCTTCTTGTTCTTGTGTTCTTCATGATATTCAAGGGAGCTAGCACTCAAAAGGCAAGGCAAGCAAGCCCAAAGGTTCCTAAAGATCATGTTCGTGTGGATACCGTTGGAGGCTCTACACTTGGAGGGCTTTTCATGGTAGATCAACACCTTCATCGAATAGGATCTTGCCCTTTGAAGCATAGAAACCTTCTATGCTTGAGGTATTTGTGCTAAACACCCTTTAATTGTATAGATTACATCAAAGAGATCCATGGCTAAGGTAATAAATTTTTAAATTTTCCGCTGCGTTACTCCCCTTATTACCTTACACTTATAACCTCCGTACAAGCTACCACATCCAGGGGAGAAAATCTCAACCCTGGAGGGCCAACAAGCAATCAAGAAAGTTCAATCCGGAGTTGGTCTCTTTGAGGATTCACAACTCAAAAGGAAAAGAACATCACACCCTAAAACACCCAGCACCTTATATCCTCCCACGTGCAGCCGGGTTGACTATCCGTGAAATAACGATGAAGTTAGTCACGGTAGTCTCACACACAATTAACACATTGGTCAATGAAAGCAAGTAACACATTGCGGAATAGATGTGATAAAGTACACATCTTTCCTCAAGTAGCACATGTACTCACATAGTGATTTCAATCTTAGCATAATATTTATCAAATAAAATATCACATTTCATGCATCACGCACACATAATGACACTCACCTTGAAAGCCTAAGAAAATATCTCGTGAAATGGTCGTGATGTGTTTTCGGACCCTGCAATTTAAAAGAAATAATAACATAAAAACTCAATTAAAATCCTAGTAAATTTAGTAAGAAAAGTCAAGAAAATACCCCACTTATTTCTAGGGTTTTGGTTTTAGGGTTTCTAGGGTTTAGAGTTTACTTATTCTAAGAAAGTCTAATCTATCACTAGATCATTTCTAAAAATACCTACACTTAAATTTCCCTCAATTGAACACATTCTAAGCTTAAAATTTCACTTATCCATTTTTCTTCTTGTAATTCTACCGAAATTTCGGCAGCATTTCCCCTTAAAATCGGACTAACCAAACTTTTCCCTGCATGAAAAATCAACCACCCAATCCATTTCAACATGTTATACAACTTCTATGTTCAATTTAAACTCAAATTCAATCAAGATTCTACTCAAATTAAAAATTCCTACTCCAAGAATAATCACCCAAATCTGCACAGGGTTGATTTTCAGTCAACTTCGTGCCGTTGTTGGGGTCACTCCACCAAGAACCAGGGAATTGTGATTACATGGTTTGAAATTAAGTTTATAGGGCTACAACTTTCGTGAAGATCATCACTTAAAATTCCAACTAGAACAGGTTCAAAATCAGCCCTCAATTTGACTCATCATCAAAACTGTTTTATGCAGAATCAAATTTCCAGCCAACTTTGCAAACTTTCTGCGATTAATACACAATGAAACACAGTGTAATCTTTACACCGTTGGAAAGCCCTATCAATCTAGTTTCTAAAACAACAAGAATCACTCGAATCCAAGTTATCTACATCAAGTTATGAAAGTTTTACTAAAGCTGGTCCAGCATGACTGTTTAAGTGTTCTTGAGTTCAAACTTAAATCTTCAAGTACTACTAACAATTACTTAGCATAAAACTTGAACAAAAACTAAATAAAACTTAAAATTAATAGCAAAAGTTCATAGTACATACCTTAGATATGCTTAGAGCTTTGCTTAGAAAGGAAAGAAACTCACTTCCTATGGTGGATTTAACCAAACTTAAGAGAGAAAAGTCCAAGAAGTTGAGAGCAAAAATGAGAGAAGAAGAAGAAGATGATGGCCGGCCAAGAGAGAAAGAAAGGAGAAAGAAATAGTCTAGGAAAATTAGAAAAGAAATGAAGAAAAGGTGGGAAAAATGGTTGGCCAATTAAAATCTCACAAAAGTAAAGTAGAAGAGGTAGTCTTTAATGCAAGAGAGCTAACTTGGGTTAATTTGATTGGTGGAGCTCATTAACCTCTTATCACTTAACACTAGCAATATTAAGACACAAAATTTTAAAACAAAAAGAGAGTGAAATAGAGGGAGAGACAACCGGCCATAAGGGAAGGAAAAGAAGAGAGAATTTCGACCAAAAGAAAAAGAAAAGAAAGAGAAAAATTTCAGCCAAGGGAAAAGAAAATAAAGCAAGAAAATAAGTGAAATTTTTGAGTAAAAATTGAGCAAAAATTCAAGTAGTCAAAAGACTAGAAAATAGTAAAATGAACTAATCAAAGTTTAAACACTAATATAAATTAAATGGTCAAGTAAAATTATTCTAACTTTAGTACTTAAGTGTTCTTGCTTAAAATGAAAATCTTAACTAATTAACCTAATTAACTCAAGAAATCTTCTAACTAATAAATCAAGGATTAACACTTAACCCTAAATAAGAAAAAAAAATGTCTCTTATATGTGCATTTTCTAGGGTGTTACAAGTGCACCTAACACTAAAATGCCCTAAGGGTCTAGCGTTGGACTAGCTGTGACGCCCCAGAAATTCGTAGAAAATTATATAATTCATGTTATGTTTATTTGTAGAAAGAAATATATAAAATGAGGAAAAAAAAAAAAGAAGAAGAGAGGTCAAGATAAAAAATGCCCTCAATAAGAGAATTTCCTTTAGGTAGGGTTAGTGTTAATCTTTGACTTATTAGTTGGAAGATTACTTAAGTAAAATTAGGTTAAGTAAATGAGATTCTTTCATGATTAAGTGGTATACCTAAGTATCAAACTTGGGTTAATTTTATTGGTCTATTAGTTTATAATAGTGTTTAATTTTGACTAACTAACTTTATCATTTTCAAGGCTTTTGACTAAGTGAGTCTTAGTTCCAATTTTGACCTAAAAATTTCACTAATTTCTCTTGCTTTCTCTCTCTAAAATCCGGCCCTCTCTCTCTCTTATTTTTCTCTCTTTTGCTTTAAAATTTGTGCCAAAGTCTTGCAAGATGTTAGGAGATAAGTGACCAATATTTTTCACTAATCAAATTTAACCAACTAGCACCTATTTTGCCAAAATATCTAAACCCTAGCTTGACTCTTGTTTAGTTCTAATTGGTTGCACTTTCTTCCATTATTCTTTTATTCTTTTAATCTTTCTTGACCTAATTCTCTTTCATTTTATTCTCTCTTGGCCGAAATTCTCTTTCATTTTATTCTCCCTTGGCCGACTCTCTCAATCTCCCTCTCTACCCTCCCTTGTTCTTCATTTTCTTGGAGCTCTCTCTTCAATTTTAGACAAATTCCACCATAGAAAGTGAGGTTTTCTTCTTCCTAAGCAAGGTTCTCAGCTTGTTTAAGGTATGTACTATGAACTTTTGCTATTAATTTCAAGTTTTATTTGAGTTTTATTCAAGTTTTATTTAGGGTTTTGTTCAAGTTTTACTTTCACAGCCATACTGGACCAGTTTTAGTAAAACTTTCATAACTTGGTATAGATAACTTGGATTCGAGTGATTCTTGTTGTTTTAGAAACTAGATTGATAGGGCTTTCCAACGGTATAAGGCTTGCACTGTGATTCATTGTATATTAATCGCAGAAAGTTTGCAAAGTTGGCTGAAAATTTGATTCTGCGTAAAACAGTTTTGATGATGAGCCAAATTGAGGGCTGATTTTGAACCGGTTCTAGTTGGAATTTGGATTGATGATCTTCACGAAAGTTGTAGCCCTATAAACGTACTTTCAAACCATGTAATCAGAATTCCCTGGTTCTTGATGGATTGACCCCAACAATGGCACGAAGTTGGCTGAAAACCAACCCTGTGCAGATTTAGGTAAAGATTCTTGGAGTAGAATTCTTAAAATTTAGTGGAATCTTGATTGAATTTGGGCTTGAACTGAACCTAGATGTTGTAGAACTTGTTGAATTTGGGTTGGATGGCTGATTTTCTTGCAGGAAAAAAATTTGGTTTGGTCCGATTTTAAGGGGAGATGCCGCCGAAATTTTGGTAGGAATAAAGAAGGGAAAAATGGAAAATGAAACTTCCAACCTAGAACATGTTAAAATTAAAGAGTTAATGTGCAGAAATTTTAGGTAAAATGATCTAGTAATGAGCAAAGTTCCTAGAAAAAGAGAACCCTAAAATGAAACCCTAAACCCTAAACCCTAGAAACCCTAAAACCAAAACCCTAGAAATAAGTGGGATATTTCTTGAATTTCTTTACTAAATTAATTAGGGTTTAAATCGGATTTTCATCAGATTATTTCTTCTAAATTTCAGGGTCCAAAAACACATCACGACCATTTCACGAGATATTTTCTTAGGCTTTCCAGGTGAGTGTCTTTATGTGTGCATGATGCATGAAATGTGATATTTTATTTGATAAATATTATGCGAAAAATTTGCAATTACTATGTGAATACCTGTGCTACTTGAGGAAAGATGTGTACTTTATCACATCTATTCCGCAATGTGTTACTTGCTTTCATTGACCAATGTGTTATTTGTGTGTGCGTGAGACTACCGTGACTAACTTCACCGTTATTTCACGGATGGTCAACCCAGCTGCACGTGGGAGGACATAAGGTGTTGGGTGTTTTAGGGCTTGATGTTCTTTCCCTTTTGAGTTGTGAATCCTCAAAGAGGCCAACTCCGGATTGAACCTGTTTGCTTGTTGGCCCTCCAGGGTTGAGAATATCTCCCTGGATGTGGTAGCTTGTACGGAGGTTATAAGGTGATTGGCGGTTAGGGTTTGTGCTTGATAAAACTGATATGTTCTTTGATAAAGACCTGAGCTATTATCTCGGTCCAAATATCGTGGCTACATGATCAGTACTTGCTCTTTCTGCGGTTAAGCTTGCTTCCGTAGTTGAGCCCTGTATCCTCCTTTGACTACATGTTAAATTAAATTGTTTATATCTTGATTTATTAATTTAATTGTTCGATTATTTCATTTACTAAAATAATGAGTTCTTGATATGATTGCATGACTTGGACATTCACTGGGCTATTATAGCTCATTCCATTTTATTTGTTTTCCTTTACTCAGGTCACCTGAAAATTAAAGCTGGACCGACTGGTTTTTGATTATTATAAAAGTTTCAGTTATTGTAATAGCCGAACTGTGTTAGGCTATTTTTGTGAAAATCATGTATATTATGACACATATACTTTTGATGTGAATTGTACCTTATGTTAAATAAAATGAATGTATTTTATTTATTTCATTTTATTTTAGTTATTTTATTTTAAGTTAAGTACGCTCGGACGTTTGCGTGAGTGCGTATCGAGACCTGGCGAGAGCTAGGCAGGCAGTCCGCTAAGCCCTTTGGTGCGCCTCTGGGTAAGGTGGAGCTGTCACACTAGCCCTTTATAGGAATTCTCCACTAGTGTTGGACTAGCGGGAGAGCGATAAATCCACAACTAGCGTTGGACTAGTGTGGCGACGAAATAACATAAGACACGAATCAAATAGTAAAGCATGAATTAAAAAGCAAAATTAAACATATAAGGACATATAGCACATAACACATAGGCATAATACCTAGATGCAAAATCCTAATGAAAGTGGTAAAACAAATAAGCACGTAAGCACGTAAAAGCACACAAGCCCTGACTATTACACTGGGGAAGTTAGCTACAATTTTAAGGGGGAAAAAGTAAAATGACCAATCTATTACACTCGCTATCTAAAATATAAAATTTTACAAAAACATATGAGAAAAATAATCTAACTGTTACATTGACTAGCTAAATACAAAAAATATTACATTTTTTTTGTCAAAACAATAAAATTTGAAATTAAATAACATAAAATAAATAAACATGCACAAAGCATATAAAATACAAAATATGCGAAGAACATGTATAATTAATCACGTAAGTGCACATTGGAGCATATAAAGAAAATTAACGAAAAGTAGGGATACCTCTTTGAAGACCCGGCACCAATACTTAAGAAAATGAACACACACGTCAATGTATCACGATATAAATAAATAAGGCACAAAATATGTAAATATTGGACAAATTGGGGTAAAGATGTAAAGTCTAGCAATCAAGGGTACTAAAATAAATTTCTATAAAACTTAAAGGGTACAATTGAAAATTAAAGCAAATCTAAGGGGCCAAAAATAAAATTCTGTAAAACTTAAGAAGTAAAATAAAAAAATACACAAGTCTAAGGGGAGAAAGATGCAAAATTAAAGCAAATTGGGGAGAACAAAACAATAAATTACAGCCAGAAAAAAAAATTGCAAACTTGTAGGACTTAATTGAAATAAAATTACCGTCTAGGGGGGTCAATCTTAAATTATGGGGTACTTGATTGCATGGGATAAAAAGAATTAAGAACCAGTTGATAATACTTAATAAAGCAAGGACAAAAACACAAATATTACATTACAGGAAGGTAACAAGAGATGAAAATGCCAACTAAAATAAAACTAAATCAATTAATCTAAGTTAATTTAATTAACCAAATTAATTGGCCAATCAAAAATTCAAATTTAACTAAACTAGACACCAATCAACATGTTAATCAAACTAAAGTTAAGATAAACCAATAAAAGCAATAAGACACCACTTAAAACCCATTTAGTTTTAGCCTGCAAATTAAATTAAGAACTATCAAAAGAACTCAATATATATATATATATACACACACATATAAGTAGAAGCAATAAAACACCACTTAAAACCCTTATCTCTCTCCTTTGTTTTTCTTTATTTTTTATTCTTTCCTTCTTCCCCATTTTCTACTTTTTCTTTTTCTCTCGTTCTTTCTACTTCTGCTTTATTTTTCTTCTTCCTAGTTCTCTCCCTTTCTACTCATTCTCTTCTGTCTTCTATCCCCCTATTCTGTTTCTATGATCTTCTCTGGCTGCCCCCTCTGTCTCTCATCTCTCTCCACCTCACTTCTCTGGTTCTCTATCTCTTCTCTTCTCTTCCTCTCGATTTCCCTGCTTTCTTGCTCTCTCACTTTCTTTCTATTTTCTATCTCTTCTTTTCAGATTTTTGCTCTCGCTTCTCCTCTCTCCTTCTTGTTCTTTCCTTCACCGAAATTCCCCCCCTCTCTTATTTCTCTCTTCCTCTGTCCGTCCTCTCTCTCTCTTTTTTTTTTCGACAGTGATGGTGTTGATAAATGGTGGAATTGTGGGGGCTAGAGGTACTATTTTGGTTGTGATTTGACTGAGTAGTGGTGAAATTGGAGGGGGAGATGTTGATGATTGAGGACCTGTGGGATGTCTGTGATGGTGATTTGCTGCAGGTTTTGTGGTTTTTTCAGGGGTTATGATTTTTTTGGAATCGATGGTTGCGGTGATTTTAGTAGTTATATGGTCTTGATTGCAGGTTGTGTACTGGGTTCGGTGGTGGTAGGGGCAACTTTGGCAATTGGGGCTGTTTCTTTTCTTTTGCAGGTTGATGGGTGTGATTTTGGCCATGGATAAATAACTGATTTGAGTGATTTCGGATTGTTGTGAGTCTGATAATGGTGTATATGGGTGATGGTGGTTTCTCTAATGGTCTTGTGGATTGTGTGTAACTGTGGTATGGCTACAGTGGTATTTGTATGGTAGCAGAGGAGGGAGTGGTGTTTTTGTTTATTACTGGTTTTGTGCAGGTTTTTGCAAGTGATTTAGAGGGGTTATTGGGGCTTCAATGGTTGCTTGGGTTGCATTTGGCGGAGGGTGTTGATTGAGGTGTTTACTAGTTTGGGTTGTCATTTAGTGTTTCTTGACTGTGCGCTTGTAATACTTGTGACAGCCCCACCTTACCCAGAGGCGCACCAAAGGGCTTAGCGGACTACCTGCCTAGCTCTCGCCAGGACTCAATTCACGCACTCGCTTAAACATCCAAGCGTACGTACCCAAAAAAAAATACATTCATAAAGAAATACATTCATGAAATTTACTTGAAAGTATAAATATTGCAAGAGTTTTACATCCCAAAATATAAATAATATTTACAATAAAAGCCTACACATTTAGGCTATCAAAATACATGAAGCAAAACATTTACTATATCCAAAAGCAGCTTTTCCAGCTTTAGTATTTTGGAAAACCTGGTTAAAGAAAACAAATGAACGGGATGAGCTATAATAGCCCAGTGAGTGCCCAACTCATGCAATCATACCAGGAATTCATTATTTTATAGAACAAGATAATTGACAAGGTAAATAGACAGGTTATGAACAATTTAATTAACAAGTAGTCAATGGCGGATACAAGGGCTCAACTACGGGAGCAAGCTCAACCTGCAGGAGAAGCAAGTACTGTTCATGTAACCATGATGTTAGGACCGAGATAATAACTCAGGTCTTTATCAAAGGACATGCTAGTATTATCACGCACGCCCTAACCATCCGTTCACCTTATAACCTCCGTACAGGCTACCACATCCAGGGAGTAATCTCAACCTTGGAGGGCCAACACGCAAGAAAGTTCAATCCAGAGTTGGCCTCTTTGACGGATTCACAACTCAAAAGGGAAAGAACAATCATGCCCTAAAACACCCAGCACCTTATATCCTCCCAAGCCTGTCTGGGTTGACTATCCGTGAAGTAACGGTGAAGTTAGTCACGGAAGTCTCATGCACAAGTAACGCATTGGATAATGAAAGCGTGTAACACATTCACGAATAGATGCGATAAAGTACACATCTTTCCTCAAGTAGCACATGTCATCAAATAACAATTACAAGTATAACATAATTTTTCATAATATAACATTCTCAAGTATGACAAAATATTTCATGCATCATGCACACATAAAGACACTCACCTTAAGTGCTTAAGAAAATATTTCGTAATACAGTCGGGTTTCACTTCCGGAGCCTGAAATTTAAAAGAAAATAGTCGTATAAAAACCGGATAAAAATCTAAGTAATTCGGTAAGAAAATTCGAGAAATACCTCAAGTATTTCTAGGGTTTAATTTCTAGGATTTTGGAGTTTAGGGTTTTACCCTAGGGTTTAGGGTTTTCGAAGTTAGGGTTTTTCTAACTTTTAGGGTTTCGCTCGGAAAGGTTTAATTCACTAATAGCTAATTTACGAAAATTTTTGCACGTTCTAATCACTAAATTACAGCTTATAAAGCTTTAAATCATAGCCTAATCACTTTTATTTCTTAGGTTTTACCGAAATTTCGGTAGCACTTCCCCTATAATCGGACTAACCCAAAATTTTTAACCTGCAAGAAAAACATCCAAACAACCCAATCTCAAGTAGTTCTACCAATTTCACATCAAACTCATTTCAATTTCACCCAAATTCATCACAAAAACACATAAACTACTCCAAGTGCTTCAACCAAATCAAACCTAAATCATGCCATTTCAAGTTTAATTCACTATCTACAAGTCATACAAGTCCATAAACCTCATATTCAAGGAATAAAACTTCATATTTCATGGCTTAAATAAATCATACTTAACATTAAAGACATGGTTTAAAAGCTACAAAACTACAAATTTATATTTGAAATAAGAAGAGAAGTTCTTGAGAAATACCTTGAATAAGGCAAAATTTGTGCTTATGAGGAAGATTAATTCACTTTCTATGGATAAAAAGTGATCAAATGGAAGTAAAAGCTCCAAGAAAATGAAAGAAAATGGAGAGAAAAGAGAGAAGAGAGGAACCGGCAAGCTAAAGAAAAAGAGAGAAAAAGTGATTAAGTGAAGAAGAAAAGAAATGGAAAAGAATTGGGAAAAATTTTGACCAATCAAAGCAAGACAAAACCAAAGTAAATCTTGACTTTCTTACTATGGAAGACTACACTTGGCTAATGGTCATTAGAAGGGATTTTTATTATTTATCCTATACTTAATCTTGTAAGACATTCTAGGTACAACTCGTAAAGGAAAGGGTACAACATGCTAGTAAAATAGAAAATCATTCCTTATTATTTTTCCACTAATTCAGCCCTTCTTTTTTTTTTCTAATGAACATAATACAAAATAAATGGTTTTGGCATGAATTTCTAGGGTGTTACAATACCTGTTCTTGTATTTGCAGGTTGTGGCAAGGTCAAGGGACGCTGATGGAATGATTTGGGGACTATTGATCCAGGTGTTATTGGTAGTTTTGTAATCATTGGGTTGTCTAAGAAGGGGAGATGGGATTGGGAACGGAAAGATGGAGGCTGTGTTGAAGGCTTGTAAATGCCCTGGTAGTGATTCTATGGTTGTTCTGGTGGTTGAACAAAGGAGAGATGAACTGGTGGATGGATGATTTCGATTGGGAAAAGAGGGAGAGGGAAGAGATAGTGGAAGGATAAAAACCAAAAAAAAAAAAAACTAAAGAAGAAGAAAAAACCAATAACACAAAAAAACTAAAGAAGAAGAAGAACAAAAACTATGACAGCCCCACCTTACCCAGAGGCGCACCAAAGGGCTTAGCGGACTGCTTGCCTAGCTCTCGCCAGGGCTCACTCAAGCACGCACTCAGAACATTCACGTACAGTTAACCCAAAATAGAATTCATTCGCATAATTCAACTTAAGATACAAAAGTCACTAAAAGTTTACAAACCATGTACTAAAAGTTTACATGTCCAAAATATACATATTATTTGCAATAATAACCAACACAGCTTGGTTATCCAAAAATACAAGAACAAAAGTCTATTTTAATTACACTCGCCATGCCCAGCTTTAAGCGTGAGAAATACCTGAGTAAAGAAAACAAATGAAGGAATGAGCTATAATAGCCCAGTGAGTGCCCAAGTCATGCAGGCAGGCCAAAAATCCATTATTTCAGGAAAATAAAATAATTTAACAAGATATTTAATCAGCACATGAACAAATAAATAAACAATTAGTCAATGGCGGATATAGGGTTCAACTACGGGAGCAAGCTCGACTGCAGGAGAAACAAGTACCGATTATGTAAACAAGGCATTGGGACCGAGATAATAGCTCAGGTCCTTGCCAAGGGTCATATCGGTAATATCAAGCAAGACCCTAACCACCATACACCTTATAACCTCCGTACATGCTACCACATCCAGGGAGTAACCTCGACCTTGGAGGGCCAACACGCAAGAAAGTTCAATCCGGAGTTGGCCTCTTAGAGGATTAACAACTCACAAGGGAATGAACATCACGCCCTAAAACACCCAGCACCTTATATCCTCCCACGCACGTTCAAGTTGACTATCCGTGAAGTAACGGTGAAGTTAGTCACGGAAGTCTCAAACACAAGTAACACATTTAATCATGAAAACAAGTAGCACATTGTGGAATAGATGCGATAAAGTACACATCTTTCCTCAAGTAGCACATTTTATCGCATAATATTTGCAATCATAGCATAATATTTACAAATGGAAATATCACGTTACATGCATCATGCACACATAAAGACACTCACCTGAAATGCCTACGAGAATATTTCGTAAAAAGGTCGGGTCTCGCTTTCGGGTCCTGAAATTTAAAAGAAATAATCTAATGAAAACTCGATTTAAACCCTAATTAACTTAGTAAGAAAATTCAAGAAACATCCCCCTTTTTTTTCTAGGGATTTTGTTTTAGGGTTTAGGGTTTAGGGTTTACATTCTAGGGTTTTCATTTTAGGGTTTTCTAGCAAAATTTTGGCATTATTTCCCCTTAATTTTCGGCCTTTCCAATCTTGTTTTCCATCAAGATTTCAATCATCAAATCCATAATCCAACAAGTTCTACAACTTCCAAGTTCAATCCAAGCTCCAATTCAATCAAAATTCACTAAATTTCAAGAATTCAACTCCAAGAACCATCAACCAAACAACATATACCTCATGAAATTTCAAGGTTTAAATGTCATTTACTACTCAATCTAACTAAGAAAACACTATCTCTAATAAGTAATACTTTAATTCAAGCATAAATCTTCAAGTTAAAAATCATAAGAATTCAAGATTAAACTAGTACAAAAGACTAATTAAACTTGAAATTAATGGTTAAAGCTTGTAGTACATACCTACAACAAGCCTAGAACTTTGCTTAGAAGGAAGGGAAGCTCACTTTCTATGGTGAAATTTGCCCAAAGTTTGAAGAAAAAGCTCCAAGAAGTTGAGAGAAATATGAGAGGAAAGAGAGAGAGAGCAAGGCCGGCCAAGAGAGAATGAAAAGGAGAAGGAAGTAGTCTAGGAAAATAGAAAAGAAATAATGAAAAAGATGGGAGAAAGAATAACCAATAAAATTATTACAAGAAGCAAGTTAGGATTTAGGCTTTTTAGGCATTAGTTGTAAACTTGGTTTAATTTAATTGGTGACTTAAAAATATCTCTTCCACCTAGTAATTAATAATATTATGACATAAATATTAAAGCAAAAAGAGAAGAAATAAAGAGAGGGAAATCCGGCCATGAGGGAGAGAAAAGGAAGAGAGAAATTCGGCCAAGGGAAGAAAAGAAAAAGAAAGAAGAATTTTTCGGCCAAGGGAAGAAGAAAAGAGAGAAGAAAAATTCATGCCAAGAAAAGAAAATAAAGCAAGTGAATGAGTGAAATTTTTTTTGAGAAAAATTGAGCTAAAGTTTAAGTAGTCAAAAAAAACTAGAAAATAGTAATATAAGCTAGTTAAAATGAAACACTATGATAAACTAATGATCTAATGAATTTAATCCAAGTTTAATTCTTAGGTTTTCTACTCAATGAGGAAAGAAACTTAGTTAATTAACCTAATTAACTTAAGAAATCCTCCAACTAATAAATCAAGAGTAATACTAGATTTCAAATGAAAGAATTTTCTTTTAAGTACATTTTAGGGTTTTCTCTTTTTCTACTAGTATCATTATTATTTTATGCTACTAGTGGACATACACTGAGTAAAATAGTTTCATATGAGTTTCTAGGGTGTCACAAAAACCAACGACCAAATTCAACCAAATTTCAAACAATTAAAACCAACAAAATTAGATGAGAGAAATCCAGAAAAATTGAAGAAGAAACAATAACAAAATTCAACCAAATTTCAAGCCATTAAAACATAACAAAATTAGACTTGCATAATGAAAGAAAAGGGATCAATACAAAGAGAAAAGGGATAAGAAACTACCTTTTGAGAGATGGTAAAGAATCTGATGAACAGTGATGATTCCTGGGATGAAGATGAATAGTAAATGGAGCAACCAAGAAAACATTTTTTTTAGTATGTGTTTTTTTGGTGTTTTTCTATGTGTTTTGATCTTTTTGGATAAAATAAAATGTGTTTTTTAGGGTTTCTATTTTTTTTTATTTTTTTTGATTAAAGGGCATTTATAGGCCACTTGTCTTGGTCACCAAGAATACTAGAAAATAACGAAAACACCACCGGTAATAAAAATTTTATTTTTATTTTTAAAAAAAATATTTTTAACCCTAAAAAATTAAAAATTAATGCAAAGAAATGACAGCAGTCTCTAAAATTTTCAAAAAATTCAAATTAGATTTCAAAATAAAAGTTACAACTTAAAGCTATCAAAAAACGCGTTCGGGGTGCGAAATGACGATTTCACCCCTAACCAACGAAAATACACAAAAAATGGCTATTAGCCTAAAAAAATTACCAAAAATTAAAATAAGCTTAAAACACTAGAAAATGCCTTTATGACTCAAAATTCGACAAAAAATGAATTTAAACTGTAAAATGACGATTTTGCCCTTGGATAATGAAAATTCACAAAAAAATAGCTATTAGCCTCAAAAATTACCAAAAATTCAAAATAAGCTTAGAACACTATAAATTTCATTTATGACTCAAAATTGTCAAAAAAATGAATTTAAACTATAAAATGACGATTTTGCCCTTGGGCAATGAAAATTCACATAAAAAATAGCAATCATCTCCAAAAAATAAAGAAAATTTAGAAACATTATTAAAGAGTTAGAAAAATTAATTTGGAACTAAAAATGAGCTAAAATGATGTTCGCGAGGCAAAATTACCATTTGCCCTTGTGCTGGTAAAAATATAAAAGAATACCAATTAAATCTAGAAAAATCATAAAAAATTAACAATTTCACATGAAAGTAAAAATATGAATTTAAAACCCCCAAAGCTCAATGGAAAAAATATTTACAGAGAAAAATTACTATTTTGCCCCTAAAATTATTGAAAAATTAAAACTTGGCCCAAAAAAACGCAAACATGTCCCCCAATATTTGAAAAGAAATGGTGTGTCAAAATTTGGTGTCTACAAGTTTGATATTACAAATATCCCTCAAGTGAAAAATGAAATTGATCATAGACATGTGATGTTCTTCGATTGATCATATGATTCGTTTACTTGTGAAATTTAGTAAGGCGAAGAAATTAAGTTGAAATTACTTAATTGTGATATAATTCCTTTTCCTTTGCTTGATATTATGAGTATTAAAGGTAAAACAATAAATTACATGATGGTTATTTACCCGGTCTTGAGGAAATATGATTTAGAATGCACACGAGTGATTTCAATGTTTGAATAATTAGTTGAGCTCGCATTTTTCAAATGGTTGAGAACGAAAAATGATTCAAATGTGGGGGAATTGAAAAATGTCAAAATTATGCTTTTGAGTTTTTCTTTTTAGTGTGAATTTGACTTATTTTGTATATTTTTCATTCAAATTTAGAATTTTAAGGTAGAAATAATTTGAGCAAATTGACACACCAGTTTTGGGATCTTTGCAGGGAAAGACTCTCAAGTTTGAATACTACCATTCATTTCATTTCCTCTGAAGTTGATAATCTGAAAGGGCACTACAATTGAGACAAGATGACAGTTGCAGTTTCATAAGTGAGAAAGTTAGTATGCCGACATCGAATTAATTTGGAAGTTGGTGACTACAGTTGCTTAAGGTTCCTCTTTTGTATTGATAATTTTGTGGTAATCTCGAAATTCAAATGGGCTTGACATTCAAAGATCAAAAGACATCTTTTAAGCCATCATTTCAAAGTCAATTTTGAAAAAAAAAAGAGGGTTTTGTTTAACTGTATTTTACTATTTTTAATTTTGTGTATTTTGTGTTGGTTGATGTACAAAAGTTCTTTTAAATTAGTACACATAAAATGTTCTTATACAAAATTGAATAATGGTGGTTACGTACATTGAATTCAAAGGCAATCCTAAATTTAGCAGAGGTCAGAGTCATACATGTATTGCAAGACTATTTGGCGAACTTGAACTGAATCATGAGTCAGAATATATTGAATTGAGAACATTGCAGAAGGTAAGGCGAGGGATTGATCAGATATTCGAGATGGCAGCCCTCATATTTATATGTGCTAGTGGATTCAAGGGACTGCCAAGTGGTAGCATTACTTTTGCAATCGTAGTTGTTTTCTCTTTTGCAGGTGCGATAACATCATCATCATTTGGAGCCTTCGTCAGAAATGAAAATTGGGGCAAATTTTTTGAGAAAATTTGTTTCAAAAATCGATTCTGATGCTTTATGCTTGAAAATATTTTGGAGGGGACTGACTTTAAATTTACACTAGGGCAAATTTTTTAAAGGATTGACTTCAAATGGAATTCACCTGATTTACACAGGGGCAAAAATTTTTTTAGAAGGATGGAGTTCAAATGGATTTTATGCTTTGTACGGAGCCAAAAATAGAAAGGAATGATTTCAAACTGATTTTAGTGTCACATACTGGGGCAAATTTTTTAATGAAAAATTTGGATTTCAAAAGTGATCTTGAGGCTTTATGCCTTAGACAGAATTTTAGAAAGACAGATTTACGCTAGGGCAATTGTTTGGAAGGATTGATTTCAGAAGGAATTTTTGATGCCTTATACCATGCCAAATTTTGATTGGAATGATCTCAATTTGGTTTGACTATCAAGGTAAATTTTGAAAAAATTGATTTTTGACAATTATTGAACACTGAGAAATGAGGATTCATACTTGATGCAAAAGTAGATACTGGGGCAAATTTAAAAAAAAAAAAAAAGAAGATGAAAAATGATGAAAAATGAAAAAATGAATGAAAAAGGAAAAAAAAACAAAAAAAGAAGAAGAAAGAAAAGAAAAAAGAGAAGAAAGAGAAAAAAAAAAAAGAAAAATTAGTTTTTGAGTTAAGTTGAATGCTTTGTTCAGCATTTGTTTAAATTTCTCTATGTCTTCCATTTCCATATGCATTTATTTTGTCTAGCAGCCTGGGCACCGCCTTTTGCATTTTAGTTTATGAATTTATTTTGTCCAGCAGCTTGGGCACTACTTTCTGCATTTACTTTATGAATTTATTTTGTCTAGCAGCCTGGACTCACTTTCAGTCCATTTTAGTCTGTAGCCCAGACTTTGCATTTTAGTTTATGAATTTATTTTGTCCAGCAGTCTGGACTCGCTTTCTATTCATTTTAGTCTGGCAGCCCAGACTCTGCATTTTATTTTATCCTGGCAACCCAGGATCATTGCATTTATTTTGTCCAGCAGCCTAGGCACCGCTTTCTGCATTTACTTTATGAATTTATTTTTTCTAGCAACCTGTGCACCACTTTTTGCATTTATTTTATGAATTTATTTTGTCTAGCAGCTTGGGCACCGCTTTCAGTCCATTTTAGTCTAGCAGCTCAGACTCTGCATTTAGTTTATGAATTTATTTTTGTCCAGCAAGCTGGACCTTTCACGTTTACATTTTCAAGTTTGGCAGTCCAGACCTTGTATTGCATTCTATGATTCCTGGCAGCCCAAGATCATTCATTTATATTTTCAAGTTGGCAGCCCAACTTTGCATTTATCAACCTTGGCAGCCCAAGGTTATGCATCCATTCAGCAGCTTGAACGGCACATGTTTATTTACTTTATCAAGTTTGGCAGCCCAAACTTTGCATTCATCAACCTTGACAGCCCAAGGTCACGCATTCGTCCAGCTGCCTGGTCGGCATCTGTTTATTTACATTTTTTAGTCTAGCAGCCCAAACCTTGCATTGCATTTTATGATTCCTGGCAACCCAGGATCGTTTATTTACATTTCCAAGTTGGTAGCCCAACTTTGCATTCATCAACCTTGGCAGCCCAAGGTCATGCATCCGTTCAGCAGCTTGAATGGCATCTGTTTACTTACTTTTTCAAGTTTGGCAACCCAAATTTTGCATTCATCAACCTTGGCAGTCCAAGTTCATGCATCTATTCAGCAGCTTGGTCGGCATCTATTTATTTACTTTCTCAAATCTGGCAACCCAAACATTGCATTCAACTTGTTAGTTCGAACTATGTTTGACCTGATTTCCTTCACAGGGATACGTAGGCAGCTCCTAGAGAGTTCGGTCACATTTTTCTATATATTCACTTGTTGGTCTTTCATTTACACGTTTGCCTCAATATTGCACTTGCATTTATTTTCACATTTGAGATGAGTCAAAATTTGATTTTGTTTACGTCTTTGTCTAAAATCTCTACGAGATTCCTGACAAAGAGGGGTAAGCTATAGACATCAAATTTTGACACACCACTCATTTTCTAATATTGGGGGACCTTTTTCTATTATTTGGAGTCAAATCCTGATTTTTGGATAAAAAAAAGAGCAAAATCAGCATTTTCGGAGAGGGCAAAACAGTAATTTTTAGCTGTAAATATTTTTTCATTAGTTTTGGGGTTTTAAATTCATGTTTTGTACTTTCATACGTATTTTTTTAATGTTTGTGATTTTTTCAAGTTTAACTAATATTTTTCTGTATTTTGCCAGCATAGGGGTAAAATGGTAATTTCGCTTTGTGAATGCCATTTTCGCCCATTTTTTAGTGCCAAATTTATTTTTCAAGTTTTTAAGCATGTTTCTAAATTTTCTTGATTTTTTTTCGAGGACTATCGCTATTTTTCTGTAAATACCGCATTTAGGGACAAAATTGTCATTTCACATTCCAAACGCATGTTCACCAATTTTCAGTGTTAAATTCATTTTCTAGGATTTTAAGCTCATTTTTTAATTTTTGATATTTTTTTGAGGCTAACTGATATTCTACATATATTTTGACAATACAGGGGCAAAATGGTAATTTCGTCTCGCAAATACCATTTTCGCCAATTTTAGGTCCCGAATTTATTTTAGGTCTTTTAAGCACGTTTTTAACTTTTTCTAACTTTTTTTGGGATGAATTGCTATTAATAAATTTATTATTTACATTTTTTCTTAAATTTTTCCATTTTTATGAAAGAAAATAGATTTTTAATGTTTTTGTAAGGGTAAAGTTGTAATTTTGGTATTCAAGGGCGTTTGGTCTTTTAGTCATTTCTTGGAAGATAAGTATTTTGTGCACTATAAATACCCCCACTTGGGGATTAAAAAAATGGGGAGAAAAAAAATTGCCTAGAGAGTTTTTAATTTTTAGTTTTTTTGGTTTTATCTCTTACATTAAGAACACCAAAAACACACTTTTTCCTACATTCATCTTCAAGCCTTCGCAAAGAACACCTAGAACACACACTAGTATATCTTCAAGCCTACACCTAGAACACCTAGAACACACACTAGTACATCTTCAAGCCTACACCTAAAACATCTAGAACATACACTAGTGTATCTTCAAGCCTACACTTAGAACACCTAGAACACGCACTAGTACATAAAGAACACACACTTCCCCAAATCACACACACTGCACACACTCACACTCTCTCTCACACACTATACACCTCATTGTTTCTCTCTCACACACTACAAACACTCCTCACGTACAGAAACACACACATTCATACACAAACGATTCACATACGTACACACACCAGCTCACAAATACAGCCTTTCAAGCACACGAAAACACACACCATTTTCACACACATTACACACACACTGTCAAACCAAGACACACACAATACATACACAAAACACACATTTCACATTTCACATAACCAAACACACGCTCACACACAAATCTTGCGCACACCACATGCGCTCACACACACAATTCATTTCATAGTAACATAGTACAATGCTCACGCAAACACACATGTTACAACACACACAAAGATTAGATTCTGATTCACTAGCCATTCCCTATTCTCGATCTTCACAGTCACACAAATTGCCAAGCCAACCCTGTAACGCCCTAGAAATTCACATCAAAACCCATTTAATTCATGTTATGTCCATTAGTAGAGAAAAAAAAAGAAAGAGAGAAAAGAAAAGAAAAGCAAAACCGAAATGCATTTTTTTAAGGAGATTTCTTTTATTTAGGGTTTAGTGTTAATCTTTGATTTATTAGTTGGAAGATTTCTTAAGTAAATTAGGTTAAGTAAGTGAGATTCTTTCATGATTAAGAGGGACACCTAAGTACCCAATTTGGATTAATTTCATTGGATCATTAGTTTATAATAGTGTTTAATTTTGACTACTTCATCCTTCCATTTTCTAGTCTTTTTGACCAATTGAACTTTAGCTCAATTTTATCCAAAAATTTCACTTATTCTTTTGCTTTCTTTTCTTTCTTCTTGGCCGAATTTTCTTCTTCTTTTCTCTCCTCTTGGCTGAAATTATTCTCCCTATTTTTCTCTCTTTTTGGCTTTAATTTTTCTACCATAAAGTTTGTTAATTACTAGGAGATAAATGATTAAAATTATCACCAATCAAAATTGGCCAAGTTGGTCACTATTTCATTAAAAGCATAACACCTAGCATGACCCTTGTCTTGCTATAATTGGTCATTCTTTTCCCCATTATTTTCTCTATTTCTCTTCCAATTTCTTGGCCTATTTCTTTCTCTTTTCTCTCTCTTTTGGCCGGCCCTCCATACTCCCTCTTTTCCTCTCTTTTGGTCTCATTTTCTTAAAGTTTCTCTCCAAATTTTGGGCAACTTCACCATAGGAAGTGAGCTTCTCTTCTTCCTAAGCAAAGATCTAAGCTTGTTTGAGGTACCTACTATGAACTTTTGCTATTAATTTCAAGTTTTAATTAGCCTTTTGTTCAAGTTTTATACTAGGTACTTGTTATTAGTACTTGAACATTTAAGCTTGAAATGAAATTTTACTTACTAGTTGAAGTGTTTTCTTGGTTAGATGGACTAGTAGATAATGTTTAAACCTTGAAATTTCATGTATTATGTGATGAATGGTTGAAGAAACTTGGGCTTGAAATCTTAGATTTGAGTGGAATTTTGAGTGAAATTGGATTGATTTTGACATGTAAGTTGTAGAACTAGTTGAAATTGGATTGGTTGGTTGTTTTCTTTGCAGGTTAAAATTTTGGGTAGTCTAATTTTAAGGGGAGATGCTGTCGAAATTTCGGTAAAACCTAAGAAATAAAGTGATTAGGCTATGATTTAAAGCTTTATAAGCTGTAATTTAGTGATTAGAACGTGCAAAAATTTCCGTAAGATGAGCTATTAGTGAATGGAACCTTTCTGAGCAAAAGCCCAAAAATTTAGAAAACCCTTGTGACAGCCCCACCTTACCCAGAGGCGCATCCAAGGGCTTAGCGGACTGCCTGCCTAGCTCTCGCTAGGACTCAAACACGCACTCGCTTAACCATCCAAGCGTACTTAACTCGAAATAAAATGCACTCATAAATAAATACATTCATAATATTTACTTAAAAGTGTAAATATCACAAGAGTTTTACATCCCCAAAATGTAAATAATATTTACAATAAAAGCATACACATTTAGGCTATCAAAACACATTAAACAAAATATTTACTACGTCCAAATAAGCTTTTCCCAGCTTTAGTAGTTTTGGAAACCTGGTTAAAGAAAACAAATAAATGGGATGAGCTAAAATAGCCTAGTGAGTGCTCAAGTCATGCAACCATACCAGTAAAATATAATTTTTGTTTGATAAAATATTTAACGAGTAAATAAACAATTTGTGAACAATTTAATTGACAAGTAGTCACTGGCGGATACGGGGCAAAACTACGGGAGCAAGCTCAACCGCAGAAGTAGCAAGCACTGAACATGTAACCAAGACGTTCGGACTGAGATAATAACTCAGGTCCTCGACAAGGAACATACCAGTATAAACAAGCAAGTACCCTGACCACCATTCACCTTGTAACCTCCAAACAAGCTACCACCTCCAGGGAGTAATCTCAACCTTGGAAGGGCCAACAAGCAAGAAAGTTCAATCCGGAGTTGGCCTTTTAGAGGAATTCAACTCATTTAGGGAAAGAACACACGCCCTAAAATACCCAGCACCTTATGTCCTCCCAAGTCACGTTAGGATTGACTAACCGTGAAGTTAGTCACGGTAGTCTCACGCACAATTAACACATTTAATAGTGAAAGCATGTAACACATCGTGAAACAGATGCGATAAAGTACACATCTTTTCTCAAGTAACACATTTTATCAAATAAAAATATCAAGTAGAACATGGCATTTCATGCATCATGCACACATAAGAACACTCACCTGAAATTTCTAAGAAAAGATTTCGCGGTAAGGTAGAGTCTCACTTCCGGATCCTAAAATTCACGAGAAATAATCGTATAAAAATCTTGACTAAAATCTAAGAAATTTCATAAGGAAATTCAAGAAATACCCCAAGTCTTTCTAGGGTTTTGGAGCTTAGGGTTTTACCCTAGGGTTTAGGGTTTTCTAACTTTCTAGGGTTTTGCTAGGAAAGGTTTAATTCACTAATAGCTAATCTACGAAAATTTCTGCACGCTTAAATCACTAAATTAAAGCTTATAAAGTCTTAAATCATAGCGTAATTACTTTTATTTCCTAGGTTTTACCAAAATTTCGGCAGCACTTCCCCTACAATCGGACTAACCCAAAAATTTTTAACCTACAAAAAAACATCCAACAACCCAATCTCAAGTAGTTCTACTAATCTCACATCAAACTCAATTCAATTCCATTCAAATTCATCACAAAAATACATAAACTACTCCAAGTTCTTCAAGCAAATCAAACCTAGATCATGCCATTTCAAGTTTAATTTACTATCTACAAAGCATACAAGTTCACAAGCTTCACATTCATGGAATAAAACTTCATTTTTCATGGCCAAAATCAATCATACTTAACCATAAAAACATAACTTAAGAGCTAAAAACTATGATCTTTCACTTGAAATTAGAAGAGAAATTCATGGGAAATATCTCTAGGTAGACCAGATTGTTACTTGGGAGGAAGTTCCACTCAATTTCTATGATTGAAAAATGAGTAAATGGAAGTAAAAGCTCCAAGAAAAATGAAAGAAAATGGAGAGAAAAAGAGAAGAGAGCAGCCGGCCAAGAAGAAAAAGAAAAGAGAGAAAATTGGCTAAGTAAAGAAGAAAAGAAATGGAAAAGAATTGGGAAAAATATTGACCAATCAAAACAAGACAAAGGCAAAGTAGTCTTGACTTTCTCTCCATGGAAGACTACACCTGGCAATGGTTAATTAGGAGGGAATTTTATTATTTATCCTATAATTAGTCTTGCAAGATATCCTAAGTACAACTCCTAAGGAAGAAAGTACAACATGCTCATTCTCATTTTTTTTTCCACAAATTCGGCCACCTTTTTTTTTTTTTTTTTCCTAATGAACATAATACAAAATAAATGGTTTTGCATGAATTTCTAGGGTGTTACATCCTCCCCCCCTTAAAAGAATTTCGTCCTCGAAATTCTACCTGGATTTTCGAATAGTTGGGGATAACTTCGCCGCATCTCTTCGTCTGTTTCCCAAGTGGCTTCTTCGAGCTCATGATGCTTCTAGAGAATTTTGACAAGTGGAATTTGTTTATTTCTTAGCTCTTTCACCTTCCGATCTAGGATGCGAACTAGCTGCTCTTCATAGGCTAAAGTCTCCTCAAATTCAATTTCATCTGGTTGAAGTACATGTTGTGGGTCCGGGTGGTATTTTTTCAAGACAGATACATGGAAGACATTGTGCAATTTGGCCAATTGTGACGGTAATTCCAACTGGTAGGCAACGTTATTGACACGCTTAATGATTTTAAATGGTCCCACGTATCTTGGTTGAAGTTTCTTCCTCTTCCCAAATTTAATTCCTCCTTTAAATGGAGAGATTTTGAGGAACACTCTATCTCCCACTTCAAATTCCAGCTCCTTCCTTCGATGGTCAGCATAACTCTTCTGGCGGTCTTGTGCAGTCTAGATTCGTTGCTGAATTAGCTTGACCTTCTCATAGGCTTCTTCTATCTACGGTACCTTTTCCGGACCTAATACTCTTTGTTCACCCACTTCATCCCAGTAGCTAGGTGTTCTGCATCTCCTTCCATACAACGCCTTGAACGGAACCATCTGGATAGAGGATTTATAGCTGTTATTGTAGGCGAACTCTATCAAAGTCACGTGTTGATCCCAACCACTACCAAAATCCATCACGCTTGCCTGTAGCATATCCTCCAAAATCTGGATCACTCGTTCAGACTGTCCATCAGTTTGGGGATGATAAGCCGTGCTGATGTTAATCGCTTCTTAAGCTCAATGAAACTTTGCTCACACCGTCCATCCCAATTAAAATTAGCATTCTTTTGAGTCAAAGTAGTGAGTGGTGTGGCTATCGTTGAAAAATCCTGAATAAATCGCTGATAATATCCAGCTAAACCTAAGAAACTACGGACTTCAGCTGGATTCTCAGGTTGTTTCCAACTAACCACAGCTTCCACTTTTGAGGGATCTACTGCTATTCCTTCCCCAGAAATGACATGGCCTAAAAAGGCTACTCGGTCTCTCCAAAATTCACACTTGCTAAATTTGGCATACAACCTGTTGTCTCTTAAAACTTGCAGAACAATCTTCAAATGTTGCTCATGCCCCTTGTGAGATTTGGAAAATATTAAAATATCATCAATAAATATTATCACAAATTGATCCAAGTATGGCCTAAAAACCCTATGCATCAAATCCATAAAGGCCATCGGGGCATTAGTCAATCCAAATGGCATCACCACAAATTCATAGTGACCATATCGAGAATTAAAAGCAGATTTGGACACGTCTTCTTCCTTAATTTTTAATTGGTAGTATCCTTGCCTAAGGTCTATTTTGGAAAATACTACCGCTCCCACCAATTGATCGAACAATTCATCGATGTGAGGTAAATGATACTTATTCTTGATGGTGACGTTGTTTATTCCTCGATAGTCAATACAAAGCCTAAGGGTACCATCTTTCTTCTTTACAAAGAGCACTGGAGCTCCCCATGGTGAAATGCTAGGCCTAATAAATCCCCTCTCCAACAAATCTTGAAGTTGAACCTTAAGCTCTTCGAGTTCGGCAGGGGACATGCGATTCGGGGTTTTAGAAATTGGCGAAACTCCTGGCACCAATTCTATGCCAAATTCCACTTCTCGTTTAGGGGGTAGAGAGATTAATTCCTCTGGAAAAACATTAGAAAACTCTCGCACCACGGGTATATCTTCAAGCCTAACTTTATCCCCAGGGGTATTAATTAGGTATGCTAGGTATCCCACTGCCCCTCTAAACATCAATTTCCTAGCTTGCATGGCAGAAAGAAGGTTTGAAGAAGCTAGGGTTTTCTGTACATCCAACCTTAAAATAGGTTCTCCCGGTATATTAAAATCCACTACTTTCGTCCCTCAATTTAATTGAGCACTATACCAGGTTAAACAATCCATGCCTAAAATTATATCATAACCCCGAATAGGCAACGCTATGAGGTCCGCTAAAATATTTCTCTTTCCTACCCAGAGTTCACAATTTCTATAAATAAGGTTGGTAGTCAAACAATGATCCCCAGTGGGCGTCCTCATTTCAAATTCATAAGGCAATCTAACAGGTTGTACTTTAACAGTAGTCATAAATTGGGGATTCACAAATGAATGAGTAGAGCCAGATCTACTAATAATTTAGCGAGATAGTTAAAAACAAGAATTGTACCTTCAATAATGGCCGACGACTCCTGTGCATCACGCTTGTCTAAAGCATAGACTCGAGTTGGCACCTTTCCCTTATTCCCGCTTTCCTTAGCTTGACTAGGGTGCCCAGGTTGAGCTACGCTTGGTCCACCAGTCGCTTGCTTCGGACAGTGACTGACTTGATATTCACCACTACCGCAAAGCAAACATTTCCGATTCTTTCTCCAACAAGCTTCTTCGACGTGACCACCCTTACCACAATACCCGCAAACCACCGGAGCAGCTGATATTGAGTTCCCCTCTGGGCATCCTCCTTCCGTTCATTTCTTTGTGGTGTTCTTCCCATTGGAGCTCCTCTTGCCCTACCAGGTTGAGTGCCCTGCTACATTCTTGCCCCACCAGCTCCTCTTCCCACTTTAGGGGCTAGGGCACTTCCGGGTGATGGACGAAAATCACTAGCGTTTCCACGTTTCTTGGCTTGAAAAGTTTGAACCAATGATTAGTTTCCTCCACTTGCTGTGCTTTCTCTACCGTAGCCTCATAAGTTTCCATAGTAGCAGCGGCAAGGGCCTCTTGAATCTCCAAATTTAACCCTTGGATGAACCATCTTCTCCTCTGTCTGTCCGTGGCTACTAGCTCAGGTGCGTATCATGACAATTTGGTAAATTGGGCTTCATATTCCGCCACACTCATCAATCCTTATCTCAATCTCAAAAATTTATCCTCCCGCTTCTCTTGTACTCGGGCAGGAATATATTTTTCTTTGAACTCTCGAGTGAAATTGACCCAAGTTCTTGGGGTCTGATAACGTTCCCACTTAGTATTTATCAAATTCCACCAGGGTGTGGCAGCACCTTCTAGTTGAAATATAGCAAAAGTCACCTGCCTTTCATCGGTGTATCTTAAGGCGGCGAAAATTTTCTCGATGTCTTCCAACCATTTCTCGGCGATCTCTGGGTTTGGGCTGCCATTAAACTTAGGGGATTAAATTTTTGGAATCTTTCTAAGGCAACATCTTCTCCTATTATTGGATTTCTATGCGGGTTGCCAACTTCCATTCCTGGGTTTTGCCGATTTCCCAGCTGGGTCAAAACATCGGTCATACGATTTAACATGGCGATCATCGGGTCAGCCCCAGGGTTTGGGTTTTCGCCTGATGTGTAGCCCTCCTCGGGATCTTGTCGACGAGGTCGACCTCTTCCTCTACTTGCCATCGCTTAATATTCTAAAATAATATTAACTAGTTATTTCGAGATCCATGTAATAATTAACGAAGCATATAAAATGCACCACTCAATGAATAAGACAAAGAAAGCAAATATCATGTCAAATAAAGTCACATATATATACATGTCATTCAATTTATACATGTCAAAAGTCTCACGTAGAGAACATAGCATGATATACATAGATCCAAAAGTTTTACATGCCAAAATATATCACAACTACAAGCATAACAAAATAAATACAAACTTCGTACATACTCCTATCTAAGGATCTATGCTAACTGTACGGATCCAACAGGGCTCATATCAATGAGCTCCTAGCCAAAAACTAAACCCCTAGTCTAGTTCCTTACGGAACTAGCAGAATCCTCCGATGACTCCTCCTCAGGACCCTTCCCGATCTCTGGGGATGCAGGCACTACCGGTCTAGGTCCAGCGGGAATCTCCTCCTCACCTCATGCCTTACCCACCACGCGCTCAAGGGTATGCGCGCACTCATGAAGGACCTGACCTAAGCCATCCCGAACATGCCCAACTATACGCGTCAATCGCTCACGAGATCTCCGGAGCTACTAAGTCAACGCTAAAGTCCTCTATCTCTCTCTCATAAGCTCCTCCTTCAGCTCTCCGATCTGGTGAGCCTGGCGCCCCACCTCGTCTATCAAACTGCGGACGCTCGTGTGGGCAACAGCTGTAGTGCGAGCGAAACTCCTATTCTCCTCGATCAGTGGAACTACCACATAATCGGGATAGGAGTACAACCTCCAGCATCCGCAAGGCGGTCGGATCCAGCAGGCAGGTGAAAGCACAACTAAGGATGTCCCAGCTGATGGTGGTAGCGAGCTACAGGTCTACATCTCGGTCCCTGATACTTCGAGGATATCACCGTCAAGTCTCGTGCCTCGGACGCCTCACCTCGACCCTCGTCCGTCATACCTACATATTTAAATAATTAATCAATTAGGTCTAGCCCACAAATACATAATGATAATTAATACTTAAATATTACACTCAAATATCAAGCTTAAAAGTAACCTAAACCCATGCTCAAGCATATCCACAATAGCGTCCGGGTGTGGAAATTCGGATCTTATCTTTCACACTTAGGGTGATCAGGCCCGAGAGTAACCGACTCGACCCAAATTTCCTACTCGACACCAAAGCAAGTCTAGCACTAGAGACAGGATTCAACCTAAGCTCTGATACCACCTGTGACAGCCCCACCTTACCAGAGGCGCACCAAAGGGCTTAGCGGACTGCCTGCCTAGCTCTCGCCAGGACTCAAACACGCACTCGCTTAACCATCCAAGCGTACTTAACTCGAAATAAAATGCACTCATAAATAAATACATTCATAATACTTAAAAGTGTAAATATCACAAGAGTTTTACATCCCCAAAATGTAAATAATATTTACAATAAAAGCATACACATTTAGGCTATCAAAACACATTAAACAAAATATTTACGAGGTCCAAATCAGCTTTTCCCAGCTTTAGTAGTTTTGGAAACCTAGTTAAAGAAAACAAATAAATGGGATGAGCTAAAATAGCCCAGTGAGTGCTGAAGTCATGCAACCATACCAGTAAAATATAATTTTTGTTCGATAAAATATTTAACGAGTAAATAAACAATTTGTGAACAATTTAATTGACAAGTAGTCACTGGCGAATACGGGGCTCAACTACGGGAGCAAGCTCAACCGCAGAAGTAGCAAGCACTGAACATGTAACCAAGACGTTCGGACCGAGATAATAACTCAGGTCCTCGTCAAGGAACATACCAGTATAAACAAGCAAGTACCCTGACCACCATCACCTTGTAACCTCCAAACAAGCTACCACCTCCAGGGAGTAATCTCAACCTTGGAAGGGCCAACAAGCAAGAAAGTTCAATCCGGAGTTGGCCTCTTAGAGGAATTCAACTCATTTAGGGAAAGAACACATGCCCTAAAACACCCAGCACCTTATGTCCTCCCAAGTCACGTCAGGGTTGACTAACCGTGAAGTAACGGTGAAGTTAGTCACGGTAGTCTCACGCACAATTAACACATTTAATAGTGAAAGCATGTAACTACATCGTGAAATAGATGCGATAAAGTACACATCTTTTCTCAAGTAACACATTTTATCAAATAAAGATATCAAGTAAAACATGGCATTTCATGCATCATGCACACATAAGAACACTCACCTGAAATGTCTAAGAAAAGATTTCGCAGTAAGGTTGAGTCTCACTTCCGGATCCTGAAATTCACGAGAAATAATCGTATAAAAATCCTGACTAAAATCTAAGAAATTTCATAAGGAAATTCAAGAAATACCCCAAGTCTTTCTAGGGTTTAATTTCTAGGGTTTTGGAGCTTAGAGTTTTACCCTAGGGTTTAGGGTTTTCAAAATTAGGGTTTTTTAACTTTCTAGGGTTTTGCTCGAAAAGGTTTAATTCACTAATAGCTAATCTACAAAAATTTCTGCAAGCTTAAATCACTAAATTAAAGCTTATAAAGTCTTAAATCATAGCGTAATTACTTTTATTTCCTAGGTTTTACCGAAATTTCGGCAGCACTTCCCCTACAATTGCACTAACCCAAAAATTTTTAACCTGCAAGAAAACATCCAACAACCCAATCTCAAGTAGTTCTACTAATCTCACATCAAACTCAATTCAATTCCATTCAAATTCATCACAAAAATACATAAACTACTCCAAGTTCTTCAAGCAAATCAAACCCTAGATCATGCCATTTCAAGTTTAATTTACTTATCTACAAGGCATACAAGTTCACAAGCTTCACATTCATAGGAATAAAACTTATTTTTCATGTCCAAAATCAATCATACTTAACCATAAAAGCATAACTTACGAGCTAAAAAACTATGATCTTTCACTTGAAATTAGAAGAGAAATTCATGGGAAATACCTCTAGGTAGACAAGATTGTTGCTTAGGAGGAAGTTCCACTCAATTTCTATGGTTGAAAAATGAGTAAATGGAAGTAAAAGCTCCAAGAAAAATGAAAGAAAATGGAGAGAAAAAGAGAAGAGAGCAGCCGGCCAAGAAGAAAAAGAAAAGAGAGAAAATTGGCTAAGTAAAGAAGAAAAGAAATGGAAAAGAATTGGGAAAAAAATTGACCAATCAAAACAAGACAAAGGCAAAGTAGTCTTGACTTTCTCTCCATGGAAGACTACAGTTGGCAATGGTTAATTAGGAGGGAATTTTATTATTTATCCTATAATTAGTCTTGCAAGATATCCTAAGTACAATTCCTAAGGAAGAAAGTACAACATGCTCATTCTCATTTTTTTTTCCACAAATTCGGCAACCTTTTTTTTCGTTTTCCTAATGAACATAATACAAAATAAATGGTTTTGCATGAATTTCTAGGGTGTTACAACCCTAATTTTGAAAACCCTAAACTCCAAAACCCTAGAAATTAAACCCTAGAAAGACTTGAGGTATTTCTCGAATTTTCTTATCGAATTGCGTAGGTTTTAGTCGGATTTTTATACGACTATTTTCTTTTGAATTTCAGGATCCGGAAGTGATTCCCGACCATATTACGAAATATTTTCTTAAAGTATTTCAGGTGAGTGTCTCTATGTGTGCATGATGCATGAAATATTATGATATACTTGAAATTATTATCTCATGTAATGTGCTACTTGAGAAGAGATGTGTACTTTATCGCATCTACTCCAAAATGTGTTATATGCTTTCATTATCCAATGTGTTACTTGTTCGTGAGACTTTCGTGACTAACTTCACCGTTACTTCACGGATAGTTAACCCAGACATTCGTGGGAGGATATAAGGTGTTGGGTGTTTTAGGGCATGTTGTTCTTTCCCCTTGAGTTGTGAATCCTCAAAGAGGCCAACTCCGAATTGAACTTTCTTGCGTGTTGGCCTTCCAAGGTCGAGATTACTCCCTGGATGTGGTAGCCTGTATGGAGGTTATAAGGTGAACAGTGGTTAGGGCTTGCTTGTTAATACTGGCATGACCTTTGGCAAAGACTTGAGCTATTATCTCGGTCCTAACGTCATGGTTATATGATCAGTACTTCCTTCTCCTGCGGTTGAGCTTTCTCCCGTAGTTGAGCCTTGTATCGGCCATTGACTACTTGTTAATTAAATTGTTCATAGCCTGCTTATTTAATCTTGTCAATTATTTTGTTCCATAAAATAATAAATTCCTGGTATGGTTGCATGACTTGGGCACTCACTGGGCTATTATAGCTCATCCCATTTATTTGTTTTCTTTAACTAGGTTTCCAAAAATACTAAAGCTGGACAAGCTGATTTTGGACATAGTAAATGTTTTGTTTCATGTATTTTGATAGCCTAATTGTGTAGGCTTTTATTGTAAATACTATGTATATTTTGAGATATAAACTTCTTGTGATACTTGTACTTTCAAATGAATTAAATGAATGTATTTCATCATGAATGTATTTTATTTTGAGTTAAGTATGCTTGGATGTTCCGAGTGAGTGCTTGATTTGAGTCCTGGCGAGAGCCAAGCAGGCAGTCCGCTAACTCCTTTGATGCGCCTTTGGGTAAGGTGGGGCTGTCACAAACCCTAGGATTAGTCTCAAATTTTACCCAAAATTCCAACAAACAACTTCTCATCAACCTGCAATTTCCACTGCCTTGCCAACTGTCAACTAGCAAGCCTGAAAAACACCAGTTCCTACCACCACTGACTCCTCTCACCATTTTCAAACCGTTGCCCCAGTGTCAATTTCATCATAGCCATAACAACATCACTCCTTCTAGCCTCTTTGCCCTTGCACCAACCAACAACACCAAACATGCCACAACCTCCAAACCTACTGCAAATCAGCCCAATTCGCATCCCCTCGCTACTGAATCCCCACCACAACCATATCAATTACACACATTCCACACACAATTCTTCACACAACATTCACACGCACATAAACAGTCACACAATACACACACACTTGCACAGCAACACACATATATTTCGGTTTCAAGCTCACAGATTCACAATTCTCACTCTTAACACCTGCACACACCATTTCCAAATCACATACACAACACATACATTGACGCAATTGCACACACCCATCACACTTCAATCATTTGCAAACCACAGACATAAACACACACACACACACACATCAATTTCATTTTCGCACAGCACATACACACATTGATTTCACACACAAGCACACAGTTCAAAAAGTCACGCACACATATACAGAACACACAATTAGCCACACAGTTGCACGCACATACATAACACCCAATTAGCCAAGACAGCAACAGCTCCTCCATTCCACCACCACAACTCCACCATAGCTCCAATCTCACCACCACGAAGCCACGCCAACACCACCAGGGTAATTTCTGCCCACCAACAACACAACCAACTCCAGTCTGCTTTAATCACCACTAGGGCAAATTCCAACACCGCACCCACAACCACAAAATCACCACCTGCAACAACCAGTAACACCGCCAAGGACCACAATCACCAATGGACCATTTTCTTCTCCGGCTAGAACAAGTGTGAATCCTCGGTCCCTTCTCTTCCATTCTCCTCAATTTATTGCTCAATCTATGAAATTTGCAAAGGATAGTACCTGATTTATTATGAATTTAAGGATTTTTGAATTTGAGTGAAGATTTTGGGGAAATTGGTTATGTCAGTCAAGAGAGAAAGAAGGAGAGCAGAGAATAGAAAGGGGAAGTGGTTTTGGGAAAGAGAAAGCAGGAGAGAAGATGGAAGAAGAAGAATTGAGAGTATCAAAGGGAAGAGAACAAAAGAGAAAAGGAGGAAGCCAGCTAAAGAAGAAAGAAAGGGAAGAGAAGGAGAAAGGCAAAGAAACAGAAAGGGAGAGAATTAGAGAGAGAGAGAGAGAGAGAGCTTCTGGAGGGAGAAGACGATAAAAGACAGAAGAAAAACAAAAAGAAAAAGAAAAGAGGAGTAAGAGAAAGAAGAAGAATGGGAAGAGAGGGAAAAGAGAAGAAAGAAAAGAAAAGAAAATCTGCTGGAGAAGAGATTGAATGGAGAGACAGAACAACGGAGAGAGGGATAGAGAGAGAAAAGACCAAATTGGGAGAAATAATTTGGAAGTGTTCAGCTTACTCGAAGAAGAAAAAAATGAATTTTGGGATTTTTGGAAAGATGAATTTTGAGGGTTAATTCTTTTTGTCTTCAGCCGATTTTTGAGGAAATCTTAGTGTTTTGTTTTTCTTTTTATGTGTTTAGTTTTTTTTTTTTAAGTTTAGCTAATTTTTAATTAGTTTCTAGTTTTGATTCAATTTAGTTGTGATTTAGTAATTAGCTTAGTTAATTTGGATTAATTAGTATAGTCTTAATTCATTTTGGGCGCTTTAATTTTTGTTTTATCATAAATTAATTTATTTAGGTTTAAGTGTCCATTTTCTTTGGCCTTATTGATGACCCCTTTAAGATTTCATTTTTATGCAATTTAGTCCCCCCTCTATTATATATTGACCCCTAGATTTTTAATTTCTTACAATTAGATCCATAATTTGTAAATTCACCCCTTACTTGTTTGAATTTATTGTTTCACTCCCAATTTATTTTAATTTGCATTTTGCCCCCTTAGACTTGTGTAAAATTTCAATTTTGCCCCTACATCAGTTTGAATTTCCAATTTTACCCCTTAAGCTTTATGAAAATTTAATTTGGTTCCCTTAATAGTTAGACTTTACATTTTATCCCAATTTGTCAATATTTACATATTTTAGGCTCTATTTATTTATATCGTGATACATTAACATGTGTGTTCATTTTCTTAAGCATTGGTACCGGGTCTTCACAGAGGTATCCCTATTTCTCATTAATTTCTCTTTATGTGCCCCAATGTGCTCTTATATGATTTTTATGCATTTTCTTCAAATGTTTCTTATTTTTACATGCTTTTTTGTGTATTTATTTATATTTATTTTTATTTTTATTTTCATGCTATTTAGTTTCGAATTTTATTATTTGGCAAAAATGTACTATTTTTGTATTTAGTTAGTCAATGTAATAGCTAGATAATATTTTTCATATTTTTACTTTCATGTGAATTTGTTAATTTTATATGATTTTTTGGATTTAATTGGTATTTTTTATATTTTATCAGCACAAGGGCAAAATGATAATTTCACTTCGCAAACACCATTTTAGCTCATTTTTTAGTTGCAAATTCATTTTTCTAATTTTTAATCATGTTTCTAAATTTTCTTTATTTTTTCAGAGACAGTTACTATTTTTCTGTGAATTTTCATTGTCCAAGGGTAAAATTGTCATTTTACAAATTAATTTCATTTGTCGTCGATTTCTGAGTCATAAATGCATTTTCTACTGTTTTAAGCTTATTTGTAATTTTTGGTAATTTTTTGAGGTCAATAGCTATTTTTCTGTAAATTTTAATTGTCCAAGGGCAAAGTTGTTATTTTACAAATTAAATTCATTTTTCATCAATTTTTGAGTCATAAATGCATTTTCTAGTGTTTGAAGCTTACTTTTAATTTTTGATAATTTTTTGAGGTCGACATCTATTTTTTGTGTATTTTCGTTGTCTAGGGGGCAAAATCATCATTTTACACCACGAGCGCGTTTTTATCAGTTTTGAGCTCTAGTTTTATTTTTGAAATCTACTGTGAATTCTTTTTGAAAATTTAGAGATTGCTATCAGATTCATTGCATTAATTTTTAATTTTGGGGTTAAAAAATATTTTTTTAATAAAATTAGCATTTTTACTACCGGTGGCGTTTTTGTGATTTTATAGCATTCTTGGCTAACAAGACAAGTGGCCTATAGATACCCCTTTTAATCCGCAAAACAAAAAGAAGGAAAAAATTTAGAAACCCTAAAAATACATTTGATTTTTATCTAAGAAGATCAAACACACACAAAAAACACCAAAAACACACACACTAAAAAGAGGGCTGCCGTTTCTCATTTTTTACTACTGTTCATTGTTTGCAACCTCAGATTCTACTGTTCATCATTTTTTCTTTCATCATCAATCTTCAAGTTTAATAGGTAACATCTCAATTAAATTTTCCATGTTTGTTTGGGTTCATCTTTTTTTTTTTACTTTTTATGTGAATTTTTCATGTAAATCTGATTAATTAGTTAAGATATTAATGAAGTTCTAATGTTTTCTTTCTTTTCTAGTTCGTTTCTGTTTTCTTCTCTCCTATTTGTTTCTAGGTTTTATCTTTCAATGTTCTTAGTATATCTTGCTATTCTTGTTTTTTCTTCTGGAATTTTGTTTTGTTCCTAAATTTTCCTTCTGTTTTGTTCTTGTTTCTGGAATCATGGTGTTCTGGGGCTTTGTTTCCTGTTTTCTAGTTTTTCCTCTTCCATTCCCACCGTCTCTCTTCCCCCTCTTTCTTCCACCCAGCACCACCGTTTAACCACCACTAGGACTGCCAGACAACCTCCAGAACACACCACCAATAACTATTGCTAATCACGTTCACATAGCCACAATCATAAACCACTCCAATAGCTACTTCCACCAAGCCCAGAACCACTATACATCCTCTAATTCCCTCCTCCTCATAATAATAAGACTCACTGATTAACTTCAGCTTCACCATCACAAATAGTCCCTCAACCTTCATCAGCCTAACAATTAACAAAATCTCTATCTCCCCTGCGTCTCATTCCCACTATCATAACCCCTTTCAAACCTACAAAATCACAATAATAAACAACTAGTTCACTGCCCAAAACAGTCATCAAAGCAACAAACCACACGCCACTTCCCACCAAACTACCCTATGACAGCCCCACCTTACCCAAAGGCGCACCAAAGGGCTTAGCGGACTGCCTGCCTGGCTCTCGCCAGGACTCAAATCAAGCACCACTCGGAACATCCAAGCATACTTAACTCAAAATAAAATACATTCATGATGAAATACATTCATTTAATTCATTTGAAAGTACAAGTATCACAAGAAGTTTACATCTCAAAATATACATAGTATTTACAATAAAAGCCCACACAATTAGGCTATCAAAATACATGAAGCAAAACATTTACTGTGTCCAAAATCAACTTTTCCAGCTTTAGTACTTTTGGAAACCTGGTTAAAGAAAACAAATACACGGGATGAGATATAATAGCCTAGTGAGTGCCCAAGTCATGCAACCATACTAGGAATTCATTATTTTATGGAACAAAATAATTGACAAGATTAAATAAGCAGGGTATGAACAATTTAATTAATAAGTAGTCAATGGCGGATACAAGGCTCAACTATGGGAGCAAGCTCAACCGCAAGAGAAGCAAGTACTGATTGTAACACCCTAGAAATTCATGCAAAACCATTTATTTTGTATTATGTTCATTACGAAAAAAAAAAAGGTGGCCGAATTTGTGGAAAAAAAAATAGAGAATGAGCATGTTGTACTTTCTTCCTTAGGAGTTGTACTTAGGATATCTTGCAAGACTAATTATAGGATAAATAATAAAATTTCCTCCTAATTAACCATTGCCAAGTGTAGTCTTCCATGGAGAGAAAGTCAAGACTACTTTGCCTTTGTCTTGTTTTGATTGGTCAATTTTTTTCCCAATTCTTTTCCATTTCTTTTCTTCTTTACTTAGCCAATTTTCTCTCTTTTCTTTTTCTTCTTGGCCGGCTGCTCTTCTTCTCTTTTCTCTCCATTTTCTTTCATTTTTCTTGGAGCTTTTACTTCCATTTACTCATTTTTCAACCATAGAAATTGAGTGGAACTTCCTCCTAAGCAACAATCTTGTCTACCTAGAGGTATTTCCCATGAATTTCTCTTCTAATTTCAAGTGAAAGATCATAGTTTTTAGCTCTTAAGTTATGTTTTTATAGGTTAAGTATGATTGATTTTGGCCATGAAAAATGAAGTTTTATTCCATGAATGTGAAGCTTGTGAACTTGTATGCCTTAGTAGATAGTAAATTAAACTTGAAATGGCATGATCTAGGTTTGATTTGCTTGAAGAACTTAGAGTAGTTTATGTATTTTTGTGATGAATTTGAATGGAATTGAATTGAGTTTGATGTGAGATTAGTAGAACTACTTGAGATTGGGTTGTTGGATGTTTTCTTGCAGGTTAAAAATTTTTGGGTTAGTCCGATTGTAGGGGAAGTGCTGCCGAAAATTTCGGTAAAACCTAGGAAATAAAAGTGATTAGGCTATGATTTAAGACTTTATAAGCTTTAATTTAGTGATTTAAGCGTGCAGAAATTTTCGTAGATTAGCTATTAGTGAATTAAACCTTTCCGAGCAAAACCCTAGAAAGTTAGAAAACCCTAATTTTGAAAACCCTAAACCCTAGGGTAAAACCCTAAACTCCAAAACCCTAGAAATTTAACCTTAGAAAGACTTGGGGTATTTCTTGAATTTCCTTATGAAATTTCTTAGATTTTAGTCAGGTTTTTATACGATTATTTTCTCGTGAATTTTCAGGATCCGGAAGTGAGACCCAACATTATCGCGAGATATTTTCTTAGGCTTCAGGTGAGGGTTCTTATGTGTGCATGTTGCATGAAATTCCATGTAATACTTGATATTATTATTTCGATGTATAAAATGATATGTTATGTTTGACATGATTATTTAATAAAATGTGTTACTTGAGGAAAGATGTGTACTTTATCGCATCTATTCCACAATGTGTTACATGCTTTCACTATTGAATGTGTTATTTGTGCTTGCGACTTCCGTGGTTAACTTTACTATTTTCCACGGTTAATCAGATTGGGTGAGTATGGGAGAGATATAAGGTGCTGGGCGGTTATTCGGTGCGTGTTAATTTTTATATCTGAGTAAAGTCCTGGAAAAGGCTAACTCATGATTAAATTTTATGCTTGATCTTGGACTTCCGGGGCTAACTTCATCCGTTACTCCTCGGTTAGTCAACCTGGCGTGTTGGGGGTGATATAAGGTGCTAGGGGTTATAGGTGCGTGATATTCTTTCCTATATGAGTTTCATTCCTCTAAGAGGGTAACTCTGGATTGAATTTTCAAGTATCTCGGACCTGAGATTTTACCTCGGTCCTGATATCCTTGTTATCTTGATCATGATTGATACTCCTGTGGTTGAGCTTGCTCCCGTAGTGAGCCGTATCCGCCATTGATTATATGATACCTCACTTTGCTTGTTCATTAGTTATTGAAATTGTTAATTATTATTTTAAAGGTTTATTTGTTATTGGTATGCCGCATGTCTTGAGCACTCACTGGGCTATTATAGCTCATCCCGTTCATTTGTTTTCTTTAACCAGGTTTTCCAAATTATTAAAGCTGGGTAAAAGCTGATTTTGGACCTTGTACATGTTTTGTTTATGTATTTTGATAGCCTAAATGTGTAGGCTTTTATTGTAAATATTATTTACATTTTGGGATGTAAAAACTCTTGTAGTATTTATATTTTCAAGTAGATTTTATGAAGGTATTTCTTTACGAATTCATTTTATTTTGGGTTACGTACGCTTGGAGGTTTGAACGAGTGCGGGTTTGAGTCCTGGCGAGAGCTAGGCAGGCAGTCTGCTAAGCCCTTTGGTGCGCCTCTGGGTAAGGTGGGACTATCACACTGATCATGTAACCATAACGTGAGGACCGAGATAATAGCTCAGGTCTTTGCCAAAGGTCATGCCAGTATTAACAAGCAAGCCCTAACCACCGTTCACCTTATAACCTCCGTACCGGCTACCACATCCAGGGAGTAATCTCGACTATGGAGGGCCAACATGCGAGAAAGTTCAATCCGGAGTTGGCCTCTTTGAGGATTCACAACTCAAGAGGAAAGAACAACACGCCCTCAAACACCCAGCACCTTATATCCTCCCAAGCCTGTCTGGGTTGACTATCCGTGAAGTAACTGTAAAGTTAGTCACGAAAGTCTCACGCACAAGTAACACATTGGATAATGAAAGCATGTAACACATTGCGGAATAGATGCGATAAAGTACACATCTTTCCTCAAGTAACACATTTCATTAGATAATCATGTCAAGTATAACATATCATTTCATGCATCGAAATAATAATGTCCAGTATTACATGGCATTTCATGCATCATGCACACATAAGAACACTCACCTGAAATGCTGTAAGAAAATATTTCGTAATATGGTCGGGAATCACTTCCGGATCCTGAAATTCAAAAGAAAATAGTCGTATAAAAATCCGACTAAAATCTAAGCAGTTCGATAAGAAAATTCGAGAAATACCTCTAGTCCTTCTAGGGTTTTGGAGTTTAGAGTTTTACCCTAGGGTTTAGGGTTTTCAAAATTAGGGTTTTCTAACTTTTAAGGTTTTGCTCGGAAAGGTTCAATTCACTAATAGCTCATCTTATGGAAATTTCTGCACATTCTAATCACTAAATTACAGCTTATAAAGCTTTAAATCATAGCCTAATCACTTTATTTCTTAGGTTTTACCGAAATTTCGGCAGCATCTCCCCTTACAATCGGACTACCCAAAATTTTTACCTGCAAGAAATCAACCAACCAATCCAATTTCCAACAAGTTCTATAGCTTCCATATTTAAATCAAACTTAATTTCACTCAAAATTCCACTCAAATCCAAGATTTCAAGCCCAAGTTTCTTCAACCATTCATCACATAATACATGAAATTTCAAGGTTTAAACATTATCTACTAGTCCATCTAACCAAGAAAACACTTCAACTAGCAAGTAAAATTTCATTTCAAGCTTAAATCTTCAAGTACTAATAACAAGTACCTAGTATAAAACTTAAACAAAAGGCTAATTAAAACTTGAAATTAATAGCAAAAGTTCATAGTATGTACCTCAAACAAGCTTAGATCTTTGCTTAGGAAGAAGAGGAGCTCACTTTCTATGGTGGAGATTGTCTAAAATTGGAGAGAAAGTTTCAAGAAAATGAAAACAAAAGAGAGTAGAAAGAGAGCAAGAGAGAGAGCCGGCCACTTGAGGGAGAAAAAGAGAGTGAAATAGGCCAAGAAAATAGAAAAGAAATAAAGAGATAAATGGGAAAAGAAGTGACCAATCATAGCATAACAAGAGTCAAGCTAGGGTTTAGATATTTTGACATAATAGTTACTAGTTGGTTAAATATAATTGGTGCAAATTTTAATCACTTATCACTTAATAATTAACAAGCTTTATGACATAAATTTTAAAGCAAAAGAGAGGGAAAAGGGAGTAGGGAGGGCCGGCCAAATAAGAGAGAAAAGGGAAAGAAATAGGCCAAAAAAATGGAAGAGAAATAGAGAAAATAATGGGAAAAAGAATGACCAATTATAGCAAGACAAGGGTCATGCTAGATTTTATGCTTTTAATGAAATAGTGACCAACTTGGCCAATTTTGATTGGTGACAATTTTAATCATCTATCTCTTAGTAATTAACAAACTTTATGGCACAAAAATTAAAGCCAAAAAGAGAGAAAGATAGGGAGAATAATTTCAGCCAAGAGGAGAGAAAAGAAGAAGAAAATTCGGCCAAGAAGAAAGCAAAAGAATAAGTGAAATTTTTGGATAAAATTGTGCTAAAGTTCAATTGGTCAAAAGACTAGAAAATGGTAGGATGAAGTAGTCAAAATTAAACACTATTATAAACTAATGATCCAATGAAATTAATCCAAATTGGGTACTTAGGTGTCCCACTTAATCATGAAAGAATCTCATTTACTTAACCTAATTTACTTAAGAAATCTTCCAACTAATACATCAAAGATTAACACTAAACCCTAAATAAAAGAAATCTCCTTATAAAATGCATTTCGGTTTTCCTTTTCTTTTCTTCTCTCTCTTTTTTTTCTTCTACTAATGGACATAACATGAATTAAATGGGTTTGGATGTGAATTTCTAGGGCAATACATACCCTCATCAACATCTCACAATCACAATCACAGTTACAAACCCACCGAAGCAGTACTGGCCCTTCCCAACCTCCACCAGTTCCCTCAATTCACCACCAGTAAGTAAGCAGAGCCATCACAACAACATCCCCCTGTTACTCACAAACCTGCAAAAATAAAAAATTCATAAGCATCCCCAACCTAATTCAACCCAGCCAGACTACACCACCATGCCCTTCTTATTCGCCAAAAACACCACCACACCTTGTCTGATAGCCCCCTACCACAGTTCCGTATCACCTGCCAACCACTGCCGCAGCACAACTCCAGCAAACCAATCACCAATCACCAACGAAATCACCACCCTCACCAGCATACCAAACCTCTCAATTCAGCCCCAATCTCACTGCCTCCGCCCCGAATACCTACAGAAAAACAGTACATCACAATTACTTCCCAATTACCCTATGCAGCCATAGCCAAATCACCACTCCACCAACACCAATCACCACCCCATCACTCACACCGTCTACTGTCAGCAACCACAAACAACCCCTAAGCCCACTAGCGCAACACAACAGCCCCAAATTCAGAACATTTCCCATGAGCTTCACCAAACTGTACAAATCACACCAGCCTCCAAGCCCCACTTGTGAAAAATAGCAATCCGTAGCCCCCCCTTCTGTTGATTTTGAAATTGGACCAAAATAGAGAGAAATTGGAAGAAAGCCAAGGAGGCGAAGAACGCAGAAAAAGGAAAATCAGAGGGAAGCAAAGAGAGATCAGAGAAGGAGAGAAGAGACGCGAGAGAAGGATGGAGGCGGAAAGAAGACAGAAATGGAAAAATCAGAGAGAAGAAAGCAGAGAGGGATGCGAGAAATCGGTGAGAGAGCAGAGAGAATAGAGAGAGGAAGAAGATGTGAGTGGGCAAGGGAGAGTAGGAGAGAAAGAACGAAGAAGAGAAATAGAGAAATTAGAAAGGAGAGAAAAGAAATAAAGAAACGGGAAAAGATAAAAAGAAGAGGAAAACAAGGAGAGAAATAGAAGAAGGAATCGGATGAGCAGGGGTGGGAAAGAAAGGAATGAAACCAAAAAAAAAAAAAAAAGAAGAAGAAGAAGATAAAAGAGGGATGGGGAGTTTTTATTTTCTGGTCTTATTTTTGCCTATATTTTTGTCTCAGTTTTGGTTAATTTGTTTTATCAACTGGTCTATTTAACTTGTAATTTAGTTATTTAGCTTAGACAATTGAGTCATTTTAGCTATTTGAATTAGTTAATTAATCATGTTTTGTTTTATTTATTTATTTTAGTAGGGTAAGTGTTTACATCTTAGTTTTTTTGAGTTTTCAGTAACCTTAAGTGTGTCCCTAAATTTTTTTAGTGCCATTAAGCTCTTTGAAATGACAGATTGCCCCCTTATTTAATTTTAATTTGCAATTGTGCCTCCCATGTTTACTCGAAGTTGTTATTTAGCCCCTAGATTTGTTTGAATTTGCTTTCAAGCCCTTAATTCAATAGAATTTGCATTTTTGCCCCCCTGATTCATTAGAATTTTATGTTTTTTATGATTTATTGCTTTAAATAGTAGTACATTGACTTATTTATTCATTTTGATAGCACTAAGTACCGGGTCTTCAAGAGTTATCTCTATTCCTCGTTGATTTTTCTCTTGTATGCTCTAATGTGATTTTATGCATTATTTTTATTATTATTTGTTTATTTCTTATTTTACACACTTGTTGCGTATTTACGTATTTAATTTATTTAATTTTGATTTTTTTTATTATTTTGGAAAAATATAATATTTTGTATTTAGCTAGTCAATGTAATAGTTAGATTATTTTTTCTCATATTTTAGCAAAAATTGTGTAATTAGATAGAAAGTGTAATAGATAGGGTATTGTTAATTTCCCCCCTTTTAAATTGTAAATTAAGCCCCTGGTGTAATAGTCAGGGTTTATTTGCTTTTGCGTGCTTATGTGCTTATTTGTTATACTGCTTTCATTAGGATTTTGCATCTAGATATTATGCTTATGTGTTATGCGCTCCTACTTGACTTTATGTGTCTTTATATGTTTAATTTGCTTTTAATTCACGCTTTACTGTTTAATTCATGTCTTATGTTATTCCGTCGCCACACTAGTCCAACGCTAGTTGTGGCTTCTCATTTTCCCGCTAGTCCAACGATAGTAGGGAATTACTAAAAAAGGCTAGTCCAATGCTAGACCCTTAGGGCATCTTAGTGTTAGGTGCATCCGTGTACATTTTACATCTCACTTCACACATTTTTTAGTTTTCTTTCCATTTGGCATGATTTTATTATTATTCTTATTATTATTATTATTTTGACACATTTTTAAAATGCATGACATCTAGGATGCATTTCACTTAGACTTTAGGACATTTGTGTGATCTGACTAGAAATAATCGCCTACTCGTGTGGGAAGCGGTAAGGTACATGCCGTTCCTGTAACATCCCGTGTCTGGGCTGGCCCAATAACTTTTGAGCTTTAAACCACGGGCTCAAAATGCTTAAGCCAAGTTATTTAGTAGCCCAAACATAAGATATTATATACTAACTCATTTCTTTTCTTCCCACCAATGTGGGACTTTTGAGGGGCTCACATTCACCCCTCCTTATTAGGCTTTGTGTCCTCGCAAAGCCCAATCCATATCATAATCCGGACTGTCCACTCGGTTGTATCAGATTCTAGAGGTGGCTCGTACGGGCTCTAGAGGTGGCTTCCGCCCTTAAGTCGATGTAGCACTTAGCCCTGCACAGCACTTAGTTCTACCACTTCCTTGCGTAGTCTGGCCCAATACCATGGACCCAGTCTCACCTCGTGCAGAGACCACACGAGGTTCGCTCTGATACCATTAGTAACATCCCGCGTCTGGGCTGGCCCAATAACTTTTGAGCTTTAAACCACGGGCTCAAAATGCTTAAGCCAAGTTATTTAGTAGCCCAAACGTAGGATATTATATACTAACCCATTTCTTTTCCTCCCACCAATGTGGGACTTTTGAGGGGCTCTCAGTTCCCCCCTCCGTGAGTAGAAACATTTAGTCACGAGTTATTAGTCCCCCGTACCCGTCATGTTGCATACCCACCTTCTTTCTTCACTTACTATATATTATTATTTTCTTTTCTTTTTACATCATATTTTGCATAAAAACTCGTGACTCCCTCGAGGTCTCGACTCGGGCTTCGCAATTAATGCAATAATTCCAACCAAGCCTTGACGGAACATGACGACCATCTCGATATTCACCTTTAGACTTAGGTTTTGTATTCATATAGATACATCCGAACGCGATAGAACTTAGGATTAAATTAGGAAAATTTGATTAAACCTCGCAACTAGCCTCGGCTAGGTTGAAAAGGTGCCTTAGGCATAAGCTTTTGCCTTCCCTTTCTTCAAATGTGACTCTCGGACCTTTTTCTCTCATTTTTCGTAGATTGGAGTCGAAAAAGGGTTTTTAAAATATTTTTCTAAAATTTTTATTTTTGTCTTGTTAAACAATTTTTTGGGTGACTTGGTACACCCTAACTCAGTACCAAATGGCGACTCCATTTTTCAAAATAAAACCCTTTTTCAAAATTAGTTGGCCAAAACTGTCGCACTTTTTCGTCCTGGCCTTATTTTTATTATTTTTCTTAAATAATACTTTTTCAATAAAAGCTTGATTTTTCACACACGTGCACGGTTTTTTCCAAAATTTGTTTTTCAAAAGGGGTCACCAGACCGAGCTGTCTTTTCGGGACGCGGCAGTCACGATCCTGCTAGTACCTTTTGCTCACGATTTTTTAGGATGCGACAGGATTTTGGCGACTCTACTGGGGATCACTAGTGAGTCCGAGCACAAGGCTTAATCACCATTTCCTTCTTTAACCCTTTTATTCCATCGCGTTTGGATGTTAGGATTGCATTTTTCTTTCCTAGGTTTTTAGGTTTTTCTTTTGCATCTCACACACTTCTCGTCTCTCGGCTACTTATGTGATGTATGTATGTTTATTTACTTTGCTTTATCTGACCACATTTGTATTTGGGAGGAGGCCAGTCACCCTTAGAGCCGACGCTTTGCATTCCCTCCTCTCAAAAGGAGCACTCCATACGTGCATTCGATACTTTTTACCCTTTTTTATCTTTTTGGTGGTTGTCACCCACCCATCCTGGTGAGGAATAGGATTGATCTACTTAGGCATGTGCGCGGGGCACGATGTGCACGTAATCATGTTTAGGAGATCACTCGAACTCTCGGCTTAAGTCCATAAGTTTAGAAATTCGAGGACTTTTAAGATCCACTCGGACACGTGGCCGGGGCACGATGTGCACGTAGTAGTGTCTGGGGGATCACTTGAGCCAATGACCAAGGGTTTTGGGATTGATGACCCTTACCCTTAGGTCGAAGGCTTGGGAACCGACAACCTAATCGAGTCTAGATGCATTAGTGAACCCAACGTCATGCATCCATGTAGAATAACCTAGGGTAGAGTCAGCCTTACCCTATCAGGTATACTAAGGCACGAGAGAAGGGAACCAACCTCATTTATCTGTCTTGTTATGCCATTTACTGTTATCTATGTGTATTATTTGTTTTTGCCAATGTGTTATGTGTTATTTGTTGAATAAACTAACACAATTTCTTTCCTATTTTTTATTGCATTCACAACCATAGAATAAAGAGCCCTGGTATGGTGCTCTCGTAGGAAGCCAACCCTCTTTTAGCACGTTTGATATCCGTTTCGCTACACTATGGATACTTTAGGCAAGTGCACCTATCGTTTCCAGTGGTATAGTGTACAGGAGTACCGAGTGTCGTATCCCACAGGGACTATGTGAGTACTAGTACTAACTTCTTTCTATTATCTAACCTCACAAAGTGAATGACGAATTAAATGAAAATACAAATTAGCTAAAACTAATTATCTAACTAAATGACAATATAGAATTTAGTAGAGAGAATGGACAAAAGTAGAGGTGAATTTAGATGAAGAATTCCCCTAAACCAACATGCCAAGACTCTAACTTGATTAATGATTAACCCAATTGCTTAGACCCTAGAATCCCTAATGTGAATTATATCCTTTCTCAAGTGAAACAATTCCTACCTTCTCGGTTGATTAATTGGAATCTCTTCTCAATTAAAACCCCTAAAAGATGCAATTTCTAATCAATGGACTCTATTTGTAGTTGAGCTTTAATCCTAAAACTCAACTTAGGAAGAACTCATGTAATCCTATCTCTAGCAATTCATTCAAGTTCTCTCTATTCATAAAGTGATCTAATCATATGTGCAATCTCTCGATATACCCATACAAAATCAATACTTGAATTGAAGGATGCATGCAAATCCCAATCCAAAACACAAATAAACTCATGAATAAATCTAAGAACAAAGTGGGTCTTTCATTAAGCCAAGAATAAAATTATAGACATAAGAATTTAGGGTTCATCCCATCTAAATCATAAACTCAATTCATAATTACAAGAATAAAATTAACAAAAGACAAGAAAGAAAGAGAAAGCTCATTCTCATGCAGCCCCCTTGAATCCTCCCTTGCATCTTGATAAAATCTTCTTGCTTTCACCATTGAAGCCCTTGAGTTGTCCCTCTACTCTTGCTTTCTCCTCCCTACATCACTCTAGATGTGCAAAATATGTGTTTTTGAGGTGTGTGCGGCGTGTGTGTGTTTTCTCCCGAGTTAGGGTTCTCCCTTTCGTCAAATGGCCAGTTTAGCTGCTAAATACGCTGCAGATTCTGTGAAGAAACCGCGGCATAAACCGCGCGCGGGTTGTCGCGCGGTTTGTTCACTTAATTTCTGAATGGAAACCGCAGCACAAATCGCGCGCGGGTTGTCACGCGGTTTGTCTACGTCAGATTTGACCTCCAAGACAGCCGAATTAGCTTTTCCTTAAAACACAAAAGTTGTAGCCCCTTGAGATAGCTTTCCAAAACATCAAAAATCACGTCATTTAGAGGTCTGTGGCCAGAGATGTACTCAAAATACTAAGAACTGGTCGGAACAGCCTTGCAGTGCAAATGTGCTTCAGTAACTTGGGATTTTGACCATTGAAACGTGAGAACTAGACTTTGATGTCTTCGTATGAATTGTAGAAAATTGTCTTAGCTTCAAAATACCTCAAGATTCATCCCAATCCAATGTCTCTAGCTCTAGATATGACCAAAACACTGAAATATGTCCAAGCTGCCAAACTGTTTCCATTCCAATTCTTCTTCGCCTATTTCTTCATTGCACTCCAATCAATTGAAATCGAGTTGAAGCTATCAAAACCCTACAAAATGGTGTAAAAACACTTTTAAATCATACATTTACACAATTTGGCATTAAAATCATAAAAGAGAAGAAATAGCTAAGAAATAGAGAAAAACTCATGGAAAACCCTAAAAACCTAACCTAAAAAAACTAGTTCACTTTAGCACTTATCAACGTTTAAATTTCATTTTCGTAATTAATTTCCTCGAGAAAAATGGAAATGGGATTTAAAAAATAAAGAAAAAATTTTACAAATTGTGTTTGGTTGTGAACAAAATACCCAAGGGTCAAATCGTTGTAAATTTTGTAAAATTTTTGAAAATTTAATTTTTCAATTTGTACATTTTTTTAAATAAGAGGTGTAATTTCAAATCTTTTTCAAAGTTCACTCATTCTTGTTATACTTGTCAGTTTTATCCAAACTAAATTTTTTAGAATCAATGAATGCACTCAAGCGATCAAATTTTTGCAAAGAAATTAACGTGTCATTTTTGCCGTATCCCCCACCCTACCATCCCACATTACATATAAAGTGATTTTTAGCACATATTTCATTTGACTTTAATAAATTGGCATTTTGGCTTGTATATTTCTAGATAAAGTCTTGACTTTTGTTTTCTTTCAATACTGTGTCTCATAACCTCATAAAAGCTCAATTTTTTTTATCAAGCAAATATATTTGAAATCAATAATTTCTTTTGAATAGTTCATGGTACATCCTTCTCAAAATTTTGCAAATTTTTTATTATTGTATATTTTAACCCGCTTTAATAAACTAGCATCATGCATAAACTCTAGAGGGAATGCCATGTCGGGAATCCCATGATAGGAAAGCCGCCTTTTTTGTCTTGGGTACTTAACCCTAAAAGACATGCACGTTTATATTTTCGGTAAATCCTAGCGGGTGAGACCCTAAGTAAGGTAATACGAGCAGAATGGAGGCATCTCTTCTCAGTGGATCTGGCCCATCTACGATTAAAAAGGGGGGGTCTCACTCTAAAGGATTGCATTTCATGCTAGGCCTACCCTTGACGTAATAAGGGCTCCCCCTCAGGGCATGAATCCATTTTTGTTTTTACTTATACTAATTTTGATTTTTTTTTCATTTTTACAGGTCCTCTAGCAAAGGTGGTAAAATAAGAAAGACATCTAATACATATTTGGTCTTACTTTCGAGTATGAATACTAATTATGGTCTAATTCGAAATAAATCGTCACATGCTCGAGACCCATAAGGACATCAAAAACATGAGTGCTCTTTTGAATTATTCGAAAGATCATAGACGATCAATTTTTGTAGAATTGATAGTACCTAGAACCTAGATAGGTGAGTTTGGTTAGGATAAGCAGTGTGATAAATGAAATTGTATTTCATAACTGGACAATTGTAACAGGAATAGAAATAATTTGGATGCTAATAACTGCACTCCTTTTGTAAATTTAAGATTGCCTTGTATCCACAATTTTTCTCGGAAGAAGTGTTAAATAAGTTGCTTTCTCAAATTTGTTAATGACATTTGATTTTCCCTTCATGTCTTGCATTTAGCTATCGAAAAAGTTTTCTTCAAATTTTTTTGTTATATTGAATAAAGGATTCTTTGATAAGACCTTGAAATATATCACATTTTTCTCAAAGCCTAATGTTAGGTTTGTGTCATTGTAAAGTTTCTCTTTTGATGAGTAAGTGTAAGCTCAAATTGAATGAAAAGAAAAACATTTTCTTGTATTTTTTATGGTGAAAATAAATGCCCATGGTCTTCGGATATCATCTTATTTGAAGTTGATAATTGCCACTTCGGTATCTTTCTGATTTCAAAATAATGCAAATTGTAAGGAAGAATTAGAATGATGCCAAAAAGTGTTAGTGTATGCCCTAAAACCAAGATGGTTTAAGGTGTTTTATATTTACACTTATTTATGTTATATTTATTCATGTGGTATTTTTCTTTATCATCTATACTTGTATTTCCATGTTACTTGTTTAATTGATAAAGTCCTTAGAATATTGATTGTGTATTAGAGATTGTAAGGGGTTACAATTATGAGACTCTAATACATAAAGTCATATTCTTAAATATCCCTAGTCATAGTATTAATGAGATTGGACATCATTAATACGGATAGACTAGCACATACTTTGCCTCTACTTATGGTAAGTAGTAGTTGATCTCATTGACTATGGTGTGCGTGACACTTAAGCTGGTATGTGGATGCTTGTTTGAGAACAAGTTCATTGGATTGATCCGCCAAGAGTTTCAACTATAGTGCCAATAGTTGAACTCTTAATGGCAATGGTGTAAGTGATCCTTTGACTTGAGATTACCATAGTATCTTGAGTGTGGATTGCTATACTTTGACTCTATTCCTCGGTGCCCGTAAAAGGGTAGCTCATAGGTTAGAGATTGGGTATAGTTTGAAGCATGGAAAGATAGTGAGTAATCAATATAGGATTCACCACTCCTTAATAGGAGAGTATATCCCTATATGGCCACTTGTTGGAAATGTTAACTCATAAATCTTCTGCAGAAGTGATAGTATAACTTGGAAGTAGTTTCAAGGTTTTTACATCATGGAGAGTTATATTTCCGGAACAAGAGAATATATATTAGTCATTATTAAAGTATGCACTATACTTTTAGACTAATTGGGATATAGTGTGGTGAAAGGATATTAATTACACGATAACATTGTCATTGAAGGGTATGGTCTACCATATGACTTTCCTATTCACTTGGGTGGTCATGATGCATTGCTAGACGCCACTCATGATCTATAAGTATGAATTGATTAATTAGTGAATTAATGATAAATTAAAAGTGTTTAATTTATCTAGCTCAATTAATGAGTTATAATTTATACTTATTGCCAACGTGAATGGAACCTAATGGGTCACACACATAAAGAACAAAATCTTTGGGTTAAAATGTAATAAAGATAAGTATGAGATACTTATGGGGTTAATTTATGAGATAAATTAACTTAAAGGACTTATTTATAAATATTCTAAGTCTTGCAGGAAATTTGTTTCCTAAAAGAAATAAAGTAACTAATTGGTTTCCTTATGGAATAGATTTCCTAAAGGAGAAGGATTAGCTTAAAGTAAGTTGCCTAAACCTACTTGGTTTCTAATTAGCTTTATTTCCTAAAAGACTAGAATACTTCCTCTATAAATAGGTTCATGCTTTGACTCTTGAATGATTGCAACACAAAAAAAGGAAAACTAGTGAGAGAAAAATAGAAAAAAAGACACGCCTCTTCCTCTCTCTCTTGGCGTCTCTCTCTCTCTCTCCTAAGGGTTAGGGTTTTTCTTCTTCTTGTGTTCTTAAATAATTCAAGGGAGCTAGCACTCAAAAGTCAAAGCAAGCAAGCCTATAAGGTTCCCAAAGAAGTTGTTCGTGTGGATATCGTTAGAGGCTCTACGCTTGGAGGGCTTTTCGTGGTAGATCAAACATCTTCTTCGAAGGATCTTTGCCTAGTAGCATAGAAATCTTCTGTGCTTAAGGTAATCTTCATGCAAACCCCCTTGTAAATCATATAGATATGTCAAAGAGATCCATGGTTAAGGTAATAAATTTTTATTTTTCCGCTGCGTTACCTATGCTATTACCTTACAGTGGTATCAGAGCCTTCTTTGATTATATCTATATGTTTTGTGTTTATTTAATTGTCATAAATATGGATGGTTTGTTCTTGACGATATTTGTCTCAAAATTGTTTTAGAAAAATCAAGAGTTTGATTTTTAAGAAAAGTTCTTGATTGTTTAAAAGTGTTTTAAATAATTAAGATAAGTTCTTAAGGTTGTTTTTATGGTTTCTAAATTGTTTTTGATGTGCTAAAAGGGTTTTAACATGTTATGATTCAAAAGAGTTTTGAAAAACGCTAAAGAATTTCAAAGATCGTATTTTCTGGACACAAACCGCGCGAAAACTCGCGCGCGTTTTGACTTGCGGTCAAAATCCCGTAACTTCTGTCCACAAACCGCGGATGAAAAAGCGCACGGTTTGTCGCGCGGGTTACAAACCGCGGATGAACCCGCGCACGTTTTGTCGCGCAGGTTGTAGGCAGAATCCTAGCGGGATTTTTCCTAAATTTTTGGAAAAACACGAATTTTGATAATTTCTCTGTTAAAACACTTTACAATTTTAATTGTTAAGATTTGGAGAGTTAAAATTTGAAAACCTATACCTTCTATAACTATATTTTTGAGACAAATAAATTTCAAGAGCATTAATCTAATTTATTTAGACCATATGATTTATGACTAGAATTAAATAAATCAATTTATTTAATTGTTAAATAGTATGATGGCATGGTGGATGATTATGGACTAGACCAATGTGATTGAATGGTTATTACTTCTTTTATGGTTGGCTTGTATTGGTTTTAATAAATAGGGCCTGCGAGTCCTTCCCTCTCTATTTTCTGATGTAATTCTCTTCTCACCTAAACTCCCCTCGAATGTAACTCGAGGTTTCTTGATCAATACTTGTAATGTACAAAGTATAGGTTAGGAATAGGTTTATTTTAAATTGTTTAGACTAGAATTACATATGTAATGTACAAGAAGATGGAGGTGGCACCAAGGAGCAACCAAGGAGGCGCATCAAGGAGTTGAGACGTCCCCTAGGAATTTTTAACCAAATATTTTCTTCAAGGCTCGAAGAAAATATTATTAGTTAAAGTCCATAATCATCCACGTTTATTATGCTTTTATTTTATATGATTGATATATTTTAATTGCATAATATGTTGAGACATTAATATTTAAACTAAAATCCCTCAATATCAAATATTAAGTCATCTATTTAAGTTGCCTTCCATTATTATAACAAAAACGATGAGTTCCTATTAAGGTTGACACGTTGGCCTCCGTCAAGGTCACCTTACTCGGAATATGTTTTTGTTATGAGATATGATCTCTGAATAATGGGTTTGACTTAACAAAAATTACATAACGAGTTTGGCCTCCGTCAATGTTATGATATTTTTTAGGCAAAGTTGGGTAATACATAAGATGTAATTTTCAAAGAGTTGATACCCAACTATCTAGGAGTCACAAGAGTTGTGATTGATAAAAAGTTATCTACCTAATCGAATTTATCTTTGGGGCATTGGCCTCCGTCAAACCCAAAGCTAATTAGATGGGATCCTAGCCCACTAGAAATCTCCAACAGATTTCCGAATCAATATCGAGGGTTATTGATTTGAAGTAAAATAGTGGGAGCAAACCAAATAAATTTACGAATCCACATTTTTGGTTTGCATATATAACATAAAACAAATACTTATTTTCTGTCTTTACTTTTTGTAGAATGTCTAACGTGAATTTGCGACCGATTCTTGACAACAAACTCAATGAAACCAACTTTGAGGATTGGAATATTAATTTGAGAATTGTTCTCAAACATGAAAAAATTGAGTATGTCCTCGATAAACCCATGCCACCTCCTCCACCCGCTACTGCATCACCTGAGGACATAGATGCATATGAGATGCACAAAGCCGACAATGATGCTGCAACATGTATCATGTTAGCTTCTATGACCCCGGCATTGCAAAAGCAACATCTTAAGATGGATGCTCCGTCCATGATTGTGCACTTAAAAGAAATGTTCGACGCACAAGCTAGGACCGAGAGGTATGAGACCTCAAGGGAGCTTTATCAATGCAAGATGGCAGAGGGAACTTCAGTGACTACCCATGTACTGAAGATGATCGGGCTGATTGAAAAGTTAGCTGATCTGGGACACGTCTCTGACAATGAGTTAAGTATTGACTTAATTCTTCAGTCCCTCCCTGAGAGCTATTCACAATTCATTCTGCACTTCAACATGCGAAAAGTTGAGTGCACGTTGACTGAATTGATGAACATGCTCAAGACTGCTGAGCCTAATCTTAAAAAGGAGAAGGGCACCGTTATGCTTGTCTCGGGCTCCAAGAAAAAGAAGCCCAATTCTGGGCTTAAGAAGTCCAAGAAGAAGAGAACTAAGCCTAAGGGTGGGGTTCAAGAAGGACAAACCCAAGGGCACATGCTTCCATTGCGGACAAGATGGGCATTGGAAGAGGAATTGCAAGGCCTACCTTGACTCTCTGAAGTCAAAGAAGCTTGGTGAAGCTTCAACCTCTGGTATGTTTATGATTGAGATTAATTTATCTACTAACCAAGACTCATGGGTATTAGATACCGGATCTGGATCTCATATTTGTAATAATATGCAGGGTCTTAAAGATAGTAGAACTCTAGCAAAGGGAGAGGTCAAGCTACGCGTGGGGAATGGAGCAAGAGTTGCTGCATTAGCCGTAGGAACCTATGTACTCTCTTTGCCTACTGGGCTTATTTTAGAATTAAGAAACTGTTATTTTGTTCCCGTACTTACAAAGAACATCATTTCTATCTCATTGTTAGATTTGGATGGATTTACCATCATTCAAAGGAATAAAAGTTGTTCTTTTTCACGTGATGGTATTACTTATGGTACTGGTACATTATTTAATGGTTTATATATTCTAGATGAAGAAAAGTCCATTCTCAACATAAACACCAAGAAACAAAAATTAGATATTGTTAACCAAACATACCTTTGGCATTGTAGACTTGGTCATGTAAATGAGAAACGCATATCCAAGTTACATAAAAATGGATACTTGGACTCATTTGATTATGAATCATTTGGGACATGTGAATCTTGTTTACTTGGCAAGATGACCAAGACACCTTTTACTGGAAAGGGTGAACGTGCCAGTGATCTTCTTGGGCTTATACATACTGATGTTTGTGGCCCAATGTCGATCCATGCTAGAGGTGGTTTCTCCTACTTCATCACTTTCACGGATGACCATTCTAGATATGGTTATGTGTTTCTAATGAAGCACAAATCCGAGGCTTTTGAAAAGTTCAAAGTCTTTAAAGCTGAAGTTGAGAAACAACTTGGCAAGAGTATCAAAACACTTAGATCTGATCGAGGTGGAGAATACTTAAGTCAAGAGTTCCAACAATATCTAGAGGAAAATGGGATTATTCCTCAATGGACTCCTCCATACACGCCACAACTAAATGGTGTGTCTGAAAGGAGAAATCGTACTCTATTAGATATGGTACGTTCTATGATGAGCCATGCATCACTTCCTAGTTCGTTTTGGGGATATGCCTTAGATTCCGCCTCCTATATACTCAACCGTGTTCCATCAAAATCTGTTGATACCACACCTTATGAGATTTGGTATGGTAAGAAACCAAATCTTAATCATTTAAAGGTTTGGGGTTGTTCTGCTTATGTGAAGCGGAACATGTCAGACAAGCTAGAGGCTAAGTCTGACAAATGCTTGTTTGTGGGATATCCTAGAGAGAGTCGTGGATATTACTTCTACAATCCCCTTGAACAAAAGGTGTTTGTTTCAAGACATGCTACTTTTCTAGAAAAATTGTTTATTCTTGAAAGAAGTAGTGGGGGTAAAGTAGAACTTGAAGAAATTCAAGAACCACAAAGTAGTCAACAGTTGGAACAAGAGCTTACGCCACATGTTGATGAGGCGCAGTCGGAAGCTCAAGTTACACAAGAACTTCGTAGATCTAGTAGAACACGTTATGCTCCTGAGAGATATGGATTTCTCATAAGTGAGAGCAATGATGTGTTAGTCATAGATGATGACGATCCTACTAGTTACGAAGAAGCTATGTCTAATGTAGACTCTTTGAAGTGGCGCGAAGCCATGAAATCCGAAATGGATTCCATGTACGAGAACAAGGTATGGACCTTGGTCGAGCCACCTGAAGGGATAAAACCTATAGGGTGCAAGTGGGTCTTTAAAAGAAAGACTGACATGGATGGTAACATTGTTACCTATAAAGCAAGGTTAGTGGCAAAAGGTTATAAACAAAGGCAAGGAATTGACTTTGAAGAAACTTTTTCGCCGGTAGCTATGCTTAAATCCATAAGGATTTTGCTTGCGATAGCTGCTTATTATGACTATGAGATTTGGCAAATGGATGTCAAGACTGCATTCCTTAACGGAAATTTGCAAGAGGATGTGTACATGACACAACCTGAGGGTTTTGACTCCATTGATAGTCATAAGGTATGTAAGCTACAAAAGTCCATTTATGGACTCAAGCAAGCTTCGAGGAGTTGGAACATTCGTTTTGATGAGACAATCAAAGAGTTTGGTTTTCTTAAGAACGAAGACGAGCCTTGTGTATACAAGAAGGTGAGTGGGAGCGCTGTCGTTTTCTTAATACTTTATGTGGATGACATACTGTTGATGGGAAACGACATACCTTTATTACAAACTATAAAGGTATGGCTGTCCAAAAGTTTCTCCATGAAAGATCTAGGAGAGGCAACCTATATTCTGGGAATTAGGATCTATAGAGATAGATCCAAGAGGTTGCTTGGTCTCAGTCAATCGACATACATAGACAAGATGCTAAAGAGGTTTAGCATGGAGCAATCGAAGAAGGGGTACTTACCTATGAGACATGGGATTACTCTTTCAAGAGACATGTGTCCTAAAACACCTGTCGAGATTGATAGCATGCAAAAGATTCCTTATGCCTCGGCAATAGGATCCATTATGTATGCTATGCTATGTACGAGACCCGACGTCTCCTATGCTCTAAGTGTTACGAGTAGATTCCAAGCTAACCCTGGTGAGGGTCACTGGGTAGCTGTCAAGAGTATTCTTAAGTACTTGAGAAGAACTAAAGAATTATTCTTGGTTTATGGAGGACACACTTTGGAAGTGTGTGGTTTCACTGATGCGAGTTTTCAGTCTGACAAGGATGATAGTAAGTCGCAGTCTGGATTTATATTCACGTTAAATGGTGGTGCTGTGAGCTGGAAGAGTTCGAAGCAAGAAACTACCGCTGATTCTACAACTGAAGCCGAGTACATTGCTGCTTCTGAAGCTGCAAAAGAGGCTGTTTGGATCAAAAAGTTCGTCACCGAGCTAGGAGTGGTTCCTTCCATTGTTGATCCTATACCTTTGTATTGTGACAACAATGGTGCCATCGCCCAAGCAAAGGAACCTAGGTCTCATCAACGATCCAAACATGTACTTAGGCGCTACCATCTTATTAGAGAAATAGTTGGTAGGAATGATGTAAAGATAGAAAAGGTTCCCACTGATGACAATATAGCTGATCATCTCACTAAGGCCTTGTCCCAGAAAAAGCATGATACTCATGTAAATGCTTTTGGCCTAAAACAAATGAGTGATTGGTTTTAGTGCAAGTGGGAGTTTGTTAGTGTATGCCCTAAAACCAAGATGGTTTAAGGTGTTTTTATATTTACACTTATTTATGTTATATTTATTCATGTGGTATTTTTCTTTATCATCTATACTTGTATTTCCATGTTACTTGTTTAATTGATAAAGTCCTTAGAATATTGATTGTGTATTAGAGATTGTAAGGGGTTACAATTATGAGACTCTAATACATAAAGTCATATTCTTAAATATCCCTAGTCATAGTATTAATGAGATTGGACATCATTAATACGGATAGACTAGCACATACTTTGCCTCTACTTATGGTAAGTAGTAGTTGATCTCATTGACTATGGTGTGCGTGACACTTAAGCTGGTATGTGGATGCTTGTTTGAGAACAAGTTCATTGGATTGATCCGCCAAGAGTTTCAACTATAGTGCCAATAGTTGAACTCTTAATGGCAATGGTGTAAGTGATCCTTTGACTTGAGATTACCATAGTATCTTGAGTGTGGATTGCTATACTTTGACTCTATTCCTCGGTGCCCGTAAAAGGGTAGCTCATAGGTTAGAGATTGGGTATAGTTTGAAGCATGGAAAGATAGTGAGTAATCAATATAGGATTCACCACTCCTTAATAGGAGAGTATATCCCTTAATGGCCACTTGTTGGAAATATTAACTCATAAATCTTCTGCAGAAGTGATAGTATAACTTGGAAGTAGTTTCAAGGTTATACATCATGGAGAGTTATATTTCTGGAACAAGAAAATATAAATTAGTCATTTAAAAGTATGCACTATACTTTTAGACTAATTGGGATATAGTGTGGTGAAAGGATATTAATTACACGATAACATTGTCATTGAAGGGTATGGTCTACCATATGACTTTCCTATTCACTTGGGTGGTCATGATGCATTGCTAGACGCCACTCATGATCTATAAGTATGAATTGATTAATTAGTGAATTAATGATAAATTAAAAGTGTTTAATTTATCTAGCTCAATTAATGAGTTATAATTTATACTTATTGCCAACGTGAATGGAACCTAATGGGTCACACACATAAAGAACAAAATCTTTGGGTTAAAATGTAATAAAGATAAGTATGAGATACTTATGGGGTTAATTTATGAGATAAATTAACTTAAAGGACTTATTTATAAATATTCTAAGTCTTGCAGGAAATTTGTTTCCTAAAAGAAATAAAGTAACTAATTGGTTTCCTTATGGAATAGATTTCCTAAAGGAGAAGGATTAGCTTAAAGTAAGTTGCCTAAACCTACTTGGTTTCTAATTAGCTTTATTTCCTAAAAGACTAGAATACTTCCTCTATAAATAGGTTCATGCTTTGACTCTTGAATGATTTGCAACACAAAAAAAGGAAAACTAGTGAGAGAAAAATAGAAAAAAAAGACACGCCTCTTCCTCTCTCTCTTGGCGTCTCTCTCTCTCTCTCTCCTAAGGGTTAGGGTTTTTCTTCTTCTTGTGTTCTTAAATAATTCAAGGGAGCTAGCACTCAAAAGTCAAAGCAAGCAAGCCTATAAGGTTCCCAAAGAAGTTGTTCGTGTGGATATCGTTAGAGGCTCTACGCTTGGAGGGCTTTTCGTGGTAGATCAAACATCTTCTTCGAAGGATCTTTGCCTAGTAGCATAGAAATCTTCTGTGCTTAAGGTAATCTTCATGCAAACCCCCTTGTAAATCATATAGATATGTCAAAGAGATCCATGGTTAAGGTAATAAATTTTTATTTTTCCGCTGCGTTACCTATGCTATTACCTTACAAAAAGGAATCTGGACTTCGTGTTAAGGATTCTGAATGGTACAAAAGGAAAATCCGATCTTAACTTGGAAGAGGTAGAAATCATGAACATTGACACCAAGACATCGGTCAGGGAGTTAAGTCAAAATGCACTTTTGCTCTGAAGATCTGCAAAATGTCAAGCCAATTTGGATATATGTTTGGACGATTCAAGCACAATAAAAGAACAAACATGCAAGGGATGCCACTTCAACCAATTCACAAGGGGAGTTTTATTGTTTCATGTCCACACTTTCTTAGTCACCTTTGGAATGTGTTGTATAAGTTATTATAAGATTAAAATAAGGTGATGTCACATGCTTGTAAATTATTACTCACAATCGTGATTTTTGTCTAATTCCCCTACTTGTTGAAATTACTTTATGTACTTTGGCAAATGCTTTCTCCAAGTACTAAGAAATGATTATTATGTGGTTTGGATTTTTGTTCTTATAGAAAATATATCATGTAAAGTGGTTGAAATTATGTCCAAAATTTTCCATGTTTGATGAAAATTTTCTTTTCTTTACTCGATTTCACCACGTTAAATATTGATTATGGTCAATTAGTGCATTCATGTAATATGCGATATGACATCTATTATGAGGGATTTTTATATTGCCTAAAAAAAAGGGAAGAAGAAAAGAAAAAGAAAGAAAAAAAAAGAAAAAGAAAGAAAAAGTATGACATAACATTTTTCTACTCTAATGGTTCTCGTGCTTAGTAACCGAGAGTCTTCATTCAAAAATGTCGACTTTCGCATCAAAAGGTACTTGAACTATGAGTAATGCATTGCAAATTTGAGTGAGTAACTAGGAGTCTTCATTTAATCAATGTTGATTCTTGTGTCAAAAGGCAGTTTTACTTCTCAAATACAGTTTTTGCTACTTACTTAGAAATTGAGGTGTTTAGTAACCGGGAACCTTCATAACCAATGTCGGTTTTCGCGTCAAAAGACATTCTCTTAGCTTGGGTGATTAGTTTGATATCAAAAATATCCCTCAAAGTGAAAATTGATGAAATTGATCATAGACATGTGATGTTCTCTGATTGATCATATGATTCATTTACTTGTGAAATTCAGTGAGGCGAAGAAATTATGTTGAAATTGCTCAATTGTGATATAATTCCTTTTGTTTTGCTTGATATTATGAGTATTAAAGGCAAAACAATAAATTGCATAATGTTTATTTACTTGGTCTTGAAGAAATGCATTTTAGAATGCACACGTGTGATTTCAATACTTGAATCATTAGTTGAGCTCGCATTTTTCAAATAGTTGAGAACAAACAATGATTCAAATGTGGGGGAATTGACAAATGTCAAAGTTATACTTCTGAGTTGTTCATTTAGTGTGAATTTGACTCATTTTGTGTATTTTCCATTCGAAGTTAGAATTTTGAGGCAGAAATAATTTTAACCAGATTGACACACGAGCTTTGGGATCTTTGCAGGGAAAGACTCTCAAGTTTGAATACTACCATTCATTCATTTCCTCTAAAGATGATAATATGAAAGGGCACTACAATTGAGTCAAGATGACAGTTGAAGATTCATAAGTGAGAAAGTCAGTATGTTGATATGGAATGCATTTGGAAGTTGGCGACTACAGTTTGTCGCGTCCTAAAAAAATCGTGAAGCAAAGTGGTACTAGGTCATTGACTGTCACGTCCGAAAAGACGGTTCGGTCTCGGTGACCCTTTCGAAAATAAAGGTTTTTAGAAAAAACCGTGCATGTGTGAGAAAAATCAAATTTTTAGTAAAAAAGTTTATTTTAAGAAAAATGGTATTTTAAAAGAAAACAAGGCCGAGACTAAAAGTGCGACAGATTTGGCCAAATAATTTTTGAAAAAGGGTTTTATTTTAAAAAAATGGAGTCGCCACTTGGTACTGAGTTAGGGTGTACCAAGTCACCGGAAAAAATCGTTTAAACAAAACAAAAAAAAAAGTGAAATTTTAAAAAAATTATTTAAAACCCTTTTTCGACTTCGGTCTACGAAAAATGAGAGAAAAGGGTCTGGGAGTCACATTTGAAGAAAGGGAAGGCAAAGGCTTGCGCCTAAGGCACCCTTTCAACCTAGCCGAGGCTGGTTGCGAGGTTTAATCAAGTTTTCCTAAGTTAACCCTAAGTTCTATCGCGTTTGGATGCATCTAAATGAATGCAAATCCTAAAAGCTAAATGTGAATATCGGGAGGGTCGGCATGTTCCGTTGAGACTTGGTCGGAATTATCGCATTAATTGCGAAACCCGAGTCGAGACCTCGAGGGAGTCACGAGTTTTTATGCAAAATGTGATGCAAAAAGAAAAGAAAATAATAATATATAGTAAGTGAAGAAACAAGGTGGGTATGCAACATGACAGGTACGGGGACTAATAACTCGTGACTGAATGTTTCTACTCACGGAGAGGGGAATGGCCTGTACGCCACCGCTTCCAGCGTGAGTAGACGACTATTTCTAGTCAAATCACAGAAATATCCTAATGTCTAAGTGAAATGTAACCTAGGTGTCATGTATTTTTTAGAAAATGTGTCAAAATAATAATAATAATAATAATAATAATAATAATAATAATAATAAATAATAATGATAGTAATAATAAAAACATGCCAAATAAAAAGAAGACTAGAAGTGTATGAAATGTGAGATGCACACGAATGCACCTGTAATACCCTAGAAATTCATGCCAAAACCATTTATTTTGTATTATGTTCATTAGAAAAAAAAAAAAAAAGAAGGGCCGAAATTAGTGGAGAAATAATAAGGAATGACTTTCTATTTTACTAGCATGTTGTACCCTTTCCTTTAAGAGTTGTACCTAGAATGTCTTGCAAGATTAAGTATAGGATAAATGACAAAATCCCTTTTAATGACTATTAGGCAAGTGTAGTCTTCCATAGTAAGAAAGTCAAGATTTACTTTGGTTTTGTCTTACTTTGATTGGTCAAACTTTTCCCAATTCTTTTCCATTTCTTTTCTTCTTCACTTAATCACTTTTTCTCTCTTTTTCTTTAGCTTGGCCGGTTCCTCTCTTCTCTCTTTTCTCTCCATTTTCTTTCATTTTCTTGGAGCTTTTACTTCCATTTGATCACTTTTTATCCATAGAAAGTGAATTAATCTTCCTCCTAAGCACAAATCTTGCCTTATTCAAGGTATTTCTCAAGAACTTCTCTTCTTATTTCAAGTATAAATTTGTAGTTTTGTAGCTTTTAAACCATGTCTTTAATGTTAAGTATGATTTATTTAAGCCATGAAATATGAAGTTTTATTCCATGAATAAGAGGTTAATGGACTTGTATGACTTGTAGATAGTGATTTAAACTTGAGATGGCATGATTTAGGTTTGATTTGGTCGAAGAACTTGGAGTAGTTTATGTGTTTTTGTGATAAATTTGGGTGAAATTGAAGTGAGTTTGATGTGAAATTGGTAGAACTACTTGAGATTGGGTTGTTTGGATGGTTTTCTTGCAGGTTAAAATTTTGGCTTAGTCCAATTATAGGGGAAGTGCTGCCGAAATTTCGGTAAAACCTAAGAAATAAAAGTGATTAGGCTATGATTTAAAGCTTTATAAGCTGTAATTTAGTGATTAGAACGTGCAAAAATTTTCGTAGATTAGCTATTAGTGAATTGAACCTTTCCGATCAAAACCCTAAAAGTTAGAAAAATCCTAACTTTGAAAACCCTAAACCCTAGGGTAAAACCCTAAACTCCAAAACCCTAGAAATTAAACCCTAGAAATACTTGAGGTATTTCTCAAATTTTCTTATCGAATTACTTAGATTTTTATCCGGTTTTTATACGACTATTTTCTTTTAAATTTCATGCTCTGGAAGTGAAACCCGACCGTATTACGAAATATTTTCTTAAGCACTTAAGGTGAGTGTCTTTATGTGTGCATGAGGCATGAAATATTTTGTCATACTTGAGAATGTTATATTATGAAAAATTATGTTATACTTGTAATTGTTATTTGATGACATGTGCTACTTGAGGAAAGATGTGTACTTTATCGCATCTATTCCGCAATGTGTTACACGCTTTCATTATCCAATGTGTTACTTGTGCATGAGACTTCCGTGACTAACTTCACCGTTACTTCACAAATAGTCAACCCAGACAGGCTCGGGAGGATATAAGGTGGTAGGTGTTTTAGGGCGTGTTGTTCTTTCCCTTTTGAGTTGTGAATCCTCAAAGAGGCCAACTCCGGATTGAACTTTCTCGCGTGTTGGCCCTCCAAGGTCGAGATTACTCCCTAGATGTGGTAGCCTGTACGGAGGTTATAAGGTGAACGGTGGTTAGGGCGTGCGTGATAATACTGGCATGTCCTTTGATAAAGACCTGAGTTACTATCTCGGTCCTAACATCATTGTTACATGAACTGTGACAGCCCCACCTTACCCAAAGGCGCACCAAATGGCTTAGCGGACTGTCTGCCTAGCTCTCGCCAGGACTCGAGTCGAGCACTTGCTCAATACGTACACATAATTAATGCAAAATAAAACACATTCATAAAGGGATATATTCATAAAATTCATTTGAAGTACAGGTATTACAAAAGGTTTTACGCACTAAAATTTACATAGCATGTACAAGAATAGCCTAAACAAGTGGACTATCGAAAGATACCAAACAAATCATGTACAATGTCCAAAATCAGCTTTTCCAGCTTTAGTATTTTGGGAAACCTGGTTAAAGAAAACAAATGAATGGGATGAGCTATAATAGCCCAGTGAGTGCCCAAGTCATGCAACCATACCAAGAAACCATTATTTTATGGTACAAAAATAATTGACAAGTTAAATAGACAGGTCATGAACAATTTAATTAACAAGTAGTCAATGGCGGATACAGGGCTCAACTACGGAAGCAAGCTTAGCCGCAGAAGGAGCAAGTACTGATCATGTAACCATGATGTTAGAACTGAGATAATAGCTCGGGTCTTTATCAAAGGTCATGCCAGTATTATCAAGCAAGAACCCTAACCACCATTCACCTTATAACCTCCGTACAGGCTACCACATCCAGGGAGAAATCTCAACCCTGGAGGGCCAACACGCAAGAAAGTTCAATCCGGAGTTGGCCTCTTTGAGGATTCACAACTCATAAGGGAAAGAACATCACGCCCTAAAACACCCAGCACCTTATATCCTCCCAAGCCTGTCCGGGTTGACTATCCGTGAAGTAACGGTGAAGTTAGTCACGGAAGTCTCATGCACAAGTAACACATTGGATAATGAAAGCGTGTAACACATTGCGGAATAGAAGTGATAAAGTACACCTCTTTCCTCAAGTAACACATGTCATAAAATAACAATTTCAAGTATAACATAATATTCCATAATTTAACATTCTCAAGTAGAACAAGCATTTCATGCATCATGCACACATAGAGACACTCACATGCACAAGTAAAAGGACACTCACCTGGATCGCTTAAGAAAATATTTCGTATAATGGTGGAGGTTCACTTTCGGATCCTGGAATTTACAAGAAATAATCTAGTGAAAACCCTAAGTAAATTAGCAAGAAAATTCAAGAAATAACCCAATTATTTCTAGGGCTTCATTCTAGGGTTTTAGTGTTTAGGGTTAATTTTTGGGTTTTCTTATTCTAGAAAATTCACTCAACCACATGTCACAAGCTCAAAACCACTATAAACTAGACTTAATTCGGAACATTTTCCACTCTGACACCGAATTTGGGTTCTAATTGCAACCTGATCAAATTACCACCTTAAACCCATTTTTTCTTGGGTAACTCATGCTTTCAAGTTTACCAAATAGGGGTATTCAACAGAACATAACTTCTAATTGATACGTCGTATGAGAAAAGTGATTATATGGATAGAAACTATATTTTAAGGGGTAAAACTTTTAGGAAGAGCACCATGTCAAATTCTAACAAAAACCATTCCAAAATCGGTCCACAACCTAGTGCTTCATTAACCCAATCTGCACAGGGTTGGTTTTCGCCCAAGTTCATGCCATTGCTGGGGTCATTTCACCAAGAACCAGGAAATTGTGATTACATGGTTTGAAAGTACGTTTCTAAGACTACAACTTTCGTGAAGATCATCAATTCAAATTCCAACTAGAACAAGTTCAAAATCAGCCCTCAATTTGGCTCATCATCAATACTGTTTACGCAGAATCTAATTTTCAGCCCAGTTTGCAAACTTTCTGCGATTAATACACAATGAACCACAGTGCAAGCTTTACACCGTTTGAAAGCCCTATGAATCTAGTTTATAAAACAACAAGAATCATTCGAATCCAAGTTATCTATACCAAGTTATGAAAGTTTTACTAAAACTGGTCCAGCATGACTGTTCAAGTGTTCTTAAGTTCAAGCTTAAATCTTCAAGTACTACTAACAAATACTTAGTATAAAACTTGAACAAAACTAAATAAAACTTGAAATTAATAGCAAAAGTTCATAGTACATACCTTGATCAAGCTTAGAAGGTTGTCTAGGAAGAAGAAAAACTAAATTTCTATGGTGAAATTTCTCTAATCTTGGAGAGAAAGCTTCAAGAAGTTGAGAGAAAAAATGAGAGGAAAGGAGAGAATAAGAGGGCCGGCCAAAGAAAATGAAAAAGAGAAAGAAGTAAGCTAGGGAAATAGAAAAGAAATAAAGAAAAAGATAAGGAAAAGAATAACCAATAATAACTTAACAAGAAGTAAGCTAGGGTTTAGACTTTTAAGACATTAGTGGTAAACTTGGATTAATTTAATTGGTGGAACCTTTTGATCTCTTTATCATCTAGAAATTAGTGAGCTATTTGCATAAATTTTAAAGCACAAATAAAAGAATAGAGAGGGGAAAGATCCGGCCAAGGGAGAAAGAAAATGGAAGGGAAATAGGTTAGGAAAAGAGAAAAGAAATAAAGAAAATAATGGAGAAGAGATTGACCAATTATAGCAAGACAAGAGTCATGTGAGTTGGTATGCTTTTAATGAAATGTTGGCTACTTGGTTAAATTTGATTAGTGAAAATATTGGTCACCTATCTCCTAGTAATTAGTAAACATTCTTGGCACAAATTTTAAAGCAAAAATGAAAGAAAAATAGGGAGAGAGGGCCGGATTTTGGAGAGAGAAAAAGCAAGGGAAATTAGTGAAATTTTAGGTCAAAATTGTGAACTAAAGCTCACTTAGTCAAAAGTCTTGAAAATGATAAAGTTAGTTAATCAAAATTAAACACTATTATAAACTAATGGTCCAATAAAATTAATCCAAAAATATAGTACTTAGATGTCCCACTTAATCATGGAAGAATCTCATTTTCTTAACCTAATTAACTTAAGTAATCTTCCAACTAATAAATCAAGATTAACACTAAACCTTAAATAAAAGAAATCTCCTTATAAAATGTATTTTCGGTTTTTCCTTTTCTTTTCTCTTCTCTCTTTTTTTTTCTACTACTAATAGACATAACATGAATCAAATGATTTTTGTATGAATTTCCAGGGGCGTCACATGAACAGTACTTGCTTCTCCTGCGGTTGAGCTTGCTCCCGTAGTTGGGCCCTGTATCCGCCATTGACTACTTGTTAATTAAATTGTTCATAACCTGTCTATTTACCTTGTCAATTATCTTGTTCCGTAAAATAATGAATTCCTGGCATGATCGCATTAATTGCGAAACCCGAGTCGAGACCTCGAGGGAGTCACCAGTTTTTATGCAAAATGTGATGCAAAAAGACGAAGAAAATAATAATATATAGTAAGTGAAGAAAGAAGGTGGGTATGCAACATGACAGGTGCAGGGGACTAATAACTCGTGACTGAATATTTCTACTCACGAAGGGGGGAACGGCCTGTACGCCACCGCTTCCCACGTGAGTAGACGACTATTTCTAGTCGAATCACACAAATGTCCTAATTTCTAAGTAAGATGCAATCTAAATGTCATGCATTTTAAAAATGTGTCAAAATAATAATAATAATATTAATAATAATAATAGTAATAATAAAATCATGCCAAAGTAGAAAGAAAACTAAAAAATGCGTGAAGTGGGATGTAAAATGTACACGAGTGCACCTAACACTAAAATGACCTAAGGGTCTAGTGTTGGGCTAGCTCGTTCTAAAAAATCCCACTAGCGTTGGACTAGCGGGAAAAGAAAGAAGCCACAACAAGCGTTGGACTAGTGTGGTGACAGAATACCATAAGTCATGAATTAAATATTAAAGCATGAATTAAAAGTAAATTAGACATATAAAAGCATATAAGATCACATAGGAGCACATAACACATAAACATAATATTCTAGATGTAAAAATCCTAAAGAAAGCGGTAAAACAAGTAAGCATGTGAGCACGCAAAAGCAAATAAACCCTAACTATTACACTGGGGGCTTGATTTACAATTTAAGGGGGGAAATTAAAAATGCCCTATCTATTAGACTTTCTATATAATTAAACAATTCTTGCTAAAAATATGAGAAAAAATAATCTAACTATTACATTAACTAGCTAAAGACAAAAGGTTATATTTTTCTTAAAATAATAAAAATTCAAAAATTAACTAAATTAAATACGTAAACATGCAAAAGTATGTAAAATAAGAAATAAACAAATAATAATAAAAATAATGCATAAAATCACATTGGAGCATATTGGAACACATAAAGAGGAATAAGAAGAAGTCGGGATACCTCTTTGGAAGACCCGGTACAAAGACTTAAAAAGATGAACAAACAAGTCAAGGTACCACAATATAAAGAAATAAATCATAAAATAAGAGAATATTGACAAATGGGGATAAAAATGTAAATTCTGGCAACCAAGGGGACTACAAACAAAATTCTATAAAACTAAAGGGGCAAAATTAAAATCACATAAGTCTAAAGGGGACAGAAATACAAAAATTAAAGTAAATTGGAGGGACAACAGCAAATTCATGCAAATATGGGGCAAATTGCAAACTATGGGACTTAATTGAAATGAACTAAAGGCCTGGAGGCAAATCTCTAAATAGCAGGGGACTTAATTGCACAGAATAGAAATCTTTGAGGGGTCTTTAATAATGCCCAAAGAAAACATACACTTAAACCTAAATAAATGAATTAATTTATTATAATCATAAACTTAAAATACTCAATATGTATTAAGCCTAAATCAACCCATTAAATTTGTGACAGCCCCACCTTACCCAGAGGCGCACCAAAGGGCTTAGCGGACTGCCTGCCTAGCTCTCGCCAGGACTCACTCAAGCACGCACTAGGAACATTCACGTACAGTTAACCCAAAATAGATTACATTCACATAGTTCAACTTAAGATACAAAAGTCACTAAAAGTTTACAGGCCATGTACTAAAAGTTTACATGTCCAAAATATACATATTATTTGCAATAGTAACCAACACAGCTTGGTTATCCAAAAATACAAGAACAAAATGTCTATTTTAATTAAACTCGCCATGCCCAGCTCTAAGCGTGAGAAATACCTGAGTAAAGAAAAACAAATGAAGGAATGAGCTATAATAGCCCAGTGAGTGCCCAAGTCATGCAGGCAGGCCAAAAATCCATTATTTCAGGAAAATAAAATAATTTAACAAGATATTTAATCAGCACATGAACAAATAAATAAACAATTAGTCAATGGCGGATATAGGGTTCAACTACGGGAGCAAGCTCGACCGCAGGAGAAACAAGTACCGATTATGTAAACAAGGCATTGGGACCGAGATAATAGCTCAGGTCCTTGCCAAGGGTCATATCGGTAATATCAAGCAAGACCCTAACCACCATACACCTTATAACCTCCGTACATGCTACCACATCCAGGGAGTAACCTCGACCTTGGAGGGCCAACACGCAAGAAAGTTCAATCCGGAGTTGGCCTCTTAGAGGATTCACAACTCACAAGGGAAAGAACATCACGCCCTAAAACACCCAGCACCTTATATCCTCCCACGCACGTTCAAGTTGACTATCCGTGAAGTAACGGTGAAGTTAGTCACGGAAGTCTCAAACACAAGTAACACATTTAATCATGAAAACAAGTAGCACATTGTGGAATAGATGCGATAAAGTACACATCTTTCCTCAAGTAGCACATTTTATCGCATAATATTTGCAATCATAGCATAATATTTACAAATGGAAATATCACGTTACATGCATCATGCACACATAAAGACACTCACCTGAAATGCCTACGAGAATATTTCGTAAAAAGGTCGGGTCTCGCTTTCGGGTCCTGAAATTTAAAAGAAATAATCTAATGAAAACTCGATTTAAACCCTAATTAACTTAGTAAGAAAATTCAAGAAATATCCCCCTTTTTTTTCTAGGGTTTTTGTTTTAGGGTTTAGGGTTAGGGTTTAGGGTTTCCATTCTAGGGTTTTCATTTTAGGGTTTTATTTTAGGGTTTTATTTAGGGTTTTCTAACAAAATTTTGGCATTATTTCCCCTTAAATTTCGGCCCTTCCAATCTTGGTTTTCCATCAAGATTTCAACCATCAAATCCATAATTCCACAAGTTCTACAACTTCCAAGTTCAATCCAAGTTCAAATTCAATCAAAATTCCACTAAATTTCAAGAATTCAACTCCAAGAATCTTCAACCAACAACATATACCCCATGAAATTTCAAGGTTTAAATGCCATTTACTACTCAATCTAACCAAGAAAACACTATCTCTAACAAGTAAGACTTCAATTCAAGCATAAATCTTCAAGTTAAAAATCATAAGAATTCAAGATTAAACTAGTACAAAAGACCAATTAAACTTGAAATTAATGGTTAAAGCTTGTAGTACATACCTTAAACAAGCCTAGAACTTTGCTTAGAAGGAAGGGAAGCTCACTTTCTATGGTGAATTTGCCCAAAGTTTGAAGAAAAAGCTCCAAGAAGTTGAGAGAAATATGAGAGGAAAAGAGAGAGAGCAAGGCCGGCCAAGAGAGAATGAAAAGGAGAAGGAAGTAGGCTAGGAAAATAGAAAAGAAATAATGAAAAAGATGGGAGAAAGAATAACCAATAAAAATATTACAAGAAGCAAGTTAGGGTTTAGGCTTTTTAGGCATTAGTTGTAAACTTGGTTTAATTTAATTGGTGACTTAAAAATATCTCTTTTCACCTAGTAGTTAGTAATATTATGACATAAATTTTAAAGCAAAAAGAGAAGAAAATAAGAAAAGGGAAATCCGGCCATGAGGGAGAGAAAAGAAGAGAGAAATTCGGCCAAGGAAGAAAAGAAAAGAAAGAAGAATTTTTCGGCCAAGGGAGAAGAAAAGAGAGAAGAAAAATATTCAGCCAAGAAAAGAAAATAAAGCAAGTGAATGAGTGAAATTTTTGAGAAAAATTGAGCTAAAGTTTAAGTAGTCAAAAACTAGAAAATAGTAATATAAGCTAGTTAAAATGAAACACTATGATAAACTAATGATCTAATGAATTTAATCCAAGTTTAATTCTTAGGTTTTCTACTCAATGAGGAAAGAAACTTAGTTAATTAACCTAATTAACTTAAGAAATCCTCCAACTAATAAATCAAGAGTTAATACTAGATTTCAAATGAAAGAATTTTCTTTTAAGTACATTTTAGGGTTTTCTCTCTTTTTTTTTCTACCATTATCATTATTATCTTGAGCTACTAGTAAACATACATGAATAAAATAGTTTCATATGAATTTCTAGGGTGTCACAAAATTAACTAAACTAATTTTAAATCAAAATCATAAAACTGATTAATCATTACTAAACTAAAAAAACAAGACAAACAAACAGATAAATAAACAAAACAAAATAAAATAAACACACAAAATTCCAAAATCCCCTAATTTGTTTTCTTTGTTTTCTTCTTTTCTTTTTTTTTTTCTATCTTCTTCACTCCTCTCTCCCTTGATCTCTCACTTTCCAGTTCTCTTCCATCTTATTTCTTTTCTTCCCTCTTTCTTCCATTCTTCTGTTCTTTTCTTTCTATTTCTCACTCGGCCTTTCACTCTCTGTTTTCTCGATTCCCAGCTCTCTCTCTGTGTTGTCTTCTTTCTACTGATTTTCTCTCTTTCCTTCTTTCCCTTCTCAGCTGTCTCTCTATTCTCTCCCTCTCTCTCTCTGTGTCCCTCTTCCCTCGTTGGTTCTCACTCTCTCTTCCCTCTATTTTGTGTGGTGTTGAGGCCGTTATTTGGCTATGGGGATAGAACGACGGTGATCTGGTGGTGAGTTGTTGAGGGGAGGCGACGGCAAAAGGGAGAGGGAGGAGAAGGTAAGTGGGTTCATGATGATGGAGGGACATCAGCTGCTTGTGGGACTTGGCATGGGCTGTTTTCTGAAGGCAATGAGGGGCTAATGGTGGAATTTGGGATTTTGTGGTTTGATTGTTGATGGCGATGGTGAAATTGGAGGGGAAATGATGGGTTGCGATGGACTTGATGGGGGTTTTTGAAGCTGCCTGATTGGTTTCGTACAATGGTGTGGTGGTAAGCTATAGGTGGTACGATGATGTGTTTCTGGTTATTTGCTTGGTTGAAATTGACTTATAATTGTTATGGCTATTTGAGTATTTTGTGTATTGTTCTTCTTGCAGGTACTGGGTGGTGATTTATTTGGAGGCTTTAGACAGTGGCTTTTGTTTGTATTTGTTATTGTGTGCAGATTAATAGTGTGTGGTGACAGTGTGCTCAGGTAGGAGCTTCATTAGGTGGTGTCGATGATGATTGGTGAGGCGTGGAGGAGACAAGGGATTGGGGTGGTTTGGTGTCAATTTGTGGAATTCTGGTAGTTATTTGTAATGACTGTGAGGGATTTTCTTGCTATTGATTTTCTTTGATGATTGTTGAACTACAGGTGGGTGGTATGGGCTAGCTAAGAGTGGATGTAGGCGGTTATGGTGGTATCTAGATTGGACTTTTAGTGGTAAATTTGGGTTACAATTGCTTTTGCAAATTGTTGGGAGGTGAATTGGAGGAAATACTATCTGTGGGGATTGATTTCGGTTGAGGCAGGTTGGTGAGAATCTGGTGGTGAGTGGGAAGTTGTGATGGGTGGAGAGACGATGGAGATAGAGTGGTGGTGTAGAGGAAGACGGTAGTGAATCCTTAATGAGTGGAGCTCCGGTGGAGGAAGGGAGAAGAGATGGTGGTGAGGCGATGAAAGAGGGAGGAGGAATGGTGGTGAGGCGGTGGAAATGAAAGAGAGAGAGAGAGGCGGTGAGGATAAAATTCCAAGAAACAAACAAGCAGAACAAAACCCATAAACCAAAATAGAAAACCAGAAAACAGAATAGAAAACCAAAAAACAGAACTGGAGATAAGCTCATAAACAACAAAAATAGAAAATAGAAACTAAATCTAAAAGGAATACTCAATTAAAATCCCAAACAATCAGATCCACAAAGATTATGGAAGAAAAATGAATCAAAACAAAAACAAAGAGGAGAACTTACCTGTTTAAGCTTCAAGATGGTCTGGTACTGTTCCGATGAACAGTAACTGAGGAAAAGAGGTGGCGGCTAGTGTGTGTGTTTTGTAGTGTATGTGTGTGTGTTTTAATCTTAAAAATCACAAAAGCAAAGTGTTTTAGGGTTTTCCATTTTTCTCCTTTCTTTTTCTGCTGATTAGAGAGAGTATTTATAGGTCACTTGTCTTGTTGGCCAAGAATGCTATAAAATAACGAAAATGTCACCGGTATTAAAAATGCTAATTTTATTAAAAAAATTATTTTTAACCCTAAAATTAAAAATTAATACAAGAAATATGACCGCAATCTCTAAATTTTCAAAAAGAATTCACAGTAGATTTCAAAAATAAAAACTAGAGATCAAAATTGATAGAAACGCGTTCGAGGTGTAAAATGACGATTTTGCCCCTAGACAACGAAAATGCACACAAAAAAATAGCTATTAACCCTGAAAAATTACCAAAAATTGCAAATAAGCTTAAAACACTAGAAAATACATTTTTGATTCAAAATTTGTGAAAAATGAATTTAATTTGTAAAATAACGATTTTGCCCTTGGGCAATGAAAATTACAGAAAAATAGTTTTTGTCTTCAAAAAATTATCAAAAATTACAAATAAGCTTAAAACACTAGAAAATGCATTTTTGACTCAAAATTTGTGAAAAATAAATTTAATTTGTAAAATAACGATTTTACCCTTGGGCAATGAAAATTCACAAAAAATAGTAATCATCCTCAGAAAATTATCAAAAATTACAAGTAAGCTTAAAACACTAGAAAATGCACTTTTGACTAAAATTGGTGAAAAAATGAATTTAATTTGTAAAATAACGATTTTGCCCTTGGCAATGAAAATTCACAAAAAATAGTAATCGTCTTCAGAAAATTATCAAAAATTACAAGTAAGCTTAAAACACTAGAAAATGCATTTTTGACTCAAAATTGGTAAAAATGAATTTAATTTGTAAAATGACGATTTTGCCCTTGGGTAATGAAAATTCACAGAAAAAATAGTAATCGTCTCTGAAAAAATCAAGAAAATTTAGAAACATGCTTAAAGAATTAGAAAAATGAATTTGGAACTTAAAATGAGCTAAACTGGTACTCGCGAGGCGAAATTACCATTTTGCCCTTATGTTGGTAAAATATAAAGAAGACCAATTAAATCCAGAAAAATCATTAAGAAATTAACAAATTCACATAAAAGTAAAAACTATGAATTTAAAACCTCCAAAAAGCTGATAGAAAAATATTCACAGATAAAATTACTATTTTGCTCCCCGAAATTATTAGTTTTGTTCCCCTTTTTTATTGATAAATTGGAATTTGACCCCTAAAGATATAAACATGCCTCCAATGTTTGAAAAATAAATGGTGTGTCAAAATTTGGTGTCTACAAGTAGTTCTTCCAAAGTCTTGTTATAAGAATATGACTTTGGTAACTACAAAACTTAAGAAAGAAAATCTACTCTAAATATTTACAAGGAGTGCTCCTCCTGTAACACCCTAGAAATTCATGCAAAAACCATTCATTTGTATTATGTTCACTTAGGAAAAAAAAAGATGGGGTGGCCGAATTTGTAGAAAGAAAAAAAAAAAAGAATGAGCATGTTGTACTTAGTTCCTTAAGAGTTGTACCTAGGAAATCTTGCAAGACTTATTGGAAGATAAATAACAAAAATTCTTTCTAATTAACTCATTGCCAAGTGTTGGGAAAGAAAGTCAAAAATTACTTTATCTTTGTCTTGTTTTAATTGGTCCATTTTTTTTCCAATTCTTTTCCATTTCTTTTCTTCTTTACTTACCCAATTTTTCTCTTCTTTTTCTTCTTGCTGGCCGGCTGCTTTCTTCCTCTTTTCTCTCCATTTTCTTTCAATTTTCTTGGATCTTTTACTTCCATTTACTCATTTTTCAACCATAGAAATTGAGTGGAACTTCCTCCTAAGCAACTATCTTGTCTACCTAGAGGTATTTCCCATGAATTTCTCTTCTAATTTCAAGTGTAAGATTATAGTTTTTAGCTCTTAAGTTATGTTTTTCTTGGTTAAGTAAGATTGATTTTGGTCATGAAAAGTGAAGTTTTATTCCATGAATGTGAAGCTTGTGAACTTGTATGCCTTGTAGATAGTATATTAAACTTGAAAAGTCATGATCTAGGTTTGATTTACTTGAAGAACTTGGAGTGGTTTATGTATTTTTGTGATGAATTTGAATGGAATTGAATTGAGTTTGATGTGAGATTAGTAGAACTACTTGAAATTGGGTTGTTGGACGTTTTCTTGCAGGTTTAAAAATTTTTGGGTTAGTCCGATTATAGGGGAAGTGCTGCCGAAATTTCGGTAAAACCTAGGAAATAAAAGTAATTAGGCTATGATTTAAGGCTTTATAAGCTGTAATTTAGTGATTTAAGCGTGCAGAAATTTTCGTAGATTAGCTATTAGTGAATTAAACCTTTCCGAGCAAAACCCTAGAATGTTAGAAAACCCTAATTTTGAAAACCCTAAACCCTAGGGTAAAACCCTAAGCTCCAAAACCCTAGAAATTAAACCCTAGAAAGACTTGGGGTATTTCTTGAATTTTCCTTATGAAATTTCTTAGATTTTAGTCAGGATTTTTATACGATTATTTCTCGTGAATTTCAGGATCCGGAAGTGAGACTCAACCTTACCGCGAAATCTTTTCTTAGACATTTCAGGTGAGTGTTCTTATGTGTGCATGATGCATGAAATGCCATGATCTACTTGATATTATTATTTGAAAAAATGTGTTACTTGAGAAAAGATGTGTACTTTATCGCATCTATTTCACAATGTGTTACATGCTTTCACTATTAAATGTGTTAGTTGTGCGTGAGACTACCGTGACTAACTTCACCGTTACTTCACGGTTAGTCAACCCTGACGTGACTTGGGAGGATATAAGGTGCTGGGTGTTTTAGGGCGTGATGTTCTTTCCTTAAATGAGTTGAATTCCTCTAAGAGGCCAACTCCGGATTGAACTTTCTTGCTTGTTGGCCCTTCCAAGGTTGAGATTACTCCCTGGAGGTGGTAGCTTGTTTGGAGGTTACAAGGTGATTGGTGGTTAGGGTACTTGCTTGTTTATACTGGTATGTTCCTTGACGAGGACCTGAGTTATTATCTCGGTCCGAATGTCTTGGTTACATGTTCAGTGCTTGCTACTTCTGCGGTTGAGCTTGCTCCCGTAGTTGAGCCCCGTATCCGCCAGTGACTACTTGTTAATTAAATTGTTCACAAATTGTTTATTTACTCGTTAAATATTTTATCGAACAAAAATTTTATTTTACTGGTATGGTTGCATGACTTGAGCACTCACTGGGCTATTTTAGCTCATCCCATTTATTTGTTTTCTTTAACCAGGTTTCCAAAACTACTAAAGCTGGAAAAGCTGATTTGGACCTAGTAAATATTTTGTTTATTGTGTTTTGATAGCCTAAATGTGTAGGCTTTTATTGTAAATATTATTATATTTTTGGGATGTAAAACTCTTGTAATATTTACACTTTTAAGTAAATATTTTGAATGTATTTAGTTATGATTGCATTTTATTTCGAGTTAAGTACGCTTGGATGTTTGAGCGAGTGCGTGTTTGAGTCCTGGCGAGAGCTAGGCAGGCAGTCCGCTAAGCCCTTTGGTGCGCCTCTGGGTAAGGTGGGGCTGTCACAGGTGGTATCAGAGCTTAGGATTTAATCCTGTCGCTAGTGCTAGACTTGCTTGGGTGTCGGGTAGGAAATTTGGGTCGAGTCGGTTACTCTTGGGCCTGATCACCCTGAGTGTGAGAGATAAGATCCGAATTTCCGCACCCAGACGCTATTATGGATATGCTTGAGCATGGGTTTAGGTTACTTTAAGCTTGATATTTGAGTGTAATATTTAAGTATTAATTATTATTAAGTATTTTTGGGCTAGACCTAATTGATTAATTATTTAAATATGTAGGTATGACGGACGAGGGTCGAGGTGAGGCGTCCGAGGTACGAGACTTGACGGTGATACCCTCGAGGTATCAGGGACCGAGATGTAGACCCGTAGCTCGCTATCGCCATCAGCTGGGACATCCTTACTTGTGCTTTTCACCTGCCCGCCGGATCCGACCGCCTTGCAGATGCTGGAGGTTGTACTCCTATCCCGATTATGTGGTAGTCCCACTGATCGAGGAGAATAGGAGTTTCGCTCGCACTACAGCTGCTGCCCAGGCGAGCGTCCGCAGTTTGAGAGACGAGGTGGGCCGCCAGGCTCACCAGATTGGGGAGCTGGAGGAGGAGCTTATGAGAGAGAGACAGAGGACTTTAGCGTTGACTCAGCAGCTCCGGAGATCTCGTGAGCGATTGACTCGTATAGCTGGGCATGTCCGGGATGGTTTAGGTCAGGTCCTTCATGAGTGCGTGCATACCCTTGAGCGCGTGGTGGGAGAGGCACGAGGTGAGGAGGAGATTCCCGCTGGACCTGGACCGGTAGTGCCTGCATCCCCGGAGATCGGGGAGGGTCCTGAGGAGGAGTCATCGGAGGATTCTGCTAGTTCCGTAGGGAACTAGACTAGGGGTTTAGTTTTTGGCTAGGAGCTCATTGATATGAGCCCTGTTGGATCCGTACAGTTAGCATCGATCCTTAGATAGGAGTATGTACGAAAGTTTGTATTTATTTTGTTATGCTTGTAGTTGTGATATATTTTGGCATGTAAAACTTTTGGATCTATGTATATCATGTTATGTTCTCTACGTGAGACTTTTGACATGTATAAATTGAATGACATGTATATATATGTGACTTTATTTGACATGATATTTGCTTTCTTTGTCTTATTCATTAAGTGGTGCATTTTATATGCTTTGTTAATTATTACATGGATCTCGAAATAACTAGTTAATATTATTTTAGAATATTAAGCGATGGCAAGTAGAGGAAGAGGTCGACCTCGTCGACAAGATCCCGAGGAGGGCAACGCGTCGGGCTGAAAACCCAAATCCTGGGGCTGACCCAATGATCGCCGTGTTAAATCGTATGACCGATGTTTTGACCCAGCTGGGAAATCGGCAAAACCCAGGAATGGAAGTTGGCAACCCGTATAGAAATCCAATAATCGGAGAAGATGTTGCCTTAGAGAGATTCCAAAAATTTAATCCTCCCTAAGTTTAATGGCAGCCCAAACCCGGAGATCGCCGAGAAATGGTTGGAAGACATCGAGAAAATTTTCACCGCCTTAAGATACACCGATGAAAGGCAGGTGACTTTTGCTATATTTCAACTAGAAGGAGCTGCCACACCCTGGTGGAATTTGATAAATACTAAGTGGGAACGTTACCAGACCCCAAGAACTTGGGTCAATTTCACCCGGGAGTTCAAAGAAAAATATATTCCTGCCCGAGTACAAGAGAAGCGGGAGGATGAATTTTTGAGGTTGAGACAAGGACTGATGAGTGTGGCGGAATATGAAGCCCAATTTACCAAATTGTCACGATACGCACCTGAGCTAGTAGCCACGGACAGACGGAGGAGAAGACGGTTCATCCAAGGGTTAAATTTGGAAATTCAAGAGGCCCTTGCCGCTGCTACTATGGAAACTTATGAGGCTGCGGTCGAGAAAGCACAGCAAGTGGAGGAAACTAAATCATTGGTTAGAACTTTTCAAGCCAAGAAACGTGGAAATGCCAGTGATTCCCGTCCATCACCCGGAAGTGCCCCAGCCCCTAAAGCGGGAAGGGGAGCTGGTGGGGCAAGAGTTTGGCAGGGCACTCAACCTGGCAGGGCAAGAGGAGCGCCAATGGGAAGGACGCCGCAAAGAAGTGAACGGAAGGAGGATACCCGGAAGGGAACCCAAGCATCAGTTGCTCCAGTGGTATGTGGGTATTGTGGTAAGGATGGTCACCTTGAAGATGCCTGTTGGAGAAAGAATCGGAAATGTTTACTTTGCGGTAGTGGTGAGCATCAAATCAGTCACTGTCCGAAGCAAGCAACCAGTGGATCGAGAGTACCTCAACCTGGGCACAGTGGTCAAGCTAAGGAGAGTGGGAATAAGAGGAAAGTGCCAGCTCGAGTCTATGCCTTAGACAAGCGCGATGCACGGGAGTCGTCGGCGGTTATTGAAGGTACGATTCTTGTTTTCAACTATCTCGCTAAATTATTAGTAGATCCTGGCTCTACTCATTCATTTGTGAATTCCCAATTTATGACTACTGTTGAAGTACAACCTGTTAGATTGCCTTATGAATTTGAAGTGAGGACGCCTACTGGGGATCATTGTTTGACTACCAACCTTATTTATACAAATTGTGAACTCTGGGTAGGAAAGAGAAAAATTTTAGCGGACCTCATAGCGTTGCCTATTCAGGGTTATGATATAATTTTAGGCATGGATTGTTTAACCCGGTATAGTGCTCAATTAAATTGTGGAACGAAAGTAGTGGATTTTAATATACCGGGAGAGCCTATTTTAAGGTTGGATGTACAGAAAACCCTAGCTTCTTCAAACCTTCTTTCTGCCATGCAAGCTAGGAAATTGATGTTTAGAGGGGCAGTGGGATACCTAGGCATACTTAATTAATACCCCTGGGGATAAAGTTAGGCTTGAAGATGTACCCGTGGTACGAGAGTTTTCTGATGTTTTTCCAGAGGAATTAAGCTCTCTACCCCCTGAACGAGAAGTGGAATTTGGCATAGAATTGGTGCCAGGAGTTTCGCCAATTTCTAAAACTCCGTATCGCATGTCTCCTGCGGAACTCGGAGAGCTTAAGATTCAACTTCAAGATTTGTTGGAGAGGGGATTTATTAGGCCCAGTATTTCACCATGGGGAGCTCCAGTGCTCTTTGTAAAGAAGAAAGATGGTACCCTTAGGCTTTGTATTGACTATCGAGGATTAAACAACGTCACCATCAAGAATAAGTATCCTTTACCTCACATCGATGAATTGTTCGATCAATTGGAGGGAGCGGTAGTATTTTCCAAAATAGACCTTAGGCAAGGATACTACCAGTTAAAAATTAAGGAAGAAGACGTGCCCAAAACTGCTTTTAATTCTCGATATGGTCACTATGAATTTGTGGTGATGCCATTTGGATTGACTAATGCCCCGGCGGCCTTTATGGATTTGATGCATAGGGTTTTTAGGCCATACTTGGATCAATTTGTGGTAATATTTATTGATGATATTTTAATATTTTCCAAGTCTCACAAGGGGCATGAGCAACATTTGAAGATTGTACTGCAAGTTTTAAGAGACAACAGGTTGTATGCCAAATTTAGCAAGTGTGAATTTTGGAGAGACCGAGTAGCCTTTTTAGGCCATGTCATTTCTGGGGAAGGAATAGCAGTAGATCCCTCAAAAGTGGAAGCTGTGGTTAGTTGGAAACGACCTGAGAATCCAACTGAAGTCCGTAGTTTCTTGGGTTTAGCTGGATATTATCGGCGATTTATTCAGGATTTTTCAAAGATAGCCACACCACTCACTGCTTTGACTCAAAAGAATGCTAAGTTTAATTGGGATGGACGGTGTGAGCAAAGTTTCATTGAGCTTAAGAAGCGATTAACATCAGCTCCGGTATTAGCATTGCCAAGTGGCAAGGAGACTTTTAGTGTGTACACAGATGCTTCACGGGAAGGTCTGGGATGTGTATTAATGCAAGGGAAACAAGTAATTGCCTATGCTTCCCGTAAGTTGAAACCTCACGAAAAGAATTATCCCACACATGATTTGGAGTTAGCAGCCGTGGTATTTGCTCTCAAGAAATGGAGGCATTATTTGTATGGAGTCACTTTTGAGGTGTATACAGATCATAAGAGCCTAAAATATTTATTTTCTCAAAAGGAACTGAATTTGCGGCAGCGCAGATGGGTGGAGTTATTGGAAGATTATGACTGTACTATTAATTATCATCCGGGTAAAGCCAATGTTGTCGCAGACGCTCTAAGTAGAAAGGTGCAAGTGGCTAGTTTGGCCATCCGTGAGTGGAGATTGTTAGAGCAAGTGAGTGAAAGCAACCCACGGATAGTTGGCTCAAAGGTGATTTGCGGGAATATAAGTGTTAAATCTGAATTGTTGAGGCAAATTAAAGAAGCTCAAGGTAGAGATCCTACGTTACAAAAGCGGATAGAGAAAGCCAGAGCAGGGATCTTACCTGAATATAATGTTGGACCGGAAGGCTTGTTGAGGTTCCGAAGCCGAATCTTTATACCAGGAAATGAAGAGTTGAAAAGAATGATTTTGGATGAAGCTCACCGTTCCAGATACACGGTGCACCCAGGCAGTACAAAGATGTATCAAGACCTGAAGAAACTCTATTGTTGGGATAATATGAAGAGAGAGATAGCACAGTATGTTCAAACTTGTCCTACGTGTCAGCAGGTAAAAGCTGAACACCAGAGACCGTCAGGACTGTTACAACCCTTGGAAATCCCAGAGTGGAAGTGGGAACTTATTACTATGGACTTTGTTTCTGGTCTACCGAGAACCCAAAGAGGGCATGATGCGATTTGGGTGATTGTTGATCGACTAACCAAATCTGCCCATTTTCTGCCTATGAATATGACTTATCCTTTGGAGAAACTTGCTCGAATGTTTATTGATGAAGTGGTAAGGCTCCATGGAATTCCTGTGAGTATTGTCTCGGACCGAGATCCTCGGTTTACTTCCCGATTATGGAGACAAATGCACGAAGCCTTGGGAACAAAGTTGAATTTCAGCACGGCTTATCATCCCCAAACTGATGGACAGTCTGAACGAGTGATCCAGATTTTGGAGGATATGCTACGGGCAAGCGTGATGGATTTTGGTAGTGGTTGGGATCAACATGTGACTTTGATAGAATTCGCCTACAATAACAGCTATCAATCCTCTATCCAGATGGCTCCGTTCGAGGCGTTGTATGGAAGGAGATGCAGAACACCTGGCTACTGGGATGAAGTGGGTGAACGAAGAGTATTAGGTCCGGAAAAGGTACCGTGGATAGAAGAAGCCTATGAGAAGGTCAAGCTAATTCAGCAACGAATCCAGACTGCACAAGACCGCCAGAAGAGTTATGCTGACCATCGAAGGAAGGAGCTGGAATTTGAAGTGGGAGATAGAGTGTTCCTCAAAATCTCTCCATTTAAAGGAGGAATTAAATTTGGGAAGAGGAAGAAACTTCAACCAAGATACGTGGGACCATTTAAAATCGTTAAGCGTGTCGGTAACGTTGCCTACCAATTGGAATTACCGTCACAATTGGCCAAACTGCACAATGTCTTCCATGTATCTGTCTTGAAAAAGTACCACCCGGACCCACAACATGTACTTCAACCAGATGAAATTGAATTTGACGAGACTTTAGCCTATGAAGAGCAATCCAGTTCGCATCCTAGATCGGAAGGTGAAAGAGCTGAGAAATAAACAAATTCCACTTGTCAAAATTCTCTGGAAGCATCACGAACTCGAAGAAGCCACTTGGGAAACTAGAGGAAGAGATGCGGCGAAGTTATCCCCGACTCTTCGAAAATCCAGGTAGAATTTCGAGGACGAAATTCTTTTAAGGGGGGAGGATGTAACACCCTAGAAATTCATGCAAAAACCATTCATTTGTATTATGTTCATTAGGAAAAAAAAAATGGGGTGGCCGAATTTGTAGAAAAAAAAAAAAGAATGAGCATGTTGTACTTAGTTCCTTAAGAGTTGTACCTAGGAAATCTTGCAAGACTTATTGGAAGATAAATAACAAAAATTCTTTCTAATTAACCATTGCCAAGTGTTGGGAAGAAAGTCAAGATTACTTTATCTTTGTCTTGTTTTGATTGGTCCATTTTTTTTCCAATTCTTTTCCATTTCTTTTCTTCTTTACTTACCCAATTTTCTCTCTTCTTTTCTTCTTGCTGGCCGGCTGCTTCCTTCCTCTTTTCTCTCCATTTTCTTTCAATTTTCTTGGATCTTTTACTTCCATTTACTCATTTTTCAACCATAGAAATTGAGTGGAACTTCCTCCTAAGCAACTATCTTGTCTACCTAGAGGTATTTCCCATGAATTTCTCTTCTAATTTCAAGTGTAAGATTATAGTTTTTAGCTCTTAAGTTATGTTTTTCTTGGTTAAGTAAGATTGATTTTGGTCATGAAAAGTGAAGTTTTATTCCATGAATGTGAAGCTTGTGAACTTGTATGCCTTGTAGATAGTATATTAAACTTGAAAAGTCATGATCTAGGTTTGATTTACTTGAAGAACTTGGAGTGGTTTATGTATTTTTGTGATGAATTTGAATGGAATTGAATTGAGTTTGATGTGAGATTAGTAGAACTACTTGAAATTGGGTTGTTGGACGTTTTCTTGCAGGTTTAAAAATTTTTGGGTTAGTCCGATTATAGGGGAAGTGCTGCCGAAATTTCGGTAAAACCTAGGAAATAAAAGTAATTAGGCTATGATTTAAGGCTTTATAAGCTGTAATTTAGTGATTTAAGCGTGCAGAAATTTTCGTAGATTAGCTATTAGTGAATTAAACCTTTCCGAGCAAAACCCTAGAATGTTAGAAAACCCTAATTTTGAAAACCCTAAACCCTAGGGTAAAACCCTAAGCTCCAAAACCCTAGAAATTAAACCCTAGAAAGACTTGGGGTATTTCTTGAATTTTCTTATGAAATTTCTTAGATTTTAGTCAGGATTTTTATACGATTATTTCTCGTGAATTTCAGGATCCGGAAGTGAGACTCAACCTTACCGCGAAATCTTTTCTTAGGACATTTCAGGTGAGTGTTCTTATGTGTGCATGATGCATGAAATGCCATGATCTACTTGATATTATTATTTGAAAAAATGTGTTACTTGAGAAAAGATGTGTACTTTATCGCATCTATTTCACAATGTGTTACATGCTTTCACTATTAAATGTGTTAGTTGTGCGTGAGACTACCGTGACTAACTTCACCGTTACTTCACGGTTAGTCAACCCTGACGTGACTTGGGAGGATATAAGGTGCTGGGTGTTTTAGGGCGTGATGTTCTTTCCTTAAATGAGTTGAATTCCTCTAAGAGGCCAACTCCGGATTGAACTTTCTTGCTTGTTGGCCCTTCCAAGGTTGAGATTACTCCCTGGAGGTGGTAGCTTGTTTGGAGGTTACAAGGTGAGTGGTGGTTAGGGTACTTGCTTGTTTATACTGGTATGTTCCTTGACGAGGACCTGAGTTATTATCTCGGTCCGAATGTCTTGGTTACATGTTCAGTGCTTGCTACTTCTGCGGTTGAGCTTGCTCCCGTAGTTGAGCTGTAACACCCTAGAAATTCATGCCAAAACCATTTATTTTGTATTATGTTCATTAGAAAAAAAAAAAAAAAAGGGGGCCGAAATTAGTGAGAAGAAATAAGGAATTGATTTTCTATTTTACTAGCATGTTGTACCATTTCCTTTAGGAGTTGTACCTTATAAGTCTTGCAAGATTAAGGGTAAGATAAATGAGAAAAATCTCTTCTAATTACTCTTAGCCAATGTGTAGTCTTCCATTGTTAAGAAAGTCAAGATTTCTTTGGTTTTGTCTTGCTTTGATTGGTCAAATTTTTTTTCCAATTCTTTTCCATTTCTTTTCTTCCTACTTACCCAATTTTTCTCTTCTTTTTTCTTCTTGCTGGCCGGCTGCTCTTTCTCCATTTTTCTCTCCATTTTCTTTCATTTTCTTGGAGCTTTTCCTTCCATTTAATCATTTTTCATCTATAGAAATTAAGTTGATCTTCCTCCTAAGCAAAGATCTTGCCTTAATAAAGGTATTTCCCAAGAACTTTTCATCTTATTTCAAGTATAAAGATCATAGTTTTATAGTTTATAAGACATGTTTTGATTGTTAAGTATGATTGATTTTGGCCATGAATATGAAGTTTTATTCCATGAATATGAGATTTATGGACTTGTATGACTTGTAGATAGTGATTTAAACTTGAAATTACATTATTTAAGTTTGATTTGGTTGAAGATTTAAGCTTGAATTATGGACTTGTATGACTTGTAGATAGTGATTTAAACTTGAAATGACATGATTTAAGTTTGATTTGGTTGAAGATTTAAGCTTGAACTTAAGAACACTTAAACAGTCATGTTGGACCAGTTTTAGTAAAACTTTCATAACTTGGTGTAGATAACTTGGATTCGAATGATTCTTGTTGTTTTAGAAACTAGATTCATAGGGCTTTAAAATGGTATAAAGCTTGCATGGTGGTTGCATTGTGTATTAATCGCAGAAAGCTTGCAAAGTTGGCTGAAAATTCGGTTCTGCGTAAACAGTTTTGATGAAGAGCCAACTTGGGGGCTGATTTTGAAACCTGTTCTAGTTGGAATTTTAAGTGATGATCTTCATGAAAGTTGTAGCCCTATAAACGTACTTTCAAACCATGTAATCATAATTCCCTGGTTCTTGGTGGATTGACCCCAGAAATGGCACGAAGTTGGCTGAAAACCAACCCTGTGCAGATTTGGGTGATGATTCTTGGAGTAGGGATTTTGAATTTGAGTGGAATCTTGATTGAATTTGGGTTTAAATTGAATATAAAAGTTGTAGAACTTGTTGAAATTGGGTTGTTGGATGTTTTCTTGCAGATTTTAAATTTTTGGGTTAGTCCGGTTATAGGGGAAGTGCTGCCGAAATTTCGGTAAAACCTAGGAAATAAATGTGATTAGGCTATGATTTAAGACTTTATAAGCTATAATTTAGTGATTTAAGTGTGCAAAAAATTTTTTGTAGATTAGCTATTAGTGAATTAAACCTTTCCGAGCAAAACCCTAGAAACTTAAACCTAGAAAGACTTGGGTATTTCTTGAATTTCCTTATGAAATTTCTTAGATTTTAGTCAGGATTTTTATACGATTATTTCCTCGTGAATTTCAGGATCTGAAGTGAATCGCAATCATTTTACGAAATCTTTTCTTAGGCTTCAGGTGAGTGTTCCCTCACTTGTGCTTATGAGCGTTTCTTCATATATGCATGATGCATGTCCAAATGTGATTTTATTTGTATTTGATACTCGTGACATGTCTCAATGTAGTATGTGAGTGTCCTTATGTGTGTACGATGCATGAAATGTAATGTCATACTTGAGAAATGTTAAATCATGAAATGTTACGTTAAATTTGTACTTGTTATTTTATGACCTATGTTACTTGAGGAAAGATGTGTACTTTATCGCATCTATTCCGCAATGTGTTAAATGCATTCACTATCAATGTGTTACTTGTGTTTGCGACTTCCGTGGTTAACTTCATTGTTTTCCACGGTTAGTCAAATTGGGTGAGATTGGGTGAGATATAAGGTGCTGGGCGATATTCGGTGCTTGTTAATGTTCAGTATCTGAGTAAAGTCCTCGAAGAGGCTAACTCATGATTGAACTTGAATCCTTGGGTGAGAATGGGGTGATATATGGTGCTGGAGAATATAGGTGCTTGATATTCTTTCCGATAAGAGTTTCATTCCTCAAAGAGGGTAACTCCGGATTGAATTTTACGAGTATTCTGGACCTGAGCTTGCTTCTGCAGTGAGCCCGTATCCGCCATTGACTATATGATACTTCATCTTGTGTGTTTCTTATGTCATGAACTTGTTAATTATTGTCGTTAAATGTTACCCGTTTATTGGTATGCTGCTTGTCTTGGACACTCACTGGGCTATTATAGCTCATCCCGTTCATTTGTTTTTCCTTAACCAGGTTTTCCCAAAATACTAAAGCTGGAAAGCTGCTTTTGGATATAGTAAATGTTGTGTTTCATGTATTGTGATAGCCTAAATGTGTAGGCTTTTATTGTAAATATTATTTATATTTTGTGATGTAAAACTCTTGTGATATTTATACTTTCAAGCAAATCCTATGCATGTATTTAATATGAGTGTATTTTATTTTGCTTTATTTTAAGTTAAGTACGCTCGGATACTTGTGTGAGTGCGTGATTCGAGACCTGGCGAGAGCTAGGCAGGCAGTCCGCTAAGCCCTTTGGTGCGCCTCTGGGTAAGGTGGGGCTGCTACATGAGCCCCATATCCGCCAGTGACTACTTGTTAATTAAATTGTTCACAAATTGTTTATTTACTCGTTAAATATTTTATCGAAAAAAAATTTTATTTTACTGGTATGGTTGCATGACTTGAGCACTCACTGGGCTATTTTAGCTCATCCCATTTATTTATTTTCTTTAACTAGGTTTCCAAAACTACTAAAGCTGGAAAAGCTGACTTGGACCTAGTAAATATTTTGTTTATTGTGTTTTGATAGCCTAAATGTGTAGGATTTTATTGTAAATATTATTATATTTTTGGGATGTAAAACTCTTGTAATATTTACACTTTTAAGTAAATATTTTGAATGTATATAGTTATGATTGCATTTTATTTCAAGTTAAGTACGCTTGGATGTTTGAGCGAGTGCGTGTTTGAGTCCTGGCAAGAGCTAGGCAGGCAGTCCGCTAAGCCCTTTGGTGCGCCTCTGGGTAAGGTGGGGCTATCACACTTTGTGTTGTTTACTGTACATAATTTGTTTTACATTATTGCATGTGAAGCATTTTCTAACCAATTCATGTTTTGAAAAATTTGACATTTGCTTTGTTTACATTTGAAATAAAATCAAAGGCAATCTTAAATTTATCAGAAGTCAGAGTCATAAATGGATAGAAAGATTATATGGAAATTTTAGTGTGTAAAACCTTTTGTAATACTTGTACTTCAAATGGATTTTATGAGTACATTTCTTTAAGAATGTGTTTTATTTTGCATTAATTACGTGTACGTATTGAGCGAGTGTGTGATTCGATCCCTGGCGAGAGGTAGGCAGGCAGTCCGCTAAGCCCTTTGGTGCGCCTTTGGGTAAGGTGGGGCTGTCACAGAAAGAACGAAGAAGAGAAATAGAGAAATTAGAAAGGAGAGAAGAGAAATAAGGAAACGGGAAAAGAAAAAAAGAAGAGGAAAACAAGGAGAGAAATAGAAGAAGAAATCAGATGAGCATGGGTGGCAAAGAAAGGAATGAAACCAAAAAAAAAAAAAAAAAAAGAAGAAGAAGAAGATAAAAGAGGGATGGGGAGTTTTTATTTTCTGGTCTTATTTTTGCCTATATTTTTGTCTCAGTTTTGGTTAATTTGTTTTATCAACCGGTCTATTTAACTTGTAATTTAGTTATTTAGCTTAGACAATTGAGTCATTTTAGCTATTTGAATTAGTTAATTAATCATGTTTTGTTTTATTTTTTTTTAAAGGGTAAGTGTTTACATCTTAGTTTTTTTGAGTTTTCAGTAACCTTAAGTGTGTCCCTAAATTTTTTTAGTGCAATTAAGCTCTTGAAAATGACAGATTGCCCCCTTATTTAATTTTAATTTGCAATTGTGCCTCCCATGTTTACTTGAAGTTGTTATTTATCCCCTAGATTTGTTTGAATTTGCTTTCAAGCCCTTAATTCAATAGAATTTGCATTTTTGCCCCCCTGGTTGGTTAGAATTTTATGTTTTTTATGATTTATTGCTTTAAATAGTTGTACCTTGACTTATTTGTTCAATTTGATAGCACAAAGTACGGGGTCTTCAAGAGGTATCTCTATTCCTCGTTGATTTTTCTCTTGTATGCTCCAATGTGATTTTATGCATTATTTTTATTATTATTTGTTTATTTCTTATTTTACATACTTGTTGCGTATTTACGTATTTAATTTATTTAATTTTGAATTTTTTTTATTATTTTGGAAAAATATAATATTTTGTATTTAGCTAGTCAATGTAATAGTCAGATTATTTTTTCTCATATTTTAGCGAAAATTGTGTAATTAGATAGAAAGTGTAATAGATAGGGTATTGTTAATTTCCCCCCTTTTAAATTGTAAATTAAGCCCCTGGTGTAATAGTTAGAGTTTATTTGCTTTTACATGCTTATGTGCTTATTTGTTATACTGCTTTCATTAGGATTTTGCATCTAGATATTATGCTTATGTGTTATGTGCTCCTACTTGACTTTATATGTCTTTATATGTTTAATTTGCTTTTAATTCACGCTTTACTATTTTATTCATATCTTATGTTATTCCGTCACCACACTAGTCCAACGCTAGTTGTGGCTTCTCGTTTTCCCGCTAGTCCAACGCTAGTGGGGAATTACTAAAAAGGGCTAGTCCAATGCTAGACCCTTAGGGCATCTTAGTGTTAGGTGCATCCATGTGCATTTTACATCTCACTTCACACATTTTTTAGTTTTCTTTCCATTTGGCATGATTTTTATTATTATTCTTATTATTATTATTATTTTGACACATTTTTAAAATGCATGACTTCTAGGATGCATTTCACTTAGACTTTAGGACATTTGTGTGATCCGACTAGAAATAGTCGCCTACTCGTGTGTGAAGCGGTGATGTACATACCATTCCCCCCTCCGTGAGTAGAAACATTCAGTCACGAGTTATTAGTCCCCCGTACCCGTCATGTTGCATACCCACCTTGTTTCTTCACTTACTATATATTATTATTTTCTTTTCTTTTTGCATCACATTTTGCATTAAAACTCGTGACTCCCCCGAGGTCTCGACTCGGGTTTCGAATTAATGCGATAAGTCCGACAAAGTCTCGACGGAACATGACGACCCTCCCGATATTCACCTTTAGATTTAGGATTTGCATTCATATAGATACATTCGAACGTGATAAAATTAAGGGTTAAATTAGGAAAATTTGATTAAACCTCGCAACTAGCCTCGGCTAGGTTGAAAGGGTGCCTTAGGTGCAAGCCTTTGCCTTCCCTTTCTTCAAATGTGACTCCCAAACCTTTTTCTCTCGTTTTTCATAGATTGGAGTCGAAAAAGGGTTTTTAAAATATTTTTCTAAAATTTTTATTTTTGTCTTGTTAAATGATTTTTCGGGTGACTTGGTACACCCTAACTCAGTACCAATTGGCGACTCCATTTTTCAAAATAAAACCCTTTTTCAAAATTAGTTGGCCAAAATTGTTGCACTTTTTCGGCCCGGCCTTATTTTTATTATTTTTCTTAAATAACACTTTTTCAATAAAATCTCAATTTTTCACACACGTGCATAGTTTTTTCCAAAATTTGTTTTTCAAAAGGGGTCACCAGACCTAACCGTCTTTTCGGGACGCAACAGTCACGATCCCACTAGTACCTTTTGCTCACGATTTTTTAGGACACGACAATGTTATGTGCTCTTATATGTCTTTATATGTTTATTTGCTTTCAATTTATGTTTTATTATTTTCATTCATGTTTATTAGTTCTTATTATTCCGTCACCACACTAGTCCAATGCTAATTGTGGCTTTATCGTTTTCCCGTTAGTCCAACGCCAGTGGGAATCTCTAGAAAGGCTAATCCAATGCTAGACCCTTAGGGCATTTTAGTGCTAGGTGCACTCGTGTGTATTTCATATCATTTCACACACTTATTTTTTAGGAAAGTTTCATTTTTGCATGATTTGTATATATATTTTATTGTCTATTATCTATTTTTGACAAAAATTCAGTGCATGACATTTAGGTTGCATTTTCACTTAGAATTTTGGTCATTTTGTGTGACTTAACTAGAAATAGTCGCCTACTCACGTGGGAAGCGGTGGCGTACATGCCATTCCCCCTCCATGAGTAGGAACATTCAGTCACTAGTTATTAGTCCCCCGTACCCGTTATGTTGCATTCCCACTTTCTTCGACCACTTATTATCTATATTACTATTTTTCTTTTCTTTTTGCATAGACACTCGTGATTTCCTCGAGATCTCGACTTGGATTTGGCAATTAATGCGATAAATCCGACCAAGCCTCGACGGAACATCTCGACCCTCTTGACACCACACTGATTTTGGACTTGTATTCATATAAACACATCCAAAACGCGATAGAACTCAAGGTTAATTTAGGAAATTTTGATTAAACCTCACAACTAGTCTCGGCTAGGTAGAAAGGGTGCCTTAGGCACAAGCCTTTGCCTTCCCTTTCTTCAAATGTGACTCTCGAACCTTTTTCTCTCGTTTTTCGTAGACTAGAGTCGAAAAAGGGTTTTTGAATACTTTTCTAAAAATTTTTTTTTTGTTTTGCTAAACTATTTTTCGGGTGACTTGGTACACCATAACTCGATATTAAGTGGCAACTCCATTTTCAAAATAAAACCCTTTTTCAAAATTAGTTGGCTAAAACTGTCGCACTTTTAGCCCTGGCCTTATCTTTATCTTAAAATGCCATTTTTTCAAAAAAAAAAATATTTTTCACTAAAAAAAATCAATTTTTTTACATGCGCACAATTTTCCCAAAAGTTTTTCTTTTCAAAAAGGGTCACTGGATCAGACTGCCTTTTCATGACATGATAGTCTCGATCCCACCGTGCTCATCGATTTCAGATGCGACATCTTCCCCATCATTGATCCAATGATTAAGTCTATGTTCTAGAATATTAGGAGAGTTTCAAAGTCTTCAAATTTTAAAGGTTGAAGAAACTGGTTAGGATTCATAATATCCAACTTTTAATGATTTGTGAGCCAAAATTAAACATTGAGCACCTGGAGTGGATCAAACTGCGACTGAATTTTGAATATGCTTTGTCTACTTCATGTGGGTCATTGTGGTTATTCTATAATTCTCTTTTTCGTTGTTCAGTGATGTATCAAAGTGCGCAGCATCTAACGTGTTCAGTGGAGCATTACCCATTGTCTTCTTACTTTGTGCTGTCCATGGTTCATGCAAAGTGTTCTTTGCATGAGCATATGGAATTGTGGGAAGCTTTAGCTTCGGAAAGATAAAATGGTATTCCTTGGATTTTATGTGGTGAATTTAATCTAGTAGTAGACTCTTCTGAAAAACGTGATGGAAGGCCTTTTATGACTTCTGAGACTATTGATTTTTTATCTTTTTTGTCTGCAAATGGGTTATTTATACAGGTTTTTCTGGTTCAAGGTTCACGTGGTGTAATAATCGTCAAGGTAGGGGGAGAATATGGAAGCGTCTTGATAGATTATGTGTTAATCTTGAATGTACTGAGCAGTTACAGGTTTCTGTCACTCATTTGGCGAGAGCCCCTTCAAATCACTCTCCTTTGCTTATTTCTACTACTACTCGTCTAGACAATAAATCGAGACCTTTTCGATTTCTAGATGCATGGACTTGTCATGAGGATTTTCTTAATGTGGTAAGGTCTTCTTGGGAGCAGGAGGAGGTTGGTGATCCAATGATGGCTTTATTAGTTAAATTGCGCAAGTTGAAGATGGCTCTCAAGTAATGGAGTCGTTATCAATTTGGTGATATTTTCAATAATGTAAAAAAGGCAGAGAGAGTTAGAAGTTGCTGAACTCAGAGTGGAGGAAGATGATTCTCCAGAAGCATTGGAGTTGATGGGCCAAGCTAGAGCTACTCTTCAATATCACCTATTTGTTGAAGAACTTTTTCGGAAGCAGAAAGCTAAGGTAAAGTGGCTACAAGACGGGGATCGTAATACAAAATTTTTTCACTCGGTGGTCAAACAATGAAGAGCTCAATAGTTGATCATATTAAAATGGAGAATGGTTAGTAGATTGAGTCTGATGATTAGATTGGATAAGAGGCTGAGCGTTACTTTCAATCATTATTTGCAGCTGACATTTCACCTCCCTCTGATGCTCTGATTGAGGTAATTCCTTCTTTGATAACTCCGGAAGAAAATCATTCTTTGAGTGCAATTCCTTCTACTAAGGAAGTGAAAAATACAATTTTCTCAATGGATGGAAATAGTGCAACTGGTCCTAATGGATTCTCGGGTAAATTCTTCACCACAGCTTGGGATATTATCAGTTAGGATGTATACAATGTGGTTCTTGGATTTTTTTGTGGTTTGGAGATCCCACAAAGTTTCATAGCTATGTCTATTGTGCTCATTCCAAAATTGTAGCACCCTCAAGATTTCTCTCAATTCCGACCTATTCGTGTTTGCAATTTCATTAATAAGGTGTTATCCAAGGTCCTTTCTAATAGGTTGGCAGTGTTACTTCCCAAGCATATCTCCCCGAAACAATGTGGTTTTGTTCAAGGTAGGTTAAACTCTGAAAATTTTCTGCTTGCTCAAGAAATCATTATGGGTATTGGAAGAAGGTTAGAGGTGGGAATGTGGCTTTAAAACTCAATATGGCAAAAGCCTATGATCGAGTGTCTTGGTTATATCTGATTAAGGTCCTTAGGGCCTTTGGTTTTGGAGAACTGTTTATCGACATGATTTGGAGACTAATTTCAAATTCTTGGTTCTCTGTTCCTCTCAATGGGTTGTCTCATGGTTTCTTCAAATCCACTCGTGGCCTACGATAGGGAGATCCTCTATCCCCAGCTTTATTTATTTTGGGTGCTGAGGTATTGTCTCGAAGCCTGAATAAATTATTTAGTTCTCAGCCTTCTATGTGTTTCTCCATGCCTAAAGGTTGTCCAATTGTGTCTCACTTGGCATATGCTGATGATATCTTGATCTTTTGTAATGCTTCCAATATTTCATTAAGGAGATTGATGAAACTGTTGGAGGAGTATCAACTAGTCTCTGGCCAAAAAATAAACTCTGACAAAAGTTGTTTTTTGGTACACCAGAGTTTGTCTCTTTCTAGAAGATCATCTATTGGACACATTACTAGGTTCTCCGCCAAGAGCTTTCGTGTAAGATACTTAGGTTGCCCTTTGTATGCAAGCAAAAGAAAATCTGTGTTCTTTAATGATATTTCTCAAGCTATCATTGCAAAAATTCTATCTTGATAGAATCGTTTATTATCCAGTGGGGGAAGGATTATTCTTATTAAACATGTATTGTCATCAATTCCTACACATTTTCTTGCAGCGGCCAATCCTCCTAAAGGGGTCCTTCGATTGACTGATAAGATCATGGCTAATTTTCTTTGGGGAATTTTGAGGATAAGCGAAAATTTCATTGGATACAGTGGCAAGATCTTTGTCTACCTTTTGCCTAAGGGGGTGTTGAGTTTCGTTCTCTCATTGATGTTTATGAGGTATTTTCCTTCAAATTATGGTGGTTATTCTGGATGGGCTATTCCCCCTGGGCTAGATTTTTACAGGCCAAATATTGTCAAAACTTGCGTCTGAACCAAGTGAGAATCTCACCATTGGATTATTTAACTTGGAAAAGGATGATTAAGGTGAGAGATATGGCTGAATAGCACATCATTTGGAGACTTAAAGATGGAAGTTCTAGTTTTTATTTTGATAATTGGATAGGCTCAGGTATATTGGCTTTGTGTATGGAACCCACGCATGGTTTTGTGGTGGCTGATTTCGGTGATAATGGTGGTTGGGATGTGGAATCTCTACGTAAGTTTTGTGATCCTCATGTGGTTTCTGAGATAGTGACCTTGCGTCCTCCTTCTTCTCTAAATCCTGATAATATGGTGTGGGATTTGAATACAAATGGCAAGTTTTCAATTTCCTCGGTGTTCCAATTGGTTAGGAAGCAAAGCGGGATTTCCTTTATATGTGGTAAGTTAAGGAGTCCAAGCATCCCAATTAAAACATCTTTCTTCATGCTGCGGCTCATTCAAGGTAAATTGCCTTTGGATATTCCTTTGCATTCCTTTGGTGTTATTGGGCCTTCTAGGTGTGAATGTTGTGAATTTTCTCAGGAAGAATCCATTGATCATCTTTTTTGCATGGGTGAATTGGCTATGAGATTATGGGGATATTTTTCTACTGAGTGTGATGTTTTACATTCTTATAGCTCCATTCGGCCTCTCCTTGCATCTTGGTGGTTTAAAGGTTCAAAAAATCCTTATTTGCCCTTTGTTCATCAAGTCCTACCTTCGATGGTTTGTTGGAATATTTGGAAGTGGAGAAACATAGCTAGATTCCAAGGAAAAAAATGTGGGTTTGTATCCTTGGTATCACTAATTTCATTTGAGGTTCAGGCCATGTTTAGTATTCGTTTTAAGGATGTGGCAGTCAATAAAGATTCTTGGGTTTCTTTTATATAGTCAATTAAACGAATACAAAGGTCTCACAGTTTCAAAATTGTTAAATGGATTGATCCGCCATTATTGGAATTGAAATTGAACACTAATGGATGTTGTAGAGGTACTCCCGGTCTATGTGGTGGGGGAGGCATTTTGAGAGACTCTGAAGGGAAGTTGGTTTTTGCTTTTTCCTATTTTTTGGGTAAGGGTACTAGCTTAAAAGCTGAGGTAAAGGCTCTGATATTTAGGGCAAGGATGTGAAGGCCGATAATACTAGTGGTTACATTAGTTGATTATATACTTTCTAAGGTTGATCAAGGCGTTCACAGTGAACAAATTATTTAAGTGTAACTACTAAAATTATTACTCTTGCAAATCATAAGTCAAAGAGGTGACAATGTGGTTAACTTGTAAAAAATCCCCATTGTTCATATCTAAATAATTGCTTTTACATTTTCTAAGGTTAATTTACATAATATTAATAATACTTCAGCTGACAAAATAGAGTATTTAGAGTTAGCACACTTGAAACCATAAAACCCATAAATGATAGTGCAACATGCATTAGTTATGAACAAAATATGTATTACATACACATAATTATTTGAATGGCATAATTAAACACTTAGATAATATTTAATTACATCAAAGAAACAAAGCAGAAAAAAAAATAGAACAACAAAGAAAAACCAAGCTAAGACCCGGCTGGACAGGTTGGAAACTAAGCTGGTAGAAGGTGGCAAGTTGGGGAGAATTTGGGGAAATTAGTAAGTGATTCATGCACTCCCTTAAGCTGATCACATGAGAGACTATCGTAGTTGGTTAAGTTAGTAGCTAGGAGAATAGCAAAGATGAGAGAATAGAAACTAGGTGAAGAAGGAAACCAAAAGAAACAAACAGGCTGTCTGAGAAATTGGAGCGGTAGGAGAAAGATTGAAGGAAATTAAGAGAATCAGTTGTAAAGGTAAGATTTTCTTGGGCTTCTTGAGTTTTATTATAATTTAACACATGCTTAACTGGTGAGTTGAACTTGAAAATTTTGCTGGAAATCTCAGAAGTTGATGTTAAAGTAAATGAACATTAAAGAAACCCATGTAACGGGCAGTCTAGACTGACTTCGAGAAAATGATCACAACTTGGTGTAAGAACCTTCAAATTAGGTGATTCTTGCTGTTTTAAAAACTATATTCAGAAGGCTTTCTATGGGTATGAATATCTTGGCTTGGTTTAAAAGGTATAAACCGTAAGATGTTTCTAAAATTGACTAAAAAACCAGCTGTGCACAGGATGGGGTGTGATAGTGTCTGAATTTTAGTGAGGTTTTGATTGTGGTCTGATCAAGATCAGGACAAGACTTCTTCATAAAACTTGTTTTATATTGAATCTAGTTTACAAGAGTGTAAATTTTATAAATTTTCATTGAGTATATTTTGAGATATGATGAATTGAATGAACTGTGGTTGAAGAACTCGTGATGCAGTCTTGCTGGACCAGTTTCAGTAAATTAGTCATAACTTTGTGTAGGAAACTTGGATTTGGATGATTCTTGTTGTTTTCGAAACTAGATTCATAGGTTTTTAAATGGATTAAGGCTTATGTCCTGATTTCCTGTGGAGTGATACCAGAATTCGTGCAAATTTGACTGAAAAATCAAATCTGTGCAAACAGGGTTGTTGACGGGCTAAATTGTGTGCTGGTTTTGAACCTATTCTTGTTGGAATTTGTGTAGGTGTTCTCCATAGATATTGTAGCTCTTCAAATGTAATTTGCAACCATGTAATCTTTAACTCCTGATCCTTAGTGAGTTGAATCCAGAATTTGATGAAAATGGGCTGGAGTGTGAACCCTGCAGAGCAGGGTTGACGATGCACAAGATTGTGACCCAATTTTGACCCGGTTCTTGTTAGAATTTGAATTTGGTTTCTTCACAAAATTTGTAGTCCTTGAAACCTAGTTTCTAACCATATAAATTTTGAAGCAAAGTGAGTTTTATACAGAAATTTATGCTCAATTGAATTCACGTACTTGGAATGACTAAAAGCAAAATATTGACAGTAAATGAACTACTTTGTAATTGGAATCCAATTGGGATATGATTGGAATTAGATCTTGCTTTCGTTATGAAAAGCACTCCAAACTAAGTCTAGTTTGCAAGAGTATTGAATTTGGGAAACTTGGTTAAGTAGAAATTGAGTTAGATTTCTCAAATGGAAAATCCATAATTTTTATAATTTGTTCATTCACCTTGATTTGATAGGTAACTATATTGCCTTGAATTGATAGGTGATTCAGGTGATCCTAGTGGCAAGCATTTGAAGAACCTATAAACTTTGACATACCTGTGAGTGTCCTAAAATTATTTTTACATATGAAATACTCTTTTATTAAAGTATGTGTCTTGTTATCGATACTTTAAATCAAATGGTATTCTGAAAATTTCAAGACTTATTGTGAATGTCTACACTCCTTTCGTATTTACGAACTGCTGTTTTACAAGAATATATGGTTTAATACTGGTATTTGAAAATGAACGATGTTTTGAAAATTATATGATTCAATATGAACTACTTGTGCTCTACAGGGATATGTGACTATTGTTTATTTATACGGCTCTTATTTACAACTACATGAGAACTGTCATTGTTATTGCCAAGCAAGTGTCCTTAAATTTAATTTTACTTACAAGTTACGATTTTGTAATCATGTGATTTGTTTATTTAATGCCCCTTGCTTTTACGGGAGATTCGTAGGCTTGGGGAGGTATGGCATGTATTGGCTAGGTTATTTGGTACCCCTTGCTTTTACGGGAGATTCGTAGGCTTGGGGATGTGTGGTGGTATAATGACTTGGTTATTTGGTACCCCTTGCTTTTACGGGAGATTCGTAGGCTTGGGGATATATGATGGGTATTGAATCATTTACTTTGTACCCTTGCTTTTGACGGGAGATTCATAGGCTTGGGTAGGTGTGGTGTGTATCGGCTTAGTTACTTGGTATCCCTTGCTTTTGCAGGAGATTCGTAGGCTTGGGGACATGTGACATGTAATGACTTATTTACTTGGTATCCCTTGCTTTTACGGAGATTCATAGGCTTGGGGTGTATATCGTGAATTCACTTGCATATATCTTTTGATCTCTTTCTTGATTAAAATAAATTCTTATTGTGAACTTTTCTAATAGTTTTAAAGTGGACCTCACTGGGCATAAAGCTCATCCCATGTTTCATTTTCTTTTCTTTACAGGTGTTTAACGACAGGAAAAAGATAATGAAATAAAGAGAAGTTTTTCTTTAGTTAGCATTAGCTATACGATGGATGTAAATTGAGGCTAAGTGGCTCAAACGTTGTAATTAGTTTTTGAATTTTTTTGAATCTGTATGTAACTTTTAGTGTTTGATTATATTTTGAGCATATAACTACTTGTACTTGAGTCCTAGTGTGAGCCAGACAGGCGTCCCGATCAGGATTATAGAGTAAGACTTGGTTGGGACGTCACAAAGGACATGTATTTCTCTTGGCTTTACAAGATTTCATGTTGAATGTGATTCACAAGTGCTTATTTCAATTTTGGTAAGGCAAGTTTCTCCTCCTGGGGCTTTTGACTTAGAATTTGATGAATTGCAGCAATTTACTCCTAATTTTCTGTCCTATAAACGTATATATCGTGAAGCAAATAAAGTAGCAGATGTATTGTCAAAGAAGGGATGTGACAACATATCGAACTCTATAATTTTTCGGGAAGAAGATTGCCAAGACTAGCTCGAGGGGAAGCAAGGGTTAATAGATTAGGACTCCCATCAATTGGAAAATGTGACCATTAATATGGTTTTTATTTTTATTTTTTGTAAAGAAGTTTTTCATTTGCTTTATTTCAACCGTATTCCTTGAGGTAAGGTTTATACCCCCCTCACTTTTAACTATCTTAATAAAACTTTGGAGTGGCACCCATCCCCGTGAACGGGGTTAGCCAAAAAAAAATATTATTAAAAGCCAATAAACATATAAAAACACATGAAAACACAGAGGAGCACGTAACATGTAGGCATAATATCTAGATGCAAAATCCTAAGAAAAGCAGTAAAATATATAATCACATATGTGACACCCTAGAAATTCATGCCAAAACCATTTATTTTGTATTATGTTCATTAGAAAAAAAAAAAGGGCCGAAATTAGTGGAAAAAAATAATAAGGAATGATTTTCTATTTTACTAGCATGTTGTACCATTACCTTTAAGATTTGTACCTAGAATGTCTTGCAAGATTTAAGTATAGGATAAATAATAAAAATTTCTTCTAATGACCCTTAGCCAAGTGTAGTCTTCCATGGTAAGAAAGTCAAAATTTACTTTGCCTTTGTCTTGCTTTGATTGGTCCAAGTATTACCCAAACTTTCTCTAATTCTTTTCTTCTTTACTTAGTTAATTTTTCTCTCTTTCTTTCTTCTTTGGCCGGTTCTTCTCTTCCCTCTTTTCTCTCCATTTTCTTTCATTTTCTGGGAGCTTTTACTTCCATTTGATCACTTTTCATCCATAGAAATTAAGTTGATCTTCCTCCTAAGCAACAATCTTGTCTTACTAAAGGTATTTCCCAAGAACTTTTCATCTTATTTCAAGTATAAAGATCATAGTTTTCTAGCTTTTAAGTCATGTCTTTATGGTTAAGTGTGATTTATTTTAGCCATGAAATATCAAGTTTTATTCCATGAATGTGAGGCTTATGGACTTGTATGACTTGTAGATAGTGATTTAAACTTGAGATGGCATGATTTAGGTTTGATTTGGTTGAAGAAACTTGGAGTAGTTTAGGTATTTTTGTGATGAATTTGGGTGAAATTGAAGTGAGTTTGATGTGAAATTGGTAGAACTACTTGAGATTGGGTTGCTTGGATGTTTTTCTTGCAGGTTAAAAATTTTGGGTTAGTCTGATTATAGGGGAAGTGCTGCCAAAATTTCGGTAAAACTTAAGAAGTAAAAGTGATTAGGCCATGATTTAAAACTTTATAAGCTGTAATTTAGTGATTAGAACGTGCAGAAATTTTCATAGATTAGCTATTAGTGAATTGAACCTTTCCGATCGAAACCCTAAAAATTAGAAAAACCCTAACTTCGATAACCCTAAACCCTAGGGCAAAACCCTAAACTCCAAAACCCTAGAAATTAAACCCTATAAATACTTGAGGTATTTCTTGAATTTTCTTATCGAATTTCTTAGATTTTAGTCTGGTTTTTATACGACTATTTTCTTTTGAATTTCAGGCTCCGGAAGTGAAACCCGACCGTATTACGAAATATTTTCTTAAGCACTTAAGGTGAGTGTCTTTATGTGTGCATGAGGCATGAAATATTTTGTCATACTTGAGAATGTTATATTATGAAAATTTATGTTATACTTGTAATTGTTATTTGATGACATGTGCTACTTGAGGAAAGATGTGTACTTTATCGCATCTATTCCGCGATGTGTTACACGCTTTCATTATCCAATGTGTTACTTGTGCATGAGACTTCCGTGACTAACTTCACCGTTACTTCACGGATAGTCAACCCAGGCAGGCTTGGGAGGATATAAGGTGCTGCGTGTTTTAGGGCGTGATGTTCTTTCCCTTTTGAGTTGTGAATCCTCAAAGAGGCCAACTCCGGATTGAACTTTCTCGCGTGTTGGCCCTCCAAGGTCAAGATTACTCCCTGGATGTGGTAGCATGTACGGAGGTTATAAGGTGAACGGTGGTTAGGGTGTGCGTGATAATACTGGCATGTCCTTTGATAAAGACCTGAGTTATTATCTCGGTCCTAACATCATGGTTACATGAACAGTACTTGCTTCTCCTGCAGTTGAGCTTGCTCCCATAGTTGGGCCCTGTATCCACCATTGACTACTTGTTAATTAAATTATTCATAACCTGTCTATTTACCTTGTCAATTATCTTGTTCCATAAAATAATGAATTCCTGGTATGATTGCATGAGTTGGGCACTCACTGGGCTATTATAGCTCATCCCGTTCGTTTGTTTTCTTTAACCAGGTTTTCCAAAACACTAAAGCTGGAAAAGCTGCTTTTGGATATAGTAAATGTTTTGTTCATGTATTTTGATAGCCTAACTGTGTAGGCTTTCATTGTAAATAATATGTATATTTTGATATGTAAACTTTTTGTAATTCTTGTACTTTCGAATGAATTAAATGAATGTATTTCATTATGAATGTATTTTATTTGAGTTAAGTATGGTTGGATGTTTCGAGTGAGTGCTTGTTTGAGTCCTGGCGAGAGCCAGGCAGGCAGTCCGCTAAGCCCTTTGGTGCGCCTCTGGGTAAGGTGGGGCTGTCACAACATAAGCACACAAAAGCATATAAGCCCTAACTATTACATCGAAGGATTAACTACAATTTTTAGGGGGAACAAATAAAAACGACCTATCTATTACACTTGCTATCTAAATACACGAACATTTGTAAAAAAACCAAAATGTAATCTAACTATGACATCAGTTAGCTAAATACAAAATATAGACCAAAAATAAAGGAAACTGTGATCTAAATATTACATTTTTGCCAAATAATAAAAATTGAAACTAAACAACATAAAGCAAATAAATATGCAAAAAAATGTATAAAATAAAAAATGCATAAAGAAAATGTATAAAAATATCACATTGGAGTACATTGGAGCACATAAAAAGAAATTAATGAGAAATAGGGGTACCTTCCGTAAGAAACCCGGTATAAATACTAATCAAGATAAACAAACAAGTCAAGGTATCTCGATATAAATAAATAAAGCCTAAAATATGTAAGAATTGAGGAATTGGGGTACAAATGTAAAGTCTAACAACTAAGAGGACAAGAATTAATTTTTCATAAAGCTTAAGGGGTAAAATTGAAAATTCTTACTAATGTAAGGGCAAAAATTGAAATTTTACACAAGTCTAAGGGGGCATAAATGCAAATTAAAGTAAATTTGAGGACAAAATGGTAAATTCTAACAATTGGGATAAATTATAAATTTTTGCAAAATATGGGATAAAAAACTAAAATTCCAGCAAATTGAGGGGCTAAATTATAAATTACAGCAATCATTGGCAAAATTATAAGTCAATTAGGATGCAATTGAAAGAAATATAAAATCTAGGGGGTCTATCTACAATTAATGTGGACTTTAAATGCATGAAACAAAAATTTTGCAGGCATATTAATAATGCTCAAGAAAACAAGGACCACAATGTAATTATTACTAAATCATATAAAAACAAAAGAAAACAAAAAATAACAATAATAAAAAAATGAAAGTACTAAATTAAACTAAAACTAAATCAGTTAATTATATTAACCTAACTGTCTAAAATAGTCAATTAAATTAGAATTCAATCCAATTAAACAAATCAGATATTACTAGAATGAACTAAATTACTAGGATTAAGATAAAAATTTTAAAAAAAATACTAATACCATGCTCTTTAAACAATTCAATCGGTTCCCTAAAAACCCAAATTTTAAAATTACCCAAATCCATTCTTCCCCCAAATCCATCTTCTTCTCCAGCAATGACTTTCCTCTCTCTGGTTTTTCTCTCCTCTTTGATTTCTCTCAATCTCTCTTTCTCTCTTCCTCTCTCGCAGCTCCACCTCTCACTCTCTAGGCTCCCTCTTTCTTCTTCTTCTCCAATTTCATTCTCCTGGCTTCACTCACCCACTCTCTCTCTCTATCTCTCTCTCTCTCTTCCCTTTATTTCTCCATGCTCGAACCTCTCTTCTTTTTTCTCCTTCGTCTCTTCCTCCCTATCTCATCTATCCTCTCTTTCTCTCTTTTCTCACTATTCTCTCACTCTACTTTCTTTTCTTCAATTCGTTTCTCCCCTCTATTTTTCTCTTTCTTGTTGCTTTTCTCTCTGGTTTCTCTTGCCTCTATTCTCTCTCCCTCTGCCTCTCTCAAGTCCTCACTTTTTTGTTTTTCTCTCCATTTTCCTCTTTCACTCTCTTACTCTCTTCTTCTCCGGCCAGCTCTTTCTTTTTCTCTCTTTTCTTTCTCTGACTCTCAGAAATACCAAATTCGGGTTTGGCTCAAGGAGAAAAATTCAAATCTGCTCTAACTAACTCCCTCGAATCCATAAAATTTCTATGCCTAATTTTCCACCTTATGACTGAAATTCAGAGCTCTGTATTCAAATCCTCTCAATTTGGTCATTAACGGTGGTTTCGGTATGCTGATTTTGGGCGGTGCAGCTGACTTTTACTATTTGGTAGTGAAAATGGTGTGATTTTGGTTCTGTGGTGTTTGTGAGTGATGGTAAGGTGATGATTGGAGGCGTCTTGGTGATTTTGTAGTGGTTTGGATCGATTTTGGTGACTAAGGGTGAGAAGGGCTGTTGGTGGTGGCTTAGTTGATGATTGTTTGCGTTGGGATAATTGGTGATTGGGGTGCTTTGATGGCTGACCTTGGCTGCAACGGTGGTGTTAGTGAAGACGAATTGACGATTGTGGCAATTCGTGTGCCGGTGACTGTGAGGTGGTGGTAGCGATGTTCAATGGTGGTTGTTTGGTGGGCTTAAATTGGTGAGTGTGATTGTTTGTCTGGTGATTGGAGAGTGATTTGTTTATAATCATAGTGGGTTGGTTGGACTGATTACAGTTACAGGGGAGGGTTCTGGTTGATGATAGTTGGGCTGGTGGTTCTGGGTGAACTGGAGGCCACGATGGTGGGCAGGATTGCTGTTGAAAATGCAGTGGTGGTTTGTGGCTAACTCTGCTTGGAGCTATAGGTTGGACGTTGGCAGGGGAGAAGTTGCTGGTGGGTTTAGGTATCTGATGGTAGCTTTGAATCTGCTTTGGTTGTTTTTCTAAGTATGGGAGATGCTGGTGATGGATGAGAGAGTGGTGGGCTTGGGACTGTTCAGATTAATAGAGTGGTAATTGGCAGGCTGTGAGAGGTTTTGGCTTTGGATTTTGGCGATGGGTGGCAATGGGTCTGGGTACTGACAGATTTGGGTGGAGTAGCTATAATGGTGGTGATGGGTTGGTTACAGAGAAAGTTACTGGTGGAGCAGGGGTAAGGCTGATGGCTAAGGGCGGTGGTAAGAAGAAGGGGGAGAGAGAGATGAAGGAGATCAGATGTAACACCCAAGAAATTCATGCCAAAACCATTTATTTTGTATTATGTTCATTAGAAAAAAGAAAATTTTTTTTTTGAAGGGTCGAAATTTATGGAAAAAAATAATAATAAGGAATGATTTTCTAATTTACTAGCATGTTGTACCATTTCCTTTAAGAGTTGTACCAAGAAGTCTTGCAAGATTAAATATAAGTTAAGTGACAAAAATCTCTCCTAATTACACTTGGCCAAGTGGAGATTAATTTGCAAGAAAGTCAAGTTTTACTTTTAGTTTTGTCTTGCTTTGATTGGTCAAACTTTTTCCCAATTCTTTTCCATTTCTTTTTTTTTTTTACTTAGGCATTTTTCTCTCTTTTTCTCTCCACTTTGGCCGGCCCTTCTTCTCCCTCTTTTCTCTCCATTTTCTTTCATTTTCTTGGAGCTCTTACTTCCATTTAATCACTTTTCATCCATAGAAATTAAGTTGATTTCCCTCCTAAGCAACAATCTTGTCTTACTAAAGGTATTTCCCAAGAATTTCTCTTCTTATTTCAAGTATAAATTCATAGTTTTGTAGCTTTTAAACCATGTCTTTAATGTTAAGTATGATTTATTTTAGCCATGAGATATGAAGTTTTCTTCCATGAATATGAGATTTATGAACTTGTATGACTTGTAGCTAGTGATTTAAACTTGGAATGTCATGAATTAGGGATAATTTAGTTGAAGAAACTTGGAGTAGTTTAGGCATTTTTGTGATGAATTTGGGTGAAATTGAAGTGAGTTTGATGTGAAATTGGTAGAACTACTTGAAGATTTAAGCTTGAACTTAAGAATACTTGAACAGTCATGCTGGACCAGTTTTAGTAAAACTTTCATAACTTGGTATAGATAACTTGGATTCGAATGATTCTTGTTGTTTTAGAAACTAGATTCATAGGGCTTTCAAACGGGGTAAAGCTTGCACTGTTTTTCATTGTGTATTAATCGCAGAAAGTCTGCAAACTTGGCTGAAAATTCGGTTCTGCGTAAACAGTTTTGATGATGAGCCAAATTGGGAGCTGATTTTGAACTTGTTCTAGTTGGAATTTGGATTGATGATCTTCACGAAAGTTGTAGTCCTATAAACGTACTTTCAAACCATGTAACCACAATTCTCTGGTTCTTATCAGATTGACCCCAGCAATGGCATGAACTCGGCTGAAAACCAACCCTGTGCAGATTAGGTTGATGAAGCACTAGGTTGTGGACCGATTTTGGGATGGTTTTTGTTAGAATTTGACATAGTGTTCTTCATAAAAGTTTTAGCCCTTAAAGTATAGTTTCTACCCATATAATCACTTTTCTCATACGACATATCAATTGAAATTTATGTTCTGTTGAATACCCCTACTTGGTAAACTTGAAAACATGAGTTAACAAAGAAGAATGGAATTGAGCTTGAATTGAACATAGAAGTTGTAGAACTTGTTGAAATTTGCTTGGATGGCTATTTTTCTTGCAGGTTAAAAATTTTGGTTAGTCCGATTTAAGGGGAAATGCTACCGAAATTTCGGTAGAATTAAAAGAAGAAAAAATGGATAAGTGAAATTTTAAGCTTAGAATGTGTTCAATTGAGGGAAATTTAAGTGTAGGAATTTTTAGAAATGATCTAGTGATAGATTAGACTTTCTTAGAATAAGTAAGCTCTAAACCCTAGAAACCCTAAAACCCAAAACCCTAGAAATAAGTGGGGTATTTTTCTTGATTTTCTTACTAAATTTACTAGGATTTTAATTGAGTTTTTATGTTATTATTTCTTTTAAATTTCAGGGTCCGAAAACACATCACGACCATTTCACGAGATATTTTCTTAGGCTTTCAAGGTGAGTGTCTTTATGTGTGCATGATGCATGAAATGTGATATTTTATTTGATAAATATTATGCAAAAATTTGCAATTACTATGTGAATACCTGTGCTACTTGAGGAAAGATGTGTACTTTATCACATCTATTCCGCAATGTGTTACTTGTTTTCATTGACCAATGTGTTATTTGTGTGTGCGTGAGACTACCGTGACTAACTTCACCGTTATTTCACAGATGGTCAACCCGGCTGCACGTGGGAGGACATAAGGTGTTGGGTGTTTTAGGGCTTGATGTTCTTTCCCTTTCGAGTTGTGAATCCTCAAAGAGGCCAACTCCGGATTGAACCTGTTTGCTTGTTGGCCCTTCAGGGTTGAGAATATCTCCCTGGATGTGGTAGCTTGTACGGAGGTTATAAGGTGATTGGCGGTTAGGGTTTGTGCTTGATAAAACTGATATGTTCTCTGAAAAAGACCTGAGCTATCATCTCGGTCCAAATATCGTGACTACATGATCAGTACTTGCTCTTTCTGCGGTTAAGCTTGCTTCCATAGTTGAGCCCCGTATCCTCCCTTGACTACATGTTAACTTAAATTGTTCATATCTTGATTTATTAATTTATTGCTCGATTATTTTATTTACCAAAATAATGAGTTCTTGATTTGATTGCATGACTTGGACATTCACTGGGCTATTATAGCTCATTCCGTTTTATTTGTTTTCCTTACTCAGGTTTCTTGAAAAAAATTAAAGCTGGAATGACTGATTTTGAGTATGCTAGATGTTTTAGTTATTGTAATAGCCGAACTGTATTAGGCTATCTTTGTGAAAAATCATGTATATTATGACACGTAAACTTTTGATGTGAATTGTACTTTATGATAAATAAAATGAGTGTATTTTATTTATTCCATTTTATTTTAGTTTATTTTATTTTAAGTTAATTACGCTCGGACGTTTGCGTGAGTGTGTGAATCGAGACCTGGCGAGAGCTAGGCAGGCAGTCCGCTAAGCCTTTTGGTGCGCCTCTGGTAAGGTGGGGCTATCACATCAGAGACCCAAAACCAAAACATAGAAACAAGAACACAAACTGAACAACAAACTAGAAGAAAAATTCAGGAACAAAAAACTCAAAAAAAAAAAAACAAGAACAACAAGATAATCCAAGGGCTTAACTAAAATTGTAAACAAAGAAACACAATTAATCAGATTTACATAGAAAAATGAAAATAAAAGTGAATCAAAAAACTAAGAACTTACCTTTTAAGCTTGGAGCCTGATAATGAACAGTGACTAGAGGTTGAAGACAATGAACAGTAACCTTCTTGAAAGAAACGGCTATATGTGTGTGTGTGTGTTTATGAGTGTGTGTTTAATCCCCAAATAAATAAAAGGACATGTGTTTTTAGGGTTTTATTCTTCTTTTTTTTCTGATTTCAACAGGGGTATTTATAGAGCCTAATAGTCTTGGCCTCCAAGAATGTCCCAAAATATCTAAAATGCCACTGGTAATAAAAATCCTAATTTTATTCTAAAAAAATTATTTTTTGACACAAAAAATCAAAATTAATACAAATAATGACAATGAACTCCAAAATTTGTCAAAAAATTCAAAATAGATTTCAAAATTTTAAAAATAAAGATTAGAGCTTTAAACTACCCAAAAATGCATTCAGAATGTGAAATAACTATTTTGCCCCTATAATGACAAAATGCATAAAAAAATAGCTATTGGCTACAAAAAATTGTCAAAAATTAAAAATAAGCTTAAAATCTTAGAAAATGAATTTAGAACTCAAAATTGGTAAAAAAAAATGCATTTAGAGTGCAAAATGACTGTTTTACCCTTATACTAACAAAATGCACAGAAAAAATAGCTATTGGCCTCAAAAAATTATTAAAAATTAAAAATAAGCTTAAAACCCTAGAAAATGCATTTAGGATTCAAAAAATGGTAAAAACTGCATTCGGAGTACGAAATGACTATTTTAACTCTGAACGCAGTATTTATAGAAAAATAGCAATTGTCCCCTTAAAAAAATCAAAAAAATTTAGAAATGCGCTTAAAAGTTTGAAAATAAAATTTTGAATTTGAAATGAGCGAAAATGGTGCTCACAGGGCAAAATGACCATTTTGCCCCTGTGTTGGCGAAATATAGAAAAAATACCAGTTAAACCCGAAAAAAATCACAAAAATTTAAAATACGTATAAAAGTGCAAAAGCATGAATTTAAAATCCTAAAACTAATGGAAAAAATTTTCAACTAAAAATTACTGTTTTGCCCCTCGAAATTGTTGATTTTGCCTCTTTTTGCTCAAAAATCAGATTTGACCATGGAACTAGAAAAGAAAGGCCTCCAATGTTAGAAAAATAAATGGTGTGTCAAAATTTAGTATCTACAGTTATGTTGCATTCCTTTTTCTTGGTTACTTATATCTATATCTATATTTTATTTTCCATTTCTGCATATCTTTTTTTTTTATTGGCTAACCCTGTACACAAAGAGGGACACCGCTCCCAAATTTTATTAATAATAACATAAAAAAACAAGAGGGGGACTAGACCTTACCTCAGTTATTACAAATATGAAGAAACTAAATAAACTAGAAGATAAGAAAATCCAAAGATTGGAAGTACTACTTCCTTTACAATAATATAAAGCAAAAGATCTCAAATTTTGACTTTCTAAATCTAAAACTTGGGAAACCCAATTGATCAACTCTAAGAGCTCCTCGAACCTCTTTTGGAAGATATTGAAAGGATGGGAAAATGCAGGTGGACTGCAATTGTACTCCCACATTTGCCAACATATCAGCTGGAACGTTTGCTTGTCGTAGACAATGAGTAATTTCCTTCCATTGAGTTTTGAGCTTTGTAATTTTCTGTAATTTTCTTGAAATTCTGCCTCCAAGCTTGTACCAAATCCAAAATTAGTAGCAAAAGCCAATATCATTCTCCCTTGTTGATTTCTCAGTATTCCTCCTTCTCCACATTCACCTGGATTACCTTTTGAACAACCATCTGTATTCAGTTTGAGACATTGATCAGGTTGTCTCCATTTAATGCGCTCCACATGGACAACCTGCTTTATTTGAGAGACATACCAAAAAAATTTAGGCCAAGAGTTAGCAACATATTTACATTTAAATTTAAGCTCAAAACTAAGCTTAATATCAAAAAAGATTCTCCCTGATATTTTAACCCAGTCCTAAGAAATGTCCTGAAAGAACCACTCATTTCTAGCCTTCCATAGATTCCAGAGAATAAAAACAGGAGTGATATGTTGCAAAAATTGAACCCTCCTATTGGCAAAAGAAGTTGTCCACTATTGCATAAGCCTCATTCTAATCTCCAAATAATTAGAAATAATCCCAACTGGTCTACCAAAGAAATCCTAGATCTTTGCAAGAATGTCACCCCAGCTGAAAATATGTTCAACAGATTCCACCAAATGTCTATCACAACAAAAGCACCGTGATGGCCCTTGAATTCCAAATCGTTGAATAATATCAGCAATCGCAATTCTTCTAAGGATAAGCCGAAGAAGGAAAAATGAGATTTTGATAGGTATTCTTCCATCCTAGCATTGTTGGAAGATAAAGCTCCTATTCTGTGCACTACGAATACAGTCAAAGGCAGAAGATAATGTAAATTCCCCAGATAAAGATAAGCTCCAAATAATATCATCCTTTTTGTCACCATTAGGTACATCCATGCATATGATCTCCTATACCACAGCACTAGGCAAGCATTGTTTTAGCTTAAATTCATCCCACTGCTCATCAACTATGTAGTCACGCACCCTCAAATCTCCACCAACTTGGCCATGCACCAAGAGCATCCCTTTTCCCATCCAGTTATCATTCCAAAAGTCCACACCACCATTATTTAAGAGCCAAATAATATGTGGTTCTGTTAAACTACAAACAGATAACATTCTTTTCCATGTCCCAGAATCTCTAAGAGAAAATTGAACTTGTAAAGGATGTTTAGACTTACAGTACTTTACCCACATAAAGTCTGCCCAAAGAGAGGCATGCTTCTAGAACATCCACCATAATTTCATGGACATTGCCAAGTGCACGTCATGTAGAGACCCAATGCCCACACCACCTTCCTCAACCAAAAGACAAATACTCCTCCATTTAATCTAGTGGTGTCTAGATTCACCTTCGTCAAATTTCCATAGAAACCTAGCAAACAATCTTTCCAACTGCATGTATACACCTTTAGGAGGAGAAGAAACAGCAAGTGTATGTAAAGGAATGGAAGAAAGGACGTGTTTAATCAGGATCAGTTTCCCACCAAAAGATAAAATCCGATGACTCCATCCCAATATCCGTTTGGTAACTGATTGAACCATGTCAGCAAAATATATAGACTTACTATGACCACAGAACAAAGGACATCCTAAATATCTTACAGGAAAATTTTTTCACATGAACCTAGTTACCTGCTGATATATAGAGATGCGATTCTGAGGAGTGGAAGGATGACAGAGAAAACCACTTTTAGAAACATTAATCATCTACCCTGAGCATCTTTCATAGGATTTCAACACCTCCATGATCAAACCCAATGTTCGTTTGTCACCACCTGAAAATAAGATTAAATAATCTGCAAACCCCAAGTGAGTAATAACAGGGCAATGAGAAGGAACACTATAAGGAATAAAACTTCTATTAGAAGACAAATTATTTCGAGCTCTGGACAGACCCTCCGCAACAATAATAAATAAGGCAGGAGAAATAGGATCTCCTTGCCTCAATCCCCGGGAAGCTCTAAAGAAACCCTTAGCTGCAGCATTTATAATGATGGAAAACCAACAATTAGAAACCAACCGCCAGATCCTATCAATCCACTATTCTCTGAATCCAAAACCCCTCATGATGCCCATAAGATAAGGCCAAGAGACTCTATCATATGCCTTGGCCATATCAATCTTCATTACAATATTTTCACCCCTATTTTTTCATTTAATTCCAGACACCAATTCTTGAGCTAACAAGTAGTTCTCAGCAAGCTGTCGTCCCTTAACAAACCCACTCTGTTGAGGAGATATAATCTTCGGCAACACCAAAGCCAATCTGTCCACCAACAAGCGAGAGAAGATCTTATTAAGAAAATTACACAAGCTAATCGGTCTGAACTGAGTAAAATCTTGTAGATGAGAGCATTTAGGAATCAAAACCAAAAATGTAGAGGTAACACTTTTTGGTAATTCTTCACCACAGAAAAAAGCCAAGACAGCCTTGTATACATCTTCAACTACAATATTCCAGGCCATCCTAAAAAATTTTCTAGTGAATCCATTTGGACCCGGGGCACTATCCCCATCCGTTGAAAATACTACCTTTCTAACCTCTTCTTTTGAAGGAATCTCCTGCAACCAGCATTGATCCTCCTCAGAGAGAAGCTTAGGAATATGTTTGTAAGCTGATTCATCACACGTACCTTCTGCTGTAAACAAATTCGAGAAAAATTTGCAGGCCTCACACTCTATTCCACCATCATCATGCACCCAATTCTTGTCTAAATCTTTAATGTAGTGGATAATGGCCTTTCTTCTTCTTTTTGCTACCACCGAATGAAAGAACTTGGAGTTAGAATCTCCTTCTTTCCACCATTTTATACGAGACTTTTGATGCCATAAATTTTCTTCCACACAAATGGTATAAACCAAGTGAGATCGAGCTTGCTGTAAAATTGTCAAATTGTCCTCCGAAGGATTGCTATCATACTCGATTTCAAAAACTGCTGCTCTTTCTTCTGCACGTTTAACTACTTCGAATATATCTCCAAATGCTTGCCTGGACCAAAGGCACAAAGCCTGCTTGACTTTTTTAAGTTTTGCAACCAGCAAGGTAAGTGGAGAACCAGATCCATCTAACTGCTAGTTGTTCCCAACAACATCTAGAAATTGAGCATGTGAAGTCCAGAGGTTCAGAAATTTAAATGGTCTTGGCTTCCCATCAGCAAGAGCACTCCCTTGGACAAGAAGGGGAGCATGATCTGAAGGTGCTCGAGCAAGATGATGGATAACAACAACATGATTTGATTCAGACACAAACTTATTTACAAGCACCCTGTCCAATCTCTTCCAAACACGAGCTTGTCCTTGGCGATTATTGCACCAAATAAAAGGTGAACTAGAAAATCCAGCATCACAGCAATCAACATCTTGAATGAACTCCATGAACTGAGCTGCCTCATTGAATCGAAATGGCCTTCCTTGTGACAGCCCCACCTTACCCAGAGGCGCACCAAAGGGCTTAGCGGACTGCCTGCCTGGCTCTCGCCAGGACTCAAACACGCACTCGCATAAACATTCAAGCGTACTTAACTCGAAATAAAATGCACTCATAAATAAATACATTCATAATATTTACTTAAAAGTGTAAATATCACAAGAGTTTTACATCCCCAAAATGTAAATAATATTTACAATAAAAGCCTACACATTTAGGCTATCAAAACACATTAAACAAAATATTTACTAGGTCCAAATCAGCTTTTCCAGCTTTAGTAGTTTTGGAAACCTGGTTAAAGAAAACAAATAAATGGGATGAGCTAAAATAGCCCAGTGAGTGCTCAAGTCATGCAACCATACCAGTAAAATATAATTTTTGTTCGATAAAATATTTAACGAGTAAATAAACAATTTGTGAACAATTTAATTAACAAGTAGTCACTGGCAGATACGGGGCTCAACTACGGGAGCAAGCTCAACCGCAGAAGTAGCAAGCACTGAACATGTAACCAAGACGTTCGGACCGAGATAATAACTCAGGTCCTCGTCAAGGAACATACCAGTATAAACAAGCAAGTACCCTAACCACCATTCACCTTGTAACCTCCAAACAAGCTACCACCTCCAGGGAGTAATCTCAACCTTGGAAGGGCCAACAAGCAAGAAAGTTCAATCCGGAGTTGGCCTCTTAGAGGAATTCAACTCATTTAGGGAAAGAACACACGCCCTAAAACACCCAGCACCTTATGTCCTCCCAAGTCACGTCAGGGTTGACTAACCGTGAAGTAACGGTGAAGTTAGTCACGGTAGTCTCACGCACAATTAACACATTTAATAGTGAAAGCATGTAACACATCGTGAAATAGATGCGATAAAGTACACATCTTTTCTCAAGTAACACATTTTATCAAATAAAAATATCAAGTAGAACATGGCATTTCATGCATCATGCACACATAAGAACACTCACCTGAAATGTCTAAGAAAAGATTTCGCGGTAAGGTTGAGTCTCACTTCCGGATCCTGAAATTCACGAGAAATAATCGTATAAAAATCCTGACTAAAATCTAAGAAATTTCATAAGGAAATTCAAGAAATACCCCAAGTCTTTCTAGGGTTTAATTTCTAGGGTTTTGGAGCTTAGGGTTTTACCCTAGGGTTTAGGGTTTTCAAAATTAGGGTTTTCTAACTTTCTAGGGTTTTGCTCGGAAAGGTTTAATTCACTAATAGCTAATCTACGAAAATTTCTGCACGCTTAAATCACTAAATTAAAGCTTATAAAGTCTTAAATCATAGCCTAATTACTTTTATTTCCTAGGTTTTACCGAAATTTCGGCAGCACTTCCCTACAATCGGACTAACCCAAAAATTTTTAACCTGCAAGAAAACATCCAACAACCCAATCTCAAGTAGTTCTACTAATCTCACATCAAACTCAATTCAATTCCATTCAAATTCATCACAAAAATACATAAACTACTCCAAGTTCTTCAAGCAAATCAAACCTAGATCATGCCATTTCAAGTTTAATTTACTATCTACAAGGCATACAAGTTCACAAGCTTCACATTCATGGAATAAAACTTCATTTTTCATGGCCAAAATCAATCATACTTAACCATAAAAACATAACTTAAGAGCTAAAAACTATGATCTTTCACTTGAAATTAGAAGAGAAATTCATGGGAAATACCTCTAGGTAGACAAGATTGTTGCTTAGGAGGAAGTTCCACTCAATTTCTATGGTTAAAAAATGAGTAAATGGAAGTAAAAGCTCCAAGAAAAATGAAAGAAAATGGAGAGAAAAAGAGAAGAGAGCAGCCGGCCAAGAAGAAAAAGAAAAGAGAGAAAATTGGCTAAGTAAAGAAGAAAAGAAATGGAAAAGAATTGGGAAAAAATTGACCAATCAAAACAAGACAAAGGCAAAGTAGTCTTGACTTTCTCTCCATGGAAGACTACACTTGGCAATGGTTAATTAGGAGGGAATTTTATTATTTATCCTATAATTAGTCTTGCAAGATATCCTAAGTACAACTCCTAAGGAAGAAAGTACAACATGCTCATTCTCTATTTTTTTTTTCCACAAATTCGGCCACCTTTTTTTTTTTTTTCCTAATGAACATAATACAAAATAAATGGTTTTGCATGAATTTCTAGGGTGTTACACTACCTGCAATATGTTCTGCTGCTTGGATTAAAGTTCGAGGCATCACTTCCTCTTCCAAATCCCCAACATCAGGACGGAATATCTCAGATGGTTTTACACTCAGTGAAGCAGCTGTTGTTATAAACAACTGCTACTGGCATTCACCATTCATGTTAGAGACACCTCCAATCTGATCTACCACAGCCATTGATACATTTTGGTTTTCTTTATCCTGAGGTTCTTGATGCTATTCCTATAAAGTATTATCCAATATCTGGCCTTCCTCCACCTCAATTCCCTTCTCCTGTTCGTCATTCTTATCTACTTGTGTTTCACCAGTGTTTGTAGGTTGCTGCTTCTCCACATTAGGTTGCTGCTTCATCTTATCCATGAGGTTTGTACTTGCTTGTTCACATTGTAAAATCTTAAGCTTAGGAATGTATTGCATCTTATCTTTTCATTGCATATGAGGATCCACTTCAGACACCTTTTCTTTCCCTTTCGCGTTTAGCAGTCGGCATGTAGACTAAGCATGCCCTTGTTTACAGCAGTAATGGCAATACAGTGGGAGATCTTCAAAATAAATCTTCTGCCAGAAACCACCAGAACCAACAGCAATCTAGATTTGTCTAGGCAGCTCCTTTGAGATGTCAATATCTACACAAATGCGAGCCAGATGGGGTCTAGATAAAGTAGCTGTCGCAGTATCAATTTTCAGAGGGCTACCAACAGCACTTCCAATGGAGAAAAGTACTGCTTTATCAAAGAAGTGAATGGGAAGTCCTTCCAAACACATCCAGACAGGAGCATGTGTGGACTCAACCTCAGCCTTGAAATCTGTCGACCACTTGAAGACGCGCAGTGGAAATTCATTGATCAACCAAAGCCCCTTCAACCAACATCGTAGGTAATCATCTTCTAGAGTAAATTGAATCAGAATATGCCTTTGGTCAAGAAGCCCCAATGAATAAGAACCAGAAAATCCAATAGAGGCAAAGGCTTTCCTCACCAATTCCATGCTCGGGTGTCCATGGGAAAATTTGCCTATCAAAGCAAAGTGAAAAGGAGCAGCAAGCTTTTCCACGTCTGCATGAGAAAAAATCACAGCAGGTTTACCTTTATGAATCGATGGAGCCTTGATCTTGAGCAGAGAAGCAGATTTGTTGAGCAAAATATCTGCGAATGATCGATTTGGTTGCCCTTCAACCTAGGATAGAGAAAAATTGTAGAGAGAGAATCTAGAAAAACAACTACTCATTTTTGCATAACTTGTGACCCCTTCGAGGTGTCATTTTGGGGTTTCACAATAAATACGATAATTTTCATTTAACTTCGAAGGGATATTTTTCGCTATCGGTATCTCTTTTAGGTTTAGATTTGCATCCATATAGTTACATCCAAATGTGATAAAATCTTAAGGTTATTTTAGAAAAATTTCGACTAAACCTCGCAACTAATTTTGGCTAGGTTGAAAGGGTGCCTTAGGTGTCAACCTTTGCCTTCCCTTTCTTCAACTGTGACTCCCAAACTCATTTTTCTCTTGTTTTCAAAGACTTGGAGTTGTCTAAAAAGGAATTTTCTCGTTTGCTTCCATTTTCCTCAAAAAAAATAATATATATATATTCCAAAGAAATCATTCTTCATTTTCTTATCATTTATAATAAAAATATTTTTTGGTGACTTGGTACACCAAAACTCAATACCAAGTGGTGAATCTCATTTACATAAGAAAAACCCTTTTTCAGACTCTATTTTCGGACCCAAAACCGCCGTATTTTCAAAGTCCCATTTTAGACCTTTTTATTTTGTTTTGTTATATTTTTTTCAGAAACAAAAAATCATTTTCTAAAAAAATCTTTTCACAAAAAATCACCAAAACGCTCTTTTTTACTCAATCTTTTTCCGTTTTTTTCAAAAAATGGGGCGCGACACCCCCCAAGTCATCAAGAAAATTCAAGTGGTTGGATTTCAATTTTCAATGACGTTGTTAACATGTAATTAACCCCATCTTTGATACACTGAAATAGCTCAATGGAAAAGTCTTTTCACACAGAATACCTTTCCACTCAGAATGGATATGAAAAAAATTTAAGTCCATTATTAGGTAACCTGATTCTGAATAGAACATCTATTTCTTTTCCAATATTTGGTATAATCATATTTAGATGTTGAAATGGATTAAGATCTTTACTAATTATAGTTAATTGCCCTGAATTCTTTGTAATAAAGTGTAACATTTTCTTTTTTTTTTTTTTTTGTTTGTGCTATGCATCATTTGTGTGCTTACAAGAAATTTAGTATTTTTTAATAAATTATTGATATTCTTGTTAAAATTAATTTCTTTTATTTAATTAATTTTAAATTTTTTGTAATCATCAAGAATAAAAAATTAGTAATGAAATCAAACATTGGTATTCTCCATTTATTGTATTAACTTTAATTCATAGGAAACTCATATAAGTTTTTATACATTTGTATAAAAGTTAAAAATAATATTTTAAATATTTTTATCGTAAATTGAAAAAAAAATTATTCTAAACATGTGTTGAATTGTTTGTGATTTAAAAATCAGAAACAATTTGTAATTAAAGTTAAAAATAACCTAAAATATTAATAAATGTTTAAAAATAAAAAATTAGTAAACATACAATGAGTTAAAAAAATGATAAGGGATGGAGTAGGAAGATTTATGAAGATGAAAAATCACTCTTATTATTTTGGCCTTTCTAGATTGAAGTTGGAAAAGACTTCCTCCAAATTTTGTTGAGGAATGAGGTTTCTAGGGAAAAAATGGAATGAGTATTCTTGAGAGAGAGTACTTTCCAACATAAAATATAGATACTAAACATGATAATGAAATGGATAAATTGGAATGACTTTTTCATTTCAAGCCATTCTCACATACCAAATATGGGGTAATATCCTTTCACTATTCCATCCTTAATTAGTCTAGGAGTATAGACTTGGTGTTGACTCCTTTTTGACTAGTTATATAATTCTTGTTTCAAAAATATAACTCTAATAAAGTAGAAGTCTGAAACAATTTTAAGTAAAACTTTCATGTCTGCATTGAAGATTCATTGAGTTATTATTTTTAACAAGTGGCTAAAGCATATATACTTTTCTACTATTTGAAGTTGTGAATCATATATGTCGCGCCCTAAAAAATCGTGAGCAAAGGGTGCTAGTGGGGCCGTTGACTGTCGCGTCCCGAAAAGGACGGTCTGATCCGAGATCCCTTTTGATAGATTTTGGAAAAACCGTGCGTGTGTGAGAAAAAAAAATTGTGTTTTAGTGAAAAAAGTGTTATTTAGTAAAAAATGGTATATAAGGCCGGGATTAAAAAAAGTGCGATAGTTTTGGCCAACTAATTTTGAAAAAAGGTTTTATATTAAAAACATGAAGTCGCCACTTGGTACTGAGTTCAGGTGTACCAAGTCACCCGATAAATCGTTTAACAAAACAAAAATAAAAATTTTAGAAAAATCATTTAAAACCCTTTTTTGACTTCGGTCTACGAAAAACGAGAGAAAAAGGTCCGGGAGTCACATTTGAAGAAAGGGAAGGCAAAGGCTTGTGCCTAAGGCACCCTTTCAACCTAGCCAAGGCTAGTTGCGAGATTTAATCAAAATTTCCTAAATTAACCCTAGATTCTATCGCGTTTTGGATGTGTTTAAATGAATGCAAATCCTAAGTCTAAATGTGAATATCAGGAGGGTCGAAATGTTCCGTCGAGGCTTGGTCAGAATTATTGCATTAATTGCGAAACCCGAATCAAGACCTCGAGGGAGTCACGAGTGTGAATGCAAAATGAAATGCAAATAGGAAAAGAAAATAATAATATATAGTAAGTGATTGAAGAAAGTGGGAATGCAACATAACCGGGTACGGGGGATTAATAATTCGTGACTAAATGTTTCTACTCACGGAGGGGGAGAACGGCATGTACGCCACCGCTTCCCACATAAGTGGACGACTATTTCTAGTCGAATCACACAAATGTCCTAATTTCTAAGTAAGATGCAATCTAGATGTCATGTATTTTAAAAAATGTGTCAAAATAATAATAATAATAATAATAATAATAATAATAATAATAATAATAATAATAATAATAATAAAATCATGATAAAAGAAAACTAAAAGTGTGTGAAATGAGATGTGAAATGCACACGAATGTACCTAACACTAAAATGTCCTAAGGGTCTAGCGTTGGACTAGCCCGTTCTAAAAAAAAATCCCACTAGCGTTAGACTAGTGGGAAAAGAAAGAAGCCACAACTAGCTTTGGACTAGTGTGGTGACGGAATACCATAAATCATGAATTTAAATATTAATGCATGAATTGAAAGCAAATTAAACATATAAAAACATATAAGATCATGTAGGGGCACATAACACATAAGCATAATATTCTAAATGTAAAAATCCTAAGGAAAGCGGTAAAAGAAATAAACACTTAAGCACGCAAAAGTAAATAAATCCTAACTATTACACCAGGGGGCTTGATTTACAATTTAAGGGGGGAAATTAAAAATACCCTATCTATTACACTTTCTATCTAATTACACAATTCTTGCTAAAATATGAGAAAAATAACCTAACTATTACATTGAACTAGCTAAATACAAAATATTATATTTGTCAAAATAATAAAAATTCAAAATTAAACAAATTAACTACGTAAATACGCAACAAGTATATAAAATAAGAAATAAACAAATAATGATAAAAATAATGCATAAAATCACATTGGAGCATATTGGAGCACACAAAGAGGAAAATAACAAGAAGTTGGGATATCTCTTTGGAGACCCGGTACCAAAGCTTAAAAACGAACATACAAGTTAAGGTATCACGATATAAATAAATAAAACCTAAAAATGTATAAATATTGATAAATTGGAGTAAAATGTAAAGTTCTAGCAATTAAGGGACTAGAATAAAATTCTATAAAACTTAGGGGGTAGAAATTGGAAGCTCACATAAGTCTAAAGGGGGTAAGAATGCAAAATTAAAGTAAATTTGGGGGGACAAAACAATAAATTTCACCAAAAGTAAAACAAAACATAAATTGTAGGACCTAATTGACTGAAAAATAAAACCTAAGAAGCTCAATTATATGTCATGAAACTAATTTTGGGGGGCCAATTTTATGATACACAAGAAGACAAAAATTATATAAAAAAAATACTTGCTTATTACAAAATAACCCAAAAGGACAAAATAATAAACTATAACAAACACTTAATCAATTAAATTGCCTTGGTTAATTAGATTAATTAATTAATTAACAAACCAATTAATCAAAACTAGAGACAATTCTAAATGGACTTAACAAACAAAACCAGAAATGAATTGAAACTAACTATTTTTCTCTGCTAAAATTCTCAAAAATTCTGTTCTTCATCCGTCCCTCATCAGACATTCCTTTCTCCAGATTTATTTATTTTTTATTTTATTTTATTAACTCTCATTTATCCTCACCATTGCTCTCTCTTTCTGCTTTCCTATTTCTGTTTTCCTTTATATTATTATTTCTCTCTGGTTTTCCCTTCTTGCCTGAACCCTCTCCATTTCTATTTCTCTGTTTTCTTCTAATTTCTTTTCTTTTTCTTCCTTCCCCTTTCTCTCTTTCTTTTCCTCTCTGCCTCTCTCTGGCTTTCCCGGCCCTATTCCTTCCCTCCAATCCTTCTGTTCTCTCGTTGCCCCCTCCCCCTCTTTTCTTTCTTTTCCTTCTTCACTCCATTTTCCTTTCTCTGGTTTCCCCTTACTGCTCTCTTTCATTTCGGATTCACTCTCTCTTCCCCCAATTCACTCTTCGGTTTCTCTCTTTCTCTCTTGAATCCCCTGATTCTCTTTTTCTTTTACCTTCAGATTCTACTCTTTTTCTTTTATCTTCAGATTCTACTCTTTTTTCTCTCTCCCTCCCTTCTTCCAGCTCTCACTTGCCTCTATTCTCTCTCTCTAGTTCTGATCCACCTAATTCGGGCAAGGGTGGAGTTTGATTGGGATCGATTGAGAGTGTTTCTGCTGTAAATTTGAGTTTTTGCAGGTGGTTGTTGTGTAGATTTTGGTGGTGGAAATTTTGCATTGACCATGCATTTATGTGTGTGATTGGAATGCCCGTGTGATGTGTGTGATTGAATGTGTATGTGATGTGTGTGTGTGATTTTGCTTGTCTGTTGTTTCTGTTGGATGGAGGGACCTGGGAGCTGTTAGTTGTGCATTGACTGGCGTCTGTGTTGTTGTGATATCCTACACCGGTGGGAGAAAGAAAAAATGTATAGTATAACATCCTACGTTTGGGCTACTAAATAACTTGGCTTAAGCATTTTGAGCCTGTGGTTTAAAAGCTCAAAAGTTATTGGGCCAGCCCAGATGCGGGATGTTACAAATAGTATCAGAGCGAACCTCGTGTGGTCTTTGCACGGGGTGAGACTGGACCTATGGTATTTGGGTCGGACTACACAAGGAAGTGAAGGAACTAAGTGCTATGCGGGGCTAAGTGCTACGTCGACTTAAGGACGGGAGCCACCTCTAGAGCCCGTACGAGCCACCTCTAGAATCCGACACAACCGAGTGGACAGTCCGGATATGAATTGGGCTTTGCGAGGACGCAAAGGCCTAAAGGAGGGGTGAATGTGATATCCCACATCGGTGGGAGAAAGAAAAAATGTATAGTATAACATCCTACGTTTGGGCTACTAAATAACTTGGCTTAAGTATTTTGAACCCGTGGTTTAAAAGCTCAAAAGTTATTGGGTCAGCCCAGACGCGGGATGTTACAGTTGTTGTTTGTTTCTGCAGGTGTTTAATTGGTGATTAGAATTGGAGGTTTACTTGGTAGGCTAGGGGGTATTGATACTGGACTGGTGGAGCTTGGAGACATCATTCTGTTTTTCTCTTGCAGGTTGGCTAGTGGTGAATCAAAGGGTGTGGAATTTGGTCGTGAGAAGGGTAATTGGGACTATGTGGCAGTGGACAGAGAATGGGTAATGATTGTTGGTGAACGTTGCAGGGGTCTAATTGATTTGGTGAAGGAAAGCAAGGGAGGCGACTGTTCTAATGGTTGCTCAGTACTGGGTGTAATTTGGGACTAATATGGTGTGGATTTTCACTGTTGACTGGTGGTTAAGATGACAATTTGGTGACCGGGCAATGACTATTTGATCTAGGATTCTGTGGTGGATGAGACGATCACAGGGGTGACGATTGTGTCTGGTGGCAGTGGCCTTGGGACTTTAGTGGGCTGTGATCAGTGGTTAATGGGGTAGTTTTTCCGGTGGTAATGGTGATATGAGTTGTGGTGGATTGATGGTGAGAAGAAGAGGGAGAAACGGTGGAATTGGGGCTGGTTGGAAGGTTGCTGGTTGTTTGGCCGATTATGGATGATGGCTTTTGGGTCCTGGTCTTATGCTGGTTTGTTGTGTATGTGATTGTGTGAATGTGTTTGGTCATTTTTTATTATTTTTACAGGTGGTGGAGGATGGGATTCTGGTGGTGTGAAGTAGGAGAAGAGGGAGAGGGCCGGTGAAGTGAAATGGCAAGGTAGAATATGGTGAAAAAACACAAACCTAATAATCAGAAGATAAAACTAATGAAAAATTTTCAATCAAAATTCCAAACAACTAAACACAACATCGTATTTTCACCAAGAAATGGAAGAAAACTAAATCAATAAAGAGAATAGTTAAGAACTTACCTTTTGAATCTGGAAAACAAACTGGTAATGAATAGTAATTTTGACGCTTGCTTGAAATCTGATGAATAGTAACAGCTTCGGATGAAGTCTGATGAACAGTGAACAGTAAGACAATTGCAAATGATGTCTACAGTGTGTTTGTTGGTGAAAAAGTGTGTTTTAATCTAAAAATCACAAAAGCAAAAATGTTTTAGGGTTTTTCATTCTTTTTTTTTCCTGCTGATTAAGAAGAGTATTTATAGGCTACTTGTCTTGTTGGCCAAGAATGTTATAAAATAACGAAAACGCCACCGGTATTAAAATACTAATTTTATTACAAAAAAATATTTTTAATCTCACAATTAAAATTAATACAAAGAATCTGACAGCAATCTCTAAATTTTTAAAAAGAATTCATAGTAGATTTCAAAATAAAAACTAGAGCTTAAAACTGATAAAAACGCGCTCAGGGTGTAAAATGACGATTTTGCCCTTGGACAACGAAAATACACAAAAAATAGATTTTAGCCTCAAAAAATTATCAAAAATTAAAAGTAAGCTTAAAACATTAGAAAATGCCTTTTTGACTCAAAATTTGACAAAAAATTACTTTAAACTGTAAAATGATGATTTTGCCCTTGGGCAATGAAAATTCACAGAAAATAGTTATTGTCTTCAAAAAATTATCAAAAATTACAAATAAGTTTAAAACACTAGAAAATGACTTTTTCACTCAAAATTGGTGAAAAATGAATTTAATTTGTAAAATGACGATTTTGCCCTTAGACAATGAAAATTCACAGAAAAAATAGTAATCGTCTCCAAAAAAATTAAGAAAATTTAGAAACATACTTAAAGAATTAGAAGAATGAATTTGGAACTAAAAATGAGCTAAAATGATGTTCGTGAGGTGAAATTACTATTTTGTCCTTGTGCTGGTAAAAATATAAAGAATACCAATTAAATCCAGAAAAATCATAAGAAATTAACAAATTCACATAAAAGTAAAAATATGAATTTAAAACCCCCAAAAGTTGATAGAAAAATATTTACAGATAAAATTACTATTTTGCCCCACAAATTATTGAAAAATTAAAATTTGTCCGAAAAAATGCAGACATGCCCTTCCAATGTTTGAAAATAAATGGTGTGTCAAAATTTGGTGTCTACAATATAGTTGTTCATTGTCCTTTTATATTCCATAGTATTTTCAATCTCATTGTATGAGCGATTTAGAAAAAAAAAAAACAACTAATACAGTCAATACATGATAATTGACAAACAAGATACTATAGTAATCTCAACTTTAAGGAATACTAATACCAATACTTTTATTGATCAGAAAAATTTTCATCAATGGGAATTTTGTCAAACTTACATCATTTTTACCACCTCTCTCTTTTAATAAGATGGTAGCAACTCAATACATTTTTTGGTCGTTGATAGTGATAAGTGTTTAGTTGTATTTTATTATTTAGTTTGGTGTGTTTTTAGGTAAAAAGAATATTGGCTCTTTGTAGAGACAATCTCTTCAAGTTAGTCTTTTATAGCCAAAATGTATGTTTGAGCAATTTATGTGCGATTCCCTGTGTTTTAACAGGTTTTGGCTATCAGTCGTTCATTTGGATCTAGTGAAGCATAATTGGTTGGATTTGAAGATGATTTAGAGCTGATTTGAAGTCAAAGAAATAAAGTTTAAACATTCAAAATCATGGCAAAGAGAACCATCTACGGATTAGTAGTAAAGGCTCGCGGATTGCACTAACAAACCAAGTTCTGTACACAGGATACTAAGATTCGCGATGGCAATCTATAGACAAATTCTCAATAGCCTAGGTTATGGATTAGGTTTTGTAAAATAAGGTATTTCTATTTGTGGACCCTCAAAAGCAATTCATCCACGGATCTAGTCTGCGGATCAATATTGCGACTATGCGACCTTTATGCAATTTGTGAGCAGTTGACACAACTTTTCTATATAACATTCAGAAAGAGTCATATATAGAAAGGACTTCTCTATACAACAATCCCATATAGAAATAAGTGCTTTTGAGAGAGTTTTACTTAGAGAGAGGGAAACTTTGTAGAGAATTCTACATGATCAAGATAGAGAGATAAGCAGTCGATATATAGCCATTGCCTCCCTTTTCCTTTTCGTTGTTCTTTTGAATTCTTGTCCATGGCCATGCGTGGCTAATTTTTGTACTTTGTCAAAGAAAAATGAAGCCTTGGATCAAAATAAACTATGAGATATAATTTGTTTTCATTGTTCAATTTATGCTTTGAATATTGAATGTTCTTCTATTTCTTTTTTTTTTATGATTGTCTCATTTAACTACATTTCTTTTTTTTTTTATGATTGTCTCATTTAACTACTAGGAGACCTACTAGTTTGTTATTTGTTATAATCTATTGCTAGATTAGATGTCAAATATGTAATTGTTTGGTCCCTCTAATATGTGAAAAAACTAGGGTTTAATGATTTGCTACATTTGAAATCATTACATCTTATAAAGAACACTCGTTTAAATTAAATACAACCACTTGTGCTTTTGTAACTTAGTTTTATTGATCTCTCTATTCTTAAGGCTACTAGTACACTAAATCTTTAGTCCTTTGGCTTGGGTTGTTAAATAGTTAGGGTTAATTGGATTGCTTATTTTCTAATTAGTTACAACCAAGAAGAGATAGGAAAATAGACCTAATGGTGAATATTCAAAGTGTGAATTGATATATATTTTGTAACACCCTAGAAATTCATGCAAAACCATTCATTTGTATTATGTTCATTAGGAAAAAAAAAAAAGTGGGGTGGCCGAATTTGTAGAAAAAAAAAGAAAAGAATGAGCATGTTGTACTTAGTTCCTTAAGAGTTGTACCTAGGAAATCTTGCAAGACTTATTGGAAGATAAATAACAAAAATTCTTTCTAATTAACCATTGCCAAGTGTTGGAGAGAAAGTCAAGATTACTTTATCTTTGTCTTGTTTTGATTGGTCCATTTTTTTTCCAATTTTCTTTCAATTCTTTTTACTTTACTTAACCTATTTTTTTCTTCTTTTCTCTTCACTTGGCCGGCTGCTCACTCCCTCTTTTCTCTCCATTTTCTTTCAATTTTCTTGGATCTTTTACTTCCATTTACTCATTTTTCAACCATAGAAATTGAGTGGAACTTCCTCCTAAGCAACTATCTTGTCTACCTAGAGGTATTTCCCATGAATTTCTCTTCTAATTTCAAGTGTAAGATTATAGTTTTTAGCTCTTAAGTTATGTTTTTTCTTGGTTAAGTAAGATTGATTTTGGTCATGAAAAGTGAAGTTTTATTCCATGAATGTGAAGCTTGTGAACTTGTATGCCTTGTAGATAGTATATTAAACTTGAAAAGTCATGATCTAGGTTTGATTTACTTGAAGAACTTGGAGTGGTTTATGTATTTTTGTGATGAATTTGAATGGAATTGAATTGAGTTTGATGTGAGATTAGTAGAACTACTTGAAATTGGGTTGTTGGACGTTTTCTTGCAGGTTTAAAAATTTTTGGGTTAGTCCGATTATAGGGGAAGTGCTGCCGAAATTTCGGTAAAACCTAGGAAATAAAAGTAATTAGGCTATGATTTAAGGCTTTATAAGCTGTAATTTAGTGATTTAAGCGTGCAGAAATTTTCGTAGATTAGCTATTAGTGAATTAAACCTTTCCGAGCAAAACCCTAGAATGTTAGAAAACCCTAATTTAGAAAACCCTAAACCCTAGGGTAAAACCCTAAGCTCCAAAACCCTAGAAATTAAACCCTAGAAAGACTTGGGGTATTTCTTGAATTTCCTTATGAAATTTCTTAGATTTTAGTCAGGATTTTTATACGATTATTTCTCGTGAATTTCAGGATCCGGAAGTGAGACGCAACCTTACCGCGAAATCTTTTCATAGGCATTTCAGGTGAGTGTTCTTATGTGTGCATGATGCATGAAATGCCATGATCTACTTGATATTATTATTTGAAAAAATGTGTTACTTGAGAAAAGATGTGTACTTTATCGCATCTATTTCACAATGTGTTACATGCTTTCACTATTAAATGTGTTAGTTGTGCGTGAGACTACCGTGACTAACTTCACCGTTACTTCACGGTTAGTCAACCCTGACGTGACTTGGGAGGATATAAGGTGCTGGGTGTTTTAGGGCGTGATGTTCTTTCCTTAAATGAGTTGAATTCCTCTAAGAGGCCAACTCCGGATTGAACTTTCTTGCTTGTTGGCCCTTCCAAGGTTGAGATTACTCCCTGGAGGTGGTAGCTTGTTTGGAGGTTACAAGGTGATTGGTGGTTAGGGTACTTGCTTGTTTATACTGGTATGTTCCTTGACGAGGACCTGAGTTATTATCTCGGTCCGAATGTCTTGGTTACATGTTCAGTGCTTGCTACTTCTGCGGTTGAGCTTGCTCCCGTAGTTGAGCCCCGTATCCGCCAGTGACTACTTGTTAATTAAATTGTTCACAAATTGTTTATTTACTCGTTAAATATTTTATCGAACAAAAATTATATTTTACTGGTATGGTTGCATGACTTGAGCACTCACTGGGCTATTTTAGCTCATCCCATTTATTTGTTTTCTTTAACCAGGTTTCCAAAACTACTAAAGCTGGAAAAGCTGATTTGGACCTAGTAAATATTTTGTTTATTGTGTTTTGATAGCCTAAATGTGTAGGCTTTTATTGTAAATATTATTATATTTTTGGGATGTAAAACTCTTGTAATATTTACACTTTTAAGTAAATATTTTGAATGTATTTAGTTATGATTGCATTTTATTTCGAGTTAAGTACGCTTGGATGTTTGAGCGAGTGCGTGTTTGAGTCCTGGCGAGAGCTAGGTAGGCAGTCCGCTAAGCCCTTTGGTGCGCCTCTGGGTAAGGTGGGGCTGTCACATATTTGCATTGATGATCAGTTATAAAGTTCCAATGGTGGATGTTAACTTATACCAAGGTTTATTTACTTGATTGCTTCCTACATTTTTATTTGGATTGGTGCTAAGTTATTTTTCTTAGGCTAAATAACAAAATGCCCCCTATAATGTTCTTGTTGGAATGTATGCCCTAAAACAATTATTATGTTTAATACATTCCTTATTATGTTTTGTATTTTAATAACTTCTATTTATTTATTAAATACTAGATTTAACTGATAAAGTCCTTGGAATATTTACTAATGTGATGGTAGTCACAAGGTTTGATGACTCTGAGATATCAGTCACATTTATAGTAATATTCTTAAAATTTTCTAGTCGTAGTATTAATGAGATAGGACATCATTAGTACGTAAAGACTAGTACACATTAGTGTATACTTAATGTAAGTAGTGGTTGTTCTCATCAACCATGGTATAGAGATACTTAGGCTAATGTGTAGATGATTTGTAATGAACAATTCATTGGAGTGATCCGCTTAGAGATCCCATTAGGATATCTATCTAAGTGCCAATGGTTGTATCTCTAGTGAAAAATTATGTAAATGATCCTACAACTTGAGATCACCATGGTATCTTGAGTGTGAATCACAACTTTTTTACTCTATTGCTTGTTACTCACCAAGAGTGACTTAAAGAATAGGGATTGGGTGTAGCGTGAAGCACAGAAAGATAATGAGTAATCAAGATAGAATTCACTACTCCGATAGTAGGAATTGATATCCGGATGGCCACTAGTGGGAAGTTAACCTTAAAAGTCGATTATATTTGATTGATGAGAAAATTACAGTTTTCGTACCAAATGTTTGGGACATCAGCAATTTTAGTCCTTAAAGTTTGGATGAAAGCAAATCTAGTACCAAATGTTTTGATTTTTTAGCACATTTAGTCCTATTGAGGCATTTTTAGTCCCAAAAGTTTGGATGAAAACAAATCTAATATCAAATATTTTAATTTTTTAGCACATTTAATTCAACTGACGGATTTTGTTAAAATATTAGTAGAATCTGATCAATCGATATTACCAATAACCAAATTTTAAAACAAAATTAATTGTTATAAGTCGTAATTAAAACCACTAATTTGAGTAATTAGTCTTACTTAAAAACAAATTAAAAAAATAAAAAAAGCTAATAAACTTGGAAAAAATTCAAATCTTTAGACAGGAAATCAGTTATTTAATCTCTCTTTCTTCACTCCCACTCTCTCTCTCCCACACTCTTAAAAGAAAATCCTAATATCGTACTTTGAAAACAGAATTATTTTGCTCTTTAATGTCTTTGAAAATTTATTTAAAAGCTATTCGATTGTTTGTAATTGTTACTTCAAGACAAAGGAAGATGAGACAGGAAGCAAATCGAAGAGTATATGTATGTATGTATGTATGTATGTATGTATGTATGCGTGCATGTATGTATGTGTGTGTGTATGTATAATAAATTTGGTAACCGGAACATGAGTGTCACGTGATTGAATTTTAGTAAGAAATTTTGACAAAATCAGTTAATAGAATTGAATGTACTTAAAAGGGATAATTAAAGAAACCTCTCGCGTGGTTTCTGACAATTTCACTTGGCACCCTCAATTTTCAAAAATTACACAAACCTCCCTTGGTTAATCAAGTTCCAATAATACCCTTTGAAATCAATCTTTTACCAAAAAAGGTTCATAAAAATAGAAAAACTCATTTGGCTGACAAATTAATTGAGTTTGTTTGGGATTTATGTAGTTGGGTTAGATTTCAATGTTTGGCTAAGGAATATCTCTATGAATTTTGGCTTTATAATCTAGTTGCTTATGGTGGTGCTGACTAACGAAAATGGAGCTGTCATGATATGATAGTGGTTCAAGTGGCAAAATCTAATAGATTTTTTATTTTTTATTTTCCTAATTAGTTGATAGTGGTGTACTGGTGTTGATGGGATTGTTTTTTGGTTACTAGTGGCAGTGTTCATTAAGTAGGTGGCAGCGGTGGTTCACGTGGTAAAGAAAACGATTTTTGTTTATTTTTTTTGTAGATTGAGAAGGGAATTTTGGGGTTTTCAATTAAAATTTTTACTTAAAGGGGAGGTCTTGATACCAAAATAGTAAATGCAAGGGAGGTTTGTGTAATTTTTGAAAATTGAGGGGTGCCAAGTGAAATTGTCAGAAATCTCAGGGGAGGTTTCTGTAATTATCCCTACTTAAAAATTGAAAAACCTAATACTAGATTTGCTTTTATCTAAATTTTAGGGACTAAAATTTCCTCAATAGGAATCAATGTGCTAAAAAATTAAAACATTTGATACTAAATTTGCTTTTATCTAAACTTTAGGGATTAAAATTGCCAACACTCCAAACATTAGGTATCAAAATTGCAATTTTCTCTTGATTAATTAAAGAATGTCTTCAAGTTAACCTAATCTAGGGTTAACTCCGAAAACTAGTAAATTTAATTAGTCATTAGTGTGACAGCCCCACCTTATCCAGAGGCGCACCAAAGGGCTTAGCGGACTGCCTGCCTGGCTCTCGCCGAGACTCGAATCACGCACTCACTCAAACATCCAAGCGTACTTAACCCAAATAAAATACATTCATAATGAAATACATTCATTTAATTCATTTGAAAGTACAAGTATCACAAGAAGTTTACATCCCAAAATATACATAGTATTTACAATAAAAGCCTACACAATTAGGCTATCAAAATACATGAAACAAAACATTTACTATGTCCAAAATCAGCTTTTCCAGCTCTAGTATTTTGGAAAACCTAGTTAAAGAAAACAAATGAACGGGATGAGCTATAAAAGCCCAGTGAGTGCCCAAGTCATGCAACCATACCAGGAATTCATTATTTTATGGAACAAAATAATTGAGAAGATTAAATAAGCAGGGTATGAACAATGTAATTAACAAGTAGTCAATGGCGGATACAGGGCTCAACTACGGGAGCAAGCTCAACCGCAGGAGAAGCAAGTACTGATCATGTAACCATGACATTAGGACCAAGATAATAGCTCAGGTTCTCACCAAAGGTCATGCCAGTATTAACATGCAAGAACCCTAACCACCATTCACCTTATAACCTCCGTACAGGCTACCACATCCAGGGAGTAATCTCGACCTTGGAGGGCCAACACGCGAGCAAGAAAGTTCAATCCGGAGTTGGCCTCTTTGAGGATTCACAACTCAAGGGAAAGAACAACACGCCCTAAAACACCCAGCACCTTATATCCTTCCACGCACGACTGGGTTGACTATCCGTGAAGTAACGGTGAAGTTAGTCACAGAAGTCTCATACACAAGTAACACATTGGATAGTGAAAGCATGTAACACATTGCGGAATAGATGCGATAAAGTACACATCTTTCCTCAAGTAACACATTTCATGAAATAATAATTACAAGCATAACATAACATTTCATGCATCATGCACACATAGAGACACTCACCTGAAGCCTAAGAAAATATTTCGTGATATGGTTGAGTCTCACTTCTGGATCCTAAAATTCACGAGAAAATAATCGTATAAAAACCTGACTAAAATCTAAAAAATTTAGTAAAGAAATTTGAGAAATATCCCAAGTCTTTTTAGGGTTTAATTTCTAGGGTTTTGGAGTCTAGGGTTGTATTCTAGGGTTTAGGGTTTTCAAAGTTAGGGTTTTCTTGTAACACCCTAGAAATTCATATAAGAATTATTTAATTCATGTATGTCCATTAGTAGAAAAAAAAATGAGAAAAAACAAGGGGAAAAATTGAAAATGTACTTACAAGAGAAATTCTTTTATTTGGAGTTTAGTATTAATCCTTGATTTATTAGTTGAAAGATTTCTTAAGTTAATTAGGTTAATTAACTAAGATTCTCTCATTATTAAGTGGGACACCTAAGTAGTAAACTTGGATTAATTTCATTGGACCATTAGTTTATAATAGTGTTTAATTTTGTACTAACTAACTCTACCATTATTAAGCCTTTTGACTAATTGAGCTTTAGTTCAAAAATTAACTCAAAATTTCACTTAATTTCTTGTCTTTTTCCCCTCTCCTCATGGCCGGCCCTCTCTCCCCTATTTTTCTCTCTTTTTGCTTTAATTTTGTGCCATAAAGTTTGTTAATTACTAGGAGATAAATGATTAAAATCATCACCAATCAAAATTAACCAAGTTGGTCACTATTTCATTAAAAGCATAACACCTAGCATGACTCTTGTCTTGCTATAATTGGTCATTCTTTTCCCCATTATTTTCTTTATTTCTTTTCCATTTTCTTGGCCTATTTCTTTCTCTTTTCTTCTCTTCTTGGCCGGCCCTCCTACTTCACCTTCTTCTCTCTTTAGTTTTCATCTTCTTGAAGCTTTCTCTCCAAACTTTGGACAACTTCACCATAGAAAGTGAGCTTTGTTTCTTCCTAAGCAAAGTTCTAAGCTTGTTTAAGGTATCTACTATGAACTTTTGCTATTAATTTCAAGTTTTATTTAGTCTTTTGTACTAGTTTAATACTAGATTCTTATTACTACAACTTGAAGATTTAAGTTTGAAATGAAGTTTTACTTGTTAGATTAAGTGTTCTCTTGGTTAGATAGACTAGTAGATAGCATTTAAACCTTGAAATTTCATGTATTATATGTTGCTTGGTTGAAGAAACTTGGACTTGAAATCTTGAATTTGAGTGGAATTTTGAGTGAAATTGAGTTGGAATTAAACATAGAAGTTGTAGAACTTGTTGAAAGTTGGATTGGATGGTTGATTTCTTGCAGGAAAAATTTTGGGTTAGTCCGATTTTAAGGGGAGGTGCTGCCGAAATTTCGGTAGAATTAAAAGAAGAAAAATGACAAGTGAGATTTTAAACCTAGAATATGCTAAATTTAGGAAATTTAGTGTGCAGAATTTTTAGAAAATGATCTAGTAATGAATTATATTTTCCTAGAACAATAAAACCCTAAACCTTAGGGTAAAACCCTAAACTCTAAAACCCTAGAAATAATTGGGTTATTTCTTGAATTTTCATACTAATTTACTTAGGGTTTTAATCGGGTTTTCATTGGATTATTTCTTTTAATTTTCAGGACCCGAAAGCGAACCGCGACTATTTTACGAAATATTTTCATAGGCATTCCAGGTGAGTGTCTCTATGTGTGCATGATGCATAAAATGCTTTGTCACCCTTGAGAATGTTATATCATGAAATATTATGTTATACTTGTAATTGTTATTTTATGACATGTGTTACTTTAGGAAAGATGTGTAATTTATCACATCTATTCCGCAATGTGTTACATGTTTTCGTGATCAAATGTGTTACTTGTGCTTGAGGCTATCGTGACTAACTTCACCGTTACTTCACGGTTAGTCAACCCGGACGTGCGTGGGAGAATATAAGGTGCTGGGTGTTTTAGGGCGTGTTGTTCTTTTCCCTTGAGTTGTGAATCCTCAAAGAGGCCAACTCCGGATTGAACTTTCTTGCTCGCATGTTGGCCCTCCAAGGTCGAGATTACTCCATGGATGTGGTAGCCTGTACGGAGGTTATAAGGTGAACGGTGGTTAGAGTCTTGCTTGTTAATACTGGCATGACCTTTGGCAAGAACCTGAGCTATTATCTCGGTCCTAACGTCATGGTTACATGATCAGTACTTGCTCCTCCTGCGGTTGAGCTTGCTCCCGTAGTTGAGCCTTGTATCTGCCATTGACTACTTGTCAATTAAATTGTTCATATCCTGCTTATTTAATCTTGGCAATTATTTTGTTCTATAAAATAATGAATTCCTGGTATAGTTGCATGACTTGGAAACTCACTGGGCTATTATAGCTTATCCCGTTCATTTGTTTTCTTTAACCAGGCTTCCCAAAATACTAAAGATGGAAAAGCTTATTTTGGACATAGTAAATGTTTTGTTTTATGTATTTTGATAGCCTAATTGTGTAGGCTTTTATTGTAAATAAAATGTATTGTCGCGCCCGAAAAATTGTAAGGAAAAAGGGTGCTAGTGGAGTCGTGACTATCGCGTCCCGAAAAAGACGATCTAGTCTGATGACCCTTTTGCAAAATAAGTTTTTGGGAAAAATCATGCGCGTGTGTGAAAAATCAAATTTTAGTAGAAAAAGTGTATTTTAAGAAAAATGGTATTTTAAAAGAAAACAAGGCCGGGACTAAAAGTGCGAAAGATTTGGCTAAATAATTTTTGAAAAAGGGTTTTATTTAAAAAAAAATGGAGTCGCCACTTGGTACTGAGTTAGGGTGTACCAAGTCACCCGAAAAATCGTTTAACAAAGCAAAAAATAAAAATTTTAGAAAAATCATTTAAAATCCTTTTTCGACACCGATCTACAAAAAACAAGAGAAAAAGGTCCGGGAGTAACATTTGAAGAAAGGGAAGGCAAAGGCTTGCGCCTAAGGCACCTTTTCAACCTAGCCTAGGCTAGTTGCGAGGTTTAATAAAAAATTTTCAAAATTAACCCTATATTCTATCGCATTCGGATGTATCTAAATGAATGCAAATCCTAAAATCTAAACGTGGGTATCGAGAGGGTCAAAATATTCCGTCGAGGCTTGGTCGGAATTATCGCATTAATTGCGAAACCCGAGTCGAGACCTTGAGGGAGTCATGAGTTTTTGCAAAATGTGATGCAAAAAGAAAGAAAATAATAATATATAGTAAGTGAAGAAAGAAGGTGGGTATGCAACATGATGGGTACGGGGGACTAATAACTCATGACTGAATGTTTCTACTCACGGAGGGGGGAACGGCATGTACACCACCGCTTCCCACGTGAGTAGACGACTATTTCTAGTCAAATCACACAAATGTCCTAAAGTTTGAGTGAAATGCAACCTAGATGTCATGCATTTTGAAAATGTGTTGAAATAATAATGATAATAATAATAATAATAATAATAATAATAATAAAATCATGCCAAATGAGAAGAAAACTAAAAGTGTGAAGTGGGATGTAAAATGCACACGAATGCACCTAACACTAAAATGCCCTAAGGGTCTAGCATTGGACTAGCCCGTTCTAAAAAATCCCACTAGCGTTGGATTAGCGGGAAAAGAAAGAAGCCACAACTAGCGTTGGACTAGTGTGGTGACGGAATACCATAAATCATGAATTAAATATTAAAACATGAATTAAAAGTAAATAAAACATATAAAATTATATAAAATCAAGTAGGAGCACATAACACATAAGCATAATATTCTAGATGCAAAAATCCTAAGGAAAGCGGTAAAAGAAATAAATACATAAGCACGCAAAAGCAAATAAATCCTAACTATTACACTGGGGGGCTTGATTTACAATTTAAGGGAGGAAATTAAAAATACCCTATCTATTACACTTTCTATCTAATTACACAATTCTTGCTAAGATACGAGAAAAATAATCTAACTATTACATTGACTAGCTAAATACAAGAATATTACATTTTTTTGTCAAAAATAATAAAATTTAAAATTAAATAATACAGAATAAATAAATACGCAAAAAGTGCATAAAATAAGAAACGCATAAAAAAATGCATAAAATATCACATTAGAGCACGTTGGAGCACATAAAGAAAATTTAACAAGTAGTAGGGATACCTCTTTGAAGATCCGGCACTAAAATACTATCAAAATGAACAAACAAGTCAAGGTACCTCGATAAAAATAAATAAAGCACAAAAGATGTAAGTATTAACAAATTGGGATAAAATTGTAAAGTCTAACAACTAAGGGGACTAAAACCAATTTTTATAAAACTTAAGGGGTAAAATTAGAAATTCACCTAAGTTTGAGGGGGTGAAGTGCAAATTAAAGCAAGCATGAGAAACAATTGTAAATTGAATCTAAGAAAGGGGGCAAAATAAAATTCCAGCAAGTGTGGGATACAAAAATGTATATTCCAGCAATGTTAGGGGGCTAAAAGATAAATGCCCATGTTAAAATCAATAAGTCATAAAGATAATACTTAAAAGATAAAACTTAAAGAGCCAAAATTACACAAAACACATTAATTAAATAAAAACTAAACACATGAAATAATACCAAGATCATTAAGCGAATTAAGAACTAAGCAAATGTATAAAGTAAAACCAATTCAAGAACCGATTAGTTAAATATTAAAAATTGGTGGAGTGTTTGGAACAAAAACGGAGAAGCAGTAATCAAACTCATGGTTGTACAACAACCCCCTAGAAATCAATTTTTTTTTTCGTTTGTCTGGTGCATCTTTAATTGGTTAAATACAAAGCATCCCAATATAACAAACAACTGATGGCCCCCGCCAACTTCCCAAAAGCTTCTACGAATTTCCTAATCAAATTCCTTCCCCAGATTCGATTTTCTTCTTCTTCTTTCGGTGAGCGGAAAATTCCCAAATTTGTTTCTCTATTCCCTCTCCCTCTATCTTTGATTACTCTTTCTCTAATTTCTCTTTCTTTTCTTATTCTTTTCTCTCTTTTTCTCTCTCTCTATCTGGTTCTTCTCTCAGCTCGTCTTTTGTCTCTCTTTCTATTACTTTCTGATTTCCTTTTTGCCTTTAATTTCTAATTTTCCCTTTTTCTTCCTCTCTGCCTTTGCCCACTCTATCTCTCACGCTCTCACTCTGTATCTCTCCTTCTCTTTCTATTTCTCTCATTTGATTTCTGTTTCTCCTCCCTCTCATCCCCCTCTCCGTTCTCTGAAAGCAGCCCTGAGTTTAGGGGCAGAGGAGGTGTAAGTTGGGGCTGGAATGAATTATTGTTGCAGGTTATTTGTGATTATGTGCATGATGATGGTGTGACTGTGGTGTTTTGTGTGCGTTTCTAAATATGTATGTGATTATTTAAATGTGTGTGATTGATTAAGTGGATGTGTATACAAGTGATTATGTGTGGGTATGCTTTGTGCTTTGCGTGTATGTGATCCGTGTGAGTGTACGTGAATGATGGTGGTTGTCGGTGGTGAGTCTGAGGTTGTCGTGAGGAGAGGCAAATTGTGTGAAGCTGATAGGGAATTGCTGGTTATGTGTGTGGGTGGGGTTTGATTTAGGAGATAATTTGACTGATGGCAAAAGGTGAATGTGGGAAGTGTGAGGAAGCGATAGAAGGAGTTAATTGGGTGGATTTAGGTTTGTTTCTAATGGTGAATTGCAGTAGAGACGGTGGAGGAAAACATCTGTAGAGATGATTGGGGATGTGTCAATTGAATTGTTTTTCTGCAGGTTTTGATGGATTTTGGGTTGCTGTGGGTTCGTTGCTGGTTTAGGGGATGTGGGTCTTAGTGAAGTTTTTGTAGTGATTGCAAGAGGGGAGGGGCTGGCTTTGGGTGGTTTTGTTGATTCGGTGGTGGTGTTATGTGGTGTGCGATTGAATTGGATTTGATGTTTGGGTGGTTTTCGGGTGATTCAATGGTGGTAGAGGATTAATTTCTTTTCCAGGTTGTGGTTTTCTGGGCTTGTTGGTGAGGTTCAACGACTGAAGTGGTAGTGAAGGCGAGTGGCGGAGGAGAGCTAGTGAGATTCTGGGTGAAGGCAGAAGAAAGACGGTGAGAAATTGGGTTGAGTAGGCAGAGATTAGAGTGGTGGTTAAAGGGATTGTTAGTGGTTGCAGAGAAAAAGAGACGGTGGAGAGGTGGCGGTTGAAGCAGGGGAAATGGTGAGATGAAGAAAAGTTCTAGAAATGAAAAATCCCAAAACCCAACAAAAAGAACAAAACCAGAAGGAGAAGTAAGGCTGTAAACGAACCGAGCTGTTCGCGAACACAGCTCGGCTCGGCTCGTGAAAGCTCGAGTTCGGCTCGTTCGTGAAGCTAAACGAGCCGAGCTCAAACACAAATTTTGGCTCGTTTATTAAACGAGCGAGCTCGAGCTCGTTCGTTTAATAAACGAACAAGAGTTTGAACATGAGATACTCGGCTCGGCTCGGCTTGAATAACACTTTTATGCTTATTTGAACCGAGTTGTTCGCGAACAAAGCTCGACTCGACTCGTGAAAGCTCGAGTTCGGCTCGTTCGTGAAGCTAAACGAGCCGAGCTCGAACACAAATTTGAGCTCGTTTAATAAACGAGCTCAGCTCGGCTATTAAATGAACACAAGCTCGAACCACCAATACTCGGCTCGATTCGGCTCGTTTACAGCTATAAGGAGAAGAAAGAAAACCCAGAATGCAAATAATGCTAAAATTCTAGAGAAATTATACAACATTCAACCCAAATTTCTCAAATAAAAGCAACAAATTCAGATAAGGAAAAAAATCAAAAAAATTGAAGAAGAAACAATAACAAAATTCAACCAAATTTCAGGTCATTAAACCTAACAAAATTAGATTTGCATAATGAAAGAAAAGGGATCAAAAGAAAGAGAAAGAAGATAAGAAAATACCTTTTAGAAGACGGTAAAGAATCCGATGAACAGTGATGATTCTTGGGATGAAGATGAACAGTAAATGGAGCCACCAAGCAACGTCTTCTCTTTTTTTTTTTCAGTGTGTGTTTTTTTGTGATTTACTATGTGTTTTGATCTTTTATCACAAACAGTAAAGTGTTTTTAGGTTTTTCTTTTCTCTTCTTTTTTCTGCTGATTAAAGAGAGTATTTATAGACCACTTGTCTTGTTGCCCAAGAATGCTGTAAAATAACATAAATGCTACCAGTATTAAAAAATGCTAATTTTATTAAAAAAATATTTTTTAACCCTAAAATTAAAAAGAATCTGACAACAATTTCTAAAATTTTTTAAAAAGAATTCACAGTAGATGTCAAGATAAAAAAAACTAGAGCTCAAAACTAATAAAAACGCGCTCGGGGTGTAAAATGACGATTTTGCCCCCAAACAACGAAATTACACAAAAAATAGATATTAGCCTCGAAAAATTACCAAAAATTAAAAATAAGCTTAAAACACTAGAAAATGCATTTTTGACTCAAAATTTGACAAAAAATTAATTTAAACTGTAAAATGATGGTTTTGCCCTTGGACAGTGAAAATTCACAGAAAAATAGCTATTGTCCTCAAAAAATTATCAAAAATTAAAAATAAGCTTAAAATACTAGAAAATGCATTTTTGACTCAAAATTTGTGAAAAATGAATTTAATTTGTAAAAATGACGATTTTGTCTTGGGCAATGAAAATTCACAAAAAAAATAGCAAACATCTTTGAAAAATCAAGGAAATTAAAAAACATGCTTAAAGAATTATAAAAATGAATTTGGAACTAAAAATGAACTAAAATGGTATTCGCGAGGTGAAATTACCATTTTTCCCTTGTGTTGATAAAAATATAAAGAATACCAATTAAATTCAGAAAAATCATAAGAAATTAACAAATTCACACCAAAGTAAAAATATGAATTTAAACCCCCAAAAGCTTATAGAAAAATATTTACAAATAAAATTACTGTTTTACCCTCTAGATTATTGAAAAATTAAAATTTGTCCCAAAAAGTGCAAACATGCCCCCCAGTGTTTGAAAATAAATGGTGTGTCAAAATTTGGTGTCTATATGTATATTTTGGGATGTAAACTTCTTATGATACTTGTACTTTTGAATGAATTAAATGAATGTATTTCATTATGAATGTATTTTATTTTGGGTTAAGTACGTTTGGATGTTTGAATGAGTGCGCGATTCAAGTCCTGGCGAGAGCTAGGCAGGCAGTCCGCTAAGCCCTTTTGTACACCTTTGGGTAAGGTGGGGCTATCACAGTTTGTATCAGAGCTTAGGATTGAATCCTGTCTCTAGTGCTAGTCTTGTTTGGGTGTCGGGTAGGAAATTTGGGTTGAGTCGGTTACGCTTGGGCCTGATCAACCTGAGTGTGAGAGATAAGATCCGAATTTCCGCACCTGGACGCTATTGTGTATATGCTTGAGAATGGGTTTAGGTTACTTTTAAGCTTGATATTTGAGTGTAATATTTAAGTATTATTTATTATTAAGTACTTTTAGGATAGACCTAATTAATTTATTATTTAAACATGTAGGTATGTCAGAGAGCGGTCGAGGTGAGGGATCACGGGCATTACAGCCAGCCGATGTGGCCCCGACCCAGCATGAGCATCGTAGACGACTGATAGTTCGTTACCGTGAGGGACCAGGTCATCCCTACCGTACATTTTCCCCGGCTCGCCGAGTACGACCAGCATGTGGGTGTTGGAGGACATATTCCTATCCCGATCATGTCGTACTTTCATTGATAGAGGATAGCAGACGTATTGAGCGTGAGAGTGATACCTCTCGGGCCCGTGTTCACGAGTTGAGAGAGACAGTTAGAGTCCAGGCCCAGAGGATTAGAGAGTTAGAGACTGCTGTTCAGGAGGAACAGCAAAGGACTGATGCATTTCGAGAACAGTACCAGGATGTACATGGTCGTCTCACACGCGTTGTGCAGCATACTCGGGATCACACCGGACGACTTGTAGATGAGAGTCGTCTGCTGGTAGGTCACGTGCTAGATGAGGTACAAGATATGGCTCAACACATAGGCCCAGGACAGGCAGCGCATCCACCTCTTAGGGCCGAGAAGGCTCCTGAGGGTGAGCCAGAGATGGACGTGAGCTCGATAGGATCAATCCAGTTGGACTAGATCTCTAGATAGAAATATGTACAAAGACTTATGCTAGTTTTGTTATGCTTGTATGTGCGACATATTTTGTACGTGAACTTTTGAAACGTGTAACTTGAACTGCTTGTAAAACTATATATGTGTGACCTTGCTTGGCATAAAACTTGATTTCTTTGTTTACTCTTGCATTTGTGCATTTAAAATTTATACCTCGTCGCTTATCACGTGAAATTTGAAATAATTTATTAATGTTATTATAAAATATTAAGTCATGAGTGGATGAGACCGTGGTAGGGGACCTCCGCGTCGCCAAGACCAAGACGAAGACGTTATTTCGAGCGTAAATCCTCCTTCAGGGGCTGACCCAATGATTGCGGTATTGAACCGAATGACCGACGTTCTAACTCAACTTGGAACTCGGCAGAACCCAGCAGTGGAAGTTGGTGGTCCTCATAGAAACCCGGCAGTAGGAGAGGATGTGGCTTTAGAACGGTTTCAGAAATTTAACCCCTCCAAGTTTAACGGCAGCCCAAATCCCGAAATCGCTAAAAAATGGTTAGAAGACATTGAGAAAATTTTTGCTGCCTTGAAGTATACGGATGAATGGCAAGTGACATTTTCCATGTTCCAGTTGGAAGGTGCTGCCACCCCGTGGTGGAATTTAATCAACACCAAGTAGGAAAGACATCAAACTCCAAGGACGTGGGTCAACTTCAGTAGAGAGTTTAAGGAGAAATATATTCCCGTGCAAGTACAAGAAAAGCGGGAAGATGAATTTTTGAAATTGAGACAGGGGTTACTGAATGTAGCTGAGTATGAAGCTCAATTTACTAAACTGTCTCGTTATGCCTCGGAACTTGTGGCCACTGAACAAAGGAGAAAGAGAAGATTTATTCAAGGCTTAAATTTGAAAATTCAAGACGCCCTCGCCGCCGCCACCATTGAAACTTATGAAGCTACAGTGGAAAAAGTGCAACAGGTGCAGGAAACAAAGTCCTTGGTTCGAACGGTGAAGGCAAGGAAACGGGAAAGTACCAGCAATGCTCGACCCTCAACCGAAAATGCTCTAGTCCCTAAGACAGGGAGGGGAACTGGAGGGGTGAGAATTGGGCGAGGTGCCCAGTTTGGAAGAACAAGAGGGGCTCCGGTGAGAAGAGCTCCGCCAAGAAGTGAACAAAAGGAGGAGACCCAAAACGAGATACGATCACCAGCTGCTCCCGTTGCCTGTGGGTACTGCGGTAAAGGTGGTCATGTGGAGGATGACTGCTGGAGGAAGAACCGTAAATGTCTGCTTTGCGGCAGTAGTGACCGCCGAATCAATCAATGTCCAAGATAGACAGCTAGCGGACCGAGCACCGCTCAACCTGGGCCCAAGGAAACCAATCAAGCTAAAGAGAGCAGGAATAAATGGAAGGTGCCAACTTGCGTTTATGCCCTCGACAAGTGTGATGCCCAGGAGTCGCCAGCAGTTATTGAAGGTATGATTCTTATTTTTCATCGTCTGGCTAAATTGTTAGTAGACCCTGGTTCCACCCATTTATTTGTGAACTCTCAATTTATGACTACTCTAGAGATACAACCTGTTAAATTATCCTATGAATTGGAAGTGAGGACTGTGACGCCCCGGAAATTCGCACTAAAAAGATTATTTGAGTCATGTTATGTTTATTAGTAGAAAAAAAAATGAATGAGAAAAGAAAAGAAGAGGGAAATTAAAGTGCATTTAATAGGGCATTTCTTTTATTTAAGGTTTAGTGTTAATCTTTGGTTTAATAGTTGAAAAATGTCTTAAGTTAGTTAGGTTAACTAAATGAGATTTTTGTATGATTAAGTGGTACACCTAAGTACCAAACTTGGGTTAATTTTATTGATCTATTAGTTTACAATAGTGTGTAATTTTGACTAACCAACTCTACCATTATTGAGCCTTTTGACTAATTGAACTTTAGCACAAAAATTAACTTAAAATTTTCACTTAAACCCTTGTCTTTCCCCCCCCCCCATATGGCCGGCCCCTCTCTCTCCTTTTCCTCTCTTTTGTTTTAAAAATTTTATGTTACAAAACTTGCCAATTGTTGAGTGTTAGATGATTAAAATTTTGTACAAATTATATTGAGGCAACTAGCACCTATTTTGCCAAAATATCTAAACCCTAGCTTGACTCTTGTCTAGCTTTCATTGGTTACACTTTCCTCCATTATTCTTTTACTTCTTTTATACTTTCTTGACTGAATTCTCTCCCATTTTCTCTCTCCCTCTTGGACGAATTTTGCTTGCCCTCTCTCTACCCTCTCTTGTTCTTCATTTTCTTGGAGCTTCCTTTCCAATTTTAGACAAATTCCACCATAGAAAGTGAGGTTTTCTTCTCCCTAAGCAAGGTTCTAAGCTTGTTTAAGGTATGTACCATGAACTTTTGCTATTAATTTCAAGTTTATTTAAGTTTTATTTAAGCTTTATTTAGGGTTTTGTTCAAGTTTTACATTAACAGTCATGCTGGACCAGTTTTAGTAAAACTTTCATAACTTGATGTAGATAACTTGGATTCGAGTGATTCTTGTTGTTTTAGAAACTAGATTGATAGGGCTTTCCAACAGTATAAGGCTTGCACTGTGTTTCATTGTGTATTAATCACAGAAAGTTTGCAAAGTTGGCTGAAAATTCGGTTCTGCGTGAAACAGTTTTGATGATGAGCCAACTTGAGGGATGATTTTGAACCTGTTCTAGTTGGAATTTGGATTGATGATCTTCACGAAAGTTGTAGCCCTATAAACGTAATTTAAAACCATGTAATCCAAATTCCTTAGTTCTTGATGGATTGACCTCAATAATGGCATGAAGTTGGCTGAAAACCAACCCTGCGCAGTTTAGGTTGAAGATTCTTGGAGTATAATTCTTGATATTTAGTGGAATTTTGATTGAATTTGAGCTTGGATTGAACTAAGAAGTTGTAGAACTTGTTGAATTATGGGTTTGATGATTGAAATCTTGATGGAAAACAAAGTTGGATGGCCGAAAATTAAGGGGAAATAATGCCAAAATTTTGTTAGAAAACCCTAAACCCTAAATCCTAAACCCTAGAACTAAAACCCTAGAATTTAATGGGGTATTTCTTGAATTTTCTTTCTAAGTTGATTAGGGTTTAAATTGAGTTTCATTAGATTATTTCTTATAAATTCCAGGATCCAAAAGTGAGACGCAGCCGTTTTACGAAATATTTTCTTAAGCGTTCCAGGTGAGTGTCCCTTTACTTGTGCATGTGAGTGTTCCTTTGCTTTTGTTTATGAGTGTTTCTTCACATATTCATAATGCATGTTCAAAATGTGATCTTATTTATACTTGATGCTCGTGACTTGTCACAACGTGCTATGTGTTCTTGATATTCATGAATTGTCACAATGTATTATATGAAGGGAAAGTGTGTACTTTATCGCACTTACCCCATGGTTTGTTACATGCACAATTTCTATCTGATGTGAATATAATTGTTTGTGAATTTTCGACTACATTAACTTGTTGCCTAGACTTCCGTGGTTATGCCGCGGTTAGTCAGGCGGGAGGGTACAAAGGAAGATATAAGGTGCTGGGTGTTTTAGGGCTTGTGGTTCTTTTCCTTGAGTTGTGAATCCTCAAAGAGGCCAACTCCGGACTGAACCTTCTTGCTTGTTGCCCTCCGGGGTTGAGATCTCACCCTGGATGGGTCGGACGGTACTCTTGGAGGATATAAAGTGAATGGCGGATAGGGCTCTTGCTCGATAATGCAGGTATAACCGGTAATCCACTCTCAATACCATGGTCACATGATCAGTACTTGCTCTCGCGATTGGAATGTATCCTCCCTTGTTTAAATCAGTGATTGCTTAAATTTGTCCTTATATTGTCTTATGACTTGTGACATTTGTTTAATTAACTTCTGTTTGATTGCCTCTGTATTTGCATGCGTGGGAACCTCACTGAGCTATCATAGCTCACTCTCTTTTATTTGTTTTCCTTAAACAGGCTCCTATCTCTAAAGCCGGTGGTGAGGAATCCAGGGTAGAACTGGGTAGGATTTAGATAGAAGGACTGCTTGAGATATTATTGTAATAATAAACGTATGTGTTGTAAATTGTTCAACTAGTACTTTTACTTTTAAGTTTGAATATTATGTGACCCCGAGAACTATCACCGTTGGTAGCTACGAGTTTTCTATCGATTTGCAACTGCTTAAGAATTTTTAGTGCGTGCTCGATTCGAGTCCTGACGAGAGCTAGGCAGGCAGTCCGCTAAGCCCTTTGGTGCGCCTTTGGGTAAGGTGGGGCTGTCACAAGGACTCCGACTGGAGACCATTGCCTGACAACTAATCTTGTTTACCAAGATTGTGAGCTTCGGGTAGGAGAAAGAAAATTTCTAATAGACCTTATAGCTTTACCTATTCGGGGTTATGATGTAACACTAGGCATGGATTGTTTAACCCGGTATAGTGCTCAACTAAATTGTGGGACAAAAGTGGTGGATTTTAGTATACCGGGAGAACCTATTTTAAGATTGGATGTAAAGAAAACCCTAGCTTCTTCGAATCTCCTTTCTGCCATGCAAGCTAGGAAACTGATGTCCCGAGGGGCAGTAGGATACCTTGCTTATTTAATTAATACACCTGAAGATAAAGTGAGATTTGAGGATGTGCTAGTGGTAAAAGAATTTTCTGATGTTTTTCCTGAAGAATTAAGCTCCCTACCTCCTGAGAGAGAAATGGAATTCAGAATAGAATTGGTGCCAGGAGTCTTGCCAATATCTAAAACCCCATGCCACATGTCCCCTGTAGAACTTGGAGAACTTAAGGTTCAACTCCAAGATTTGTTAGAAAGAGGATTTGTCAGGCCGAGTGTAACACCATGGGGAGCCCCAGTATTATTTGTAAAGAAGAAAGATGGTACTCTTAGGCTTTGCATTGACTATCGAGGGTTAAATAATGTTACCATAAAGAATAAGTATCATTTACCTCATATTGATGAATTGTTTGATCAATTAGAAGGGGTTGTAGTATTTTTCAAGGTGGATCTCAGACAAGGGTACTATCAATTGAAAATTAAGGAGGAAGATGTACCTAAAACTGCTTTTAACTCTCGATATGGTCATTATGAATTTGTGGTGATGCCATTTGGATTAACAAATGCCCCAACGGCTTTTATGGATTTGATGCATAGAGTGTTCAGACCATACTTGGATTAGTTTGTGGTGGTTTTTATTGATGATATTTTGATATTTTCCAAGTCCCATGAGGAGCATGAGCAACACCTGAAGATTGTGTTACAAACTCTGAGAGGTAATAAGTTGTATGCTAAGTTTAGAAAGTGTGAATTTTGGAAGGACCAAGTGTCATTCTTGGGTCATGTCATTTCGAGAAAAGGAATAGCGGTAGATCCCTCCAAAGTGGAAGCCGTGGTTAATTGGAAACGACCTGAGAATCTCACTGAAGTTCGTAGTTTCTTGGGGTTAGCTGGCTATTATCGGCAGTTTATTAAGGATTTTTCAAAGATAGCCACACCACTCACTGCTTTGACCCAAAAGAATGTTAAGTTTAAGTGGGATGAACAATGCGAATAGAGCTTCAATGAACTCAAGAAATGATTAACATCGGCCCCAGTACTAACATTGCCCAATGGAAATGAAACTTTCAGTGTGTACACAGATGTTTCGCGGGAAGGTTTGGGATATGTGTTAATGCAAGGGAAACAAGTAGTTGCCTACGCTTCCCATAAGTTAAAACCTCATGAAAGGAATTATCCCACACATGATTTGGAATTAGCAGCGGTGGTATTCGCACTCAAGAAATGGAGACATTATTTGTATGGAGTCACTTTTGAAGTATATACAGATCATAAGAGCCTGAAATATTTGTTTTCTCAGAAAGAGTTAAATTTGCGACAACGTAGATAGGTGGAGTTATTGGAGGATTACGACTGTACTATTAATTATCATTCGGGTAAAGCTAATGTTGTCGCGGATGCTTTAAGTAGGAAGGTTCAAATGGCTAGCCTGGCCATCCGTGAATAGGACTTGTTGGAGCAATTTAGTGAGAGCAATCCAAGGATAGTTGGCTCTAAAGTGATTTGTAGGAACGTAAAGGTACAATCTGAATTGTTGGAACAAATCAAAGAAGCTCAAGGCAAGGATCCTACACTACAAAAGCGGATAGAGAAAGCCAAAGTGGGGACCTTACCTGAGTATGGTGTTGGACCAGAGGGATTGTTGAGATCCCGAAACCATATCTTCATCCCAAGAGACGAAGAGTTGAAGAGAGTAATCATGGATGAGGCCCATCGTTCCAGGTACACTGTGCACCCAGGGAGTACAAAGATGTATCAAGATCTGAAGAAACTTTATTGCAGGGATAATATGAAGAGGGAAATAGCAGAGTATGTTCAAACTTGTCCTACGTGTCAACAGGTAAAAGTTGAACATCAGAGACCGTCAGGACTATTGCAACCTTTGGAAATCCCGAAGTGGAAATGGGAGCACATTACCATGGATTTCGTTTCTGGTTTACCGAGAACCCAAAGGGGGCATGATGCTATTTGGGTAATTGTTGATTGCTTGACCAAATCTGCCCATTTTCTACCCATGAACGTGACTTACCCTTTGGAAAAACATGCCCGAATGTTCATTGATGAAGTAGTAAGACTTCATGGAATTCCAGTGAGTATCGTCTCGGACCGAGATCCTCGGTTTACTTCCCGACTTTGGAGACAAATGCACGAAGCCTTAGGAACAAAGTTGAACTTTAGCACGGCTTACCATCCCCAAACCGATGGTCAGTCTGAATGAGTGATCTAGATTTTGGAGGATATGCTACGGGCGAGCGTGATGGATTTTGGTAGCAATTGGGATCAACATGTGACCTTGATTGAGTTTGTTTACAACAATAGCTACCAATCCTCTATCCAGATGGCCCCATTTGAGGCACTGTATGGAAGAAGATGCAGAACGCCTGGCTATTGGGATGAAGTGGGTGAACGGAAAATATTAGGTCCAGAAAAAGTACCCTGGATAGAAGAGGCCTATGAGAAAGTTAAGTTAATTCAACAACGACTCCAAGCTGCTCAAAGTCGACAGAAGAGTTATGCCGATACTCGAAGGAAAGAGCTGGAGTTCGAAGTTGGAGATGATGTGTTTCTCAAGATTTCTCCATTTAAAGGAGGCATCCAATTTGGGAAAAGGAAGAAACTTCAACCAAGATACGTGGGACCATTCAAAATCGTTAAACGTATCGGCAATGTTGCTTACCAATTGGAATTGCCTTTAAAGTTATCTAAAATGCACAATGTCTTCCATGTGTCGGTCTTGAAAAAGTACCACCCGGACCCACGACATGTACTTCAACCCGATGAGATTGACCTTGATGAAACTTTAGCATATGAAGAGCAGCCAGTTCAAATCTTGGACCGCACAGTGAAAGAACTAAGAAATAAACAAATTCCTCTTGTCAAGGTCCTGTGGAAGAATCATGACTTAGAAAAAGCCACCTGGGAGACAAAAGAAGAAATGCAGAGAAATTATCCCAAGCTCTTCGAAAATCAAGGTAGAATTTCGTGGACGAAATTCTTTTAAAGGGGGGAGGATGTAACACCCTAGAAATTTATATAAGAATTATTTAATTCATGTATGTCCATTAGTAGAAAAAAATGAGAAAACAAAAGGGGAAAAATAAAAATGTACTTACAAGAGAAATTTTTTTATTTGGAGTTTAGTATTAATCCTTGATTTATTAGTTAAAAGATTTCTTAAGTTAATTAGGTTAATTAACTAAGATTCTCTCATTATTAAGTGGGACACCTAAGTAGTAAACTTGGATTAATTTCATTGGACCATTAGTTTATAATAGTGTTTAATTTTGTCTAACTAACTCTACCATGATTAAGCCTTTTGACTAATTGATCTTTAGTTCAAAAATTAACTCAAAATTTCACTTAATTTCTTGTCTTTTTCCCTCTCCTCATGGCCGACCCTCTTTCCCCTATTTTTCTCTCTTTTTGCTTTAATTTTGTGCCATAAAATTTGTTAATTAGTAGGAGATAAATGATTAAAATCATCACCAATCAAAATTAACCAAGTTGGTCACTATTTCATTAAAAGCATAACACCTAGCATGACTCTTGTCTTGCTATAATTGGTCATTCTTTTCCCCATTATTTTCTTTATTTCTTTTCCATTTTCTTGGCCTATTTCTTTCTCTTTTCTTCTCTTCTTGGCCGGCCCTCCTACTTCACCTTCTTCTCTCTTTAGTTTTCATCTTCTTGAAGCTTTCTCTCCAAACTTTAGACAACTTCACCATAGAAAGTGAGCTTCATTTCTTCCTAAGCAAAGTTTTAAGCTTGTTTAAGGTATCCACTATGAACTTTCGCTATTAATTTCAAGTTTTATTTAGTCTTTTGTACTAGTTTAATACTAGATTCTTATTACTACAACTTGAAGATTTAAGTTTGAAATGAAGTTTTACTTGTTAGATTAAGTGTTCTCTTGGTTAGATAGACTAGTAGATAGCATTTAAACCTTGAAATTTCATGTATTATATGTTGCTTGTGTTAGTGTATGCCCTAAAACCAAGATGGTTTAAACGTGTTTTGTTTTACACTTATTTATGTTATATTTATCTATGTGGTATTTTTCTTTATCATCTATACTTGTATTTCCATGTTACTTGTTTGATTGATAAAGTCCTTAGAATATTGACTGTGTATTAGAGATTGTAAGGGTTACAATTATGAGACTACTAATACATAAAGTCATATTCTTAAATATCCATAGTCATAGTATTAATGAGATTGGACATCATTAATACGGATAGACTAGCACATACTTTGCCTCTACTTATGGTAAGTAGTAGTTGATCTCATTGACTATGGTGTGCGTGACACTTAAGCTAGTATGTGGATGCTTGTTTGAGAACAAGTTCATTGGATTGATCCGCCAAGAGTTTCAACTATAGTGCCAATAGTTGAACTCTTAATGGCAATGGTGTAAGTGATCCTTTGACTTGAGATTACCATAGTATCTTGAGTGTGGATTGCTATACTTTGACTCTATTCCTCGGTGCCCGTAAAAGGGTAGCTCATAGGTTAGAGATTGGGTATAGTTTGAAGCATGGAAAGATAGTGAGTAATCAATATAGGATTCACCACTCCTTAATAGGAGAGTATATCCCTTAATGGCCACTTGTTGGAAATATTAACTCATAAATCTTCTGCAGAAGTGATAGTATAACTTGGAAGTAGTTTCAAGGTTATACATCATGGAGAGTTATATTTCTGGAACAAGAAAATATAAATTAGTCATTTAAAAGTATGCACTATACTTTTAGACTAATTGGGATATAGTGTGGTGAAAGGATATTAATTACTACGGTAACATTGTCATTGAAGGGTATGGTCTACCATATGACTTTCCTATTCACTTGGGTGGTCATGATGCATTGCTAGACGCCACTCATGATCTATAAGTATGAATTGATTAATTAGTGAATTAATGATAAATTAAAAGTGTTTAATTTATCTAGCTCAATTAATGAGTTATAATTTATACTTATTGCCAACGTGAATGGAACCTAATGGGTCACACACATAAAGAACAAAATCTTTGGGTTAAAATGTAATTAAGATAAGTATGAGATACTTATGGGGTTAATTTATGAGATAAATTAACTTAAAGGACTTATTTATAAATATTCTAAGTCTTGCAGGAAATTAGTTTCCTAAAAGAAATAAAGTAACTAATTGGTTTCCTTATGGAATAGATTTCCTAAAGGAGAAGGATTAGCTTAAAGTAAGTTGCCTAAACCTTCTTGGTTTCTAATTAGCTTTATTTCCTAAAAGACTAGAATACTTCCTCTATAAATAGGTTCATGCTTTGACTCTTGAATTGTTAGTTGCTACACAAAAAGAAAACTAGTGAGAGAAAATAGAAGAAAGTAAAGGCACGCCTCTCTCTCTCTCTTTAGGCATCTCTCTCTCTCTCTCCTAAGGGTTAGGTTTTTCTTCTTCTTGTGTTCTTAATAATTCAAGGGAGCTAGCACTCAAAAGTCAAAGCAAGCAAGCCTACAAGGTTCCCAAAGAAGTTGTTCGTGTGGATATCGTTAGAGGCTCTACGCTTGGAGGGCTTTTCGTGGTAGATCTAACATCTTCTTCGAAGGATCTTTGCCTAGAAGCATAGAAATCTTCTATGTTTAAGGTAATCTTCATGCAAACCCCCTTGTTAATCATATAGATATGTCAAAGAGATCCATGGTTAAGGTAATAAATTTTTATTTTTCCGCTGCGTTACCGATGCTATTACCTTACAGCTTGGTTGAAGAAACTTGGACTTGAAATCTTGAATTTGAGTGGAATTTTGAGTGAAATTGAGTTGGAATTAAACATAGAAGTTGTAGAACTTGTTGAAAGTTGGATTGGATGGTTGATTTCTTGCAAGAAAAATTTTGAATTAGTCCGGTTTTAAGGGGAGGTGCTGCCGAAATTTCAGTAGAATTAAAAGAAGAAAAATGACAAGTGAGATTTTAAACCTAGAATATGCTAAATTTAGGAAATTTAGTGTGCAGAATTTTTAGAAAATGATCTAGTAATGAATTATATTTTCCTAGAACAATAAAACCCTAAACCTTAGGGTAAAACCTTAAACTCTAAAACCCTAGAAATGAAAACCCTAGAAATAATTGGGTTATTTCTCGAATTTTCTTACTAATTTACTTAGGGTTTTAATCGGGTTTTCATTGGATTATTTCTTTTAAATTTTAGGACCCGAAAGCGAACCGCTACCATTTTACGAAATATTTTCATAGGCATTCCAAATGAGTGTCTCTATGTGTGCATGATGCATAAAATGCTTTGTCACCCTTGAGAATGTTATATCATGAAATATTATGTTATATTTGTAATTGTTATTTTATGACATGTGTTACTTGAGGAAAGATGTGTACTTTATCACATCTATTCCGCAATGTGTTACATGCTTTCGTGATCAAATGTGTTACTTGTGCTTGAGGCTACCATGACTAACTTCACCGTTACTTCACGGTTAGTCAACCTGGACGTGCGTGGGAGGATATAAGGTGCTAGGTGTTTTAGGGCATGTTGTTCTTTCCCCTTGAGTTGTGAATCCTCAAAGAGGCCAACTCCGGATTGAACTTTCTTACTCGCGTGTTGGCCCTCCAAGGTCGAGATTACTCCCTGGATGTGGTAGCCTGTACGGAGGTTATAAGGTGAACGGTGGTTAGGGTCTTGCTTGTTAATACTGGCATGACCTTTGGCAAGGACCTGAGCTATTATCTCAGTCCTAACGTCATGGTTACATGATCAGTACTTGCTCCTCCTGCGGTTGAGCTTACTCCCGTAGTTGAGCCTTGTATCCGCCATTGACTACTTGTTAATTAAATTGTTCATACCCTGCTTATTTAATCTTGTCAATTATTTTGTTCTATAAAATAATGAATTCCTGGTATGGTTGCATGACTTGGGCACTCACTGGGCTATTATAGCTCATCCCGTTCATTTGTTTTCTTTAACTAGGTTTCCCAAAATACTAAAGCTGGAAAAGCTGATTTTGGACATAGTAAATGTTTTGTTTTATGTATTTTGATAGCCTAATTGTGTAGGCTTTTATTGTAAATAAAATGTATATTTTGGGATGTAAACTTCTTGTGATACTTGTACTTTTGAATGAATTAAATGAATGTATTTCATTATGAATGTATTTTATTTTGGGTTAAGTACACTTGGATGTTTGAGTGAGTGCGCGATTCGAGTCCTGGCGAGAGCTAGGCAGGCAGTCTGCTAAGCCCTTTTGTACGCCTTTGGGTAAGGTGGGGCTGTCACATTTCTAACTTTCTAGGGTTTTGTTCAGAAATGTTCAATTCACTAATGGCTCGTCTACGGAAATTTCTGCATGCTCAAATCACTAAATTACAGCTTATATAACTTTAAATCATAGCCTAATCACTTTTACTTCTTAGGTTTTACCAAAATTTCGGCAGCATTTCCCCTATAATCGGACTAACCCAAAATTTTTAACTTGTAAAGAAAACAACCAACCAACCCAATTCAAGTAGTTCTACCACTTTCATATCAAAATTCAATCCAATTTCACTCAACTTGGCCATAAAAACACATGACCCTCTCCAAGGTTCTTCAACCAAATCATACTTAAATCATGTCATTTCAAGATTCAATCACTATCTACAAGTCATACAAGCCTATAAACCTCATATTCATGGAATAAAACTTCATTTTCATGGCTCAAATAAATCATGCTTAACTTTAAAGACGTGGGTAAAAGCTATAAAAACTACAACTTATACTTGAAATAATAAGAAAAGTTCTTGGTGAATACCTTTAATAAGGCAAGATCTTTGCTTAGGAGGAAGATTAACTCACTTTCAATGGATGAAAAGTGATCAAATGGAAGAGAAAAGCTCTAAGAAAATTAAAGCAAATGAGAGGAAAAAGAGAGAAGAAGGGCCGGCCAAGATGAAGAGGAAAAGAAAAAAAAATGGCTTAGTAAAATGGAAAAGAATTGAAGAAAAATTGGAAAAAGTGGTGACCAATCAAAGCAAGACAAAACTAAAAGTAGAGCTTGACTTTCTTGCAAATTAATCTCCACTTGGCCAAGTATAATTAGAAGAGATTTTTAACATTTATCTTACCATTAATCTTGCAAGACTTCTAGGTACAACTCCTAAAGGAAATGGTACAACATGCTACTAATAAATAGAAATCATTTCCTTATTTCTTTTCACTAATTTTCGGCCCTCTTTTTTTTTTTTTCTACTAATGGACATAATGCGAAATAAATGGTTTTGCATGAATTTGTACGGTGTTACAATTAGGGAACTGGCACTCATTCCTTATTCCTTGATTAATTGGATATTAGCGGTGAAAGGATAATAATTACATGGTAATTTTTCACGGAAAGGTTAAGTCAAAATTCCCTTGACTAATTTCGAATACTTGGGTGGTCATGATGTGTTGCTAGACACCGCTCATGATCTATAATTATGAATTAATTAATTATTGTCATTGATGATAAAACAAAGTTGTTGATTTTATTTAATTCTTTTGGGAATTAGAAGTCATAATTATTACCAATGTTTTTGGAACCTATTGGATCACACACATTAGAGATTTAATTCTAGATTAAAACTGTGTGTATCCAAGTAAAGACTTGGAAATAAAGTATTTGATACTTTTGGGGTTTAATTGCAAAGAAAATAAATTCTAGGACTGTCTGATACTTTCGGGGTTTAATTGCAAAGAAAAATAAATTCTAGGATTATCTAAGCAGACAGAAGAAAATTATTATGTCTTATTTGTCAAATAACTAAAAGATAGAATTGTTACGATATGTCTTTCATTTGATTTTGAATCAAACGATCAGATGATATCTGTAACACCCTAGAAATTCATGCCAAAACCTTTATTTTGTATTATGTTCATTAGAAAAAAAAAAAAAGAAGGGCCGAATTAGTGGAAAAAAATAATAAGGAATGATATTCTATTTTACTAGCATGTTGTACCATTACCCTTAAGATTTGTACCTAGAATGTCTTGCAAGATTAAGTGTAGGATAAATGGCAAAAATCTCTTCAAATTATACTTGGCCAAGTGGAGCTTTATTTGCAAGAAAGTCAAGCTTTACTTTTGGTTTTGTCATGCTTTGATTGGTCACCACTTTTCCAATTTTCCTTCAATTCTTTTTCACTTAGCTTAACTTATTTTTTTCTCTCTTTTCTTCACTTGGCCGGTTTCTCTCTTCTCTCTTTTCTCTCCATTTGCTTTCATTTTCTTGGAGCTTTTGCTTCTATTTGATCACTTTTCATCCATAGAAATTGAGTTAATCTTCCTCCTAAGCAACAATCTTGCCTTATTAAAGGTATTTCCCAAGAACTTCTCTTTTTATTTCAAGTAAAAGATCATAGTTTTCTAGCTTCTAAGCCATGTCTTTATTGTTAAGTATGATTTATTTTAGCAATGAAATATGAAGTTTTATTCCATGAATATAAGGTTTATGGACTTGTATGCTTGTAGATAGTGATTTAAACTTGAAATGGCATGAATTAATGATGATTTAGTTGAAGAAACTTGGAGTAGTTTAAGTGTTTTTGTGATGAATTTGGGTGAAGTGGAAGTGAGTTTGATGTGAAATTGGTAGAACTACTTGAGATTGGGTTGTTTGGATGTTTTTCTTGCAGGTTAAAATTTTGGGTAGTCTGATTTTAAGGGGAGATGCTGCCGAAATTTCAGTAAAACCTAAGAAATAAAGTGATTAGGCTATGATTTAAAGCTTTATAAGCAGTGATTTAGTGATTAGAATGTGCAGAAATTTCCGTAAGATGAGCTATTAGTGAATTGAACCTTTACGAGCAAAACCCTAAAATTTAGAAAACCCTAATTTTGAAAACCCTAAACCCTAGGGTAAAACCCTAAACTCCGAAACCCTAGAAATTAAACCCTAGAAATACTTGAGGTATTTCTCAAATTTTCTTATTGAATTGCTTAGATTTTAGTCAGGTTTTTATACGACTATTTTCTTTTGAATTTCAAGCTCCGGAAGTGATTCCCAACCATATTACGAAATATTTTCTTAAGCACTTAAGGTGAGTGTTCTATGTGTGCATGATGCATGAAATGCCATGTAATACTTGACGTTATTATTTCGATGCATGAAATGATATGTTATACTTGACATGATTATCTAATGAAATGTGTTACTTGAGGAAAGATGTGTACTTTATCGCATCTATTCCGCAATGTGTTACATGCTTTCACTATCCAATGTGTTACTTGTGCGTGAGACTTCTGTGACTAACTTTACCGTTACTTCACGGATAGTCAACCCAGACAGGCTTAGGAGGATATAAGGTGCTGGGTGTTTTAGGGCGTGTTGTTCTTTCCCCTTGAGTTGTGAATCCTCAAAGAGGCCAACTCCGGATTGAACTTTCTTGCGTGTTGGCCCTCCAAGGTCGAGATTACTCCCTGGATGTGGTAGCATGTACGGAGGTTATAAGGTGAACGGTGGTTAGGGCTTGCGTGATAATACTGGCATGTCCTTTGATAAAGACCTGAGCTATTATCTCGGTCCTAACGTCATCGTTACATGATCAGTACTTGCTTCTCCTGCGGTTGAGCTTGCTCCCGTAGTTGAGCCTTGTATCCGCCATTGACTACTTGTTAATTAAATTGTTCATACCCTGCCTATTTAATCTTGTCCATTACTTTATTCTATTAAATAATGAATTCTTGGTATGGTTGCATGACTTGGGCACTCACTGGGCTATTATAGCTCATCCCGTTTATTTGTTTTCTTTAACTAGGTTTCCCAAAATACTAAAGCTGGAAAAGCTGCTTTTGGATATAGTAAATGTTTTGTTCATGTATTTTGATAGCCTAACTGTGTAGGCTTTTATTGTAAATACTATGTATATTTTGAGATGTAAACTTCTTGTGATACTTGTATTTTCGAATGAATTAAATGAATGTATTTCATCATGAATGTATTTTATTTTGAGTTAAGTATGCTTGGATGTTCTGAGTGAGTGCTTGATTTGAGTCTTGGCGAGAGCCAGGCAGGCAGTCCGCTAAGCCCTTTGGTGTGCCTCTGGGTAAGGTGGGGCTGTCACAATATCTCTCTATCTTTCTCTCTCTATCCTATCTCTGTTTTATATATACAACTAACTCCTAAAAAGAGAGGAATTGATTAGTCATAAGATACAGAGAAAAAGTGTGTCAGTGTGTACAACATACAAAGAGAGAAAACAAACAAAGAAAAGTAAAAGGAAAGACTAGCAACTTTCTTACTTTCACACACAGATCGTGGTGACAATCCAAGAATTTTCTCGCATGGATTTCAATAGAGGCAGGACGTCTGGACTGCTCAAGGGATCATTCTATTAATCAGAGAAACGTCACACGAATTAAGATAATCCAGTTATTTCTTTTTTCTTGAATCATACGTAAAACCTAAGGTGATCCTTAGATGATTTTTGGAAATTTTTTAATTTTTCCGCTGCATTATTCCTAAAATCCTAATAGTTCTATTAGTAACAAATTGCTCCTATATTCAGGAAACACACAAATTGTGACACCCTAGAAATTCATGCCAAAACCATTTATTTTGTATTATGTTCATTAGAAAAAAAAAAAAGAGAGGGCCGAAATTAGTGAGAAGAAATAAGGAATTGATTTTCTATGTTACTAGCATGTTGTACCATTGCTTTTAGGAATTGTACCTAGCATCTCTTGCAAGATATAATTGTAGGATAAATCACAAAAATCTCTTCTAATGACCCTTAGCCAAGTGTAGTCTTCCATGGTTAAGAAAGTCAAGATCACTTTGGTTTTGTCTTGCTTTGATTGGACCGCCATTTTTCCAATTTTTCTTCAATTCTTTTCCATATTACTTAGCCATTTTTTTTCTCTTTTCCTCTTCATCTTGGCCGGCCCCTATTTTCTCTTTTTCCTCTCTTTTGCTTTCATTTTCTTGAAGTATTTCTCTCCAATTTGATCCTATTTCTTCCATAGAAAGTGAGTTAATCTTCATCCTAAGCAAAGATCTTGCCTTATTAAAGGTATTAACCAAGAACTTCTCTTATTATTTCAAGCATAATTTGTAGTTTTTATAGCTTTTACCCATATCTTTAAAGTTAAGTATGATTTATTTTAGCCATGAAATATGAAGTTTTATTCCATGAATATGAGGTTTATGGACTTGTATGACTTGTAGATAGTGATTTAAACTTGAAATGACATGATTTAAGTTTGATTTGGTTGAAGAACCTTGGAGTAGTTTAGGTGTTTTTGTGATAAATTTGAGTGAAATTAAAGTGAGTTTGATGTGAAATTGGTAGAACTACTTGAACAGTCATGCTGGACCAGTTTTAGTAAAACTTTCATAACTTGGTGTAGATAACTTGGATTCGAATAATTCTTGTTGTTTTAGAAACTAGATTCATAGGGATTTAAAACGGTATAAGGCTTGCATGGTGGTTCATTGTGTATTAACCGCAGAAAGCTTGCAAAGTTGGCTGAAAATTTGATTCTGCGTAAAACAGTTTTTATGATGAGCCAAATTGAGGGCTGATTTTGAACCTGTTCTAGTTGGAATTTGGATTGATGATCTCACAAAAGTTGTAGCCCTATAAACTTACTTTCAAACCATGTAATCACAATTCCCTAGTTCTTAGTGGATTGACCCCAGTAATGGCACGAAGTTGGCTGAAAACCAACCCTAGTGCAGATTTGGGTGATGATTCTTGGAGTAGGGATTTTGAATTTGAGTGGAATCTTGATTGAATTTGGGTTTAAATTGAATATAAAAGTTGTAGAACTTGTTGAATTGGGTTGGATTGTTGGATTTTCTTGCAGGGAAAATTTTTAGGTTAGTCCGATTATTGGGGAAATGCTGCCGAAATTTCGGTAAAAGCTAGGAAATAAAAGTAATTAGGCTATGATTTAAGACTTTATAAGCTGTAATTTAGTGATTTAAGCGTGCAGAAATTTTTGTAGATTAGCTATTAGTGAGTTAAACCTTTCCGAGCGAAACCCTAAAAGTTAGAAAACCCTAATTTTGAAAACCCTAAACCCTAGGGTAAAACCCTAAGCTCCAAAACCCTAGAAATTAAACCCTAGAAAGACTTGGGATATTTCTTGAATTTCCTTATGAAAGTTCTTAGATTTTATTCAGGATTTTTATACTATTATTTCTTTTGAATTTCAGGATCCGAAAGTGAGACCCGATCGTATTACGAAATATTTTCTTAGGCTTCAGGTGAGTGTTCTTATGTGTGTATGATGCATGAAATGCCATGTACTACTTGACATCATTATTTTGATGCATAAAATGATACGATATACTTGACATGATTATCTAGTGATATGTGTTACTTGAGGAAAGATGTGTACTTTATCGCATCTATTCCGCAATGTGTTATATGCTTTCACTATTATATGTGTTATTTGTGATTGAGACTTCCGTGACTAACTTCACCGTTACTTCACGGTTGGTCAACCCTATCATGAGTTGGAGGTTATAAGGTGCTGGGTGTTTTAGGGCGTGTTGTTCTTTCCCAAAATGAGTTGAATTCCTCTAAGAGGCCAACTCCGGATTGAACTATCTTGCTTGTTGGCCCTTCCAAGGTTGAAATTTCTTCCTGGAGGTGGTAGCTTGTTTGGAGGTTATAAGGTGAATGGTGGCTAGGGTCTTGCTTGTTTATACTGGAATGTTCCTTGGCAAAGACCTGAGCTATTATCTCGGTCTGAACGTCTTGGTTACATGATCAGTGCTTGCTCCTTCTGCGGTTAAGCTTGCTTCCGTAGTTGAGCCTCGTATCCGCCATTGACTACTTGTTACTTAAATTGTTCACAAATTGTTTATTTACTCGTTAAATATTTTATTGAACAAAATCACATTTTACTGGTATGGTTGCATGACTTGAGCACTCACTGGGCTATTATAGCTCATCCCGTTCATTTGTTTTCCTTAACCAGGTTTCCCAAAAATACTAAAGCTGGAAAAGCTGAGTTTAGACAGTGTACATGTTTTGTTTTGTATATTTTAATAGCCACTTGTTTAGGCTATTCTTGCACATACTGTGTAAATTTTAGTGTGTAAAACATTTTGTAATATTTGTACTTCAAATGAATTTTATGAATATATTTCTTTACGAATGTGTTTTATTTTGCATTAATTATGTGTATGTATTGAGCGAGTGCGTGATTTGAGTCCTGGCGAGAGCCAGGCAGGCAGTCCGCTAAGCCCTTTGGTGCGCCTCTGGATAAGGTAGGGCTGCTACACAAATTACCTCCTTGAATTAATAAAATACATTTGTGCCCTTCTCTATACATAGATTTGACAATTTTCTCTTTTTTGTGCCAAAACCTAAAATTTTTATAACAAATTTACCTTGAGCGAGTAGAACAAAATGATAAATAAAAGAGAACTCTCAACAAAAAAACTACACACACACATAGAGGCTTCGTTTGGATATGATTTTTTTTTAATTATTCACAATAATTATTTGAAAGGTTTTGGTTGACTTTTGAAGACGTGGGAATGTCGCACCCTAAAAGAATGATACGATGACCATTTTTGAAAGACATTTTATTTTTTGGGTTTCATGTTTTAGGAAACCGTGCGTGTGTGAGAAAATTGGGTTTTTTTTAGTGAAAATGTATATTTTTTGAAAAAATGGTATTTTCAAAAACAAAACAAGGTCGGGACTAAAAATGTAACAGTTTTGCCCAAGTAGTTTGAAAAAGGGTTTTACTGAAAATGGAGTCGCCACTTGGTATTGAGTTAGAGTGTATCAAGTCACCTAAAAAATATTTTAAGAAAATAAAACAAAAAAAAATTAGAAAAATGTTTGAAAACCCTTTTTGAATTCGGTCTGCAAAAAGAAAGAAAAGGGTTCAGGAGTTGCATTTGAAGAAAGGGAAGGCAAAGGCTTGCGCCTAAGGCACCTTTTCTACCTCGCCGAGACTAGTTGCGAGGTTTAATCAAAATTTTTTAAAATAACCCTAAGTTTTATTGCATTTGGGCGTGTCTAAATAAATGTAAATCCTAAGTCTAATAAGGTGTTGAGAGGGTTGAAATGTCCCGTTGAGACTTGATCAGGATGATTGCATTAATTTCAAAACCCAAATTGTGACCTCAAGGGAGTCACAACTGTGGATGCAGAATGGAATGCAAAAAGAAAGGAAAATAGTAGTATAACTAGTAAGTGATCCAAAAAAGTAGGGATACAATGTAATAGGTACGGGGGACTAATAACTCGTGACTAATTGTTCCTACTCATGGAGGGGGGAACAACATGTTAAGCCACCATTTCCCAAGTAAGTAGGCGACTATTCCTAGTTGGATCACACAAATGCCCTAAAATTTTATGTGAAATGCAGTCTAAATGCCATGCATCTAACATATGTAAAAATAAATAACAACAACAACAACAATAATAACAATATTTTTTTTGGCTAACCTCATACGCGAGGGGGGTCGTCACTCCCAAATTTTATTAAAATAATAATAATAATAATAATAATAATTTTTTATTATTATGATTATTATTATTATTATTATTATTATTATTATTATTATTATTATGTAAAAACGATACAAAATGAGAAAACCTAATAAAAAGGAAAAGTGCGTGAAGTGAGATGAAAAAAAGCATGCAAGGGGTGAGTCTAATCACTAAGTGACCTAAGAGTCTAGCGTTAGACTAACCCATTTTCTAAAAGTTCCCCGCTAGCGTTGGACTAGCTAAGAAGTGATAAAAAGTCACAACTAGTATTGGATTAGTGTGGTGACGTTACAAATTGGGCATGAATGAAAGCATAATAAGAATAAACAAACATATAAAGGCATGTAATCACATAAGAGCACAAAACATGTAAACATAATATCTACATGCAAAATCCTAAAGAAAGTGGTAAAACAAACAAGCACATAAGCACAGAAAAAACACATAAGCCCTAACTATTGCACCAGGGGATTCAATTACACTTTGAAAGGGGAATGATAAAATAACATATCTATTACACTTGCCTAGCTAAATACAAAATTCTTGAAAAAATAATATCAACTATCTATTACATTACCTGTCTAAGTGCAAATTCTAAAAAATAGACAAAATTAATTTGTCTATTACATTTTTTAATAACAAAAATTGAAACACAATAAATAGTGTGATGTAAAGAAAACACTCATTAGGTATAGAAAACAAAAAGGCACATCATAAAAACACATAAACAAGGCACATAGGAACATATTGGAGCATATAAAGAGGAAATAACAGGTAATAGTAATACCTTTCGTGGGAAACCCAGTACAAATACTAATCAAAATGAACAAACAAGTCAAGGCACCACTACTTAAAGCAATAAAGCATAAAATATGAAATATGGCAAAGTAAATTTCAATAGATTGGAGTAGATGCAAATTTCTAGCAAATCACGGGAGCAAAGCATAAATTTCAACAAGTAAAGAGGCGCAAAAATGTAAATTCCAGCAACCACTAAGATTTAATTGCAATTAACAGGGACTAATTGAAAGAAAATAAACCTAAAGGGGCAATCTATAAATAATGAGGACTTAATTGAGTAGAACAAAATTTTTAAGTTCATGCTAGTAAATTCCTGATAATGTAAAAGCCAATACATGAATATTTAATTTACATAATCCAAAAAAAAAGGCTAAATAAAGATAAAAATCAATGAACCCTATTGACTTAATTAACTAGTGTAACCAATTAAACTAAATTACACAAACTAGAAAAACAAAATAAAAGGAACTGAACTAGGAAAACTAAAATAAATTATAAACATAATTCTAAAATACCACCAACCTCCCTTAATCGGTTTTCTTCTCCCCCCCCCCCAAATCCCAGTTTCTCTTTTCTCCATTTTCTCTATTCTTTTCTTCTCTCTCACGATTCTCTTCTCTTTGTTTCTCTTTGTCTCCCTTTTTCTTTTTGTTTCTCTTTTTGTCTCTCTTTCTTTCTCTTTTCCCCTATTTTTCTCTCGTCTTCTTCTCTCTCTCAACTTCTCTCACTCTTTGATTTTCTCTCATTCTGCCTGTTTTCTATTTCATTCTCTCCATCAAATCATTCTTCCCTTCTTTGTTCATATTTCTCCATCGAGAAAACCCAAGACCTCCCAAAACAAAATCTCTTAATTTCTCCTGGATCAGGGGGTGATCGAAGTGGTATTCGATTGGGTGGTGGAGGAGGTTAGTCGCTAGTGTGTGCGGGTTGTGTCACGTCCCAAAAAAAAGAGAGCATGGATCTGTCTGTGACTGTTGCACCCCAAAAAGGTAGTTCGGTCCGGTGACCCTTTTCAAAAATAAAGTTTTTTGGAAAAACTGTGCATGTGTGAGAAAAAATCGAGTCTTTAGTGAAAAAGTGTATTTTTGAAGAAAATGGTATCTTCAAAAACAAAATAAGGCCGGGACTAAAAATGCGTCAATTTTAGCCAACTAATTTTGAAAAAGGGTTTTATTTTAAAAATAGAGTTGCCACTTGGTATTGAGTTAGGGTGTACCAAGTCACTTGAAAATCGTTTAAAAAAACAAAAATAAAATTTTTTAGAAAAAATATTTAAAAAACTCTTTTCTGACTTCAGTCTTCGAAAAATGAGAGAAGAAAGTCCGGGAGCCACATTTGAAGAAAAGGAAGGCAAATGCTTGCGCCTAAGGCACCCTTTCCACTTTACCGAGGCTAGTTACGAGGTTTAATCAAATTTTTCTAAAATAATCCTAAATTCTATCACATTTGGATGTATCTATATCAATGCAAATCCTAAGTCCAATGTGAATATCGGGAGGGTCAAAATATTCCGTCGAGGCTTGTTAGCGATTATCACATTAATTGTGAAACCCAAGTCAAGACCTCGAGGGAGTCACGAGTGTATATGCAAGATGGAATGCAAAAAGAAAAGGAAAATAGTAATATAGATAGTAAGTGATCAAAGAAAGTGGCAAAGCAACATAACGAGTACAGGGGATTAAAAACTCATGACTAACTTTTTCTACTCATAGATGAGGAAACAACCTGTTAAGCCACCGCCTCCCATGTAAGTTAACAACTATTTCTAGTCGGAGCACACAAATGACCTAAATCCTAAGTGAAGTGCAACCTAGATGTCATGCGCTATCAGAAGCTAATAATAGGTAATGATAATAATAATAAAATATATACCAAAAATCATACAAAGATGGAAAATTCTAAGAAAAAAAGAAGATGTGTGTGAAATAAGATAAAATGCACGCGATTGAAACTATCACTAAAATGACCTAAGGGTCTAGCGTTGGACTAGCTGTAACACCCTAGAAATGCACTTACAAAAGACATTTTTCTTATTTAGGGTTAAGTGTTAATCCTTGATTTATTAGTTGGGAGATTTCTTGAGTTAATTAGGTTAATTAACTAAGATTTTCATTATTGAGCAAGGACACCCAAGTACTAAATTTAGAATAATTTTTCTTGACCATTTAATTTATATTAGTGTTTAAATTTTGATTAATTTATTCTACTATTTTCTAGTCTTTTGACTACTTGAATTTTAGCTCAATTTTACTCAAAAATTTCACTTATTTTCTTGCTTTATTTTCTTTTCCCTTAGCTGAAATTTTTCTCTTTCTTTTCTTTTTCTTTTTGGCCTAAAATTCTTTTTCTTTTTCTTTCCCTTAGGGCCGGTTTCTCTCTCTTTATTTTTACTCTATTTTTGCTTTAATAATTTGTGTTTTATTATTGTTAGTGTTAAGTGATAAGGGAGTAATGAGCTCCACCAATTAAATTAACCCAAGTTACTACTCTTGCATTAAAAGATCACCTTTTTACTTTACTCTTGTGAGGTTTTAATTGGTTAATCATTTTCTCACCTTTTCTTCATTTCTTTTCCATTTTTCCTAGCCTATTTCTTTCTCTTTCTTCTCCCTCTTGGCCGGCCATTCTCTTTTCTCTTCTTCTCTCATTTTTGCTCTCAACTTCTTGGACTTTTCTCTCTTAAGTTTAGACAAATTCCACCATAGAAAGTGAGGTTTTCTTCTTCCTAAGCAAGGTTCTAAGCTTGTTTAAGGTATGTACTATGAACTTTTGCTATTACTTTCAAGTTTTATTTAGTTTTGTTCAAGTTTTATACTAAGAATTTGATAGTAGTACTTGAAGATTTAAGCTTGAACTGAAAAATACTTGAACAGTCATGCTGGACCAGTTTTAGTAAAACTTTCATAACTTGGTGTAGATAGCTTGGATTCGAATGATTCTTGTTGTTTTAGAAACTAGATTCATAGGGCTTTCAAACGGTATAAAGCTTGCACGGTGGTTCATTGTGTATTAACCGCAGAAAGCTTGCAAAGTTGGCTGAAAATTCGGTTCTGCGTAAACAGTTTTGATGAAGAGCCAACTTGGGGCCTGATTTTGAACCTGTTCTAGTTGGAATTTTAAGTGATGATCTTCATGAAAGTTGTAGCCCTATAAACGTACTTTCAAACCATGTAATCACAATTCCCTAGTTCTTAGTGGATTGACCCCAGCAATGGCACGAAGTTGGCTGAAAACCAACCCTGTGCAGATTTGGGTGATGATTCTTGGAGTAGGGATCTTGAATTTGAGTGGAATCTTGATTGAATTTGAGTTTAAATTGAACATAGAAGTTGTGGTACATGTTGAATGGATTGGATGGTTGATTTTTCTTGCAGGTTTAAAATTTTTGGGTTAGTCCGATTATAGGGGAAGTGCTGCCGAAATTTCGGTAAAACCTAGGAAATAAAAGTGATTAGGTTATGATTTAAGTCTTTATAAGCTGTAATTTAGTGATTTAAGCGTGCAGAAATTTTTGTAGACTAGCTATTAGTGAATTAAACCTTTCCGAGCCAAAACCCTAGAAGGTTAGGAAACCCTAATTTTGAAAACCCTAAACCCTAGGGTAAAACCCTAAGCTCCAAAACCCTAGAAATTAAACCCTAGAAAGACTTGGGGTATTTCTTGAATTTCCTTATGAAATTTCTTAGATTTTAGTCAGGATTTTTATACGATTATTTCCTCGTGAATTTCAGGATCCGGAAGTGAGACGCAATCATACTACGAAATCTTTTCTTAGGCTTCAGGTGAGTGTTCTTATGTGTGCATGATGCATGAAATGCCATGTAATACTTGACATTGTTATTTTGATGTCTGAGATGAAATGTTGTGTTTTACTTGTAAATATTATGTTACACTTACAAATATTATGTGATATAATGTGCAACTTGAGGAAAGATGTGTACTTTATCGCATCTATTCCGCAATGTTTTACATGCTTTCACTATCCAACATGTTATTTGTGCGTGTGACTTCCGTGGGTGAGTATGGGAGAGATATAAGGTGATGGGTGTTATTCGGTGTGTGCTAATTTTCATATCTGAGTAAAGTCCCGAAAAGGGCTAACTCATGCTTGAACTTTATGCCTGACCTTGGACTTCCGTGGCTAACTTCACCGTTACTTCACGGTTAGTCAACTTGGTGAGTTTGGGGTGATATAAGGTGCTGTGGGGTATAGGTGTATGATATTCTTTCCTATATGAGTTTCATTCCTCGAAGAGGGTAACTCTGGATTGAATTTTTCAAGTATCTCGGACCTGAGCTTTTACCTCGGTCTCGATATCCTTGTTGTCTTGATCATGTTCGATACTCCTGCGGTTGAGCTTGCTCCCGTAGTGAGCCTGTATCCGCCATTGATTTTACTACACTTCACATTGCTTGTTTATCATTTATTAAATTTGTTCATTATAATCCTTAAAGTTTATTTGTTATTGGTATACCGCATGACTTGGACATTCACTGGGCTATTATAGCTCATTCCATTTTATTTGTTTTCCTTTACTCAGGTTACCTGAAAAATTAAAGCTGGATCAACTGGTTTTTTTGATTATTATAGATGTTTCAGTTATTGTAATAGCCGAACTATGTTAGGCTATTTTTGTGAAAATCATGTATATTATGACACGTAAACTTTTGATGTGAATTGTACCTTATGTTAAATAAAATGAGTATATTTTATTTATTCCATTTTATTTTAGTTTATTTTATTTTAAGTTAAGTACGCTCGGACGTTTGCGTGAGTGCGTGAATCGAGACCTGGCGAGAGCTAGGCAGGCAGTCCGCTAAGCCCTTTAGTGCGCCTCTGGGTAAGGTGGGGCTGTCACACTAGCCCTTTCTAGGAATCCCCCACTAGCGTTGAACTAGCGAAGAAGTGATAAAACCACAACTAGCGTTAGACTAGTGTGGTGATGGATTAACAAAACTAATAAAATATGAATCAAAATAATAACCATGTATCGAAAGCAAATAAATATATAAAGACATGTAAGAGCATATAGGAGCGCATAATACATAGGCATGATATCTAAATGCAAATCCTAAGGAAAGTAGTAAAACAAATAAGCACATAAGCATGCAAAAAGCATCTAAGCCCTAACTATTACGCTGGGAGATTTAACTTACAATTAAAAGAAAAAAATAAATAGCCTATTTATTACACTTTCTATCTAAATACACAAATATTTGTAAAAATATGAAAGGAAAATAATCCAAATATTACATTGGCTATCTAAATACAAAATCTTGCAAAAACAATAAAATCTAGCCATCTATTACATTTTCACTAAATAATGAAATTCGAAAGGAAATAGCATAAAGTAAATAAATACGCAAAAAGTATTAAAATAAGAAACACATGAAGAAAATGCATAAAAAAATCGCATAGGAGCATATTGGAGCACATAAAGAGCAATTAATGAGAAATAGAAGTACCTCTCTTTGAAGAGTTAGTACTAAATGCTAACAAGATGAACAAACAAGTCAAGGTACCACTATTTAAAGCAATAAAACATAAAATACGAAATATGGCAAACTAAATTTCAACAAATTGGGAAATAAAACTTAAATTTTGGCAAAATTGTAGATTCTAACAAAATGAGGGTAAAAATACAAAATTTAGCAAACTAGCTTACCAAAACCTAAATTCCAGCAAAGTAGAAAGGTAAAATGTAAATTACAGCAAATATGGAGGCGAAATTGACAAATTACAGCTATGTGGGGGCACAAAAATGTAAATTTTGGCAATGCATAGTGACCAAAATGTAAATTCCAGCAACAAATATGGGTTAGAACATAAATTCAACTACTCAAAAGGGACTAAATTACAAATTCCTGAGGTCCTAGGGACTAAAAATGCAAATTCCAGCAATATAGTGCTAAAAATGAATTTCCAGCAACTTTAAAAAAAACCAAAAATGAATTCCCAGCAATTTAAAGGGGCCAAAACTGAATTTCCGGCAATGTTTGTGGGGTAAAAATATAAATTCCAGCAACAATAGGGAATGAAAACAAAAATCCATCAATGTAATGGGGCCAAACTGAAAAAAAAAAACCTAAGGAAGTTAATCCATAAAATCAAAAGCTTAAATATATGAAAATAAAAAAATAAAAATAAAAGTAAATAAAAGATTAATTTGGTGACATGTTATCATTAACCCAACTCCCAAGGACAAGAGCTGATCCATTTTTGTATTCAAAGACATTTAACAATCGTAGAAGAACAAACTAAACTAAAAGGCATAAAGGTCAAATAAAATACAAAAAAAAAAACTCACCAATCATTTGAATAGCTAAACAGACATGTGGAATATATAAAACCAATCAACCATACTAAAAGCTACACAACAAAAGTGAAATAAACAAAACCCACCAACCACTTATACACTAAAAAGCTATGAAACGGAATCTGAAATCCATTATTCTTCTTTACCTGAAACTCTCCAAACCTTTTCAATCAAAATTTTCACTCCATCGAATTCTTAGGTCTTCGCGAAATCAGTTTCTTATAATCCTGTAATCACTAAATCCCTAAACTCCTCTGAATCCAAAAATCCAAAAATCAATGCTTAAGTCTTCTAAATCCAATCATGTACAGCAATTCTTCACCTCCAAATTTGTTTTGGTGGTTTGCATGTGGCGGAGACTAACGGCTACGATTTGGGTGGCTTGGTGATTGTCTAGCACCTGTGAAATTGAATTTGGAGGATTGAGGGGAGATAGATGTGTAACATCCCGCGTCTGAGCTAGCCCAATAACTTTTGAGCTTTAAACCACGGGCTCAAAATGGTTAAGTCAAGTTATTTAGTAGCCCAAACATAGGATATTATATACTATTCTTTTTTTCTTACTCCCACCAATGTGGGATATTACATTCACCCCTCCTTTAGTCCTTTGCGTCCTCGCAAAGCCCAATTCATATCCAGACTGTCCACTTGGTTGTGTTGGATTCTAGAGGTGGCTCGTACGGGCTCTAGAGGTGGCTCTCGCCCTTAAATCGACGTAGCACTTAGCCCCGCACAGCACTTGGTTCCTTCACTTCCTTGCGTAGTCCGACCCAATACCATAGGCCCAGTCTTACCCCATGCAGAGACCACACGAGGTTTGCTCTGATACCATTTGTAACATCCCGCGTCTAGGCTGGCCCAATAACTTTTGAGCTTTAAACCATGGGCTCAAAATACTTAAGCCAAGTTATTTAGTAGCCCAAACGTAGGATATTATATACTATTCTTTTTTTCTTACTCCCACCGATGTGGGATATTACGTTGTGATACCCCGTCCCACATCGGAAAACTGAAGTAACATGGACCAATGTATAAGTTGAGTCTAAGCACTCAAGTCCAACTTGGGATATCCATTTTGGGCTAGCGAGAACGGAGCCCAAAAGTTAGACTTGGCTGCTCAGACTTTGATCGCGCGCTAGGCCTGCGGGCCCGGGGCGTGACTAGATGGGGCGGAGATAATTTTTCTTTCTTATCGAGTGACTGTGGGTTGCTAGTGTGGTAAATTTTGTTGTTATTTTTGCAAGTGAAGGAGGCTTGCTGGTGGTGGAGCTAACAATGAGGCAGTTGTCATGTGGAGGCCTGGCAGTGGTTCTTGTTGTTGGACTGTGGTTGTTTTGGATTAATGGTGGGACACGTATGTATGTGGAGAATTGGTGGCATTGACTGTATGACAGGAAGATGGTGGAGACAAGGGGGGTGGACTGTGGTGGTTGACTGGGCCTAACTGAGGCTTGATTATGACTGGGTTAATTTGGTGGTGAGACAGCCCCACCTTACCCAGAGGCGCACCAAAGGGCTTAGCGGACTGCCTGCCTGGCTCTCGCCAGGACTCGAGTCAAGCGCACATTAAAATTCGTAGCGAAGGTAATTCGGTAGAAACTCTTAGATACCAACTGTGACAGTTCTCAGGGTCACATAAAATTCAAAACTTAAAAGTAAAAGTACTGGTTTAACAGTTTACATCATATACGTTCATTAATACAATAATATCTCAAGTAGTTTCTATCAATATCCTACCAAAATCTACCCTTGAATCCTCACCACCGGCTTTAGAGATAGGAGCCTGTTTAAGGAAAACAAATAAAATAGGGTGAGCTATAATAGCTCAGTGAGGTTCCCACACATGCAAATACAGAGGCAATCAAACAGAATTTAATCAAACGAATGTCACAAGTCATAAGATAATATAAGAACAAATTAAGTAATCACTGATTTAAACAAGGGAGGATACATTCCAATCACGAGAGCAAGTACTGATCATGTAACCATGGTATTAAGAGTGGATTGCCGGTTATGCCTGCATTATCGAGCAAGAGCCCTATCCGCCATTCACCTTATATCCTCCAAGAGCCCCTCCGCCACATCCAGGGTGAGATCTCAACCCCGGAGGGCAACAAGCAAGAAGGTTCAGTCCGGAGTTGGCCTCTTTGAGGATTCACAACTCAAGGAAAAGAACCACAAGCCCTAAAACACCCAGCACCTTATATCCTCCTTTGTACCTCCGGCTTGACTAACCGCGGGATAACCACGGTAGTCTAGCCAACAAGTTAATGTAGTCGAAAATTCACAAACAATTATATTCACATCAAATAAAAATTGTGCATGTAACAAACCATGGGGTAAGTGCGATAAAGTACACACTTTCCCTTCATATAATACATTGTAACAATTCAAGAATATCAAGAACACATAGCACATTGGGACAAGTCACGAGTATCAAGTACAAATAAAATCACACTTGAAAATGCATTATGAATATATGAAGAAACACTCATAAGCAAAAGTAAGGGAACACTCACATGCACAAGTAAAGGGATACTCACCGGGAGTGCCTAAGAGAAGATCTCGTAAAATGGTCGTGAAGCGTTTTCGGACCCTGAAATTTAAAAGAAAATAATATAATGAAAATTCAACTAAAATCCTAGTAAATTTAGTAAGGAAAATTCAAGAAAATACCCCACTTATTTCTAGAGTTTTGGTTTTAGGGTTTCTAGGGTTTAGGGTTTTACTTATTCTAAGAAAGTTTAATCTATCACTAGATCATTTCTAAAAATTCCTACACTTCAATTTCCTTCAATTGAACACATTCTAGGCTTAAAATCTCACTTGTCAATTTTTCTTCTTTTAATTCTACCAAAATTTCGGCAGCATTTCCCCTTAAAATCGGACTAACCCAAATTTTTTCCCTGCAAGAAAATTCAACAATCCAACCCAATTCAACAAGTACTACAACTTTCATGTTCAACTCAAGTTCAAATTCAATCAAAATTCCACTAAATTCCAAGAATTTTACCCCAAGAATCTTCATCCCAAACTGCGCAGGGTTGGTTTTCAGCCAACTTCATGCCATTATTGGGGTCAATCCATAAAGAACTAAGGTATTGTGATTACATGGTTTGAAAGTACGTTTATAGGGCTACAATTTTCGTGAAGACCATCAACCCAAATTCCAACTAGAACAGGTTCAAAATCAGCCCTCAAGTTGGCTCATCATCAAAACTGTTTTCCGCAGAATCAAATTTTCAGCCAACTTTGCAAACTTTCTGCGATTAATACACAATGAACCACAGTGCAAGCTTTATACCGTTGGAAAGCCCTATCAATCTAGTTTCTAAAACAACAAGAATTACTCGAATCCAAGTTTTCTACATCAAGTTATGAAAGTTTTACTAAAACTGGTCCAGCATGACTGTGAATGTAAAACTTGAACAAAACCCTAAATAAAACTTGAATAAAACTCAACTAAAACTTGAAATTAATAGCAAAAGTTCATAGTACATACCTTAAACAAGCTTAGAACTATGCTTAGGAAGAAGAAAAGCTCACTTTCTATGGTGGAATTGCTTGAAATGTGAAGAGAAAGCTTCAAGAAGTTGAGAGGAAAATGAGAGAAGAAGAGAGACCAAGAGGGCCGGCCAAGAGCAAGGAAAAAGAGAGAGGAATAGGCTAGAAAAATAGAAAAGAAATGAAGGAAAAGGTAGGTAAAAGAATAACCAATAAAATAGTAACAAGAGTAAAGTTGGAGTTTAGTCTTTTAATGCATTAATGGTATACTTGGATTAATTTAATTGGTGAAACAAAAATATCTCTTTTCACCTAGTTTTTTTTTTGTAATATTATGACATAAATATTAAAGCAAAAAGGGAGAAAAAATAGGAGAGAGAGTGGCCGGATTTATGGAGAGAGAAAGCAAGGGAGATTAGTGAAATTTTAGGTCAAAATTTGGAACTAAGACTCACTTAGTCAAAAGCCTTGAAAATGATAAAGTTAGTTAGTCAAAATTAAACACTATTATAAACTAATGGTCCAATAAAATTAACCCAAGTTTGGTACTTAGGTGTACCACTTAATCATGAAAGAATCTCATTTACTTAACCTAACTAACTTAAGAAATCTTTCAACTAATAAATCAAAGATTAACACTACACCTTAAATAAAAGAAATGCCTTATGCAATGCACTTTGATTTCCCTCTTCTTTTTCTTTTCTCATTCATTTTTTTTTCTACTAATAAACATAACATGAATCAAATAATCTTTTTAGTGCGAATTTCCGGGGCGTCACAGGTGGTGGCTGAAAGTGAAGATCTGGGGTTTTGGATGGTATTTTGCAACTAAAGATTGGTGGTTCTAGGTGAATTCGGTGGTGGTGGAGGAATGAACGGTGGTGAAGAAGATAATCCAAACCCAGATAACAACATCCCTAGAGAGATAATGTCAAAAATGAAAAAAAAAACTAGAAAATTAACATAACAAAAAAACAACAAGAATTCATATCAGATTAGCTTATAGGAAAAAGGCTGTAAAAAGAAAATTGAATTTTAGAATATTACCTCTTTAATCCTGCTGTTTGGATGACGAATCAGTAGACCCAATTAAGCTGATGAACAGTGAACAGCAATTGAAGATGGCGGCCTTAGTGTGTGTATGTGAGTGCGAGTGAGTGTGTGTTTTTTTTATCACAAAAATGGGTAAAAAGTGCAATGTTTAGGGTTTTTCTTTTCCCCTCAATTTCTCTCATTTTTCTCTCAACCAAAATGAGCTATTTATAGTGCAATCCAGCCTTGTCCTCCAAGAAATGGGTAAAAATGACTAAAATGCCCGTAGTAATAAAATTTTAATTTTATCCTAAAAAAAACTTTTGACACCAAAAATTAAAATTAAAACTAAAAAATGTCATTATTTTTCTAAAACACCTAATAAGTGCAATAAATAAAAAATGTAAATAACAAATTTTATTAAATCACAAAAAATTTTGGTCAAGAATACCTCACATGTAAAATGACCGTTTTGCCCTTGAACATGTTATTTTTTAGAAAAATAGCAGTTGACCTTAAAAATATCCAAAAATTAAAAAATGGGTTTAAAAACCTAAAAAATGAATTTATAACCCAAAAATTAGTGAAAAGGCATTCAAGAGGTGAAATGACCATCTTGTCCTTGTACGGACGAAATGTACAGAAAAATAACTATTGGTATCAAAAAATTATTTAAAATTAAAAATAAGCTTAAAACCCAAAAAAATAAATTTAGGACTCAAAATTTGGTGAAAAATGTGTTTGGGGTGTGAAATGACTATTTTGCCACTAAACACAATATTTATAGAAAAAATAGCAATTGTCCCTGAAAAAATCAGGAAACTTTACAAACATGCTTAAAAGCCTAAAAATAAATTTGGAACCTGAAATGAGCGAAAATAGTGTTTGCGAGGCGAAATGACCATTTTGTCCTAGTGCTGGCGAAATATAGGAAAAAAATACAAGTTAAACCTGAAAAATCACCAAAATTTCAAAAACATGTATAAAAACACAAAAATGTACATTTAAAACTCCAACATTAATGAAAAAATATTTACATGCTGAAAATTACTATTTTACTCCTCGGAATAGTTGACTTTGCCCTTTTTGCTCAAAAATCAAGATTTGACCTCGGAAATTAAAAAAAATGCCCCATAATGTTAGAAAATATAAATGGTGTATCAAAATTTGGTATCTACAAGTTGTGTAGTGCGTAGGAGGTGATGACCGGTTGTCTGGTAAGATGGCCGACTATGATGATAGACTTTGGTGGTGAAGTGTGGCAGTTGTTGTTTGATTTGGGTAATGATTGAGACTGCTGATTGTGGGCGTCTATTTTGTCTTTGTTTTTGAAAGTGGTTTATGGAATTTTTATGGCTATTTAAGGGGCTATTGGTGGTGAAGGAGACCGATGGAACTGTTAATTGATTGCAATTAATGAGTGTGATGATGGTCAATCAATAGTGGTAATGACTATTGATGGCAGTCTTGGCAGGTTTTGTATAGTGGCCATGTGATTTGGAAGCTATTGCTGTTCAAGTTTGATTGTGTGGTTGTTTCGTTAGACGGTATTGGGCAATGGCAGAATTGGAGGCTTGAGGGTAGCAGTTGGTGAGCTAGCAGTGTGGTGGTTGTTTTGCAGATTTGGTGGCCCCCTGGTGAGAGTCTGGTGCTTGTGAGTTTTTGCTTTTGGATTGGTTACGGTGGTTTAATGGGAATTGGGGCTGATGGAAGATGGTTGAGTTGGCAGGGAGGTATTACTGTCGGTGGTGTTTCTGGTATTTGGGTTCTAATTGTTGGCTATTGACTTGAGGTCCGTGGCTATAGTGAGGTGTGGAAGAATTGGTTTTGTGAAATTGATTTCTTTGAGAAGCTGATTTAGGTGATTTTTGGTGGTGATGGTAAAATTATGGGAATTGGTTGGTTGTTGCTGTGATTTTTTATGGTGATTTTGTTTGATAGCTTTGTGAGGGGCGGTGATGGAGGAGCTGGTTTGGTGACAAATTGAGGTTTGGTGAGACAATGATGGTGGCGATTTTGTTGGGTTGGGGGCGTGATAGAGGTGGATGGTAGAAGCTTAGTGGAGTTCTAGTTATTGGGTTGAGCTTCGAAGAAGATGAACCTAGAAGAGAAAACATAAAACTAGAAAACCAAAAACCAAAAATTCCAAAAAAGAAAACCCAAAATGGAGTAAACAAATCAGATTAAGAAAATAAATTGAACAAAGATTAAGATAAGAAAATACCTGATGATGAGAGCTAATAATGATCTTGAATGGCTGAAAATGAAATCTTCTTTGTGTGTATTTGTGTGTGCAGTTCTGTGTATTTCAATCTTTGTGTGTGTGTTTGTGTGTTGTGATCCTTGTGTGTGGTTAGAAAGTGTGTTGTGTGTGTTAACGATCTAAGTGTGTGTTTAGAAAGTGTGTTGTGTGTGTTAACGATCTAAGTGTGTGTTTAGAATGTGTGTTTGTGTGTGTAGTATTTAGTGTGTGAGATTGTGTGTATTGTGTGTGAGACTAAAAAAAAGTGTGTGTCTAGGCTTTTCTAATTTTTTCTCTTCTTTTTGTTATTGCCAAATGAGGTATTTATAATGTGAGGTAAACTTATGCTCAAAGAATGAATAAAATGACTAAAATGCCCTTAACCATTAAATCACAATTTTACCCTAAAAAATAATTTTTTGTGTAATCCTAGTTTTGATGATAATAAATCAATATATTATCAACTATTTTTCTAGTGTGTGTAGCAATGTTTTTGCAGCATTAAATAAGACCCAAATACATCAAATGAAGCATGAAAGATGAGCAAATCAATGTCGAAAAATTACACAATTGAAGTGAGGATTGAACACCCTTTCGACTGTCCCAAAGGTGGGATCAAACGTCCTAACGCCCTCTCGGCCGTCCTAAAGCACGTGACAGAAAAAGCTCCAAAAAGATTCAGACACCCTTTTGGCCACCCGATCGGCCGTCCTAACGGGTTCGAACACCCTTTCGGACACCCTATCGTGTCCTAAAAATCGTAGGTAAAAGGTGTACTAGTGGAGTCGTGACTGTCGCGTCCCAAAAAAGATGGTCTAGTCTGATGACCCTTTTGAAAAGCAAGTTTTTGGGAAAAATCATGCGCGTGTGTGAAAAATTAAATTTTAGTAGAAAAGTGTATTTTAAGAAAAATGGTATTTTAAAAGAAAACAAGGCCGGGACTAAAATGCGATAGGTTTGGCCAAATAGCTTTTGAAAAAGGGTTTTATTTGAAATATAGAGTCGCCACTTGGTACTGAGTTAAGGTGTACCAAGTCACCTAAAAAAAATCATTTAACAAAAATAAAAATAAAATTTTAGAAAAATATTTTAAAACCCTTTTCCGACTCCGGTCTACAAAAAACGAGAGAAAAAAGGTCCGGGAATCACATTTGAAGAAAGGGAAGGCAAAGGATTGCGCCTAAGGCACCCTTTCAACCTAGTCGAGGCTGGTTGTGAGGTTTAATCAAAATTTCCTAAATTAAATCTAGATTCTATCGCGTTTTGGATGAATCTAAATGAATGCAAATCCTAAGTCTAAATGTGAATATCGGGAGGGTCGGCATGTTCCGTCGAGACTTGGTCGGAATTATCTCATTAATTGTGAAACCCGAGTCGAGACCTCGAGGGACTCACGAGTTTTTATGCAAAATGAAATGCAAAAAGAAAAGAACTAATATATAGTAAGTGAAGAAAGAAGGTGGGTATGCAACATGACGGGTACGGGGGACTAATAACTCGTGACTGAATGTTTCTACTCACGGAGGGGGGAACGGCATGTTCGCCACCGCTTCCCACGTGAGTAGACGACTATTTCTAGTCGAATCACACAAATGTCTTAATTTCTAAATGAGATGCAACCTAGATGACACGTATTTAAAAAACTATATCAAAATAATAATAGTAATAAATAATAACAATAATAAGAAAATCATGCCAAATGGAAAGAAAACTAGGAGTGTGTGAAATGTGGAATGCACACAAATGCACCTAACACTAAAATGCCCTAAGGGTCTAGCGTTGGACTAGCCCGTTCTAAAAATCCCATTAGCGTTGGACTAGCGGGAAAAGAAAGAAGCCACAACTAGCGTTGGACTAGTGTGGTGACGGAATACCATAAATCATGAATTAAACATTAAAGCATGAATCAAGAGAAAATTAAACACATAAAAAAACATGTGAGATCACATAGGAGCACATAACACATAAGCATAATATTCTAGATGCAAAAATCCTAAGGAAAGCGGTAAAAGAAATAAAGACATAAGCACGCAAAAGCAAATGAACCCTAACTATTACACCTGGGGGGTTTGATTTACAATTTAAACGGGGAAAATAAAAAATACCCTATCTATTACACTTTTTATCTAATTACACAATTCTTACTAAAATACGAGAAAAATAATCAAACTATTACACTAACTAGCTGAATACAAGAATATTACATTTTTTGTCAAAAAGAATATAATTTAAAATTAAATAACACAAAATAAATAAATACGCAAAAAGTGAATCAAATAAGAAATGCATAAAAAATTGCATAAAATATCACATTAGAGCACGTTGGAGCACATAAAGGAAAAATAATGAGAGATCGAGATACCTCTTTGAAGATCCAGTACTAAAGCTTAAAAATGAATACACGCGTTAAGGTACCACTATTTAAAGTAAGAAAGCATAAAATGTAAAATATGACAAAATAATTTCAAGAAATTGGGGCAAATGCAAAATTCTAGCAAACCAAGGGGAGTAAAACATAAATTCTAGCAAGAAAAGTGGTAAGGACATTAATTTATAGCAAATATGGAGGTAAAACTGAAAATTTCAGCAAAGTATTACGGGCTCAAATTAAAAATTCATCAAAACATCAGACCTTAAAACTAAATCCAATCACTTAAAGTGATTAAAACGAAATTCCAGCAACATATAAAAGACTAAAACACAAATTCTATCAACAATTGGGGGCTAAAACAAAATTTCCAGCAATACACGAAAGCCAATTGAAAAATCCAGCAAAACAATAAGGACTAAAATTGAATTTCCAGCAAAATATATGGACTAAAATGAATTTCCAGCAACAAGTAATGACTAAGGATGAATTTCCAGCAATACACGAAGGCCAATTGAAAAAATCCAGCAAAATATATGGACTAAAATGAATTCCCAGCAACAAGTAATGACTAAGAATGAATTTCCAGCAATACACAAGGGTCAATTGAAAAAATCCAGCAAACAAATAAGGACTAAAATACAATTTCCAGCAATTGATGGGGTCTAAAATTAAAATTCCAGCAAGTTGGGGAGCAAGAACATGAATTTAATCAATTGCGGGATGCAAAAATATAAATTCTAGCAATATTAAAATTGATAAGTCCTAAGGATAATAGCTAAAGAATTGAAAATACACAAAAACTCATTAGTTAAATAAAAAAAACTAAACACGAAGGAAATAATACCATGATCATAAAGAAATTAAAATGGTACACAAAAGTATAAAGTAAAGCCAATTAAAGAAACACTTAAATAGATTAAAAAATGATGAAACGTTTGGAACAAAACAACGAAGTAGTAATCAAAACAAAAACTGTACCCCACCCTAAAGCAAGCCACTGAAATCGTTTTTTCTTCTTTTGTCTGATGCATCCTTAATTGATTAAATACAAACAATTCAATAAAGCAAGACAATTATGGGCCCCATTGAGATTCCTCTAATCAACTTCCCCAAAAAGCTTCTGTAACTTTTTCAATTGAATTCGTTTGCCCTTTTTCCTTCTTCTCCTCCGTTTTCTTCAGTTCTTTCTCGTCTGATCTACTCCCTCCATCTCTATTCTTTTTCTCCCCTCTCACTCACTTTCTTTATTTTCTCTTTCGATTCTCTCTTTCATTTTTCCTCTATTTATTTCGTTTCTTTCTTTCCTTTCCCCTGATCTCTCTCACTCTTCTTTTCTTCTCCAATTTTCCTCTCTGATTTCACTCTAGTTTCTTTCTTCTTTGTTTTCTTCATCTCTCTCATTCACTCTCCCTCTATTTCTTTCTCTCATCTCTCCTTAAAAAAAAAACAAAGCAAATTTCCAGATTGGTCCGTCAATTGACGGTGTAATTGTGATATTGAGGATGTGGTTTTGTTTTGTTTTTTTTTTTTTTGTGGGCTGTTTTATTGGTTTTTTATGCAGGTGAGAGATGGTGAAGGCTTGATTGGTGCTGGGTTTGGCCGTGGGCTTGTGGATGATGATTGTGACTGTGTAATGGTAGAGACAATGGAGAGTTTTGTGGTGGCGATGGGTGCCTAATTATCCTGTGATTTTGATTGTGGTTTCGTGGGATCTAAGGGTGATGTTCACTAATGGAATTCGGCAAAGTGTGTGGTTTTGAAGGCTGCTTTGGTGATGGGGGTGGGCATTGTTGGTGGTTTATGGGCTCGATTGATGTTATTGGAACTGATATTTGCATAGAGGAACTGGTTGAGATTTTGGGTGGTTCGTGCAGTTTGATTGGGCAAGATGGGCTGATGGGTAGTGGTGCTGGCTAGGCGGTGATTGACTAGAATTTGGATGGTGTCTGATGGGCAAGAATGATCTATTGGAGTTGGAGGTGTCGGGTGGTGGACTGATTTTGGGCAATGGTGGCTCTAGGCAACAGGGAATTGGACTGTGATTTGGTGATGGTTGTGATTGGAAGTTTGGAACTAATCTTCTGGTTTGGAGAGCGATTTGATGGGAACCTGGTGGCAGGGGAGGTGGAAATTTGTGGGAGGAAAAAGGGGTAGACGTTGAGACAGTTACATGGTGGTTTTTGGATTGCAGTTGATGGGATTCTGGTGGCTAATTGGTGAAGGCGCGGCTCAGGTGGTGGAAGGAGGAAGAGAGAGAGAGAAGAGAGTTAATTTGTAACGGAAGAAGAATAAGAACCCCAGAAAGCAAACCCTTGAGAAAAAACTAAAAGGAAATCCCAATAATAAATATAAAAACAAGAACAGGAACAAGAACAAGAATAATCTGATTGCAATTTTAAATAAATAGACACAATTAATCAGGTTTGGCCTAGAAAATAGAAGAAAAGAAGATAAATTAAAGGTAAGAACTAACCTTTTTAAACGCTTGAAAATGATCTGATGAACAGTAATGAGATCTTGAGGTTGAAGATGATGAATAGTAACCAGAAAGAGAAACGGCGGCTGGTGTGTGTTCTAAGGTGTTTTGTGTGTATTTTGATCTTTTAGGTAATATCAAAGTATGTTTTCAGGTTTTTCGATTTTTTCTTCTGTTTTTCTGCTGATTAGGGAGAGTATTTATAGGCCACTTGTCTTGTTGGCCAAGAATGCTGTAAAATAACAAAAATGTCACCGGTATTAAAAATACTAATTTTATTAAAAAAATATTCTTTAACCCTAAAATTAAAAAGAATCTGACAACAATTTCTAAATTTTTAAAAAAGAATTCGCAATGGATTTTCAAAATAAAAAACTAGAGCTCCAAACTAATAAAAACGCGCTCGGGGTGTAAAATGACAATTTTACCCCCGAACAACGAAAATACACAAAAAACAAATATTAGTCTCGAAAAATTACCAAAAATTACAAATAATCTTAAAACACTAGAAAATGCATTTTTGACTCAAAATTTGTGAAAAATGAATTTAATCTGTGAAATGACGATTTTGCCTTTGGGTAATGAAAATTCACAGAAAAATAACTATTGAGTTCGAAAAAAATTTATCAAAAATTAAAAATAAGCTTTAAAACATTAGAAAATGCCTTTTTGACTCAAAATTTGTGAAAATTGAATTTAATCTATAAAATGATGATTTTGCCCTTGGGCAATGAAAATTCACAGAAAAATAGTTATTGTCCTCAAAAAATTATCAAAAATTACAAATAAGCTTAAAACACTAGAAAATGCGTTTTTGACTCAAAATTTGTGAAAAATGAATTTAAGCTGTAAAATGGCGATTTTGCCCTTGGATAATGAAAATTCACAGAAAAATAACTATTGACTTCGAAAAAAATTATCAAAAATTAAAAATAAGCTTAATCTACTGGAAAATGCATTTTTGACTCAAAATTTGGTAAAAAATGAATTTAAATTGTAAAATGACGATTTTGCCCTTAGCTGGTACAAAAATAAAAAATACCAATTAAATCCAAAAAATCATAAGAAATTAGCAAATTCACATAAAAGTGAAAATATGAATTTAAAACCCTCAAAAGTTAATAGAAAAATATTTACAGATAAAATTACTATTTTGCCCCCCAAATTATTGAAAAATTAAAAATTAAATTTTGTACGAAAAAGTGCAAACATATCCCCCAATGTTTGAAAATAAATGGTGTGTCAAAATTTGGTGTTTACAGTTTGCCCCTCTTTGTCGGGAATCTCGTAGAGATTTCAGACAAAAACGTAGACAACTCCAAATTTTGACTCACCTAAAAATGCTGAAACAGATAAGAATGTAAACTAAAATATCTAAGCATGCATAGTATAAAAATATACTGAGACGTAAATCAATGGACAGATGAATCATAAAACATGTGACCGAGCTATCAATGAACTGCCAACGTATCTCGGTGAAGGGAATCAGGTCAAACGTAGTTCCAACAACGAAAGCAAAAAATTTGGGCTGCCCAACTTTGAAAAAATAAAAATAAAGCAAAACTGTAAATGTCCAGCTTGCTGGAGAGATGTGTGATCCTAGTTTGCTAGAATTGATGAAATGCAAAGAAAAAATGAAAACATCCAGTTTGCTGGAATGAGATACAATGCAAAGTTTGGTTTGCCAAACTTAAAAAAAAAACGTGAAAGTCCAGTTTGCTGGACATGCACCCAGTTTATTGGGGTGAAATGCAATGCAAAATTTGGTTTGCCAAACTTGAAAAATTAACGTGAAGGTCCAGTTTGCTGGATATGCACCCAATTTGTTGGGGTGAGATGCAATGCACAGTTTGGTTTGCCAAACTTGGAAAACAAACGTGAAGGTCCAGTTTGCTAGACATGCACCCAATTTGCTGAGGTGAGTACAAGAAAATTAAACGTGAAGGTCCAGTTTGCTGGACATGCACCCAGTTTGTTGAGGTGAGTACAAGAAAATTAAACGTGAAGGTCCAGTTTACTGGACATGCACCCAGTTTGCTGGGGTGAGATGCAATGCAAAGTTTGGTTTGCCAAACTTGAAAAATAAACGTGAAGGTCCAATTTGCTGGACATGCACCCAGTTTGCTGGGGTGAGATGCAATGCAAAGTTTGGTTTGCCAAACTTGAAAATAAACATGAAGGTCCAATTTGCTGGACATGCACCCAGTTTGCTAGGGTGAGTACAAGAAAATTAAACGTGAAGGTCCAGTTTGCTAGTCATGCCCCCAATTTGCTGGGTTGAGAACAAGAAAATTAAACGTGAAGGTCCAGTTTGCTGGACATGCACCCAGTTTGCTGGGGTGAGATGCAATGCGAAATTTGATTTGCCAAACTTGAAAAATAAACGTGAAGGTCCAATTTGCTAGAGAGATACACCCAGTTTGCTGGGGTGAGTACAAGAAAATTAAACGTGAAGATTCAGTTTGCTGGACATACACCCAATTTGCTGGGGTGAGTACAAGAAAATTAAACGTGAAGGTCCAGTTTGCTGGACATGCACCTAGTTTACTGGGGTGAGATGCAATGCAAAGTTTGGTTTGCCAAACTTGGAAAAAATAAACGTGGAGATCCAGTTTGCTGGACATGCACCCAGTTTGCTGGGGTGAATACAAGAAAATTAAACGTGAAGGTCCAGTTTGCTGGACATGCACCCAGTTTACTGGGGTGAGATACAATGCAATGTTTGGTTTGCCAAATTTGGAAAAAATAAACGTGGAGGTTCAGTTTGCTGGACATGCACCCAGTTTGCTGGGGTGAGATGCAATGCAAAGTTTGATTTGCCAAACTTGAAAAAAAATAAACATAAAGGTCCAATTTGCTAGACATGCACCCAGTTTGTTGGGATGAGATGCAATGCAAAGTTTGGTTTGCCAAACTTGGAAAATAAACGTGAAAGTCCAGTTTGCTGGACATGTACCCAATTTGCTGGGGTGAGTACAAGAAAATTAAACGTGAAGGTCCAATTTGCTGGACATGCACCCAGTTTGCTGGGGTGAGATGCAATGCAAAGTTTGGTTTGCCAAACTTGAAAATAAACGTGAAGGTCCAGTTTGTTGAACATGCACCCAATTTGTTGGAGTAAGTACAGGAAAATTAAACGTGAAGGTCTAGTTTGCTGGACATGCACCCAGTTTCCTGGGGTGAGATGCAATGCAAAGTTTAGTTTGCCAAATTTGAAAAATAAACGTGAAGGTCCAGTTTGCTGGACATGCATGAAAAAGTTTTTTTTTTTTTTGTAAGGCAGCCCATAAAGTAATGTGAAAACGTCTAGTTTGCTGGACATGTTCGTGAAAAAAGATTAAAAATGTTGAAAGCAGTCTACAAAATTTTTTTTTTTTTTTTTTTTGCCCCAGTATCAACACTTGCATCAAGTATGAATCCCTATTTTCTCTCACTGTTCAATTTTTTCAAAATTTACCTTGATAGTCAAACCAAATCGAAATCATTTTAAATCAAAATTCGGCATAGTATAAGGCATCAAAAGTCTCTTTTGCAATCAATCGTTCCAAACAATTGCCCCAGTGTAAATCAGTCTTTCTTAAATCTGTCTAAGGCATAAAGCATCAAGATCACTTTTGAAATTCAAATTTTTCTAAAAAAAATTTGCCCCAGTATATGACACTCAAATCAATTTGAAATCATCTCTTTCAAACTTTGGCTTTGTTCAAAGCATCCAAACCCATTTGAAATGAATCCTTCTAAAGATATGCCCAGTATAAATCAAATGAATTCTATTTGAAGTCAATCCTCTTTTTTTTTTTAAAAAAAAAAAGAAATTTGCCCCAGTGTAAATTTAAAGTCAGTCTCCTCCAAAATGTTTTCAAGCATAAGGCATCAAAATCAATTTTTGAAATCAAATTTTCTCAAAAAATTTGCCCCAGTTTTCGTTTCTGACAAAAGCACCAATTGACGATAATGTGATCACACCTACAAAAAGAGAAAAACACCGGCAATAACAATAGTAATGCCACCACATGACGGTCTCTAGCAAATGTAAACAAGAGCATTGCCACCTTAAACGTCTAACATAGCCCTTTGCTTCACTTTTTGCAAAGTCTCAAATTTAATGCATTCTAATTCACAATTTAGATCAAATCTCCCAAATAATCTTTCCATCCATGTATGACTCTAACTTCTGATAAATTTAGGATTGCCTTTGACTTTATTTCAAATTCAAACTTAGTAAATGTCAAAATTTTTAAAACATGATATGGTTAGAAAATGCTTCACACGCAATAATGTAAAAGAAATTATGTACAGTAAACAACACAAAACACACAAAGACTAAATGGAATACAATTAAATGAAACCTTCTCTTTATTTTTTTTTTTCAAAAAATGATTTTGAAATGATAGCTTAAAAGGTGCCTTTTGATTTTCGGATGTCGTTCCTACTTGAATATTGCCACAAAATGACTAATACAAACAAGAAACCTCAATCAATTGTCATCATCAACTTCCCAATGAATCTCATGTCGGCATTTTGGTTTTCTTATCCATGAGCGTTCAACTGTCACATTCTTCTAACTATAGGATCCTTCCGGATTACTGACTTCAGGGGAAGAAATGAAATGAACAACAATGTCCAAAATAGAGATGATATTTCTTTTTTTCCATTAGAACAGACTAGTGTTCGAAGAATATTTGACATCAATAAGGCAATCCTCCCCTGACAATTTGGGATAGATATATTAACATCATATGCCAATGTACTAGCATGCATCATTTTGACACTTGTCAACTCTCCCACACTTGAATCATTATTCGTTCTCAACCATTCAAAAAATGTGAGCTCAACTAGTGATTCAAGCATTAAAATTACACATATACGTTCTAAAATGCATTTCCTCAAGACCAAGTAAATGACCATTATGCAATTTATTGTATTGCCTTTAATACTCGTAATATCGAGCAAAGGGGAAGGAATTATATCACAATTAAGCAATTTCAACTTAATTTCTTCGCCTTACTAAATTTCACAAGTAACAAATCATATGATCAATCGGAGAACATCACATATCTATGCTCAATTTCCTCATCATTCATTTTTTTTTCATTTGAGGGATATTTGTAATATCAACTAATCACTCAAGCTATGAGAATGTCTTTTGACGCGAAAACCGACATTAGTTATGAAGGTTCCCAGTTACTCAACACCTCAATCTATAAGCAAGTAGCAAAAACTATATTTGAGAAGTACAATTGCCTTTTTACGCAAGAATCGACATTGGTTAAATGAAGGCCCCTGATTACTCAACAATTTACTTACTCAAATTTATGATGCATTACTCATAATTCAAGTACCGTTTGATGCGAAATTCGACATTTTTGGATGAAAACTCCCGGTTACTAAGCACGAGAACCATTGGAGTAGAAAAACTGTATTATTTCTTTTCTTTTCTTCCTTCTTTTTTTTTCTTTTTCTTTCCCTTTTTTCCTCTTTTTTTTTCAATCTATCATAACAGATGTTACATCATAGATTACATGAGTGCACTAATTGACCATAATCATCATTTAACATGTGAAATTAAGTAAAGAAGAGAAATTTTCATCAAACCACAAAAATTTAGACATAATTTCAACCACTTTACAAGATATACTTTCTATAAGAACAAAACTCTAAACAGCATAATAATTATTTCTTAGTACTTGAAGAAAGCATTTGTCAAAGTATATAAAGTAATTTCAACCAGTAGGGAAATTAGACAAAAATTAGAATTGTAAGTCATAACTCACAATAGTGTAACATCCCCTATCTTAATCTCACATAACTCATACAACATATTCCAAAGGTAAATAAGAACTTGTGAACATGAAACAATAAAACTCCCCTTGTGAATTGGTTAAAATGGCATCCCCTGCATGTTTGTTCCTTTATTGTGCTTGAATCGCCCAAAAATACATCCAAATTGGCTTGACATTTTGCAGATCTTCAAGGCAAAAGTGCATCTTGACTTAACTCCCTGACTGATGTCTTGGCGCCAATGTTCGTGGTTTCTATTACTTCCAAAATTAGTTTGGATTTTCCTTCCGTACCATTCAGAATCTTTAACACAAAGTCCAAATTCCTTTTCGATGTCATTTTAGCTCCTCATTAACAGCTTGTGTTATTTTAGAATCCGAAAAGATATCAAAGTAACAATCATTTGTTTCAAACAAGATGACATCCAAAGACCATAAGCATTTATTTTCATCATAAAAAATATACTACTTTTTTTTTTCATTAACTCATCAAAAGAAAAAACTTTACACTTACACAGTCCTAACATTAGACTTTGAGAAAAATGTGATTTATTTGAAACCTCATCAAAAAATTATTTCCTCAATATAACAAAAAAAATTGAAGCAAATTATTTTCTAAAACTAAATACAAAAAATGAAGGGAAAATCAAATGTCATAAACAAATTTGAGAAAGCCACTTATATAACACTTCATCTGAGAAAAATTTTGGACACAAGGCAATCTTAAATTTACAGAAAGAGTGCAATTATTAGCATCCAAATTATTCTATTCTTGTTACAATTGTCCAGCTATGAAATACAATTTTATTTATCACATTGCTTACCCTAACCAAACTCATCCATCTAGGTTCTAGGTACTATCAATTCTAAAAAAATTGATCCTCCATGATCCTTCGAATAATTTAAAAGAGCATTCAGGTTTTTGATGTCTTTATGGGTCTCGAGCATGTGACGATTTATTTAGAATTAGACCATAATTTAAAAATACTTGAACCTAAGACCAAATATGTATCAGATGTCTTTCTTATTGTATTGCCTCCGTTAGAGGACCTGTAAAAATAAAAAAAGAATCAAAATTAGTATAAATAAAAACAAAAACGGATGCATGTCCTAGGGAAAGCCCTTATTATGCCAAGGGTAGGCCTAGCATGAAATGTACTCCTTTAGGGTGAGACCCCCCTTTTTAATTGTAGATGGGCCAGATTCGCCGGGAAGAGATGCCTCCATTCTGCTCGTATTACCTTACCTAGGGTCTCACCCTAAAGGATTTACCGAAAATATAAACGTGTATGTCTTTTAGGGTTACGTACCCAAGACAAAAGAACGGCTTTCTTATCATGGGATTCCCGAAATGGCATTCCCTCTAGGGTTTATGCATGATGCTAATTATTAAAGTTGATTAAAATATGCAAAAATGCAAGATTTGAAAATGTTGCAGAATTTCTTTGAAAAAGATGGAAAATGAATTGTACAAAAGATTATTGAATTCAAATTTATTTGCTTGAGAAATTGAGCCTCTGTAAGACTCCAGGACACAGCATTGAAAGAAAATAAAAATCATGACTTTATCTAGAAATATATAAGTCAAAATATCAGTTTATTAAAGTCAAATGAAATATGTGCTAAAATCATTTTTTGTGTAATGTGGGATGGGAGGGTGGGGGATAAGGCAAAAATGATGTATCAATTTTTTTTGAAAAAGGATAAATACAAGCTGTGCAAAAATTTGACCACACAAGTGCATTTATTGACTCTAAAAAAATTTGGTTTGAATAAAACCGACAAGCACAACAAGAATGAGTAATCATTGAAAAAGATTTAAAAACTAAGGATTTAAAAATTACAATTTTTATTCAAGAATATACAAGATGAAAAATCAAATTTTAGAATTTTTAAGAAATTCACAATGATGGATTCCTTGGGTATTTATAACAAAATGCAATTTGTTAAAAATTAATGAAATTCCGTTTTTATCTTTTTCGAAGAAATTATTTATGAAAACGAAATTTAAATGTGCCAAAAGAGGGTTGGCTTCCTACGAGAGCACTATGCCAGGGCTCTTTATTCCATAGTTGTGAATGCAATCAAAGAATAAGAAAGAGCGTGTTAGTTTATTCAACAAATAACACATAATATATTGGCAAAAAAACAAATAATACACATATATAACAGTAAATGGTATAACCAGGAAAACAAATAAGGTTGGTTCCCTCATCTCGTGCCTTAGTGTACCTGGCACGGTAAGGCTGACTCTACTCTAGGTTATTCTACATGGATGCATGAGGTTGGGCTCACTAATGCATCTAGACTCGATTAGGCTGTCGATTCCCAAGCCTTCAGACCTAAGGGTAAGGGTCATCAATCCCAAAGCCCTTGGTCAATGGCTCGAGCGATCCCCCGGACACTGTTACGTGCACATCGTGCCCCGGCCACGTATCCGAGTGGATCTTTAAAGTCCCCGAATCTCTAGACTTATGGACTTAAGCCGAGAGTTCGGGTGATCTCCCAAACATGATTACGTGCACATCGTGCCCCGCACACATGCCCAAGTAGATCAATCCTATTCCTAACTGAGATGGGTGGGTGACAACCACCAAAAAGAAAAAAAGGGTAAAAAACATCGAATGCACGTATGAAGTGCTCCTTATGAGAGGAGGGAATAACAAAGCGTCAGCTCTAAGGGTGACTGATCCCCTCTCAAAATGCAAGCGCGGTCGAATAAAGTAAAAGTAAATAAATCATACATACATCACATAAATAGCCGAGAGATGGGAAGTGTGTGAGATGCAAAAGAAAAACCTAAAAACCTAGAAAAGAAAAATGCAATCCTAACATCCAAACGCAATGGAATAGAAGGGTTAAATAAGGAAAAGGTGATTAAGCCTAGCGCTCGGACTCACTAGTGATCCCCAGTGGAGTCGCCAAAATCCTGTCGCGTCCTAAAAATCGTAGGTAAAGGGTGTACTAGTGGAGTCGTGACTGTCGCGTCCCGACAAAGACGGTCTAGTCTGATGACCCTTTTGAAAAGAAAGTTTTTGGGAAAAATCATACGCGTGTGTGAAAAATTAAATTTTAGTAGAAAAGTGTATTTTAAGAAAAATGGTATTTTAAAAGAAAACAAGGCCGGGACTAAAATGCTACAGGTTGGCCAAATAGCTTTTGAAAAAGGGTTTTATTTGAAAAATAGAGTCACCACTTGGTACTGAGTTAGGGTGTACCAAGTCACCAAAAAAAATCATTTAACAAAAATAAAAATAAAATTTTAGAAAAATATTTTAAAGCCCTTTTTCGACTCCGGTCAATGAAAAACGAGAGAACAAAGGTTCGGGAGTCACATTTGAAGAAAGGGAAGGCAAAGGCTTGCGCCTAAGCCACCCTTTCAACCTAGCCGAGACTAGTTGCGAGGTTTAATCAAAATTTTTCCAAATTAACCCTAGATTCTATCGCGTTTTGGATGTATCTAAATGAATGCAAATCCTAAGTCTAAATGTGAATATCGGGAGGGTCGGCATGTTCCGTCGAGACTTGGTCGGAATTATCGCATTAATTGCGAAACCCGAGTCGAGACCTCGAGGGAGTCACGAGTTTTTATGCAAAATGAAATGCAAAAAGAAAAGAAATAATATATAGCAAGTGAAGAAAGAAAGTAGGTATGCAACATGACGGGTACGGAGGACTAATACCTCGTGACTGAATGTTTCTACTCACGGAGGGGGGAACGACATATTTGCCACCGCTTCCCACGTGAGTAGACGACTATTTCTAGTCGAATCACACAAATGTTTTAATTTCTAAGTGAGATGCAACCTACATGTCATGTATTTAAAAAACTGTATCAAAATAATAATAGTAATAAGTAATAACAATAATAAGAAAATCATGCCAAATGGAAAGAAAACTAGGAGTGTGTGAAATGTGAAATGCACACGAATGCACCTAACACTAAAATACCCTAAGGGTCTAGCGTTGGACTAGCCCGTTCTAAAAATCTCGTTAGCGTTGGACTAGCGGGAGAAGAAAGAAGCCACAACTAGCGTTGGACTAGTGTGGTGACGGAATACCATAAATCATGAATTAAACATTAAAGCATGAATCAAAAGCAAATTAAACACATAAAAAAACATGTAAGATCACATAGGAGCACATAACACATAAACATAATATTCTAGATGCAAAAATCCTAAGGAAAGCGGTAAAAGAAATAAACACATAAGCACGCAAAAGCAAATGAACCCTAACTATTACACTGGAGTGGTTTGATTTACAATTTAAAGGAGGAAAATAAAAAATACCCTATCTATTAAACTTTCTATCTAATTACACAATTCTTATTAAAATACGAGAAAAATAATCTAACTATTACACTGACTAGCTAAATACAAGAATATTACATTTTTTGTCAAAAATAATAAAATTTAAAATTAAATAACACAAAATAAATAAATACGCAAAAAGTGCATCAAATAAGAAACGCATAAAAAATTGCATAAAATATCACATTAGAGCACGTTGGAGCACATAAAGGAAAAATAATGAGAGATCGAGATACCTCTTTGAAGATCCGGTACGAATGCTTAAAAATAAATACACGCGTTAAGGTACCACTATTTAAAGTACGAAAGCATAAAATGTAAAATATGACAAAGTAATTTCAAGAAATTGGGGCAAATGCAAAATTCTAGCAAACCAAGGGGAGTAAAACATAAATTCTAGCAAGAAAAGTGGTAAGGACATTAATTTACAACAAATATGGAGGTAAAACTGAAAATTTCAGCAAAGTATTAAGGGCTCAAATTAAAAATTCATCAAAACATCGGGCCTTAAAAACTAAACCCAATCACTTAAAGTGATTAAAACGAAATTCAAGCAACATATAAAAGACTAAAACACAAATTCTATCAACAATTGGGGGCTAAAACAAAATTTCCAGCAATACACGAAAGCCAATTGAAAACTCCAGCAAAACAATAAGGACTAAAATTGAATTTCCAGCAAAATATATGGACTAAAATGAATTTCCAGCAACAAGTAATGACTAAGGATGAATTTCCAGCAATACACGAAGGCCAATTGAAAAAATCCAGCAAAATATATGGACTAAAATGAATTTCCAGCAACAAGTAATGACTAAGAATGAATTTCCAGCAATACACAAGGGTCAATTGAAAAAATCCAGCAAACAAATAAGGACTAAAATACAATTTCCAGCAATTGATGGGGTCTAAAATTAAAATTCCCGCAAGTTGGGGAGCAAGAACATGAATTTAATCAATTGCGGGATGCAAAAATATAAATTCTAGCAATATTAAAATTGATAAGTCCTAAGGATAATAGCTAAAGAATTGAAAATAGACAAAAACTCATTAGTGAAATAAAAAAAACTAAACACGAAGGAAATAATACCAGGATCATTAAGAAATTAAAATGGTACACAAATGTATAAAGTAAAGCCAATTAAAGAAACACTTAAATAGATTAAAAAATGATGAAACGTTTGGAACAAAACAGGGAAGTAGTAATCAAAACAATAAATGCACCCCACCCTAAAGCAAGCCACTGAAATCATTTTTTCTTCTTTTGTCTGATGCATCCTTAATTGATTAAATACAAACAATTCAATAAAGCAAGACAATTATGGGCCCCATTGAGATTCCTCTAATCAACTTCCCCAAAAAGCTTCTGTAACTTTTTTCAGTTGAATTCGTTTGCCCTTTTTCCTTCTTCTCCTCCATTTTCTTCAGTTCTTTCTAGTCTGATCTACTCCCTGCGTCTCTATTCTTTTTCTCTCCTCTCACTCACTTTCTTTATTTTCTCTTTCGATTCTCTCTTTCATTTTTCCTCTATTTATTTCGTTTCTTTCTTTCCTTTCCCCTGATCTCTCTCACTCTTCTTTTCTTCTCCAATTTTCCTCTCTGATTTCACTCTAGTTTCTTTCTTCTTTGTTTTCTTCATCTCTCTCATTCACTCTCCCACTATTTCTTTCTCTCATCTCTCCTTAAAAAAAAAACAAAGCAAATTTCCAGATTGGTCCGTCAATTGAAGTAGGGGAGAGGAGGTGTGACGGTGTAATTGTGATATTGAGGATGTGGTTTTGTTTTGTTTTTTTTTTTGTGGGCTGTTTTATTGGTTTTTTATACAGGTGAGAGGTGGTGAAGGCTTGATTGGTGCTGGGTTTGGCCGTGGGCTTGTGGATGATGATTGTGACTGTGTAATGGTAGAGACAATGGAGAGTTTTGTGGTGGCGATGGGTGCCTAATTATCCTGTGATTTTGATTGTGGTTTCGTGGGATCTAAGGGTGATGTTCACTAATGGAATTCGGCATAGTGTGTGGTTTTGAAGGCTGCTTTGGTGATGGGGGTGGGCATTGTTGGTGGTTTATGGGCTCGATTGATGTTATTGGAACTGATATTTGCATAGAGGAACTGGTTGAGATTTTGGGTGGTTCGTGCAGTTTGATTGGGCAAGGGGGGCTGATGGGTAGTGGTGCTGGCTAGGCGGTGATTGACTAGAATTTGGATGGTGTCTGATGGGCAGGAATGATCTGTTGGAGTTGGAGGTGTCGGGTGGTGGACTGATTTTGGGCAATGGTGGCTCTAGGCAACAGGGAATTGGACTGTGATTTGGTGATGGTTGTGATTGGAAGTTTGGAACTAATCTTCTGGTTTGGAGCACAATTTGATGGGAACCTGGTGGCAGGGGAGGTGGAAATTTGTGGGAGGAAAAAGGGGTAGACGTTGAGACAGTTACATGGTGGTTTTTGGATTGCAGTTGATGGGATTCTGGTGGCTGATTGGTGAAGGCGTGGCTCTGGTGGTGGAAGGAGGAAGAGAGAGAGAGAGAAGAGAGATAACTAGTAACGGAAGAAGAATAAGAACCCCAGAACGCAAACCCTCGAGAAAACACTAAAAGGAAATCCCAGTAATAAAAATAAAAACAAGAACAGGAACAAGAACAAGAACAAGAATAATCTGATTGCAATTTTAAATAAATAGACACAATTAATCAGGTTTGGCCTAGAAAATAGAAGAAAAGAAGATAAATTAAAGGTAAGAACTAACCTTTTTAAACGCTTAAAAATGATCTGATGAACAGTAATCAGATCTTGAGGTTGAAGATGATGAATAGTAACCAGAAAGAGAAACGGCGACTGGTGTGTGTTCTAAGGTGTTTTGTGTGTATTTTGATCTTTTTGGGTAAAATCAAAGTATGTTTTAGGTTTTTCTATTTTTTCTTCCTTTTTTCTGCTGATTAGGGAGAGTATTTATAGGCCACTTGTCCTGTTGGCCAAGAATGTTGTAAAATAATAGAAATGCCACCGGTATTAAAAATGCTAATTTTATTAAAAAATATTCTTTAACCCTAAAATTAAAAAGAATCTGACAAAAATTTCTAAATTTTTAAAAAAGAATTCGTAGTGGATTTTCAAAATAAAAGACTAGAGCTCCAAACTGATAAAAACGCGCTCGGGGTGTAAAATGACGATTTGGCCCCTGAACAACGAAAATACACAAAAAATAGATATTAGTCTTGAAAAATTACCAAAAATTACAAATAAGCTTAAAACACTAGAAAATGCATTTTTGACTAAAAATTTGTGAAAAATGAATTTAATGTATAAAATGACGATTTTGCCCTTGGGCAATGAAAATTCACAGAAAAATAACTATTGACTTCGAAAAAAAATTATCAAAAATTAAAAATAAGCTTAAAAACATTAGAAAATGCCTTTTTGACTCAAATTTTGTGAAAAATGAATTTAATTTGTAAAATAACGATTTTGCCCTTAGGCAATGAAAATTCACAGAAAAATAGTTATTGTTCTCAAAAAATTATCAAAAATTACAAATAATCTTAAAACAATAGAAAATGCGTTTTTTACTCAAAATTTGTGAAAAATGAATTTAAGCTGTAAAATGACGATTTTGCCCTTGGATAATGAAAATTCACAGAAAAATAACTATTGGCTTCGAAAAAAATTATCAAAAATTAAAAATAAGCTTAAACTACTGGAAAATGCATTTTTGACTCAAAATTTGATAAAAAATGAATTTAAATTGTAAAATGATGATTTTGTCCTTAACTGGTACAAAAATAAAAAATACCAATTAAATCCGAAAAATCATAAGAAATTAGCAAATTCACATAAAAGTGAAAATATGAATTTAAAACCCCCAAAAGTTGGTAGAAAATATTTACAAATAAAATTACTATTTTGCCCCCCAAATTATTGAAAAATTAAAAATTAAAATTTGTACGAAAAAGTGCAAACATACCTCCCAGTGTTTGAAAATAAATGGTGTGTCAAAATTTGGTGTCTACACACCCGTGCATAATGGTTAGTTTTTCGGCAACTTCAATTTGACTGTTTTTTACCGTTGGAGCATGTTTTAACTTCATTTCTCACTCCTATAAACACTAATTTGTATAGAATTGATGAAGAACTTTTACTTACATTTATTACAAGCTTGCAAGAGTGATTTTGGTGTAAAAATACTCTCTCCTTTAGTGTTATTGTAATAGTTTGTGAGGTAGTTGGTTGAGTTATAGCATGTTCTTCAAAGTGTGAGTGCCAGCATTCAAGTATAACTTTGTGAGGATTCATTGAGTGAATTGTAAAACTCTTTGGCTCAACTAGAGAGTGCTAGGGTGGGCAAAGAGTGATCTCTACATTGTACATGTTGGCTTGCTTCACCAACTTGTGAAGAAGCACATAGTGGATTCAAACTCCAAGTTGAGGAACTTGGGAGTGGACATAGGTGTCAAGCTTGATATCGAACCACTATAAAAATTTCGGTGTGTTCTTTCTTTATTTCTTTTACTTTATTGTTTATTTGTGAACTTGTTTTGTTATAATTTTATCATTATTATTGCGAGTTCATTTATTTCTATATTGGTTGTATTATTGTTTGGGGCCAACAATTGGTATCAAAGTTTAGACTCCATTTTTAGTAGCCTAACAAGCTAGGAGTAGATCATGGTAACCAATAAAGCACTATTTTTAGTGGGCCAATCCATTGTTAGACCTCCCATGTTTAATGGTATGAATTTTGATTTTTGGAGGGATAGAATGGAGATTTTTTTGCAATTCTTAGATATAGAATTATGGTATATAGTTAGTGAAGGACCTTATGAGGCCACCATACTTGATAAGGAATTAGGAAAACTTAGACCAATAACTAGAATTGAGTTGAGTACTCAAGATAGAATAAATCTCACTTTGAATGCCAAGGCCATGAATGTAACACCCTAAAAATTCATACAAGAACTATTTAATTCATGTATGTTCATTAGTAGGAAAAAAATATAGAGAAAGAAAAAGAAAAAGGGAAAACCGAAAATGCACTTAAAAGAGAAATTCTTTTATTTGGAGTTTAGTATTAATCCTTGATTTATTAGTTGGAAGATTTCTTATGTTAATTAGGTTAAGTAAATAAGATTCTTCATTATTAAGTGAGACACCTAAGTACCTAATTTGGATTAATTTCATTGGACCATTAGTTTATAATAGTATTTAATTTTGACTAACTTATTCCACTATTTTCTAGTCTTTTGACCAATTGAACTTTAGCTCAATTTTACTCAAAAATTTCACTTATTCTCTTGCTTTCTTTTCTTTTCTGGGCTGAATTTTCTTCTTTTTTTTTTCTTCTCTTGGCTGAATTTTTTTCTCCCCTTTTCTTCTCTCTTTTGCTTTGAAATTTGTGCCATAAAGTTACTAATTTCTAGGTGATAAGAGATTAAAAATTTTCACTAATCAAATTTATCCAAGTTAACAACTAATACCTTAAAAGCATAAACCCTAGCTTGACTCTTGTTATACTTTGATTGGTCACTCTTTTTCCCACTTTTCTCTTCATTTCTTTTCTATTTTCTTGGCCTATTTCTTTCTCTTTTCTTCTCTTCTTGGCTAGCCCTCCTACTTCACTTTCTTCTCTCTTTAGTTTTCATCTTCTTGAAGCTTTCTCTCCAAGCTTGTTTAAGGTATCTACTATGAACTTTTGCTATCAATTTCAAGTTTTATTTAGCCTTTTGTACTAGTTTAATACTAGATTCTTATTACTACAACTTGAAGATTTAAGTTTGAAGTGAAGTTTTACTTGTTAGATAAAGTGTTCTCTTGGTTAGATAAACTAGTAGATAGCATTTAAATCTTGAAAATTTCATGTATTATATGTTGCTTGAATGAAGAAACTTGGGCTTGAAATCTTGAATTTGAGTGGAATTTTGAGTGAAATTGAGTTGGATTTAAACATAGAAGTTGTAGAACTTGTTGAAAGTTGGATTGGATGGTTGATTTCTTGCAGGAAAAATTTTGGGTTAGTCCGGTTTTAAGGGGAGGTGCTGCCGAAATTCTAGTAGAATTAAAAGAAGAAAAATGACAAGTGAGATTTTAAACCTAGAATATGCTAAATTTAGGAAATTTAGTGTGCAGAAATTTTTAGAAAATGATCTAGTAATGAATTAAATTTTCCTAGAACAATAAAACCCTAAATCTAAAACCCTAAACCTTAGGATAAAACCCTAAACTCTAAAATCCTAGAAATGAAACCCTAGAAATAATTGGGTTATCTCTTGAATTTTCTTACTAATTTACTTAAGGTTTTAATCGGATTTTCATTAGATTATTTCTTTTAAATTTTAGGACCCGAAAGCGAGTCACGACCCTTTTACGAAATATTTTCATAGGCATTCCAAGTGAGTGTCTCTATGTGTGCATGATGCATGAAATGTTATGTTACACTTGTAAATATTATGTGATAAAATGTGTTACTTGAAGAAAGATGTGTACTTTATCGCATCTATTCCACAATGTGTTACATGCTTTCGTGATCCAATGTGTTACTTGTACTTGAGGCTACCGTGACTAACTTCACCGTTACTTCATAGATAGTCAACCCGGTCGTGCTTGGGAGGACATAAGGTGCTGGGTGTTTTATGGCATGTTGTTCTTTCCCTTGAGTTGTGAATCCTCAAAGATGCCAACTCCGGATTGAATTTTCTTGCTTGCTTGTTGACCCTCCAAGGTCGAGATTACTCCCTGGATGTGGTAGCCTGTACGGAGGTTATAAGGTGAATGGTGGTTAGGATACTTGCTTGATAATACTGGTATGACCCTTGGCGAGGACCTGAGCTATTATCTCGGTCCCAACGTCATAGTTACATGTTCAGTGCTTGCTACTTTTGCAGTTGAGCTTGCTCCCGTAATTGAGCCCCGTATCTACCATTGACTACTTGTTAAATAAATTGTTCATATATTGTTTATTTAACTTGTAAAAAATTTTATTTGAATAAAATTATATTTTACTGGTATGGTTGCATGACTTGAGCACTCACTGGGCTATTATAGCTCATCCCATTTATTTGTTTTTTTTAACCAGATTTCCCAAAATACTAAAGCTGGAAAAGCTGATTTTGAACATAGTAAATGTTTTGTTTTATGTATTTTGATAGCCAATTGTTTAGGCTATTGTTGTAAATACTACGTAAATATTGGTGTGTAAAACATATTAGTGACACTTGTACTTTCAAGTAAATTATATGAATATATTTTATTTGGGTTAAGTATGCTTGGATGTTCCGCGTGAGTGCTCGACTTGAGTCCTAGTGAGAGCTAGGCAGGTAGTCCACTAAGCCTTTTAGTGCGCCTCTGGGTAAGGTGGGGCTGTCACAATGAATGTTTTATACAATGCCTTATATGCCAATGAATCTTCTAGGATAAAAGGTTGTAAATCGGCAAAATAAATTGGGGACAAGTTGCGAGATATTCATGAAGGAAGTGATGATATGAAAGAACATAGGAAATCCCTATTTGTAGCTAAGTATGAATCTTTTAGAATGGAACCTCATGAGAATATTGATAATATGTATTGTAATTTCAATGGTATTATCAAAGATTTAGAAACACTTGGCAAAGAATATTCATTGAGTGAAAAAAATAGAAAAATTTTGAATGGCTTGCCTATAGAATGGGAATATAAAGTTATCGCCAATGAAGAAGCTAAGAATTTAAATTCCATGCCCATTGATTCTCTTATAAGTTCACTAACCTCTCATGAATTGAAGCTTAAATCTAAAATCCAAGATGATGAGGAGGCAAGGATCAAGAGGGGTATTGAACTTAAAGCTTCTCAAGAAAGAGGAAGAAGAAGAAAGCATTTCAATAATTTTCAAATTTCGTGTGATAATTGGAATTCTAATGGAGAATTTGAAGAAGAAAATGAAACATCCCATGTGGCCTTTATGGCCATTAGAGATGAAGAGGTATCTTCTAGTCCTTCTTCTAATGATGATTATGATGATGATGATCTAGAAGCATTTGTTTCTAAATTGCATTATAGTTTAAAAATGTCTTATGCTAGAAACAAGGATTTGAAAAACAAAATAATTGCTTTACAAAAAGAAAATTCCAAACTTTTCCAAGAAAACAAAGATTTGAGGAAAGAGAATGGTAATTTGAAAAATAAAGTTGGTTTATGTATGGATTTGAGAAAGAATATGTGTAACACCCTAGAAATTCATGCCAAAACCATTTATTTTGTATCATGTTCATTAGGGAAAAAAAAAAAAGTGGTAGCCGAATTTGTGGAAAAAAAAAAAAAAGAGAATGAGCATGTTGTACTTAGTTCTTTAAGAGTTGTACCTAGGAAATCTTGCAAGATTTATTGGAAGATAAATAACAAAATTCCTTTCTAATTATCCATTGCCAAGTGTAGTCTTCCATGGTTAAGAAAGTCAAGATTACTTTGTTCTTGTCTTGCTTTGATTGGTCAAACTTTTCCCAATTCTTTTCCATTTCTTTTCTTCTTTACTTAAGCATTTTTCTCTCTTTTTCTTTCTCTCAAAACCGGCTGCTCTTTCTCCATTTTCTCACCATTTTCTTTCAATTTTCTTGAAGCTTTTACTTCCATTTACTCATTTTTCAACCATAGAAATTGAGTGAAACTTCCTCCTAAGCAACAAACTTGTCTACCTAGAGGTATTTCCCATGAATTTCTCTTTTAATTTCAAGTGTAAGATTATAGTTTTTAGCTCTTAGTTATGTTTTTTTTGGTTAAGTAAGATTGATTTTTGGCCATGAAAAGTGAAGTTTTATTCCATGAATGTGAAGCATATAGACTTGTATGCCTTGTAGATAGTAAATTAAACTTGAAAAGTCATGATCTAGGTTTGATTTACTTGAAGAACTTGGAGTGGTTTATGTATTTTTGTGATGAATTTGAATGGAATTGAATTGATTTTGATGTGAGAATAGTAGAACTAGTTGAAATCGGGTTGTTGGACATTTTCTTGCAGGTTTACAATTTTTGGATTAGTCCGATTGTAGGGGAAGTGCTGCCGAAATTTCGGTAAAACCTAGGAAATAAAAATAATTAGGCTATGATTTAAGGCTTTATAAGCTGTAATTTAGTGATGTAAGCGTGCAGAAATTTTTGTAGATTAGCTATTAGTGAAGTAAATCTTTCCGAGCAAAACCCTAGAAAGTTAGAAAACCCTAAATTTGAAAACCCTAAACCCTAGGGTAAAACCCTAAGCTCCAAAACCCTAGAAAGACTAGGGGTATTTCTTGAATTTCCTTATGAAATTTCTTAGATTTTAGTTAGGATTTTTATACAATTATTTCTCGTGAATTTTAGGATCCGGAAGTGAGACGCAACCTTACCACGAAATCTTTTCATAGGCATTTCAGGTGAGTGTTCTTATGTGTGCATGATGCATGAAATTCCATGTAATACTTGATATTATTATTTCGATGCATAAAATGATATGTTATGTTTGACATGATTATTTAATAAAATGTGTTACTTGAGGAAAGATGTGTACTTTATCGCATCTTTTCCGCAATGTGTTACATGCTTTCACTATCCAACGTGTTATTTGTGCATGTGACTTCCGTGGTTGAGTATGGGAGAGATATAAGGTGATGGGCGTTATTCGGTGCGTGTTAATTTTATATATGAGTAAAGTCCTGAAAAAGGCTAACTCATGATTAAATTTTATGCTTGATCTTGGACTTCCGGGGCTAACTTCACCGTTACTCCTCGGTTAGTCAACCTGGTGAGTTTGGGGTGATATAAGGTGCTGTGGGTTATAGGTGCGTGATATTCTTTCCTATATGAGTTTCATTCCTCTAAGAGGGTAACTCTGGATTGAATTTTTTCAAGTGTCGCAGACCTGAGCTATTATCTCAGTCCCGATATCCTTGTTATCTTGTTCGTGATTGATATTCCTGCGATTGAGCTTGCTCCCGTAGTGAGCCAGTATCCGCCATTGATTATATGACACTTCACTTTGCTTGTTCATTTTTATTGAAATCATTAATTATTCTCTTTAAAGGTTATTTGTTATTGGTATGCCGCATGTCTTGAGCACTCACTGGGCTATTATAGCTCATCCCATGTATTTGTTTTCTTTAACCAGGTTTCCAAAACTATCAAAGCTGAAGGAGCTGATTTTGAACCTTGTACATGTTTTGTTTCAGTATTTTGATAGCTTAAATGTGTTGGCTTTTGTTATAAATATTATTTACATTCTGGGATGTAAAACTCTTGTAATATTTATATTTTCAAGTAGATACTATGAATGTATTTATTTATGAGTGCATTTTATTTTAAGTGAAGTACGGAGGGATGTTTAAGCGAGTGCGTGTTTGAGTCCTGGCGAGAGCTAGGCAGGCAGTCCGCTAAGCCCTTTGGTGCGCCTCTGGGTAAGGTGGGGCTGCTACAATATGGATAAGAAATCCAAATTTTATGCAAAATTCAAAGAAGAACAAAATATGTTGAGGAAGAAAATGGATGATCTTGCAAATGTTCTTCGAAAAGAAAAAAAGGATTTTCCAAGGAAACGGGTTGGAAAAATTATCTTGAGTAAACATCACACTACTTTCTATAAAATTGGCACTTGCTTTATAAAATCTACATTTGTCAAAAATCCAAATGCTATTTGTCATTTTTGTCATCAACATGGTCATATACAAAATGAATGTTATGTTAAGAAAAATATAAACTAGGCATGAAAGCCATGTGGGTAGAGAAAGGTATTACTAACAATCTAGGACCCAAGTAAACATGGGTACCAAATACTATCTCTTAATTTTGTAGGGTCAAAGAATCGCCACAAGGAAGACAAGACAATATATGAAAAAAAAAAAAGGGGGGGGTAAAAGGTGTCATTTATTTTCTTAGTAATTTATGTGAATTTTTGTAATATGTATGAATATGTGGTGTTTGAAGTTTGCATATAATGTGGGGAACAATATTCCTATCTTATTGGTGCAAATGATAAGGGGAGCAATACTCTCACTTTTTGATATGACCATATATCATTACTTCACTATTATTTTTTATATATATCCAAAAGGAGAGTATGTTTCTTCAAAAAGGAGTTTTATTACCAATTATGCTTTCAAAAATGTCTTTGAGAAATGCTTTGTGTTTTTTAAGCCCAAAAATAAGTTTTTTTTTTTATAACATATGCTTTTATTAAGGGGGAGTCCTTCTAAGGGGGAGGTGCTCCTAGTTTTGATGATGTCAAAAGGAGGAGAAAAAAAATGCTTACTTTATACTTGTAAATGATGCTTGCTTTATAATTGTTTTTAGTGTTAAGCATCATTGGTTTGTCATTTTGTTTATGAATTTTTGAACATTGGTTTGTCATCATCAAAAAGGGGGAGAATGTAATCCTAGTTTTGATGATAACAAATCAATATATTATTAACTATTTTTCTATTGTGTGTAGCAATGTTTTTGTAGCATTAAATAAGACCCAAATGCATCAAATGAAGCATGAAAAATGAGCAAATCAATGTTGAAAAATTACAAAATTGAAGTGAGGATCGGACACCTTTTCGGCCGTCTTAAAGGTAGGATCGGACGTCCTAATGCCCTTTCGGACACCTAACTAAAGCACTTGACAGAAAAAGCTCCAAAAAGGTTCGGATACCCTTTCGGCCACCCGATCGGCTATCCTAAAGGGTTCGGACACCCTTTCAGACGCCCGATCTGTAACACCCTAGAAATTCATGCCAAAACCATTTATTTTGTATTATGTTCATTAGAAAAAAAAAAAAGGGAGCCGAATTAGTGGAAATATAATAAGGAATGATTTTCTATTTTACTAGCATGTTGTACCATTACCTTTAAGATTTGTACCTAGCATGTCTTGCAAGAGTTAATTATAGGATAAATGACAAAATCTCTTCTAATGACCCTTAGCCAAGTGTAGTCTTCCATGGAGAGAAAGTCAAGATTTACTTTGTTCTTGTCTTGCTTTGATTGGTCAAACTTTTCCCAATTCTTTTCCATTTCTTTTCTTCTTTAACTAGGCATTTTCTCTCTTTTTCTTCTTCTCAAATCCGGCCCCTCTCTTCTCTCTTTACTCTCCATTTTCTTTCATTTTCTTGGAGCTTTTACTTCCATTTGATCACTTTTCATCCATAAAAATTAAGTTGATCTTCCTCCTAAGCAACAATCTTGTCTTACTAAAGTTATTTCCCAAGAACTTTTCATCTTATTTCAAGTATAAAGATCATAGTTTTCTAGCTTTTAAGTCATGTCTTTATGGTTAAGTATAATTTATTTTAGCCATGAAATATGAAGTTTTATTCCATGAATATGAGGTTTATGGACTTGTATGACTTGTAGATAGTGATTTAAACTTGAGATGGCATGATTTAGGTTTGATTTAGTTGAAGAAACTTGGAGTAGTTTAGGTGTTTTTGTGATGAATTTGGGTGAAATTGAAGTGAGTTTGATGTGAAATTGGTAGAACTACTTGAGATTGGGCTGTTTGGATGTTTTTCTTGCAGGTTAAAAATTTTGGGTTAGTCCGATTATAGGGGAAGTGCTGCTGAAATTTCTGTAAAACCTAGGAAATAAAAGTAATTAGGCTATGATTTAAAGCTTTATAAGCTGTAATTTAGTGATTTGTATGTGCAGAAATTTTCGTAGATTAGCTATTAGTGAATTAAACCTTTCCGAGCGAAACCCTGAAAAGTTAGAAAACCCTAATTTTGAAAACCCTAAACCCTAGGGTAAAACCCTAAAATCCAAAACCCTAGAAATTAAATCCTAGAGATACTTGAGGTATTTCTCGAATTTTCTTATCGAATTACTTAGATTTTTATCCGGTTTTTATACGACTATTTTTTTTAAATTTCAGGCTCCGAAAGTGAAACCCGCTCGTATTACGAAATATTTTCTTAAGCACTTAAGGTGAGTGTCTTTATGTATGCATGATGCATGAAATATTTTGTCACACTTGAGAATGTTATATTATGAAGAATTATGTTATACTTGAAATTGTTATTTGATGACATGTGCTACTTGAGGAAGGATGTGTACTTTATCGCATCTATTCCGCAATGTGTTACACGCTTTCATTATCCAATGTGTTACTTGTGCATGAGACTTCCGTGACTAACTTCACCGTTACTTCACGGATAGTCAACCCAAACAGGCTTGGGAGGATATAAGGTGTTGGGTGTTTTAGAGCGTGTTGTTTTTTCCCTTTTGAGTTGTGAATCCTCAAAGAGGCCAACTCCGGATTGAACTTTCTCGCGTATTGGCCCTCCAAGGTCGAGATTACTCCCTGGATGTGGTAGCTTGTACGGAGGTTATAAGGTGAATGGTGGTTAGGGCGTGCATGATAATACTGGCATGTCCTTTGATAAAGATCTGAGTTATTATCTCGGTCCTAACATCATGGTTACATGAATAGTACTTGCTTCTACTGCGGTTGAGCTTGCTCCCGTAGTTGAGCCCTGTATCCACCATTGACTACTTGTTAATTAAATTGTTCATAACCTGTCTATTTAGCTTGTCAATTATCTTGTTCAATATAATAATGAATTCTTGGAATGGTTGCATGACTTGGGCACTCACTGGGTTATTATAGCTCATCCCGTTCCATTTGTTTTCTTTAACCAGGCTTTCCCAAAATACTAAAGCTGGAAAAGCTGATTTTGGACGTTGTACATGTTATGTTTCATGTATTTTGATAGCCACTTATTTAGGCTTTTCTTGTAAATACTATGTGAATTTTAGTGTATAAAATATATTATTGATATTTGTACTTTCAAGTAAATTTTATAAATGTGTTTATCCTGTATTAAGTATGTTTGTACGTATTGAGCGAGTGCGTGTTTGAGTCCTGGCGAGAGCCAGGCAGGCAGTCCACTAAGTCTTTTAGTGCGCCTCTGGGTAAAGTGGGGCTGTCACACGATCGGCCGTCCTATCGCGCATAACGGCTAATTTTTCAGCAACTTCAATTTGACCGTTTTTCACCATTGGAGCATGTTTTAACTTCCTTTCTCACCCCTATAAATACCAATTTGTATGGAATTGATGAAGAACCTTTACCTACATTTATTACAAGCTTTCAAGAGTGATTTTGGTGTAAAAATACTCTCTCCTTTAATGTTATTGTAATAGTTTGTGAGTTAGTTGATTGGGTTATAGCGTATTCTTCAAAGTGTGAGTGCTAGCATTCAAGTGTAGCTTTGTGAGGGTTGATTGAGTGAATTATAAAACTCTTTGTCCCAATTAGAGAGTGCTAGGGTAGGCAAAGAGTGATCTCTACATTGTACATGTTGGTTCGCTTCACCAACTTGTGAAGAAGCACATAGTGGATTCAAACTCCAAATTGAGGAACTTGGGAGTGGACGTAAGTGTCAAACTTGATACCGAATCACTATAAAAATTCCGGTGTGTTCTTTCTTTATTTCTTTTGCTTTATTGTTTATTTGTAAACTTGTTTGGTTATAACTTTATCATTATTATTGCAACTTTATTTATTTTTATATTGGTTACATTATTGTTTGGGGCCAACATTTTGACATAAAAAAAATTAAAATTAAATAAAAAATGTCATGATTTTTCTAAAAATGTCAAAAAAATATAAAAACCAAAAAATTTAAATAAAAATTTCTATTAAAAAAATTCAGTCAAAAAATACAATTTTTGTGCAAAATGACAATTTTGCCTCCGAATGCAATATTTACCGAAAAATAGTAATAGATGTAAAAAATTTATCAAAAATTAGAATTAGGATAAAAAATCTAAACAAAATGAATTTAGAGCCAAAAACTAACGAAAAATGCATTCAAGGTGCAAAATGTGACGCCCCCAACCTAAGTTCGCTCCAAACCTCGGATCGGGACACCTACCTGGCTCGCGCCAGAACTCGAACACAAGTAGTCACTTACAAGATATATGATCAGACCTTCAAATTTACATAGGTCTTCAAAAAAAAAGTTTATCTTGTTCAGACTATCTAGCCCAAAATATATGCAATTAATAGAAATTCTAAATAATAAGAACCCTTTCTTGTCACTCTCTGCCCTTACCTCGTGGATGAAGAACCTGTAAGGAAAACAAATTTTGAAAAAGTGAGCCAAAAGTCCAATGAGGTCCATTTATAAAACCATTTCAAATACATTGTCAAAATATTCATTTTAAAATGAGATAACACACAAAATTCACAACTAACTTATCCGAATAAGATAATAACAAATTTAACAAGTACACAAGGAAGGATATAAATGCTCATGTCAGGTACGATTCAGGACCGAGTTAAGTACCGCTCAAGATCATGCCAAGTAATGTCCAAGATCGAGCCAAGCTCAAGATTGTGTCCAATACCATTCAAGATCGAGCCCAAAATATACCGCTCAAAGTCGGGAAAATACTATTCAAAATCATGTTGCCTTATTCGTGCGTTTATTACATCGTATCAAATGCCAATGCCTTGCATATACAGTCTATACAGAACCCTTCTTTACACCATTAACACATTATTTTAGTGGCCACATCCCACCAGTTGGTAAACTCAAGTATTATCCACATATTTCTCTCGAACACCCCAAAGCTTACGAAATCTCCTCGTAGGTTAGGAAGTGCCGAGAAGCCAAGGCAACCAAAATTTGGATGACCAGGCCTTTTGCCGGCTTGAACCAAAGCTGGACGTGTTCAAGGCAGGGCTCAAGCCTCCCCAGTATGACAACCGGGTTCACAGCATGCACAAGTACGTTCCAAGATATAGCAAATTTTCCCGGTGCGATAAAGTACACCCCGGGTTCATAACACATACACGAGCATATTGATCAAATTCATATCCATTACACAACAATGACGTGTTAAGTATGTTTAAAAACAATCAAATTTTAGATCTTAGATCTATAGATAATCAAATATCACCTAAACATGTTCACCATGTGAAATATGGTAAAACAAAGAATTCTTTGGTTTGGAAAACATAATAAGTTAATAGACACTCACTGATAGATTTAGTTGCTCTAGGAGCTCCTTAAATGTCCTTGGGTCTCTCTATCCAAAGTTCCTATCAAGTACAGGTGACATGATTAGCTTTTAGACTCAAATTAAATGAACAAGTTCATTAAAAGTTTTTAGGGCATTTATACCTATTCACAAAGACCAATTCATATTTTGACGATAAAATTGGAGTTCTACTTAATGAAAATTTTCCACTTGAGACATTTCTAGAAGCAAGATTCACTTGAGTATATTATCCATAAAGACAAGAAGTTTGACCATGCACTACCTCTTTCTCAAGTTCCTACCAACTACCAAATTTTGGCCCAACATAACTTTTAATAGATAAAACGCTTGTGTGTGATAATTACATGGTTAGAAACTAGATTTTAAGTGTTATAATTTTCGTGCAGAACACTAGTCCAAACTCCAATAAAAGAAGGTCCAAAATCAACCCCAAAATTGGCTCATCACCAATCCTGCCTGCACAGGGTTGGTTTTTTAGCTACTTTGTGTGAGTTCTGCAGCCCATCAGTTAAGAACTAGCGAGTGGGGGTTATATAGTTGGAAAGAAAAATCAAAATATACAACTTTCATGAAGAAAGTCAGCTCAAATTTCAACAAAATCAAGTTCAAAATCATGCCACAACTTGGCTGCTCTCCAACCCTGTTACTGCAGTTCTGAAATTTCAGTCTGATTCTTAAGATTTCTGGTATTCAACAACAACCAATCAGCCTATGTATCTTATACCATTGAAAATACCTATGAATCTAGTTTCTAAAACAACAAGAATCACCCCGTTTTGAGTTTTCTACAGAAAGTTATACCTATTTCACTAAAACTGGTTCAGCAAGCCTGCAGTGCAATTTTCTTCAACCCCAGTCCATTCCATTCACTATATCTCATGCTATACTCATTAACAAATCATGATATCCATATATGGGTAAACTTGATTCAACATATAATAATTTTTTGAAACTTCATGCTCAAATTCTACTTTAATCTTACTAAAGTTCCACTACACTTGGGTGAGATATTAGTTCATGCAACTTCAGTCCTCCCAAGTTCCAGATATAATTTTTAGAAACAAATCATCAAGTCTTCAGTATAAATGATTTAGAAACTCAAATCTATCTTCAAAGGATTCAAGGAACATTACCTCTTCCACTGTTGCAATTTCCTTTCTCTACTTTTCCGTTGCCTTGGGTTTACTTTCGTTCTCACCCTTTCATAAGTTTGGACGATTCCTTTCTGACCTTAGTCTTAGTTGCTGATTGTTATAGTAGTTTTAAGTTGTCTTTGGTTGATTAAAAAAAAAAAAACCACAGGCACACACGCAAATGGTGAGTTGATATCCGTTTCGCTACACTATGGATACTTTAGGCAAGTGCACCTATCGTTTCCAGTGGTATAGTGTATAGGAGTACCGAGTGTCGTATCCCACAGGGACTATGTGAGTACTAGTACTAACTTCTTTCTATTATCTAACCTCACAAAGTGAATGACGAATTAAATGAAAATACAAATTAGCTAAAACTAATTATCTAACTAAATGACAATATAGAATTTAGTAGAGAGAATGGACAAAAGTAGAGGTGAATTTAGATGAAGAATTCCCCTAAACCAACATGCCAAGACTCTAACTTGATTAATGATTAACCCAATTGCTTAGACCCTAGAATCCCTAATGTGAATTATATCCTTTCTCAAGTGAAACAATTCCTACCTTCTCGGTTGATTAATTGGAATCTCTTCTCAATTAAAACCCCTAAAAGATGCAATTTCTAATCAATGGACTCTATTTGTAGTTGAGCTTTAATCCTAAAACTCAACTTAGGAAGAACTCATGTAATCCTATCTCTAGCAATTCATTCAAGTTCTCTCTATTCATAAAGTGATCTAATCATATGTGCAATCTCTCGATATACCCATACAAAATCAATACTTGAATTGAAGGATGCATGCAAATCCCAATCCAAAACACAAATAAACTCATGAATAAATCTAAGAACAAAGTGGGTCTTTCATTAAGCCAAGAATAAAATTATAGACATAAGAATTTAGGGTTCATCCCATCTAAATCATAAACTCAATTCATAATTACAAGAATAAAATTAACAAAAGACAAGAAAGAAAGAGAAAGCTCATTCTCATGCAGCCCCCTTGAATCCTCCCTTGCATCTTGATAAAATCTTCTTGCTTTCACCATTGAAGCCCTTGAGTTGTCCCTCTACTCTTGCTTTCTCCTCCCTACATCAATCTAGATGTGCAAAATATGTGTTTTTGAGGTGTGTGCGGCGTGTGTGTGGTTTCTCCCAAGTTAGGGTTCTCCCTTTCGTCAAATGGCCAGTTTAGCTGCTAAATACGCTGCAGATTCTGTGAAGAAACCGCGGCATAAACCGCGCGCGGGTTGTCGCGCGGTTTGTTCACTTAATTTCTGAATGGAAACCGCAGAACAAATCGCGCGCGGGTTGTCACGCGGTTTGTCTACGTCAGATTTGACCTCCAAGACAGCCGAATTAGCTTTTCCTTAAAACACAAAAGTTGTAGCCCCTTGAGATAGCTTTCCAAAAAATCAAACATGACGTCATTTAGAGGTCTGTGGCCAGAGATGTACTCAAAATACTAAGAACTGGTCGGAACAGCCTTGCAGTGCAAATGTGCTTCAGTAACTTGGGATTTTGACCATTGAAACGTGAGAACTAGACTTTGATGTCTCATATGAATTGTAGAAAATTGTCTTAGCTTCAAAATACCTCAAGATTCATCCCAATCCAATGTCTCTAGCTCTAGATATGACCAAAACACTGAAATATGTCCAAGCTGCCAAACTGTTTCCATTCCAATTCTTCTTCGCCTATTTCTTCATTGCACTCCAATAAATTGAAATCGAGTTGAAGCTATCAAAACCCTACAAAATGGTGTAAAAACACTTTTAAATCATGCATTTACACAATTTGGCATTAAAATCATAAAAGAGAAGAAATAGCTAAGAAATAGAGAAAAACTCATGGAAAACCCTAAAAACCTAACCTAAAAAAACTAGTTCACTTTAGCACTTATCATGAGTCACTCATTAGTACCTAGGAAAAAGCCACCTCAAGCTTGGTTGAGCAAGTTGGCTCCACCGTGGATCACTTGAGCTGAACATCCCCCTTTTTTTTCTTTTTCAAACTAAACTTTATAAAGATTGTTCTAATTATATCATTAGTTTAACTATTTGACACATTTCACACATTATTATGTCTGAACATAACTTGCACTAATAATTCTTAATCTTAGGGTTTCAAATGCTATAACCTTGTAAACCAATCTTATTGATTCTATCACTAATATCTCATATCCCTAAATACCTTAGTAATGGTATTAATGCCTAAATAAATATTAAATGAATAATTAGACTACTAAAATCTAAAATCTAAGTGTCAAATTTAATGACTAATCTTGTCTAATAAACTACAAACATTACCATATTTCTCGACTTTAATTGTTTAACGAACAAATAATCAAATTTAAGTACAAGCCTTCACACAAAATGACTATTTTGCCTCGATAATGACGAAATATACACAGAAATAACTATTGGCCTCAAAAAATTGCCAAAATTTGAAAATAAGCTTACAACCCTAAAAACTAAATTTAGAACTCAAAAATTGGCAAAAAATGTGTTCTAGGTGGGAAATGCCTATTTTGACCCTGAACGTAGTATTTATAGGAAAAAACAACACTTGTCCCCTAAAAAAATCAGAGAACTTTAGAAACATTCTTCAAAACTTGAAAAATAGAATTGGGACTCAAAATGATTGGAAATTTTGTTTTTAGGCAAAATGACCGCTTTACCCCTATATTGGCAAAAATATAGAAAAAACATCAATTAAATCTGAAAAAATCACAAAAATTTAAAAAAATATGTATGACAATACAAAAATATGAATTTAAAACTCCAAACTAATTAAAATATATTTATAACTAAAAATTACTATTTTGCCCTCGAAATTGTTGATTTTGCCATTTTTATTCGAAAATTGGAATTTTACCTCAAAAAAATAGAAAAGAGCCCCCCAATGTTAGAAAAATGAATGGTGCGTCAAAATTTGGTACCTACAGGGAAAGTATTTGAATTTTGAAAATTTTTTGGAAAACTTATTTGTATAGTGAATAATTATTTTGAAAAGTTTTTCGCTCCATGTAGGATAGCAATGGATTAAGGAGCACTGACACTGCACGCTCGTTATAACACGAGTATCTTATAGGGTAGTAATAGAGATAAAATATTGGACCCTAAAAGAGCGTCCGCTAGTAGTCAAAAAATAAAAAACGTTTGAATATTGAAAAAAATTAAAATTTAAGGCGAAAACACTTGACAGAAAACTTTGAACAAAAAAATTGACCAACAGAAAGGTGGAAAATTTTTTGACTTCAGACCCAAAAATTTTCATCAATCCAAACACAAAGTCAAAAAATGTTCTCAAAAAATTTGAAAAAATGATATCCAAACACATTGTTTTGCTAATTTTGTTTTTAGATGAAGCTAGTCTTACATTTTTTTGATTAGAAACATAGGTTTATAATTGTTATGTTTGTTATTATTGTCTTCACTTTGTTTAACATAGGTTTATATTTTGAATATAATTGATATTATAATTAGAAACATAGGTTTATAATTGATATTAGTAGCATTTCTTGACACTTTATTTTGAATATATTTAACAGAAATTTCAACTTTATCTTCACTTTGCAAGTTGCTCCTTGTATATTATGGAAAAACAAATTTTCATTTTTTCATACTTTTCTCCATGTTACATATAAATAATAGGAATAGCTTGTGATGAAAATTTTTACAATTTTGGAGTCATGATTTTTTTTTATATAAGAGCGTAACAATAATATTGGCCTGCAGTAAGTGGCGGAGCAAGACCCTAGAATAAGTGGGGTCAAATTTTAATATAATAAAATTTTTAAAAAATAAAAATATAAGATAAAATAAACAAGAAAATGCAAAACTATAATATCACATGCATATTATAATTGTCCTCTATGAGTACTCATTTTCTAGAAACTTTACAAAATCAACTCATTATCAATTTTGTTAAATACATCTTTTTTTCAATATAAGTAACCAAATAATGATTCATCCATTGATGTCTCATACGATTATGCAACTGATTTTTGACAATCTTCATTGCTGATAAGGTCCTCTCTACTGTTAATTATTTTTTTTTATCCCTAATCATGTTCGAATTAATCAATCTCCCATTTATATTCAGTTATAATATACTCAATGATCTTTAATTAGAATTCAACCTAGCTATCTTTAAAATTGAGAAATAAATTCATAAATTCATGATATCTAATTGACAAAGTAAATATAAAAAAGATTTACATAAAAAGAGCAAAAGAAACACACAATCAACTCGAAGAAAATAAACAAGAGATTAGCTTAAAAACGCAACAAAAAAAAAAGAAAAGGAAAAAAATAAAAATTTATTACCAAGATTATAGCAATACTAACTTGTTAAGCGATGCTGGACTTCAATAGGAGGAATGAAGAAAGATGATTACATCATGATAAATTTATAAAGGAAGTCTTTAAATGAAATTTGAGCAAAAAGAAACAAGAAAATGCAAGATATAATGGGACAAAAAGAAAAAGGTGAGGCAGAGAGAAAGGCTTCTAGTATCTTCTGGTACATCTGCTTTTTGAGTTCTTTACTTTTGTGGGGAACAAGCTATCCATTTTGAGAATGTTATTTTGACTTTTTAGTTCTCTAAATTTATTAATTGAATTTTTTACACCAAAATCTATTTTTTTAAGGGTCAAGTAAGACATTAATAAGTGCTAAAATATACTAATTTTTAGTAGGTTTTTAGGTTAGCTTTTAAGGGTTTTCCATGAGTTTTATTCTATTTACTTGCTATTTCTTCTTATTTTTGAGTTTAATAGCTAAATCGTATGTTAAAAATACTTATTTGCATTATTCTTGTGTTTTCATAGGGTTTGCACATTGTGTCATCAATCTGGATCAATTTGGATGATAATTAGATGATATTTTAAGATGATTTGAAGTTGGTGATGAGTTGAAGTCAAGAAACCCTCTAATTGGTGCAAAAAATCAATGGTGGAACAAGAATTGACAAGAAATGGGTTTGCAGCTTGGATATGTTTCAGTGTTTTGGCAATAACTCTAACTAGAGATATTGGATTGAGATGAATCTTAAAGCATTTAAAGCTAAGACAATGATATACAATTCATATGAAGACATCTAAGTCCAGTTCTTGCGTTTCGATGGTCAAATTTTCAAGTTATTGAAGCACATTTGTACTGTGACGCTGTTCCGACCAGTTTTTAGTTTTTTGACCATATCTCGGGCGACAAGGCTTCAAATGATTTGATTTTTATTGCTTTGGAAAGGTATCTCAAGGGATTACAACTTTCATGTTTTGAGGAAAGCTAATTCTACCGTATTTGGGCCAAATCTGATGTAGAAGTGAAAATTAAGTTTATGTCCGCATCAGCGGCATCATCCGCGGTGAGGATGACGCTACAGATGGGACCAGAAAGTCACCAGCATTCCATCCGTGGACGCGGCCACATCGCGGATGGTACTGCGGCTTTGTTACAAAAATATGCAATTTTCTTTGTTTTAGGTGGAATCTTTTAAAGGGAGAACCCTACCACTTGGGGGATGATTACACACGCACCAAAGACATCAGAAATACACTTTTGCACACATCTAAAGGGATATAGAGAGGAAAAAGCAAGAGTGGAGGGACAACTCAAGGGCTTTAAAGGTGCAAAGTAAGAAGATTTTATCATGATGCGAAGGAGGATTCAAGAGGGCTGCATGAGAATGAGCTTTCTCTTTCTTTCTTGTCTTTTATTAGTTAATTTTTGTAATTATGAATTGACTTGTTTATAATTTAGATGGGATGAATCCTAAATTCTTATATCTGTGATTTTATTTTTTGATTAATGAAAAACCCACTTTATTCTTAGATTTATCTATGATTTTATTTGTATTTTGGATTGGGATTGCATGCATCCTTCGATTCAAGTATTGATTTTGTATGGGTATATCGAGAGATTGCACATATGAATAGATCACTTCATGAATAGAGAGAACTTGAATGAATCGCTAGAGATAGGATTGCATGAGTTCTTCCTAGGTTAAGTTTTAGGGCTAAAGTTTAACCACAAATAGAATCCATTGATTAGAAATTACATCTTTTAGGGATTTTAATCAAGAAGAGATTCCTATTAATCAACCTCAAAGATAGGAATTGTATTACTTGAAAAAGGATATAATTCACATAAGAGATTATAAGGTCTTTAATTAAGTTAGCGTCTTAGCATGTTTGTTTAGGGGGATTGTACATCTAGATTCACCTCTACTATTATTAATTCTCTGTATTGACTTTTAGATGGTAATTTAGTTAGGTAGTAGTTTTAATTAGTTTTTATTCGCATTTCATTTTATCTTTCACTTTGGTGGGTTAGATAATAAAAAGAAAGCAAGTACTAGTACTCATATAGTCCTTGTGGGATCGACACTTGATACTCCTATACATTGTATTACTGAAAATGATGGATACACTTGCCTAAGTATCCATTGTATAGTGAAACGGATACCAAATATCATCTATATAATATATGGATTTTTAAAATTTGAGTGGGGCATTTGACCCCACTTGGAGTTACTTGGCTTTGCCCATGCTTGTAATAGTAACTTTATTTTGTTTCTATATAACAAATCAACAAAAATAATTATATTATGAGGGCAAATTTATCCTTATAAAAGTAGAGAGTACTTGGAGTTACTTGGCTTCGTCCATGTCTGTAGTAGCAGCATAGCAGCAGTGGCTTTATTTTGTTTCTATATAGCAAATCAACAAGAATAATTATATTATGAGGGCAAATTTATCCTTATTTTTCATATTTTCACTATTTATATTTATATGAGTTGAGTAATGGATACCCAAATTAAAAACTCAACCCATCCAGTAAATAAGTTGGGTTTTCTTAACCCAACTCAACAAAATCCATAACCTAACTAACCCAACTCATCTTTTAAAATTAGTGAGCGAATTAGACAGGTTGTTGAATTTTGAGTTTAATTGCCAGCCCTAAATTCAACATTACATTACTGGTATTCTGAGATTAATCACATACAAACCAAAATAAATTCCTCCCTCGTGGACCACACAACGACGAACGCAACGTGTCAATGGGTAGCAAAGCACGCAAAACGGACTTCTCCCTTGCGTGCACTACATGTGTTCATCATGTTCCACAATTTTTTTTTCCTTTTCCTTTTTGGTTGCAAATAAAGGGAAATTATATTAACCAAAGGAAGAAAATGGACAAAAGAAGAAACAGAAAAAGACAGTCAACTAATTTGTTTCATTAGTTCGTCACTCTTGATTTTTCTTGGCTGTTCGACAAGAAATACGCTCTTAAGGAACTGCAAAAATCTCTCTCCCTTTCACTTCTGGATTCTTTTGGAATATCTTATACTTTCTCTCAACATACTAAACTTCAAATTTCTCCTCAAGTCTTGGAACTGTAGCCAATGATTTCTTGCTTTGTTTGTTGAAAGGTAATCAAGAACTCTTCTCTCTTTTCCCAGTTCCAACTCACTGTATTTGAATTTATACAAAAAGTGATTGAAAGTTGAGTTGTGATGCTTAATTTTAAGGATTGACTTGTGCGAATCAACTGACTGAGTGTTTTCTAAATTGGGTTGTTGATATTGGTTGATTGGAAATTTTTGTTTATGGTTTGCTATAAGGGTTTATGTGTATTTGTAATCATTCCTTGCCTTAACAAGTTCAATTTTTGGTGTTTTTGTGTTAAACATGCTCTTGAAAACGAAGGGATGCAAAATAAAAGATAATTAATCGGTTGATTTTTGAATTTCTTGATTGAATTTGAAATGATACTAGTAATTGCATATTTGCTCCTTAGTTAACTGGGTGAAAAGATATTGGAGAATTTCACAAGTAGAAAAATAAGGGAAGAAACAAATCATGCAAGGGATAAAGTTCATTTCTTTTTCGTTTCTGGTTTTTCAACGCTATGGAAAATTTGGTGTTGTAGTTTTTGCTAAATTAGTCATTCTGGTTGAACATTTCAGAAAGCTGCTCTGAGTATGGAAATCATCTCTTGCCATGCTACCTATTGCCAGTATTTTGTAAAATTTAGAGCGCAAGCTGTTGAGAGAAGCCTAGGTTCAAATCAAGCAATAGTTTGCAAGTTTAACGAGAGAAGGCTGATATCTGTGGTTGGAAGGACTCACAATTCTAGGATACTAAATGCTTTGAAGGGATTTGAACGTGGTGATCCAAGTGTCTTGAGTCAAAGTTTAAACTCCTATATACTTGATGGTAAAGAGGATGTTAATGATGTTGACAAGTCAGTACCTAAGGTCTTGATCCCTAATTTGCCTGATGAAAACAAGGGTGAATCTGTTGCTTCAGTTACCAGTTGTTCCTGGGAATGGAAGCCAAAACTGAATGTTTACTATGAAACAGCAGGATGTGAGAATGTTGATTCTCCATCTGTTCTCTTTCTTCCTGGTTTTGGAGTTGGTTCCTTCCATTATGAAAAACAACTTAAGGATCTTGGTCGTGACTTTAGAGCATGGGCAGTTGATTTTCTGGGACAAGGCTTGTCGTTACCACGTGAAGATCCAACTCGGAGGACCAACAATTGTGATAAACTAAAATCCAATGTAGAAAACCTTTTGTGGGGTTTTGGGGATGAGACTGAACCTTGGGCAAAAGAGCTTGTTTATTCTGCCGATTTATGGAGGGACCAAGTTCGTTACTTCATAGAAGAGGTATCCTTTAGTTTTCTACTTTCTTGCATCATCCAAAATATTTATCAGATTATAATGTCTAACATTGTGTTATCATGGTCCTTGAGTTTGGTCACATAGCATCTTTTGTTGGTTTTTTATTGTATTGCCCTCTATGAACTGCTTTGTTTATATCGGCGAGCAGATTGAGATTATTAAGATTCAACTGAGGTGAGCTAAACACAATTAATTCAGCTTTGTGATATGTATTTTCCCCTTTTATTGATATGTTATCCGATAGTTGTTCTCACTTTTATGTGTCAGCCTTTTGAAGATGCTAATCATCATTTCGTTGTCTCAAGAAGGTTCTTACTATCATTGAGACAATCTGAAGTGAAGTATGCTTTCTTTAAGTTTTTTTCATTACACATAATGTGGAGAGGAATGAAATTTTCCACATACAATGTTTAGTGGAGTGCCCTTCATCACATTAACTACTCAATATTCCTTGTCTAGGATGGCCATCAAAAAGAAAGATGATGACAACATTCTTTGCAAATCTGTTCTCAAACTGTCATTCGACCATTTCAATAATTCACTTGCATTAGACATAAATGGGAATGAGCAGGTTTCCCATGGGGTCCATGCTTGAGTAACTGAATATTGACTCATGGAGCATAGATGTTTTATCAGTTTAGAAAGGGAATAAGGGACCAAATATCTATAGTTTGTCTAGAAAAACATTTGTTTCCTGCATAATGATTGGAATAGTTGGGATGATTTTAGCATTTTTCTTAATGATGGAAGGATTTGTTGTTCTTATAGTCGAATCAAGTAAAACTTAATTTCCATATTGTCCATGAGGGGATACCATTGTGTCACTAGATTGTTTTGCAGTGTCAACATTTTGTTTTTCTTGTTTAATGCCATGAACTAAGTCACATATGTGAAAAAGTCAATTATCTAATAAATGTTTAGACTACAGTTACGAGTTCCTTGATTACAGTTGATAGCTCAATCTGAAATTTCATCTTAGTGCTAACTTCAGTGCATCTCAAGGTCATCTTATATATTTCTGTCACAATCCTCATTGCTGTGACACTGACATCTGTCGATTTCTGCCATAGATTACCATTATACAACCGTCTACACTGGTTTGCATGCACTTAACTATCTTTTACTTGATTGTTTTGATGTCTGCAGTTTGCCCCCAATAATAAAGCACCAATTTTTTGTTGTTAAAGTCTTGAATAACATAGCTACGTGTTGCTCTTTGTTCATAGTCTTTTGGAAGTTATGGCAAATTACTTTGAGAAAAGAATCCTTTTAATTAACTAATTCTCATATATGGTTAAATAGAGCTTATTTTATTAAAGAACAAACTCATTTGTGCTACCTTTGTTGGAAAATGAGAGTATTGAAACTGAAAAAAACATGTCAAAAGGGCTACTTTATCTCACTTTTTGTAAGATTGCATGAAGTTATATTGTATTTACCGTACAGAAGTTGTTCCTTGACTTAATTATTTCTATTACTTGGCCCCAGTCCCCAAGATTGGAGGGCACGTGGAAATTTTTTCGAATGTTTTGCATTAATAACAGGGTAAATAGTCCAACTAAAATATGTTAACCGTGAATGTCTCATAAATGTTGAATTTTTTTATCAGCATTTGAACCCTCAAATTCAGTAACCTAAAAGAGACACTGTAATTCGTGACATGCCAAAGATAGTTTCTGAGGCCTAGACTTAAGTAAGACTCATGTATCTGGTTAAGAATGCCTAGGGCATCAACTAACTTTATATACTCTTAGTTCCCTGTGATGCAACACAAGAGCTGATGGTAGGGAAAAATCTGGATTGATGTTCTTTTTAAGGCCTAAATCTCACTGGATTTGGGCAGAAAGTCACAGGAACAATAGCTAAAGTAAGTGTGGACAAAAGCTACGGTAAAGCTGCTGAAACTCAAAGTAAAGAAGGTCGAATTGAGAAATTCTAGTAATCATTCCTAGGCACCTTTAGCCTTCACACCCAAAGTTAGATTGTATCACACAACCCTTTAAGAAACATAAGGTCTACAATATTTTACTAACATTGAAAACTCCCTTCTCTCTAAGGAGAAGTACAAAATTTATATACTCCTAGACGAAATCCTATTAAATTGGGATTTATTCCTCAATTAGCATTGGAACCAGACTCCTTTTCTAATGCTAATTCTGAATTAGAAAACAATCCTTATTTGACTTTAAGACTAGACACTAAAATAATGATTATCCAACCAGAAAATTCCTATAAAAAACAAAATTACTGAAATACTTCTGTGTACTAAAAATTTAGAAACTCTTGGAACTTGTGAAAAATTAAATGCTTACAAGAATAAACTAAGATAAGACTCTCAAAAAATCCAGCTCCCAAGCAGGCTTCTTGTCATCTAAAGTATGCCAAATTAAAGCTTGTGCTTTCATTTAGACAAGGTTGGCTGACAATTTGGGAAAACGAACGAAATTTTTTAGGTTCAATGATGGGCTTATTTTGATATCTCTTACGCCTAGTGCAGTTGCGAGGGATCCATTGGCTATGGCTATTTTTCTTTTACTTGGGCACAGTGTATAATTTGAAAAGTGTTTGTATGAGTGAGTCATATGGTCAGTGACTCCTGAGTCCATGATAACCAACCAAACACTGAAGAAGATCTCAGGATGCGTTTAACAACTTCCATGTGTCTGTTTGTTGTGTAGGGTAAGAAAAGAGAAAATATAAGTTTCATTTATGGCATCTTCCACAACTTTTGCCAAAAGTAACTCATAAACTTTACATCCCCATTTGAAACAGTAGTCTTAGGCAGTCCATGAAGGCTTATAATTTCTTTGAATAAATCTTGGTAATTTTAATAGCATCTGTTGTATTGGCACATAGAAAAAGTGAGCCCCTATTGACAACCACAAGAATAGAATCATAGCTTTGCAGAGTCTTTGGCAAACCACGGACAAAATTCATGCTCAAATCTTGCCATGGTTCTTATGGTATGGACAATGGCACATAAAAACCCATGTTCTTTTTTCCTTTCCTTAGCTATTTTGCAAATTGGACATTGAGCAACATTTCTTCCAGCGTCTCGCCTCACACGGGCAATGGAAACTAGTCTGCACCATAACAATTGTGTTGTCACGCCCAAATTGTCAGGCTCTACCACTATCATGCAATTCCCAAATTACCTGTTCTTTTAGATGGGAGACAAGTATAATTGAGTTCTTTTGAAAGGTAGTTATCATGCTGTGAGAAACTTAAATAATCTGCTTCTTGTCTAGCATTAAATCCTCATATATGACCTTGGAATCCTTACCATCAGAGTAGTCATGCTCAAGAGAGTCAAAATCAACCACTTATTGCCATACGTGTAAGAATAATATGCATGCGACTAATTTCTCAGTTCCAGTCTTATGTTTAATGACAAAATTGTACTATTGCAATAAAGAAGCCCACTTAACATGTTGATGACTTGACTTCTTCGGAGAGTTTATGTACTTGAGAGCTTTATAATCAAAATACAGCTAAAACTCCATGTAAACGGGATAATGGTGCCAATGCTGAATAAATTGGATCACAACATATAACTCCTCCTCGTAAGTTGAATATTTTTGTTTTGCCTTCTTTAGTTTTTACTGAAATAAGCGATAGGATATCCTTCTTGGTTAAGAACTCTTCCAGCTTCCACATGAGAAGCATCACATGCCACTTCAAAGACCTTAGAAAAGTCTGGTAGTTTCAGAACTGGAGTTTCAATTATTCTTTTGTTTAACTCCTCAATAGCTTTGCTGGCAAATCTTGTCCACTCAAATTCTCTCTTTTTCAAACAATCAGTCAATGGGCCATGATGGTACTATATCCTTTGATAAACTGCCTATAGAATGTAGCTAGCCAACGGAAAATTTGGACTAAATGTAAAGTAATCATAACTGGCGAATCTATAACTGCCTTCACCTCTTAGGATCATCTGCTATCCCTTTATCCAGACAACAGAACACAAGAACCCCACACTTGAACTATAAAACAGCACATTTGGAGATTGGAGTAGAGTTGTTCTTAACAATGAACTTTTGTTACTTGTTGAAGATGGTTAATGTGCTCCTAATTAAACTTGCTATAGTCAAAATATTATCAAATAAACAACTAGAGAATGACCGGTAAAAGACTGAAATACCTGTGTCATAACTCTCATGAAGATATTGGGAAACTAGAAAGACCAAACGGCAACTGACGACTTATAGAGGTCATCCTTAGTCTTGAAGGTTATCTTCCAAACATCTCCTGGATGGATCCTTATTTGGTAATACCCCCTTCCGTTGGTCAATCCTAGTATTAAAAGTTGAACCAGCCATTATGTCAAGCATATTATCAAGTCAAGGTATTGTAAACCTGTATTTATTGTTATCTTATTAATTGCATAGCTGTCAACACCACATCCTCCACCTTCCATCATTATTTGATGTTAATGATATAGGTACTGAACAAGGACTTAGACAACTTGCATAGATCCTTTGGTCAAAAGCTCATCGACTTGCCTTTTAAGTTCAACAGATTCACTGGGGTTCATGTGATTGGCAGGCAAATTGCAGAGTTGTGAACCTGGTATGAAGTCCATAGCATGTTGAATATTGCCCATAGGGGGGTAGTTTGTTCGGTAAGTCCTCCTGGAGCAACATCAAAAAAGTCCAAAAGGCAATTTCTTAATTTCTCAAGGCACTACTTAAGAGTTCATAATTGCTGAATTTTTGCTTCTCTAAATATTGATGCAAACATAACTCCTTGCTCCGTACTCTCCTTTCCTAAGGTTTCTTGTTTAGAATCTAAAGAGGCTTTTTCATCATGTTGCTTACCTTCCTTAGCTTTGCATCTTCTTGCTTAGCCCATTTTGGTTCTTGATACTTCTTCATAATTTCTGCACTGAAAAGCTTTATAACATTTTACTTGTTAATGAACTTGAAAGAATACATAACATGCCTACACGTTATATTCCATGTCTCGATCATATAACCAAGGTCCACCAAGAAGAATGTGTACCACTGTCATTGGAGTGACATCACACCATATAGAATCACTATAAAGTCCTTGTTTTAATGAAACCAAACAGTGTTTTGTCACTAGAATAGAGCTACTGTGATCCATGCAACATTATATGGTTTTGGATGTGGCTCTGTGGGAAACTTCAATCGTCCACAGTAAAGATCTGAAAATTGAAGTCCTCCTCCAGGCTTCCTTTTGTGATTTTTTTTGGAACACTAAGAATGTGTCTAACAATTGAAAGATAAGACATATCTTCCTTGACTTCTTCCAAATCACCAATGTTAAACCTTATCATATCCTTAAAGATATCTGTACCTTCATCGTCCTTAGCTTTGAGATTTTCCCTTTTTCTAGAAACAGGGCACTCCCATGCCATGTATCTTCTGAGTCCACATTTGATTCACCCATCCCTATTGTCTTTTCTTTATTCATTGAACGTAGGAACATTATTTTAGGATCAGCAGACTTGTAGGCTGCTTGTATGTTTGCTGATTTTAGAGACTTTCTGGTAACACAATAAATCTTCTAGTGGTTGTCTTCCTGCCTTGGGTTGTGAACTTCTTTATATTTGGTTGCCCTAAACTCTCTCAAATTGAAGAATCGATTGGAGTGCATCATAAACCATATCAACTTCCTGCCTTATCAACTCTTTGCAAATTTCATGCCTCAATCCTTTGCTTAAAATGGGCTAAAGCTTGCCCTAGACTTTCAGATCCTTTGCGACAAATTTTCAGTTCTTCATCTCACCTTGCTTTAAAGTAGTGAGACCATCAAGAAAATCATACTAATACTGTCAAGGTCCTCTTTAAACACAACTTCATCTTTTGCCCATGTCCAGCAAGTCGAAGATCATATTCAACTCCTATCTGCCAAAATTGAGCTTGTCCAACAAGTTTCTTGATTTTAAATCTAACTTTCCTCTCATCGGTCATGTCATGCCAATCAAAATATCATTCCGAAATAGCAAGCTATCTAAAAACTTCTGGGATCAAATCTTCAATTGAAATCTGGAATATCAATTCTCACATTTTTGGTGAGTCAAACCATATCATAAGGATCTTGACTCCCTTTCCTTCCTGAATGTACAATTTTGTCAGCCATCTCTAGAATAGAATCTTTTGGCCTTTCGAAAGACTGATTTGATCTATTTTATCCCCCACCAGATTGCTTGCCGGCTGTTTCTTTGCATTTAAGGGTCTTCTCTGGTTGTTTTCCATTGGTTTTCAATGCAAAATTGGATCCAACTGCACTGCTAGTCTCAGGATTTCTTATTGTTGAGAACCAGCAAAATTCATCACAAGTAGTTTGGCTTCTGACTAATCCACCCTTGATGTAGGACAAGATTGGATAGTCTTGCCTACGAACGCATGCGGAAGAATAGAAGAATATGACACTGTTTTGTGGATGAACAGTAGCACGTACTGTAGCGTGAACAGTAACGAGGGTGACGGGAAAGAAGAAGAAAGAGGAAATTAGGGAAATCTGAATAACGAAATTAACAAACTAAAACAAATCAACTGAAACTTTATTAATCAAACTCTCACTCTACTAGAATAGCCTAATAACAAAGGTATTTATAAACTTATAACTTATCCAAAAGAAAGAAATCTATTATAAATAGAATTCCTATTTCCTAAGAAAACAAAACACTTATAGAATATTTCTATAACAACTCTGACTCTAATTAGTTACCTAACATAATTGAATAACTAAATAAAATAAAAACATAGTTGCTGGAAAAATTCCTGCTGAACATGTAAAAAGACTTAAATACCCCCGAGACACAAATTCTAGAATAATGACTCTTAAAACATCTACTAATAATCTAATGACACTAATTTCATCTTAAGACCCTAAGGATCACCATGGACACCTCCTTTTAGACCAAAATTCCTTCTTGCTTGCAAGGGGTCTTCTAGCTTTAGTTATAGGCTTCCAGAGATGATATTTTTTATCCAACCAGCTTATAGCTGCTGCATCAACCCTGCACATCATAAGTTGAAATTTCATCATGTCTCTTATTGGTCTATCAGCTCTTAAAACTCTAACCACTTCTTATCATCAGAGATAACCTATAACCTTGCTTTGGATACCAAACTGACGCAGAACAAAAGCTGATGGTGGGCAAAATCAGGATTGATATTCTTTTAGGGCATGTTTGGTTCATAGGATGATACGGGATTGGATAACTAATCCCACATCATTCCATGTTTGGTTGGGTTTTTAGACAGTATTAATCATCCTACTTAACTAACATAATCCCTTATTCATAGGATAAAATAATCCCATGGGGGGTTGGGATTAGTTGTCCTGGGATGAAGCATATATGGGATAAAAAAATTTAGACAAATTTAACCTTATCCTTATCCCATAACCAGAACTAATTTGCCGTATTTTCAAGTTTTCTCTAAAACTAATCTGCCTAAGAAATTTTTAATACAAACTTTGATTTATTTAAAATACTATTTGTTTATTCCTATTCTATTTGATTTATTTAAAATACTATTTTTTTTTATTCCTATTCTATTACAGTTATTGCATTTGTACTATTGATATGATAATTCTTATAATACTATTTGAATATTATTTGTTGAATTACCAAATAAAAATAGTAAATTATCTAATTTCCATATTTATATTTTAGCATATTATAGTTCTTGAATATTATTAAAATATATTTTGAATTACCAAATAAATATAATTGCACAAATTTAGGGGCACTAGTAAAAAAAATAATAATCCAGTCTTCAACCAAATATTGGATGACTCATCCCAGGATTCAACTTACGAAATCCGTTAACAACCAAACATAGGACAGGTGAAATTGTGAATCTTGGGATGAATTATCCCAGGATTCTTAATCCTGATATGAGTCATCCCATCTCATCTTGTCCATGAACCAAACGAACCCTTAAGATTTAAATCTCACTAGACATGGGTAGAAATCACAAGAATAATAGCTAAAGAAAATCTGGACAAAAAACTACGATAGAGCTGCTGAAACTTGAAGCAAAGGAGGGGAACGAATTAGGATATTCTAGGAACTACTCCTAGGCAACTTTAGGCATCATACTCAAGGGTAGTTGCATCACACAACCGAAGACACAAGTCTTCAGAATTGTATTAACTTGAAAACTCCCTTCTCTTTATGGAGAGTACAATATTTATAGACTCCTAGAGCAAATCCTATTCAATTCGAATTTACTTCTCAACTAGAATAGGAACAAGACTCCTTTTCTAATGCTAATCCCAAATCAGAAAACAATCCTTATTTGACTCTAAGACTAAATAGTAAAACCAGGAAATTTCTCCAGAAAACAAAGGCCTTGTTTGGATATCATTTTTTGCCATTATTTGCAAAAATTATTTGGAGTTGTGATTCGACAAAACCAACAATTATTTCAGAAAATGTGAATAATTCTTGTAGCTTCGACAAAAAAATGGCCCACAATTTTTTGTCCAATTTTTCCGACTGTGCGTTTTCTTTTTAAATTTCAAATCCCTTCTTCTCCCTCTCCAACTTTTTTTCTCCTGCTTGTTTTCTAATTAAATTTCAAAACCCTTCTTCCCCTCTCTCCAACTTTCTTGTCCCCCTCTCCATCCCAAACCCATATAACGCCCTAAATCCAAAAACGAACTCAAGTTGTGAAATCAACTAGTAAATGACCGATTTCCACTCACCCATGCCCCAGACTACTGTCTAAACCGTTAGAGGAACCATGTTTGCCATTGAAACTAAAACCCCAGTTACTAAATTCCTAGCCCTAACTAACTATTTGTCGAAGAAATTATGCGTTGGTGGTGTGACTATTACGGACAAGCGTCCGGTGACCAATGCTTGCTCCCATTGTTAGCTTTTTGGAGAAATTATGCCTCGGTGATGTGACTGTTACGGACGAGCGTCCGGTGACCAGTGCTTGCCCCCATTGTTAGCTTTCAAATTTCTCATTGTGTCGGACGCCCATGATTTAGTGAGCATCAATCGCCCAGTGCTCATTCCACAAACGCTACTGTTAATCAAGTGCATCTTGTTCGTTGTGATTTTTTCAATTTTTCTGAATAGATTTTGGAAAAAAAGTTGGGTTTTGTGAATAATTGCGTAAAAAAGTCAATGAGTTGTTACAAAATTTTTGAACAATCCAAATACTTTTTTAGAATAATTACCCACTATCCAAATAGGTTTTTCAAACAGTTTTCACAATTCAGACACTTTTACACCGTTTCAAAAAAAAAAAAAAAATCCAAATAATTATTTAGAATAATTCTCCAAATAATGCATATCTAAACAGTAGCAAAATTTCTGAAGTACTCTATGCATCGACTATTTAGGAACTCTTATAACTCTAAACCTAAACTAAAAGTCTATCTCCCTAGCAGGCTTTTTGTTATCTAAAGCATGCCAAATCAAAGCCTGTGTTATCGAAGCATTCTTGCCGAGCCTTTTACAGACTTTAGTTGACTGCTGCGATTTGTCTCTATCACCCTGACCATTGATAATTGTTTAAATACATGCACAAATGATTTTGTCAGTCTTTCCGACTTGTATTCAGTAACATATGCTTTTCAAATGAGTGATAAATTCTCATGTCAGTGGGATTTCTGGAAATCTTGTAGGGTACCCAATGAATTTGATTTTTGCTTGAGTAAACTATAATTGCTAAAAGATCATTTGACTATCAGTTTCGTTGGCAAGAGCTTTTCTTCAGTAAGATGTTCTTGATGCCTTCTGAAACTTACTTAAGTATATGTGGCTTGGCAATCTTTGAAAGTAATTGAGCTTGCTTAATTTCTGAAATTTGTTTTACTTGATTTGTTTTTTTCAATGGGAACCATTGAAAAATAAATGTGAAGTCTCTGCCATCTGCATCAGGATAGATAATCATCATTATTCATCAGAAATATTGGTGTGGTGGGATGGGGTATAGAATCACTCTTGGAACTACGTTCCAACACAAAAGTTTCTGTAAACATGTACATGCCGTTCTATTTTCCTGTAAATAAGAATGTTACCCAACTGTGGAATTCTTTGTGTTTATTTTCTTTAAATTTTTTCCTTTGTTTAAGAATTTTATTTTCATGTTCAATGATGATGCTGTTCAAATTTTTAAGTGGAGTAACTGATTGATCCCAGTTGTATAATGTTGAAACAAATATGGCTTTACGGTGGACACATCTTCTAGTATTTGCCTGATGTAACTTTTAGGATTCCACACTATCTTCTTGTTCCGGTCAAAGTTTCTTAAACCAATTGGTAATTAGGATTGGTACTGTAATGAATAACATTGTCTCTAATGTCACAGGTAATTAGAGAACCTGTTTATCTTGTTGGAAATTCACTTGGAGGATATATTGCAGTCTACTTCGCAGCATGCCATCCTGAATTGGTGAAAGGTGTAGCCTTGCTCAATGCAACACCTTTCTGGGGATTTCTCCCTAATCCTATAAAATCCCCAAGATTGTCAAGAATATTTCCTTGGGCTGGGACATTTCCCATTCCTGCCATGGTCAAAAGTCTTACTGAGATTGTGTAAGTTTTGTGATTTGTCTATTGTTAATATGTTTCAACTTAATATTTTTGCATACAAGTCCTACTTGAAAACCATTATTTAAAAGTTGAAGCCTATCAATAACTCGTGTTAAACTTGCACCCTATTGCAAATAAGTAAGGATGCACCTCAAGGGAACTTAAATTTTTTTGAGAAATAAGGAGGGGTGATGATCAATCTGTTGAATTATATCGTTATTTAGTAAGAGAGAAGCGTCTGTTTCCATTTCAAAACAGCTGTCTTTGCTGAACAGCTCTAAACTTTTATCGTATTCCTCCATTTTCATTGTGATTTTAGGTGGCAGAAATTTAGTGATCCTGAAAGCATTGCAGACGTACTTAAGCAAGTATATGCAGATCACACCACAAAAGCTGATAAGGTGTTCTCAAGTATACTAGAGATAACAAAACATCCAGCAGCTGCTGCATCATTTGCGTCGATTATGTTTGCTCCTCGAGCACAGTTGACCTTCAAGGACTCTTTATCTAGGTATTCAGATGAAAGTAACAATGAGAATGCAAATTAATTACTAAATCCTTGTTTTACAGTCACTTATTATTGTTAGGGACTTCTGTTGCATCTTTGATATTGTAGGTGTCAAATGAGCAATGTACCTATCTGTCTCATGTATGGGAAAGAAGATCCTTGGGTGAAGCCTATCTGGGGTTTACAAGTAAAATGCCAAGTGCCAGAAGCTCCATATTATGAGATTAGCCCTGCTGGTCACTGTCCTCATGATGAGGTTCCAGAGGTAGGCAATACTGATCGGTTAGTAGGATTAATTGTAAAGGTCACTGTCCTCATGATGTATAGCTATTATAATAGCTATAATAGCAATAATAGCTATTATGGTTTTTTTTTTTTTATGGTTTTTTTGGATGGAGAAATTGGTCTTGCATAAAGAATGTTATCTCTGTTCAAAATTGTGGCTGTCTTCTAGCATTTATCACTGTAATGTATCTGTCTGAATTTTTTTTTGTCACACAGGTAGTAAATTTTTTATTACGTGGGTGGATCAGAAATGTCGACTCCCAGGGTTCATTTGCACTGCCTCTGATTGATAGCCCAGAATATTTTCAGTATGACCTTGCCAAAGATGTGGAATTTGTTAGAGAAGGTTCAAGAAAACTATCGAGGGTACAATTCTATGGATCCAGATCATCTTTCTGGAGCAGGATAATATCTTTTGTCAAATCTCAATTCAAAACTTCAAGGAAATGACTCAACAAAAGATCATAGTTTATTTAACAGAATTACAACACCTGAAGCATTTCATAATGTTCTTTTCCTTTTCCCAATAGTTGATGTATAGAAAAGTTACTAGAAGTTGTTCTTGATCAACTAGTTTATAATTGGAACAAGTAACAGAAGTTTAAGCGTGCATTTAGCTGCTTAGTTTCGACTGCCATTGAAGAACAACTACTATATGAGTTTCTAATTAGCATTAGGGCTGCTTAATTATTTTGGCATCACAGTGAAACATTTTATATCCATATCTTTTCAAAAATTAGACTCCTGATACTAATGTTTTTGCATTATATTTCTGTTAACCATAATCTTGGCAGCTGTATTAGCGTGATCATCTCGGACTAATTTGTTAGAGGAACTGTAAGCTTTTGCTCGACTCCAGGAACATCTCTTATTCCTTTTTGGTCCTTGTCCATTTTACTTGTCGATGTGACCTAGCTGCACTGTGATCTCCTCCATTGGCACTCTCTTCTTCTGTATGAACATACTTCTCATCTATACTTGTGTATCGCATTTGATGCAAAAAATTTGCTATATCAGAGCTTGCCTCGATTTGCTGCAGGAATTTGCCTCTTGTCTCAATAAATTCTGTAAGGTGGAGGATATAGTTGAATAAAAATGATAGCAAGTTTCATGTGTCTTTCTTTGTCTTTCCTTCTTTCAATAAGGTTATTTTAGGGAAAAAATCAAGAAAATAGGAGTAGTATGGAACTCTCTTTTAGGAGTTAACCCAATCATGAACTGGAGGCATTTTGAGCGACTCCATTTGATGATAGGTGAGAGCTGCAGCAAGGAAACAAATTGAATATCTTTTTTGTTGATATCTTTGTTGTTGAGGTTTTATTTTTATCTCGTAGAGAATGACTGGGTTGATTTCTCACAAGGAAAAGTGAGGCGAAGAAATGCTGCTCCAGAATTGAGCTTTTATGGACAATCTGCTGCACTGAGAATAAATTCAAACTGATGACAATCTGCTGCTCTCGGGTAAATCTGTATTGATTTCAATCCACCTTTTTGAGGTTGCTATCATTGTGCAACATGTGCAAAATGGAAGACGATTGTTAGGCGCCTATTTGACTAAGTTTCTGTACAAGGGGACTGAAAATTTTCATAACAGGTATGCACAGCTTATGTAAGTTAAAATTGAGTACAACTGCTGAAATTTGGCCAAGCGAGTACCATATCAGATGAATGATTTGGGGATATTCATTCTATTTCTGCTTTTGTGAAATCAATAGAATGCAATTTAGATAAGGTGAGCGACTCTTCCATGCTTCTGGACTCCTCCCAGTTAATACTTGTGTTACTTAATGGGAAGAATTGTGCGAAGTGAAAAGCATGACAAATTCCCAATTCTGATTGTATTTGCCATCGGATTTGCTTATCCAGCAGCTGCATAACTCCGATGGAACTTTGTAATGTTTCTTCAAAATTAAGATGGCAAACTTGCTTCCTTCTTGTGCTGGATATCTGCAGGCGTTAGCAGATTTACGAACTGCATTCCCATTTCCATAAGAATCGTGGGCATTCAATACATATGTTTCTGGAAAACATGTGCATTAGATTGCTTCTTTCATTGATTTGCGCAGACAGGATTGGAAATATGTAATTGAAGCAGAATTTTCGCTGTTTTCTTGGACTGAACGAATTGCAGTTTGTAATGTCAAATTAAATGAAGATACCAGAATGTTCTAGTAAAGATGTAGAATCGTTTGATCAAATTGTAACGTGAGAATCGGATATAGCTTAAAGGTCATGGATCTTATTTTCCCACCTTAATCAGTATTCTTGCAAGCAGGATTAGGCCTATCTGTATCTAGGCATTCGCATGCATCATGTTCGGGGAGCACTGCAAATTGTACTGAATATATCCAATTATCACTAACAAATTCCTAAGGTTTTTATTTAATGAAAAATTTTCTTCCTCCACCTTCGCTGCCTCTTTGACAGAAAAACTAAATCTTCTTTGTACAGTGCCTAAAAGACAAGAAAATGTGAAAAACAAACTCAAGTAATTAAATAAGCCAAAAGATACTCATCTAACCTATCAAATTGTGTCCAAATCTATGAGTTTGAGGATATTAAATAGTCCAAATGCTAGGTACAATTAGAGCTACCAATTAAATTCAAAACTCAACAATCCACCCAATCCGTCCACTAATTTTAACGGATGGGTTGGGTTAGTTGAGTTATGGGTTTTGGTGAGTTGGGTTAAGAAAACACAACTTATTTATTGAGTGGGTTGGGTTTTTTATTTGGGTACCCATTACCTAACTTATATGCTGCTAGAATTTTGACACTAGTTTTTTTTTTCTGCAAAAACTTGTTATGGTTAGATAATTTTACTTTGCAAAAATAATATTTAGCTTTTGCTAATTTAACTTGTTTAACACAATTTAAATATTGATCCTAGGTTTGACAAATTGAAACTAATGAAGATAGAAAATTACAGAAGTAACGGGTAATAATTTATTGAGGATAACTGTTATGACCATATGAAGTCGACAGATTGTCAACTGTATGAAAGATAATTAATATGGAGCTAATAAATTACTTGCACACAGAGTCAACCATGTTTGTCGCTCTGCTTGGGGTGCAAGACGACATAAAATAAAGGACAGCTTCCAGAATTTCGTCATTTTTCCTTTTTTCGCTTTTCTTGTATAAAACTGAAATGGAAAAATCTATTTTCTTTATAATTAGCAGTCTAATAAATTAATTTGAGGACTAAAAAATCAGTCATGATTTTTTTAATTGCATTTGTTCAAAAAGTATTACATTTTGTCATTCAAAAGTATACGTAATAAATTAAAAATTGTAAAAAATGTTGTGCCTTTTGAAATATTATTGAAAAAATAATACTGTAACATTTTTTAGATATGATGTGTGGGATAAAAATCTGTCTAGAAATTTAAAAAGAAAGTTGAGAAAAGGCATGTGGAAAATTGTTCTACAAATAATGCTTGGTCCAAGTAGATTCAATCAATGATTGTTGTTGTTAACCAAAGCCAAGCCTTAATGGGCCAATTGGGTTATGGGTTTTGGTGTATTTGTATTTGTGGAAGTATTCTAGTGTGTAAAAATATGCTTATATATAGAAAGATGTGTTTATATGTGTCTAAAACATCATTTTGTAATCATTTTGTGTGTGTAAATGTGTGTGAAAAAGTATTATGTACCAAAATTTATAAAATAATATGTTAGGTCATATTTGGGTGATGGGTTTGAGCTCCAATATGACCCAAGCCAATATTAATCCAATATATAGTTGGGCAGGTTGGGTATAACTCATTTAAATGAAAACCCAATACAAATCCGCCCAAAAACCACCCAACTCACCCAATTGCCTCCCTTATGTACAATGCAATTGGACGTCTTCACAAACAATCCATGCTGACGATCATTGCTATCTCTAAAGGGATTGCTGTCTTAAACATCATTAAAATTTTACTGTCCTAATTCATTATTGATAAAATTTCGAATATTCTAAGGGGATTGAAAGCCAAAATGAGCCATGCAGCTAGGTGGAACCATAAATGCACCAACAAAACAAAGGTTGTTAGAATATGAAACGTTACTAAAATTTCACTATCTTAATTGGAAATCATGCCCTGTTTTCCTTTCATGTACGGATGGATTTGTTGCCCACACTATAAAAGTACCATTTATTCTCTTAGTTTCTGTTTAATTCAAAAAGTAATAATAAGAAGTAAAAATCTAGCTTACGAATCATGTAAACTTTATTGAGAATTTCATTAGACCATTGTCCACATGGAATTTTATGAAGTCAATGTCTGTGTTAATGAAGTCTAAACTATTTTCATAACAATGAAAAGTACTTTATTGCTCCTTTTAGATAATGAATTTTGTGAGGGGAAAAAAATGTAAACATGATTTGTAAAATAATTTCTAGGGTTATTATCCTAATATTCTCGGTCCAACGATGCATAAATAAATAAAAGCATGTAAATAAACGCATAAATATGTAGTCGTGATATGGAGACGCGTGTAAAGTCATAATGCAAATAAGAAAAAAAAATTAATGCAGCCTAAAATATCCAAACTTAATATAGATAAAATAGTTTTTTTTTTTTTTTTTTTTTTGCAAAAAACCTATTCATAGGTGAGGACGCTAGCCCTAATTTTATTAATTTCTCAAAACAAATGCATAAACAAATTATCTAATATAAGGCATCTGCCTTTTGTCTAATATTGCTAACCCTAAAATATGCTTTGGAAGTTCATTCAAAACAAAATGTTGATTAATCCTGTCTGCACTTGCTAATACAGCAACTAAAGTTGCTACAACATTTGCTTCTCTAAATATGTGAGAAAAATGAAAACTATTATCTCTAGAAATGGCCTTAATCTTCATAACTATTGATTTGATCTTTTAAGGTATGCCTGCCTCTTCGTTCAACATACTTACCAGTACCTATGAATCCACTCTATCTCAACTTTTTTGAAGTGATGACACATGCAAAGAGTAATGTGACAGCCCCACCTTACCCAGAGGCGCACCAAAGGGCTTAGCGGACTGCCTGCCTAGCTCTCGCCAGGACTCCAACACGCACTCGCTTAAACATCCATCCGTACTTAACTTAAAATAAAATGCACTCATAAATAAATACATTCATAGTATTTACTTGAAAATATAAATATTACAAGAGTTTTACATCCCAAAATGTAAATAATATGTATAATAAAAGCCAACACATTTAAGCTGTCAAAATACAGAAACAAAACATGTACAAGGTTCAAAATCAGCTCCTCCAGCTTTGATAGTTTTGGAAACCTGGTTAAAGAAAACAAATACATGGGATGAGCTATAATAGCCCAGTGAGTGCTCAAGTCATGCAACCATACCAGTAATGTGTGATTTTTGTTCGATAAAATATTTAACGAGTAAATAAACAATTTGTGAACAATTTAATTAATAAGTAGTCAATGGAGGATACAAGCTCACTACGGGAAAATGCTCAACCGCAGGAGTATCAGTCATGAACACGATAACATGAGTATCGGGACCGAGGTAAAAGCTCATGTCCGAGATATTTGTAAAAATTCAATCCCGAGTCACCCTCTTAGAGGAATGAAACTCATATAGGAAAGAATATCACGTGTAACACCCTGGAAAATGCCCTTACAAAAGACATTTTTTTTCCTTATTTAGGGTTAAGTGTTAATTCTTGCTTTATTAGTTGGAAGATTACCTGAGCTAATTAGGTTAATTAGTTAAGATTTTCATTTTAAGTAAGAACACTTAAGTACTAAAGTTAGAATAATATTACTTGACCATTTAATTTATATTAGTGCTTAAATTTTGATTAGCTCATTTTACTATTTTCTAGTCTTTTGACTACTTGAATTTTAACTCAATTTTACTCAAAAATTTCACTTATTTTCCTGCTTTATTTCCTTTTCCCTTAGCTGAAAATTTTCTCTTTCTTTTCTTTTTCTCTTGGCCGAAAATCCTTTTCTTTTCTTTTCTTTTCTTTGGCCGAAATTCCTCTTATTTTCTTTCTCCTTGGGGCCGGATCTCTCTCTCCCTAATTTAATCTCTTTTTGCTTTAATAATTTGTGTTTTATTAATGTTAGTAGTAAGTGATAAGAAGTTAATGAGTTCCACCAATTAATTTAATCCAAGTAGTTACCATTGCATTAATAAGATTACTTTTTACTTTACTCTTGTGAGGTTTTAATTGGACCACCATTTTCCCATCTTTTCTTCATTTCTTTTTCATTTTTCCTAGCCTATTTCTCTCTCTTTTTCTCTCCCCTTGGCCGGCCATCATCTTTCTCTCTTCTTCCCTCATTTTTGCTCTCAACTTCTTGGACTTTCATCTCTCAAGTTGACACAAATCAACCATAGGAAGTGGACTTCTATCTTTTCTAAGCAAAGTTCTAGGCATATCTAAGGTATTTACCATGAACTTACCTTATTAATTTCATGTTTTAACTAGTTTTTATGCAAGTTTAATACCAAGTTCTTGTTAATACTACTTGAAGAAATTAGTTAGAACTTGATATATACTTGCTATATAAAGTGTTCTTGTGGTTAGATAGACTAGTATATGGCCTTTAAACCTTGGAAATTTATGTTTTATATGTGGTTTAGTTGAGGATTTAAGTTGGAACTCAAGAACACTTAAAACAGTCGTGCTGGACCAGTTTTAGTAAAACTTTCATAACTTGGTGTAGATAGCTTGGATTCGAATGATTCTTGTTGTTTTAGAAACTAGATTCATAGGGCTTTCAAATGGTGTAAAGCTTGCACGGTGGTTCAGTGTGTATTAACCGCAGAAAGCTTGCAAAGTTGGCTGAAAATTTGATTCTGCGGAAAACAGTTTTGATGATGAGCCAAATTGAGGGCTGATTTTGAACCTGTTCTAGTTCGAATTTTAAGTGATGATCTTCATGAAAGTTGTATCCCTGTAAACTTACTTTCAAACCATGTAATCTGAATTCCCTAGTTCTTAGTGGATTGACCCCAGAAATGGTACGAAGTTGGCTGAAAACCAACCCTGTGCAGAGTTGGGTGATGATTCTTGGAGTAGGGATTTTGTATTTGAGTGGAATCTTGATTGAATTTGAGTTTAAATTGAACATAGAAGTTGTGGTACATGTTGAATGGATTGGGTTGTTGAATTTTCTTGCAGGTTTAAAAATTTTGGTTAGTCCGATTTAAGAGGAAATGCTGCCGAAATTTCGATAGAATTAAAAGAAGAAAAATGGATAAGTGAGATTTTAAGACTAGAATATATTCAATTGAGGGAAATTGAAGTGTAGGAATTTTTAGAAATGATCTAGTGATAGAATAGACTTTCTTAGAATAAATAAACCCTAGAAACCCTAAAACCAAAACCCTAGAAGTAAGTGGAGTATTTTCTTGACTTTTTCTTACTAAATTTACTAGGATTTTAATTGAGTTTTTATGTTATTATTTCTTTTAAATTTCAGGGTCCGAAAACGCATCACGACCATTTTACGAGATATTTTCTTAGGCTTTCAAGGTGAGTGTCTTTATGTGTGCATGATGCATGAAATGTGATATTTTATTTGATAAAGATTATGCGAAAATTTGCAATTACTATGTGAATACCTGTGCTACTTGAGGAAAGATGTGTACTTTATCACATCTATTCTGCAATGTGTTACTTGCTTTCATTGACCAATGTGTTATTTGTGTGTGCGTGAGACTACCGTGACTAACTTCACCGTTATTTCACGGATGGTCAACCCGGCTGCACGTGGGAGGACATAAGGTGTTGGGTGTTTTAGGGCTTGATGTTCTTTCCCTTTCGAGTTGTGAATCCTCAAAGAGGCCAACTCCGGATTGAACCTGTTTGCTTGTTGGCCCTCCAGGCTTGAGAATATCTCCCTGGATGTGGTAGCTTGTACGGAGGTTATAAGGTGATTGGCGGTTAGGGTTTGTGCTTGATAAAACTGATATGTTCTTTGATAAAGACCTGAGCTATTATCTCGGTCCAAATATCGTAACTACATGATCAGTACTTGCTCTTTCTGCGGTTAAGCTTGCTTCCGTAGTTGAGCCCTGTATCCTCCTTTGACTACATGTTAAATTAAATTGTTCATATCTTGATTTATTAATTAATTGCTCGATTATTTTATTTACTAAAATAATGAGTTCTTGATTTGATTGCATGACTTGGACATTCACTGGGCTATTATAGCTCATTCCGTTTTATTTGTTTTCCTTACTCAGGTTCCCTGAAAAATTAAAGCTGGAACGACTGATTTTGAGTATGCTAGATGTTTTAGTTATTGTAATAGCCGAACTGTATTAGGCTATCTTTGTGAAAAATCATGTATATTATGACACGTAAACTTTTGATGTGGATTGTACTTTATGATAAATAAAATGAGTGTATTTTATTTATTCCATTTTATTTTAGTTTACTTTATTTTAAGTTAAGTACGCTCGGACGTTTGCGTGAGTGTGTGAATCGAGACCTGGAGAGAGCTAGGCAGGCAGTCCGCTAAGCCCTTTGGTGCGCCTTTGGGTAAGGTGGGGCTGTCACATCACGCACCTATAACCCACAACACCTTATATCACTCCAAACGCTCCCGGTTGACTGATCGAGGAGTAACGGTGAAGGTAGCCCCGGAAGTCCAAGATCAAGAATAAAATTCAATCATGAGTTAGCCTTTTCAGGACTTTACTCAGATATAAAATTAACACGCACCAAATAACGCCAAACACCTTATATCTCTCCCATACGCTCCCAATCTGATTAACCGTGGAAAATGGTAAAATTAACCATGGAAGTCACAAGCACAAATAACACATTAGATAGTGAAAGCATGTGACACATTACGGAATAGATGTGATAAAGTACACATCTTTCATCAAGTAACACATTTCATTAGTTAATCATGTCAAGTATAATCATACCATTTCATGCATGGAAATAATAATGTCTAGTATTACATGGCGTTTCATGCATCATGCACATAGAAGAACACTCACCTGATGTCTAAGAAAATATCTCGTAATACGGTCGGGTCTCACTTCCAGATCCTGAAATTCACGAGAAAATAATCCTATAAAAACCCTGACTAAAATCTAAGAAATTTCATAAGGAAATTCAAGAAATACCCCAAGTCTTTCTAGAGTTTAATTTCTAGGGTTTTGGAGCTTAGGGTTTTACCCTAGGGTTTAGGGTTTTCGAAATTAGGGTTTTCTAACTTTCTAGGGTTTTGCTCGGAAAGGTTTAATTCACTAATAGCTAATCTACGAAAATTTCTGCATGCTTAAATCACTAAATTACAGCTTATAAAGTCTTAAATCATAGCCTAATTACTTTTATTTCCTAGGTTTTACCGAAATTTCGGCAGCGCTTCCCCTATAATCGGACTAACCCAAAAATTTTAAACCTGCAAGAAAATATCCAACAACCCAATTTCAACTAGCTCTACTATTCTCACATCAAACTCAATTCAATTCCATTCAAATTCATCACAAAAATACATAAACCACTCCAAGTTCTTCAAGTAAATCAAACCTAGATCATGCCATTTCAAGTTTAATTTACTATCTACAAGGCATACAAGTTCACAAGCTTCACATTCATGGAATAAAACTTCACTTTTCATGGCCAAAATCAATTATACTTAACCATAAAAACATGTCTTAAAAGCTAGAACACTATGATATTTCACTTGAAATTAGAAGAGAAATTCATGGGAAATACCTCTAGGTAGACAAGATTGTTGCTTAGGAGGAAGTTTCACTCAATTTCTATGGTTGAAAAATGAGTAAATGGAAGTAAAAGATCCAAGAAAATTGAAAGAAAATGGAGAGAAAATGGAGAAAGAGCAGCCGGCCAGCAAGAAGAAAAAGAAGAGAAAATTGGGTAAGTAAAGAAGAAAAGAAATGGAAAAGAATTGGAAAAAAAATGGACCAATTAAAACAAGACAAAGATAAAGAAGTCTTGACTTTTTCTCCATGAAAGACCACACTTGGCAAGAGTTAATTAGAAAGGAATTTTGTTATTTATCTTCCAATAAGTCTCGCAAGATTTCCTAGGTACAACTCTTAAGGAACTAAGTACAACATGCTCATTTTTTTTTCCACAAATTCGGCCACCACTTTTTTTTTTTTCCCTAATGAACATGATACAAAATAAATGGTTTTGGCATGAATTTCTAGGGTGTTACAACTAATGTCTTCTAATAGTGCTAGACATTTGGCCTCCATATTTGTTTTTAGACCAAAATAGGAAGAAAAACAAATTATCGCCTGAAAAACAAATCATCGCCTTACCCGTAGCATCCCTAATAACTCCACCTTCTCTTGAAGGGCTTGGGTTTCCCTTTGATAAGCCATCAACATTAAGCTTGACATAATCTGATTGAGGAAATTTGCATAAAACTAGTGTTGAAATCCTTTGTCTTTTTTGTAATAATCGATTGACTAAACCCATGCTTAACAATCTGTTATCATCCAAAGAATGTTGTTGCTAAGGCCAAGCTTGAGTGATTTCCAAAACCATTTGCTGAATTTTGTTGTAAATACCCCAAGGTGAAATCTTCATTCCTTCATAATATGCCATATTTCTAGCCTTTCACAGTTCCCAACAAATTATAGAAGGTAACATCACTATTAATTCTCCTCTTGCATAATTAAATTGACATGCTAAGCCACTAATGTTGGATTCTTTGCCTTATTATTTTTCAAAGATATATTGGTTTTCAAATAAAAAAACTCTGAAAAAACTCCCTAATAAATCTAGTAATACTACAATCAGCCAACACATGAACTGGTGTTTCCACCTGTGCTTCACAAAAATAGCATTTGAAAGGTATGTGAAAACCAAGTCTAAAAAGAATATCAAGAAATGGCAATAACTCATTCGACAACTTCCACATAAAATCTGATATTTTGCAAGGCAATCTTTGTCCCATATTAGCTTTCTAGAACCTAATATTGCATGCTTTTCTCTAATTTCATTCCACACAGAAGAAATGGTGAATTTATCTGTTGAGTTGAGACTCCAAACTTTCTCCTCTTCAATTTCAACACTATATTGTTGAACTATATGCTTAACTGCAACCATTCTTCTCCAAACATTTGCGACTATCTGTCTATTATGATCACTGTCCAGCCCTCCATACTTTGCTGCCATAAACTCAACCCATAATGTGTTAGCTTGTAGAAATTTCCAGCCCAATTTGCAACTAAAATATGACAACATATTTTCCAACCTTCTCAATCCAAGTCCCCCTTTGGTTTTTGGGAGGCATATATACTTCTGATGAGTAATAAATTTATCAATATTATTATATATTTTGTTATATATTTTTTGGTGTATTTTTAGTATAATTATAATAAATTTGGCTTCAAATGACTTATTTTCCAAGAATTAGGGTTTTTCTCTCAGAATCAGGGTTTTGAAGTAAAATGGTTATTTTGAGCTATTAATGCACAATTTTTGTACATTTTTGCAGATTCATGATATTTAACCTCAATTTGGATCAATTGAAGTCAAAGTGGATAAAAATTTCAAGCAATTAAGTTGATTGAATTCTTGAAGAAATATTGAATAACAAATTGTGCAAAATTTGAACCACCTAATTCTTTAGCAAAAATACCTGAAATTGCATGGAAAAGGTCTGATGCATGTGGAAAGCCAGCTCAGCAAGTCAGAATTCCAAGTGGGCCACATTTTTCGTGATCTGTAGGTGGTTGGTCCACGAATTTGACTTGCGGACAGGATTTCAAGTACTTGCAACTTGCATCATTTTTCCAGTTGTTTTGCAGACTTTTCTAGTGAAGATACGGTTTTGGTAGCTGTAGATTACATTGAGAAGACAAATGAAGACTTCTATACCAATTTTGGAGCTCAAGAAAGAATCTTCATGATTTCATGCATTTAATGTATTTTCTAGTTAGATAATGACTTGTGGAAGATTTGCCTATAAATAGAAGTCATTGACAATGTATTTGGTTCATGTTTTTGAGAGGTTTAGATAGGCATAGTTAGTGAATTTCAAGAGAATTAGTAAGAATTCTCTAACAATTCAATAGAATAGTGAACCTCTTGTACTCAAACTCTTGTACTTCAACATTTGGAAGAGGAATAGAAGTCTTGGAGGTTTTTTTTTTTTGTTTAAGGCTAACCCCATACATGGGGGAGGGCGCCACTCCTAAATTTTTTCAATATAAAAAGAAAAGAGGGGGACATAAATCTTACCTCTTTCATTACAGTACATGGAATAAATTGATGTAAAATAAAAACTTTTAAAAAATCTAAAGAAGGAGTACTACTCCCTTACAATTTCATGCATGTTTAATTCTAGTGAAAGGCATACTAATACTGTCTAATTGAAGGAAATTTCTACACAAACTAGAAAGATCTTGATAATTATGTGTAATAAACTCAGATGAATGATCCAAAGTAGAGAGAAAGTTAGCTACTTTATTACCTTCCCTCAGGGTGTGAGCAACTGAACCATCAATTGAGACCAAATGTTGATGAATTTGTAAGATCAACAAGCAGATAGACCATTTAACCATATGCTCCTTTGTTAACATACCAAGAAGTACCTCTAAATCAGTTTCAAAGATAACCTTATGAAACTTTAGGCAAATCTGGATGGCATAAAGAAGGGATTATGTTTCAGCATGCAGCACATCAATGTCACCAAACTCTTTGTAGAAGGCATCTATGAATCTTCTCAAGGCATCCCTAAGGATCCTACCTCCAGAAGCAATGCTTCCTCTAACACTGTCATCTGTGTTAAATTTCAGAAAAACCGAGGGAGGCTTATTCCAAGCAATCACACGAACCTTGACTCCTCGTCCCTGTTTAAATTGAAATTTTTTTGCAATAGGGATACCAAAGTCTTTACAAATCCAACTTCTATCCATCTTCCCTGTAGACACCAAATTTTGACACACCACTCATTTTTTAACATTGGGGGCACTTTTATATTTTTAGGGTCAAATTCTAATTTGTCAATAAAAGGAGAACGAAATCAGCATTTTCGAGGGGCAAAACAGTAATTTTTTGCTGTAAATATTTTTCATTAGTTTTAGGGATTTTAAATTCATACTTTTACTTTCATACATATTTTTTAATTTTCTGTGATTTTTCTGAATTTAATTGGTATTTTTTGTATATTTTACCAGTACAAGGGCAAAATGGTAATTTCACCTCATGAACACCATTTTCGCTCATTTTAGGTCCCAAATTTATTTTTCTAATTCTTTAAGCATGTTTCTAAATTTTCTTGATTTTTTCGAGGACGATTGCTATTTTTTTTGTAAATATCGCATTCAGGGGCAAAATTGTCATTTCACATTTTAAGAGCATTTTTTACCAATTTTTGAGTTATAAATGCATTTCTTAGGGTTTTAAGCTTATTTTTAATTTTTGACAATTTTTCGTGGCCAATAGCCATCTTTTTGTGCATTTTGTCATTATAGGGGCAAAATCGTTATTTCACAATGCGAATGACCAGTTTTAAGCTCTAACCTTTATTTTGAAATCTACTTTGAATTTTTTGGCAAATTTTGGAGTTTACTGTTATTTCTTTGTATTAATTTTTAATTTTTTGGGTTAAAAATATTTTTTTTAAAAATAAAATTAGAATTTTATTACGGGTGGCATTTTTGTTATTTTGTAGTATTCTTGGAGACCAAGACTGCTGGCTCTATAAATACTCCCCATTAAAATAAAAAAAACCCTAAAAACACATTTACTTTTGTTCCTTAAAGATCAAAACACACACTTTTTACACCAAAAAACACACACAACACACACTAGAGTGGCCGTTTCTTTATTCCTGTTCATTGTTGATCATCTGCTCAATCAAAGATTATCAATGTTCATCATCATCATTAGCTAGTCTTAAGAATTAAAAATGTGACATCTTAATTAGATTTCTTGACTTTGAATTCATTTTCTTCCATTTCATTATCAGAATTTGATTGAATAAATGAAAAAGTAGTCCAAAATCTGGGTTTGATTTTTGTGATTTTAATTAAATTCTTCTAGGATTTCTTGCTTTTTTTTTGGGGTTTATTTCTGGGTTTGATTTTTGAGTTTTCTTCTCCCTCACCAAATCTGCTCACTACCACACTCTTCGATTAACCAAACAGACAAACTTTAGCCTCCACTATCTGCCACCAGTCAAACCACCTTCCTTTTTCTCCAACCTCTCATTTCCACTAGAATCTTTCATCAGCCAAGCCACACAACACCCAGAACCACCAGTTGAAACCATCACCCAAATCACCATATCCCTCACTACTCAACCCAAAACCACCAGTCAAGCCCTTACCTGCTAAACTCAAAATCAACAGCAACAACCACAACAACAAGACAACAGCCACAAAGCCCAACCAACATCAGCCCCCTCACTAGAAAATCCCACCGCCAGTCCATTCCTTGCCCACATTGTCACCTTGAACCAAGCAGTGGTCAAGAACCAAATCCTAGCACCGCCTGCAAAGAAAATAACAACTGATACCAAATCACAAGCAGTCTAATTTCCAACTAAAAACAAAAGAACCTCACCAAAACCTACACAAAAACCAGTAAAACTAGCCAATTGTCACCACCAGTCCCTGCGCATAATCACCAAATAAAAATAGCCAACTGTCACCAGTAGTCCCTGCGCATAATCACCAAAAATAGACCCCCAAGCTCAAATGGCCAATTCCCCTCACCACCACAACTCATCGCACCACTGCCACTAATTTGCAACCACCACCACTGAAACTCCAACATCACCACCATTATTACAGCCACTCCACCAAAATCTGCAGTCATCTCCAATTGCCGCCACCAATAGCACCATCTGTCTCCCCTCAACCACCATCAAAGATAACCCAACTTCTTGCCGAATTGCCCACCTACAAGAAACAGTAAAATCAAAACTCAATACCATCTCCAATTATCACCACAAGACCACTCATTGCCCTAAGCCCCAAATCCCATTTCAGCCCCCTCCCATAATCAATTCCTTTCGCCATGCAGCCTAGAACCAAAGATAGAGGGGAAAACAGAAAAAAAGGGGGGAGAGAAGGGAGAAGCAGAGAGTGGGAAAGAATAAACATGAAGGGAGCAGGTAGAGAAAGAAAGAGTAAGCGAGAGAGAGAAGAAGGAAAAATCAGAGAGAAGGAAGAAATAGAGGAGAAATAGAGAACATAAAAAAAATGAGAGAAAGAAGAAACGGAGAGAATGATGGAGACTTGGAGAAGAGATAAAGAAGAATCAGCTGCGAGAAGATGAGAAAGAGAGTTGGAGAAGAGAGAAAGAAATAGAAATAGAGAAAGCAAATGGCGAGAGGAAAAACTAGAAGAGAAAAATAAAAAAAGAAAGGGGAAGAACAATGAAAGAAAAGAGAACTGAGAGAGAGGCGAAGAAACATAGAAATAGAGAGCACAGAGAGAGAGAGGGAGAGAGAGAGACAGAGGGAAGACAGATGGGAGGCAGGGAGAAGAAAGAAGAAGCAGATAGAAGTTCAGGAGATTGGGGAGGGGGGGTTTTCTTTTAGTTTTTAGATTAGTTAATAGTGAATTAGTTTCTAATTTTGATCTAATTTGATGTTGAGTCATGGATTGAGACAGTTAATTAAGGTAATTGCATTATTTAATCTGGATTTAATTTATTTTGGCATTTTTTTAAACCTTCGATTTTATCACAAAAATAAAGTATTGGTGTTTAAGTCCTTGCTCTTCTTTAGTATTATTGATACACCTCAAAGATTTTTCATTTTGTGGAATTAAGTCTTTAATTCTATAGATTGAACCCCCCAGATTTTACTTTTTATTTTAATTAAGTCCTACAATTGCAATTTGCCCAATTCTAGTGTTTTGTCCCCCTATTTCACTTTAATTTGCATCTTTGCCCCCTTAGATTTGCTTTAATTTTTAATTTTTGCCCCTTAAGCTTTGTAGAAATTTATTTTTAGCTCTCTTAATTGCTCGAGTTTGCATGTTACCCTCAATTTTGTTAGTGCCTCGTATTTACTCATTTATATTGCGATCCCTTAACGTGTGTGTTTATTTCTTAAGCATTGGTACAGGGTCTTCAAAGAGGTAACCCTTTTTTTTTTAATTGGCTAACCCCGTACACGGGGTAGGGCGCCACTCCTAAATTTTGTTAATAAAATAGAGGGGACATAAACCTTACCTCTATCCAATTATGAATTCAAAGAGGTAGCCCTATTACTTATTATTTACTCTTTATGTGCTCCAATATGCTCCAATGTGATATTTTTTATGCATTATTTTTTTTTATTATTTGCTTCTTGTTTTACATGTTTTTTGTGTTTTTATCTACTTTATGTTATTTAATTTTCAAATCATATTATTTGGTGAATATTCTGTCAGAAAGTTTACATTCTTCTGCTTCCTTGGGTTATCATTCTGACCTTGGCCGTGGGGAAGGCCTTGGCATGGCCTTACCTGCTGCCTTGGTCAGAAGATATAATTCTTCCTTAACAACTTGACTTGGCATGTTCAACATTCCACTCGAGGGATCAACTTTGAATCTGGTGGTGAATTAAGTGCGGTGATCACAAGTTGACCTCAATTAGCATGGATATAAATGGAAATCTTGTCAAACATACCAAAAACAACCAAATGAATAATAATCACACTCAAGGACTCTAAGTAGAGAAAAATAAACAAATAGGTGATAAAATAACTAAAAATCTCTACAAACCTACACCTAGGTCCTAAGAAAAGACTATGTCACCGTGGCACATATCAATAGTCATCTACTTACGCGGGAAGCGGTGGATTGACAAGCCATTTCCCCCTTCGTGAGTAGAAAAATATCAATCACGAGTTGTTAGTCTCCCATACCCGTTATGTTGTATTCCCATTTTTTTTACCACTTATTATCTATATTACTATTTTTCTTTTCCTTTTGCATTTCATTTTGTATATACACTCGTGATTGCCTCAAGGTCTCAACTCGGGTTTTGCGATTAATGCGATAATCCCGACCAAGTCTCAACGGAACATTTTGACCCTCCCAATACTCACATTTAGATTAGTATTTGCATTCATATAGATACATCCAGACGCGTTAGAATTTGGGGTTAATTTTAGGAAAATTTGATTAAACCTCGCAACTAGCCTTGACTAGGTGGAAAAGGTGCCTTAGGCGCGAGCCTTTGCCTTCTCTTTCTTCAAATGTGACTCCCGGACCTTCTTCTCTCGTTTTTTTGTAGACCGGAGTCGAAAAAGTGTTATATTGTTTCTAAAATTTTTATTTTGTTTTATTGAATGATTTTTCTGGTGATTTGGTACACCCTAACTCAATACCAAGTGGCGATTCCATTTTTAAAATAAAACCCTTTTTTCGAAATTAGTTGGCCAAAACTGTCACACTGTTAGTCCCGGCCTTATTTTTTTTTAAAATACCATTTTTCCTAAAAAATACATTTTTGACTAAAAACTCGATTTTTATCACACACGCACAGGTTTTCCAAAAACCTATCTTTTCGAAAAGGGTCACCGGATTAGACTACCTTTCGAGGCGCGACAGTCAACGACCCCACTAGTACCTTATCATTTTCGGATACGACAGATTTTGGCGACTCCACTGGGTATCACTAGTGAGTTCGAGCACTCGGCTTAATCACCTTTTCCTTATTTAACCCTTCTATTCCATCGCGTTTGGATGTTTCGATTGCATTTAGGTTTTTAGGTTTTGCTTTTGCATTTCACACACCTCTTCTCTTGTCTATCTATGTGATGTATGTTTACTTATTATTGTTTTATTCGACTGTGCTTGCATTTGGGGAGGTGATCAGTTACCCTTAGAGCCCATGCTTTATATTCTCTCCTCTCATAAGGAGCACTCCATACGTACATTCGATACTTTTTACCCTTTTTTCTCTTTTTGGTGGTTGTCACCCACCCGTCCTGATTAGGAATAGGATTGATCTACTTAGGCATGTGAGCATGGCACGATGTGCATGTAACCATGTTTGGGAGATCACCGAAACTCTCGGCTTAAGTCCATAAGTCTAGAGATTCGGAGACTTTAAGATCCACTTGGACATGCGGTCGGGGCACGATGTGCAAGTAGCAGTGTCTGGGGATCACTCGAGCCACCGACCAAGGGCTTTGGGATTGATGACCCTTACCCTTAGGTCTGAAGACTTGGGAATCGATAGCCTAATTGAGTCTAGATGCATTAGTGGGCCTAACCTCATGCATCCATGTAGAATAACCTAGAGTAGAATCAGCCTTACCCTGTCAGGCACACCAGCCACGAGAGGAGGAAATCCACCCCCCTTATTTTTTTGTTGTATACTGCTATTTGCTTTATCAATGTGTTATGTGATATTTGTTGAATAAAGCTAACACACTCTCTCTTATTCTTTGATCGCATTCACAACCATAGAATAAAGAGCCCTGGCATGGTGCTCTTGTGGGAAGCCAACCCTCTTTCGACACGTTTAAATTCTGTTTTCCTAATTAACTTCTTCGAGAAAGATGGAAATGAGATTTTCATAAAATTTTAGAAAAGTACAAGGGTTCAATCGTTGTAGGTTTTTAAAAATGTACCTGAAAATTTGATTTTTAGCTTGTATATTCCTAAATAAGAGGTGTAATTTCAGATCTTTTCCAAAGTTTACACATCCTAGATGTACTTGTCAGTTTTGTCAGAACCAAATTTTCCCAGAATCAATAAATGTACCCAAGTGTCAAACTTTCACACAGTTCGCATTTATCATTTTTTAAAAGAAATTATGTGTCATTTTTGCCTTATCCCCCCACCCTCCTGTCCCACATTACATAAAAAGTGATTTTAACACATATTTCATTCTACTTTAATAAATTGATAAAGTCATAATTTTATTTTCTTTCAATGCTGTGTCCTGTAGTCTTATGGAGTCTCAATTTTTCAATCAAATAAATTTGAAGTCAATAATCCTTTGTACAGTTCATTTGCCATCTTTCTCGAGGAAATTATGCATCATTATTAGAATAAAAATTTTAGAACATTTTTCATATTTGCATATTTTAACTTACTTTAATAAACTGGAATCATTCATAAACCCTAAAGGGAATGCCATTTTGGGAATCCCATGATAGAAAGCCGTCCTTTTGTCTTGGGTACTTAACCCTAAAAGACATGCACATTTATATTTTTGGTAAATCTTGGCGGGTGAGACCCTAGGTAAGGTAATACGAGTAGAATGGAGGCATTTCTTCCCGGCGGATCTAGCCTATCTATGATTAAAAAGGGGGGTCTCACCCTAAAGGATTAAATTTCATGCTAGGCTTACCTTTGGCACAATAAGGGCTTCCCTTAAGACATGCATCCATTTTTTCTTTTACACGTGCTAATTATGATTTTTTTTTATAGGTTCACCAACGGAGGCAGTAAATTGGAAAAGACATCTGATAAATATTCAGTTTTTTTTTTGCATTCTAGTGTTTCTTTTAAATCGTAGTTTTATTGAAGTGAAGCACCATACACTTGACATTCACCATGCCATAAAAGCACGAGTGCTCTTTTCGAGTTATTTAAAGGATCATAGGGAAGCCAGTTTTAGAATTAATAGTGCTGAGGGGCTAGATAAATGAGTTTGACTAAGATGACTAGTGGGATGAATGGAATTGTATTTCGTAGCTAGACGGTTGTTCATTATTAGATGTAATAACAATAGTGATAATTAGGATGCTAATAAATATACTCCTTCTGTAAATTTAAGATTGCCTTGTGTTCAAAATTCTTTCTCTGATGAAGTGTTAAACAAGCTGCTTTCTCAAATTTGTTTGTGACATTTGATTTTCCCTTCATGCCTTGCATTTAGCTTTTGAAAAAGTTTTCTTGAAATCTTTAGTTATATTTGAGCAAATAATTATTTCATGAGGCCTCGAAATAAATCACATTTTTTCTCAAAACCTAATGCTGGGTTTGTGTAATTGTAAGGTTTTCTCTTATGATGAGTTAAGGCAAATTCAAATTGAATGAAAAGAAAAACATTTTCCTGTATATTTTGATGGTGAAAATAAAACGCCTATGATCTTTGGATGCCACCTTACTTGAAGCTAACGATTGCCACTTTGATATCTCTCTGGATTTAGAGATAAAGCAAATTGTTATGGAGAAATTAGAGTGATAGAAAAAAGGAGTATGGATTCCATGTTAATGATTTTGAATGACACAGAAGCTATCATCACCTGCACCGAGGCAGAATGGTGGATCTATCATTTAGACTCTCACTTATAGGCATTCGAATTATCAAGAAAGACGGTCACAATAAAGTGTTGAGCAAATTTGGATGTACGTTTGGAAGAATCAAGCACAAAGGAGTGTACACGCAAGGGATACCACTTCAACCATTTCACAAGGAGAGTTTATTGTTTCATATCCATAGTTTCTTATTTACCTTTGGAACGTGTTATATAAGTTATGGTAAGATTATAACAAGGTGATGTCACATGCTCGTGAGTTATTGCTCACAATCGTGATTTTTCTCTAAATTCCCCTATTTGTTGAAATTACTTTATATGCTTTGGCAAATGCTTTATTCAATTACTAAGAAATAATTATTATGTGGTTTGGAGTTTTGTTCTTAGAAAAAGTATATCTTGTAAAGTGGTTGGAATTATGTCTAAATTCTGTATGTTTGAAGAAAATTTCTCTTCTTTACTTAATTTCACATGTTAAATGCTGATTATGGTCAATTAGTGTACTCATGTGATTTGTAATGTAACATCTATTATGAGGGATTTTTATGCTACAAAAAAAAAAGAGGAAAAGAAAGAAAAAAGAATAATGTAGCTTTTTTCTACTCTAATGGTTCTTATGCTTAGTAACCGGGAGTCTTCATCTACAAATGTTGACTCTCGCATCAAATGGCATATGAATTATGAGTAATGCATTGCAAATTTGTGCAAGTAAATTGTTGAGTAACCAGGGATCTTCATCCCAACCAATGTTAGATTCTTGCGTAAAAAGGCAATTTTACTTCTCAAATACAGTTTTTGCTACTTGCTTAAGGGTTGAGGTGTTGAGTAACTGGGTACCTTCATAACCAATGTCGGTTTTCGCGTCAAAAGACACTGTCGTATCTTGAGTGATTAGTTCACTAAAAGAAATTTTCCTCAAGTGAAAAAATGAAATTGATCATAGACATGTGAAGCGCTTTGATTGATCATATGATTCATTTGCTTATGAAGTTCAGTAAGGCAAAGAAATTAAGTTGAATTCATTTAATTGTGACTATAATTCCTTCTTCTTTGCTTGATATTATGAGTATTAAAGACAAGATGATAAATTGCATAATGGTTATTTACTCGATCTTGAGGACATACCTTTTAGAATGCACATTTGTGATTTCAAGGCTTGAATCATTAGTTGATCTCGCATTTTTCAAAGTGTTTGAGGACAAGTAATGATTCAAGTGTGGGGAATTGACAAGTGTCAAAATAATGTGTTCAGGTATATTTGTTGATTCAAAATTCAAAATTTTGAGATAGGAAATAATTTTGAGCTAATTAACATGCAAGTTTTTATGATTTTTTGTAGGCTAATGACATTTGAATAAAGTTTAAATCAGTTGAAGCATGATCTCTCTCATCTAGAAAGAAAAGAGCAGAATCATTACTATGTTCTATCAGAAGTGGATGGTCGGATATTTCCCTCAATCATTAATCTAGACACTATAAAGGATTTTCTCATGCGATTTAGTAAATTTTCTTTCGAATTGTTGCAAAAGAGATGGATCAAAGGCAGGCCTTTTTTTCTTTTACCTTAAATATTTTATTTCCTTTAGTTTTCCCTTTGAGCCTCCAGAATATGTGATTTTCATTTGACAACCCACTTGAAGGTCGCACCCTTCCCACGCTAGGGCAATTTTGTGGTAATTTCGTCCCACACTGGGGCAAATTTTATTTTTATTTATGTTTCCAAAAAAAAAAAAAGAAGAGAAGAAGAAAGAAAAGAAAAGAAAGGAAAAGGGAGACAACTGAAAAGAAAGCTCAGGAGAAAAGTAATAAAACTGGAGCAAATATTTTAGAAAAAAGAAAGAAAAGAAAAAAAGAACCTCAAAAGCCCATAGCAAAGCTAGGGTGGAAATTTTTGTAAGAAAATGGAAATCTGCCAAAACTTGGGCAAATTTCTTTGCAAATGCGATCTACAAGTTACTTAATCCCTTCATAAATTCTACATTCCTAGCCTCAACTATTTTCAGCATATTACCTACCCCATTTTAAAAGCCGAGAATGTTATCATGCTTCCATATGCATTTTGTGATAATTTTAAAGAAAATTTAGCAAATCGTAGTGGCATATGATGTTACTAAATCTGTCCCAATTCCATTCATGGGAAGATTGCCTTACTGATGCCAAAATATTTTCACATTCCAGTCTGTTTTAATAAAAAGGGGAAAGACCTATCTCAAGTTTGTATGCTGCAATTCATTTCTCCCTCTAAAGTTGATGCTCCGAAAGGACACTATAGTCAGATAAATACCACAGCTAAAGGCTCATCAGTGAAAAGTCATCATGCTGGCATTAGATTCTTTGAAAGTTGATGACTACAGTTGCTTGAAACCTCTCTTCTGTATTGATCATTTTGTGGCAATGTTAGAATTCAAATGGGAAGGACGTCCAAAGATCAAAAGGCAGCTTTTAAGTCATCATTTCAAAATCAATTTTTTGAAAAACGTTTCATTTGATTTTATTTCATTTAGTCTTTGCATGTTTCATATTATTTACTGTACATAATTTCTTTTACATTATTGCATGTCAACCATTTTCTGATCAATTAGTGTTTTGAAAAATTTGACATTTGTTGTGTCTAAATTTGAAATAAAAGCAAAGGCAATCCTAAATTTATCAGAAGTCGGAGTCATACATGAATTGCAAGACTATTTGGGAGATTTGATCCGAAATATTAATCGAAGGCCATTGAATTCAAAAAACTTTCAGAAAGTCAAGCAAGAGGCCGTATAAGAGGTTTGAGATGGAAATACTTATGTTTATATGCGTTAGCAGGGTCAAGGGACCGTCAAGTGGTGGTATCACTGTTGCTATTGCCGGTGTTTTGCTCTTTTTGCAGGTACGATCACACTCTCTTCAAATGAGGCCTTCGTCAAGGATAAAAATTGATGACAATGTTTTCAAATTATTGATGGTTTGATCAAGGGCACAATTCAATTCAAAGCTTAATTTCAAAATTGACACTGGGGTAAATTTTTGAGAAAAATTTAATATGGATACTTCCTGCTTAAGGCAAAATTCAATTCAAGGATTAATTTCAAAATTGACACTGGGGCAAATTTTTTGAGAAAAAATTTGATTTGGATGCTTCGTTCTTGAGGCAAAATTTTGGAAAGACTGATTTATACTAGAGCAAAAATTTTTGAAGAAAATTAAGTTTAAATGGGTTTTTGATATTTTTACATGATACCCCATCTCGAAAAAGGTGATGTCAAGTCAGTTGGATGTCATACACTGGGGCAAAATTTTTTAAAAATTTTGATTTTTTGCAATGATCAACAGTTGTTTTTAAGTTTTCCAGTGTTTTAAATTTCTCTATGCATTTTGTCTAACAACCAATTGTCGCGCCCCAAAAAATCGTGAAGGAAAAGGGGTGTAGTGGGGTAGTTGACTGTCGCGCCCCGGAAAGGACGGTCCGATCTGATGACCCTTTTGAAAATAAAAGTTTTTGGAAAACCATGCATGTGTGAGAAAAATCAAATTTTAGTAGAAAAAGTGTATTTTAAGAAAAATGATGTTTTAAAAGAAAACAAGGCCGGGACTAAAAGTACGATAGGTTTGGCCCAAATAATTTTTGAAAAAAGGTCTTATTTTAGAAAATGGAGTCGCCACTTGGTACTGAGTTAGGGTGTACCAAGTCACCTGAAAAATCGTTTAACAAAACAAAAATAAAATTTTTAGAAAAATATTTTAAAACCCTTTTTCGACTCTGGTCTACGAAAAAAACAAGAGAAAAAAGGTCCGGGAGTCACATTTGAAGAAAGGGAAGGCAAAGGCTTGTACCTAAGGCACCCTTTCAACCTAGCTGAGGCTAGTTGTGAGGTTTAATCAAATTTTCCTAAATTAACCCTAAGTTCTATCGCGTTCGGATGTTTCTAAATGAATGCAAATCCTAAGTCTAAATGTGGGTATCGAGAAGGTCAGCATGTTCCGTCAAGGCTTGGTCGGAATTATCGCATTAATTGTAGCAGCCCCACCTTACCTAGAGGCGCACCAAAGGGCTTAGCGGACTGCCTGCCTAGCTCTCGCCAGGTCTCGATTCACGCACTCACGCAAACGACCGAGCGTACTTAACTTAAAATAAAATAAACTAAAATAAAATGGAACAAAATGAAATACACTCTTATTATTTAATTGAAAGGTACAAGTCATACCGCAAGTTTACAAGTCATAATATACATGATTTTCACAAAAATAGCCTAACACAGTTCGGCTATTACTAATAGCTACAACATCCATAATAATCGAAAACCAGTGGGTCCAGCTTTAATTTTTCAAGTAACCTGAGTAAAGGAAAACAAATAAAATGGAATGAGCTATAATAGCCCAGTGAGTGCTCAAGTCATGCGATCATACCAGTGAAATGTGATTTTTGTTCGATAAAATATTTAATGAGTAAATAAACAATTTGTGAACAAATTAATTAACAAATAGTCAATGGCGGATACGGGCTCACTGCAGAAGCAAGCTTAGGTCCAGCATACTCGTAAAATTCAATCCGGAGTTACCCTCTTTGAGGAATGAAACTCTTATCGGAAAGAATATCAAGCACCTTATATCACCCCAAACGCTCCCGGATGACTAACCGAGGAGTAACGGTGAAGTTAGCCCCGGAAGTCCAAGATCAAGAATAAATTCAATCATGAGTTAGCCTTTTTCAGGACTTTACTCAGATAAACAATTAACAAGCACCAAATAACGCCCAACACCTTATATCTCTCCCATACGCTCCCAATTTGATTAACCGTGGAAAATAGTAAAATTAACCATGGAAGTCACAAGCACAATTAACACATTAAATAGTGAAAGCATGTAACACATTACGGAATAGATGCGATAAAGTACACATCTTTCCTCAAATAACACATTTTTTATTATATACTCATGTCAAGTGTAATCATACCATTTCATGCATGGAAATAATAATAACTAGTATGACATGGCAGTTTCATGCATCATGCACACAGAAGAACACTCACCTGGTGCCTAAGAAAATATCTCGTAGAAAGGTCGGGTCTCACTTTCGGATCCTGAAATTCACGAGAAAGAATCGTGTAAAAACCCTGACTAAAATCTAAGAAATTTCATAAGGAAATTCAAGAAATACCCCAAGTCTTTCTAGGGTTAAGTTTCTAGGGTTTTGGAGCTTAGGGTTTTACCCTAGGGTTTAGGGTTTTCGAAATTAGGGTTTTCTAACTTTCTAGGGATTTTGCTCGGAGAGGTTTAATTCACTAATAGCTAATCTACAAAAATTTCTGCACGCTTAAATCACTAAATTACAGCTTATAGAGTCTTAAATCATAGCCTAATCACTTTTATTTCTTAGGTTTTACCGAAATTTCGGCAGCATTTTCCCTATAACCGGACTAACCCAAAAATTTAAAACCTGCAAGAAAATCAACCATCCAATCCAATTCAACAAGTTTTACAACTTCTATGTTCAATTTAAACTCACATTCAATCAAGATTCCACTCAAATTCAAAATCCCTACTCTAAGAATCATCACCCAAATCTGCACAGGGTTGGTTTTCAGCCAACTTCGTGCCATTTCTGGGGTCAATCCATTAAGAACTAAGGAATTCTGATTACATGGTTTTAAAGTACGTTTATAGGGCTACAACTTTCGTGAAGATCATCAATCCAAATTCCAACTAGAACAGGTTCAAAATCAGCCCTCAAGTTGGCTCATCATCAAAACTGTTTCACGCAGAATCAAATTTTCAGCCAACTTTGCAAGCTTTCTGCGGTTAGTACACAATGAACCACCATGCAAGCTTTATACCGTTTGAAAGCCCTATGAATCTAGTTTCTAAAACAACAAGAATCATTCGAATCCAAGCTATCTACACCAAGTTATGAAAGTTTTACTAAAACTGGTCCAGCATGACTGTTTTAAGTGTTCTTGAGTTCCAACTTAAGTCCTCAACTAAACCACATATAAAACATAAATTTCCAAGGTTTAAAGGCCACATACTAGTCTATCTAACCACAAGAACACTTTATATAGCAAGTATATATCAAGTTTTAACTAATTTCTTCAAGTAGTATTAACAAGAAACTTGGTATTAAACTTGCATAAAAACTACTTAAAACATGAAATTAATAAGGTAAGTTCATGGTAAATACCTTAGATATGCTTAGAACTTTGCTTAGAAAAGATAGAAGTCCACTTCCTATGGTTGATTTGTGTCAACTTGAGAGATGAAAGTCCAAGAAATTGAGAGCAAAAATGAGGGAAGAAGAAGAAAAAGCATGGCCGGCCAAGGTGAAGGGAAAAAGAGAAAGAAATAGTCTAGGAAAAATGAAAAAGAAAAGAAGAAAAGATGGGAAAATGGTGGTCCAATTAAAATCTTACAAGAGTAAAGTAAATAGTTAGTCTTTTAATGCAAGAGTAGCTACTTGGATTAATTTAATTGGTGAAGATTAATAACTCTTACCACTTAATATAATCAATAATTAGACATAAATTATTAAAGCAAAATAGAACAAAAATAGAAGAGAGAAACCGGCCCTAAGGGAAAGAAAAGAAAAAGAAATTTCGGCCAAAAGAAAAGAAAAGAGAGAGAAGAATTTTCGGCCAAGAGAGAGAAAGGAAGAGAAAAAAAATTCCAGCCAAGGTTAAAGAAAATAAAACAAGAAAATAAGTGAAACTTTTGAATAAAATTGGGCAAAATTTCAAGTAGTCAAAAGACTAGAAAATAGTAAAATGAACTAGTCAAAATTTAAACACTAATATAAGTTAAATGGTCAAGTAGAATTATTCTAACTTTAGTACTTAAGTGTTCTTGCTTCAAAATGAAAATCTTAGCTAATTAACCTAATTAACTCAAGAAATCTCCCAACTAATAAATCAAGGATTAACACTTAACCCTAAATAAGAAAAGAAAATGTCTCTTATATGTGCATTTTCTAGGGTGCTACATTAATTGCGAAACCCGAGTTGAGACCTTGAGGGAGTCACGAGTGTCTATGCCAAATGTGATGCAAAAGAAAAGAAAATAATAATATATAATAAGTGAAGAAAGAAGGTGAGTATGCAACATGACGGGTACGGGGGACTTAATAACTCGTGACTGAATGTTTCTACTCACGGAGGGGGGAACGGCATGTATGTCACCGCTTCCCACGTGAATAGACGACTATTTCTAGTCGAATCACACAAATGTCCGAATTTCTAAGTGAGATGCAACCTAGATGTCATGCAAAAAGTGTGTCAAAATATGTCAAAATAATAATAATAATAATAATAATAATAATAATAATAATAATAATAATAATAATAAAATCATGCCAAATGGAAAGAAAACTAGAAGTGTGTGGAATGTGAAATGCACACGAATGCACCTAATTCTAAGATGTCTTAAGGGTCTAGCGTTGGACTAACCCGTTCTAAAAAGATCCCACTAGCGTTGGACTAGCGGGAAGAGAAAAAATCCACAACTAGAGCTGGACTAGTGTGGTGACGGAATACCATAAATCATGAATTTAAAGCATGAATTAAAAGCAAATTAAATATATAAAAACATGTAAGGTCACATAGGAGCACATGGCACATAAGCATAATATTCTAGATGCAAAAAATCCTAAGAAAAGAGGTAAAAGAAATAAACACATAAGCACGCAAAAACAATAAACCCTAACTATTACACCGGGGGTTTGATTTACAATTTAAAGGGAAAAAAAATAAAAAAATGCCCTATCTGTTACACTTTCTATCTATATACAAAATTTTACTAAAATATGAGAAAAATAATCTAACTATTACATTGACTAACTAAATGCAAAAATATTATATTTTTCGTCAAATAATAATAAAATTTAAAAAATTAAATAACACAAAAATAAATAAAAACGCAAAAATGCACAAAAATAAGAAACGCATAAGAAAATGCATAAAATCTCACATTAGAGCACGTTGGAGCACATAAAGAAGCAATTAACAAGAAAATCGATATACCTCTTTGGAGACTCGGTACCAAATCTTAAAAAAACGAATACACATGTCAAGGTATCACAATATAAATAAATAAAGCATAAAATACGAAGTATTGGACAAATTGGGGTAAACATGTAAAGTTTAGCAACTAAGGGACTAAAAATAAAATTCTATAACACTTAAGGGGTAGAAATTAGAAATTCACATAAGTCAAAGGGGTAGGAATGCAAAATTAAGGTACATTGGGGAGACAAACAATAATCTTCAACAAAAATGGTGCAAAACATAAATTGTAGGACTTAAATGAAAGAACATAAAATCTGAGGGGGTTGATCCGAAATTATGGAGGGACTAAATTGCGTAAACTAAAAGTGTTTGAGGATATACTAATAATGTCCAAGATCTAAGACCTAGAAATGCAAATATTCACTTTATGGGCAAAACAAAGAAAAGAAACGGATTAAGTAAACTAAAAATGAATTGAACAACTAAATTTAACATAATTGACTAGATTATTTACTAAAAAGAAATCAACTTAAATAAAATAAAAAAAATACCTGTATTAAAGGAATTGAAGTAAAACAAAACTATATGTTAACCAAAATCAGTTTTTCTTTGCGATTAACAAAAATAAGGATGAGGACCTAAAACTAAAATAAATAAACAAACCAAAACTCTCCTTTCTTCCCCAATCGGTTCCTCCACCAAAGAAAGAAAAAACATAACTTAAAAAAAAAATCAACACAAATTCCCCAATTAGCTTTTCCTTAACCGGAATTGCTCTCTCTCTTAGTCACTCTCTCAATTTGTTTTCTACTTTCTTTCTATTTCTCTTCGTTCTTCATTACTCTCTCTGGTTTGTATTTTCTTTTTCTCACTCCTCTCCCTCACCGTTTCTTCTCTCCAACTCACTTCTCTCTCTGTTTCTTATTTTCTTTCTTTATCTCTCTGGTTTTCTTCCCCTCTTTTTCTCTCAAATTTCTCTCCGTTTCTTTTTCTATCTTCTTTTCCTTGCTTTCTCTTTTCTCCTCTCTGGCCCTGCTCTTCTTCTCTCCAGCTCTGTGCCCCTTTCTATCTCTATCTTTCACGCCCCTCTGTTCTTTCTCCTTTTTCTTCTCCTTCGAAACAGAAGATGGAGATGCGGATGCACCCCTGTGTGTGGGGTTAGTTGATTGTGGCTCTGGAATTGCTTGGTTGTTCTTTTTTTTTTTTTTCTTTGTGCAGGTCCAGATGACAGTAGCTGGGGGTGGTGGAGATTAAATTAAATTTGGTATTTGGGTGGTTTCGGATGAGGGATAGGTGGTGGTGGTTCTGGGGGTCCTGGCCGGAAGTTTTGTGTATCGTTTGGAGGGCTGAGCAGTGGTAATTGACGGGGTGGCGAGGACAATTGGTGGTGGTGGGCAGTGAATAAGGTGTGTGATTGGGGATGGTTTTGGTGAGTAATTCGAAAGAAGAAATGAGAATGGTAATCTGTTATTTTTTTTATTTTTTATTTTTTGCAGGTGATTTTTGGGTTTTTAGCTTTGTGGGGAAGGACGAGCAACTGACTGATGGTGGTTGTAGGGGTTCTGGGGATGATAGTTGCTTGGAGATGGATTTTGTAGCTGAAATTTTGGTCTTTGATTGTGTCTGTGTGAGTCTGTGTGCTACTGTGTGTGCTTGTGTATACAACTGTGTGTGTCTGTCTGTGTGTTCTGCGTGTTTTGGTTTGGCTAGATGGGATGGGTTGAGCTGTTGTTTGCTGTCAGTGATTGATGAATATGTATGGTGGCTATCGGTGGTTCGATGAGATTGACGATAGAAGGGGTGATGTTAATGGATGAGGGAGGTCTGGAGCTGTAATTGGTCTATATATTTTCTAGTCGTTTGCTAGCTTCTGGATTGTATTTGTTGACTTGGTTGATTGTTGATGGTTTGACATTGTGGGTCTTGAGGGCTATTGGTGGCGGAAGAAGGCTAAAAATGGTGGAGGTGGTAGTAGAAGGGAGGAACTCACGATGAAATTGGGGTTGTGGGGAGTTTGATTTGTGGAGGTTGAATTTGAATTTGTAGGGAAACTGGTCTTGGCCAATTGATAGGCGTGGTGGTTCTGTGATGAAGGGACAGAGAGGTGGCGTGGGGGCTTTGTTGAGTTAGATTGAGCAATGACAGGCGGTTGGGGGTTCAGGGAGGAGATGGAGGTTTACTGGTAATGGAATCCACTAACGATGGTAGATGAATAGAGGAGAAAACCCAGAAATACAAGAACAACAAACCCAGAAAACATGGATTTCTAGAACAAGAACAAAATACAAAAAATCAAAACAAAAGGAAAAAAATAGAAGAAATAAAAAAAATGTATCAAAATCCTCAAATGAACACATATAATAATTAGATTCACATAATCAGAGTAAAAATAAAATAAAAATTGCATAAGATCTTACCTTTTGAAGCCTGCAGAAGATGAACAGTGGTTGAGGATGAAGAGTGATGAATAATGAATCTGGAATTGCAGACGATGAACAGTGAATCTGGAATTGCAGACGATGAACAGTAAAATGAGAAAATGAGGCGGCTTTTTTTTTAGTGTGTGTTTTTTGGTGTTTTGTGTGTGTTTTGATCTTCTAGGGTAAAATCAAAGTGTGTTTTAGGGTTTTTTCATTTTTTCCTCTCTCTTTTTTTTTTTATGATACAAGGGGGGTATTTATAGCCCACTTGTCTTGTTGACTAAGAATGTTGTAAAATAACGAAAATGTCACTGGTATTAAAAAATGCTAATTTTATTGAAAAACTATTTTTTAACCCTGAAATTAAAAATTAATATAAAGAAACTGATAAAAATCTCTAAATTTTCAAAAAGAATTCATAGTAGATTTCAAAAATAAAAACTAGAGTTCAAAACTGATAGAAACACGCTCGGGGTGTTGAAATGACAATTTTGCCCCTGTATAATGAAAATACACAAGAAATAGATATTAGCCTCAAAAATTATCAAAAATTAAAAGTAAGCTTAAAACATTAGAAAATGCCTTTTTGACTTAAAATTTGACAAAAATGAATTTAAGCTGTAATATGACGATTTTGCCCTCGGACAATGAAAATTCACAGAAAAATAGTAATTGTCTTCCAAAAATTATCAAAAATTACAAATAAGCTTAAAACAGTAGAAGATGCATTTTTTGACTCAAAATTTGTGAAAAATGAATTTAATTCGTAAAATAACGATTTTGCCCTCGGGCAATGAAAATTCACAGAAAAATAATTATTGTCCTAAAAAAAATTATCAAAAATTACAAATAAGTTTAAAACACTAGAAAATGCATCTTTGACTCAAAATTGGTGAAAAATAAATTTAATTTTTAAAATGACGATTTTGTCCTTGGGCAATGAAAATTCATAGAAAAAATAGAAATCGTCTTTGAAAAAATCAAGAAAATTCAGAAATGTGCCTCAAGAATTTGAAAAATGAATTTGGAACTTAAAATGAGCTAAAATGGTATTCGCGAGATGAAATTACCATTTTGCCCTTATGCTGGTAAAAATATAAAAAATACCAATTAAATCTAGAAAAATCATAAGAAATTAATAAATTCATATAAAAGTAAAAATATGAATTCAAAACCTCCAAAAATTGATAGAAAAATATTTACAGATAAAATTACTATTTTGCCGCCCGAGATTATTTAAAATTTAAAATTTGTCTTAAAAAGTGCAAACATGCCCCCCAGTGTTTGAAAATAAATGGTGTATCAAAATTTGGTATCTACACCAATACCTCATCATGTTTTCTTTAGTCTAACAGTCTGGACATTGCATTTTATTCATCACTCTAGGATCATGCATTCAATCATTTTGTCTAGTAGCCTAGACCACTTCATCATGTCTTACTTTTCTGAATCAATACTTGTTTATTGTTTGTTTTGTTTTGGTTTTGTCCAGTATCTTGCACACTATGTTTTACTCTTTTCTATTAAGTCCCAACTCGCCCATTGAGCCCCAACTTTTTTGTTGGGTTTTAATTTCTGTTATGTTCCAACTCGCCTGTTTTACCTCAACTCGTCCATTGGGTTTACTTTTCTGTTAAGTCCCAGCTCTTCTATTGGGCCCCAACTCGTCCGTTGGGTTTGAATTTCTGTTATGTTCCAACTCATCTGTTGGACCTCAACTCGTCCGTTGGGCCCCAATTTCTGTTATGTTCCAACTCGTCTGTTTGACCTCAACTCGTCCGTTGAGTTTACTTTTCTATTAAGTCCCAACTCATTCGTTGGGTTTTAATTTCTGTTATGTTCCAACTCGTCTGTTGGACCCTAACTCGTTTGTTGGATTTACTTTTCTGTTACGCCCCAACTCGTCCATTGGGCCCCAACTCGTCCGTTGAGTTTTAATTTCTGTTATGTTCGAACTCGTCTATTGGATCCCAACTCGTTTGTTGGGTTTACTTTTCTGTTAAGTCCCAACTCGTCCGTTGGGCCCCAACTCGTCCATTGGGTTTTATTTTTTGTTATGTTTCAACTCGTCTATTGGATCCGAACTTGTCCGTTGGGTTTACTTTTTTATTAAGTCCCAACTCGTCCGTTGGATTTTAATTTCTATTATGTTCCAACTCGTTTGTTGGACCCCTACTCGTTTGTTGGGTTTACTTTTCTGTTAAGTCCCAACTCGTCCGTTGGGCCCCAACTCGTCTGTTGGGTTTTAATTTCTGTTATGTTCCAACTCGTTGTTTGACCCCAACTCGTCCGTTGGGTTTACTTTTTTGTTGAGTCCCAACTCAGCTGTTGGCCTCCAACTCATCCGTTGGGTTTTAATTTCTGTTATGTTCTAACTCGTCCGTTGAGTTTACTTTTTTGTTAAGTCCCAACTCGTCCATTGGGTTTTAATTTCTGTTATATTCCAAATTGTCCGTTGGACCCCAATTCGTCCATTGGGATTATTTTTCTGTTTATTTTAGTTTGGCATCCCAAACTTTGCATTTTTGTTCATATTCATACGTCCATTTTCTCAGTCTCCACCTCATTTGCATGTTTTATTTTTTCAAATTTTGATTCACCTAGTAATTATCTAGCATATATCCAGCATACTGCATGTTGTTTTAAGGTATTTAGTAATTTGCATATTGTGTTTTCGTTTCACCAAGTTACATCTTCAGTTTTCGGTAGGCATAATTCTCTATTCTTAAAGAAAAAACAAAAAAAAGAACGGAAAAAAAAAAGAGAAAAATTAGTTTTTGAATTAAATTGAATGCTATGTTCAGCATTTGTTTAAATTTCTCTGTGTCTTACATTTCCATACGCATTTATTTTGTTTAGTAGCTGAGGCACTGATTTCTACATTTAGTTTATGAATTTATTTTGTCCAACAGCTTGTGCAATACCCCAAGTCCCACATCGGTGGGATGTTTGGAAATATGTTAGTATATAATGTCCTGCGTTTGGGCTACTAAATAACTTGGCTTAAGCATTTTGAGCTTGTGGTTTAAAGCTCAAAAGTTATTAGGCCAGCCCAGACTCGGGATGTTACAAATGGTATTAGAGCGAACCATGTGTGGTCTTTGCACGGGGTGAGACTGGGCCTATGGTATTGCACCGCGACTACGCAAGGAAGTGGAGGAACTAAGTGCTTTGCGGGGCTAAGTGCTACGTCGACCTAAGGGTAGGATGTGACAGCCCCATCTTACCTAGAGGCGCACCAAAGGGCTTAGCGGACTGCCTGCCTAGCTCTCGCCAGGACTCAAACACACACTCGCTCAATACGTACAAACATACTTAACACAAAATAAAACACATTTATATAATTTACTAGAAAGTACAAATATCAATAATATATTTTACACACTAAAATTCACATAGTATTTACAAGAATAGCCTAAACAAGTGGCTATCAAAATACATGAAACAGAACATGTACAATGTCCAAAATAAGCTTTTCTAGCTTTAGTATTTTTTGGAAACCTGGTTAAAGAAAACAAATAAACGGGATGAGCTATAATAGCTCAATAAGTGCTCAAGTCATGCAACCATACCAGTAAAATATGATCTTATTCAAAAAAATATTTGACAAGTTAAATAAACAAAATATTAACAATTTAATTAACAAGTAGTCAATGGCAGATATGGGGCTCAACTATGGGAGCAAGCTCAACCGCAGAAGTAGCAAGCACTAAACATGTACCAAAGACATTGGGGCCGAGATGATAGCTCAGGTCCTCGCCAAGGATCATGCCAGTATAAATAAGCAAGTACCCTAACCACCATTCACCTTGTAACCTCTGTACAGGCTACCACAACCAGGGAGTAATCTCAACCTTGGAAGGGCCAACAAGCAAGAAAGTTCAATCCGGAGTTGGCCTCTTAGAGGAATTCAACTCAATTGGGAAAGAACAACACGCCCTAAAACACCTAGCACCTTATGACCTCCCAATCATGACTGAGTTGACTAAGTGTGAAGTAACGGTGAAGTTAGTCACGGAAGTTTCAAACACAAATAACACATTTAATAGTGAAAGCATGTAACACATTGCGGAATAGATGCGATAAAATACACATCTTTCCTCAAGTAGCACATTTCATCATATAATAATTTCAAGTATAACATAGCATTTCATGCATCATGCACACATAGGAACACTCACCTGAAGTGCCTAAGAAAAGATTTCGTGAAATGGTCGAGAATCACTTCCGGATCCTGAAATTCAAAAGAAAATAGTCATATAAAAACCTGACTAAATTCTAAGAAATTTAATAAGAAAATTCGAAGAATACCCCAAGTCTTTCTAGGGTTTAATTTCTAGGGTTTTGCCCTAGGGTTTAGGGTTTTCAAAATTAGGGTTTTCTAAATTTTTAGGGTTTTGCTCGGAAAGGTTCAATTCACTAATAGCTAATCTACAGAAATTTCTGCACATTCTAATCACTAAATTACAACTTATATAACTTTAAATCATAGCCTAATCACTTTTACTTCTTAGGTTTTACCAAAATTTTGACAGCATTTCCCCTATAATCGGACTAACCCAAAATTTTTAACCTACAAGGAAAACAGCCAAACAACCCAATCTCAAGTAGTTCTATCATTTCCATACCAAAATCAATTCAATTTCACCCAAATTTGTCATAAAAACACATGAACCTCTCCAAGGTTCTTCAACCAAATCCTACTTAAATCATGTCATTTCAAGATTCAATCACTATCTACAAGTCATACAAGCCCATAAACCTCATATTCATGGAATAAAACTTCAATTTCATGCCTCAAATCAATCATGCTTAACAATAACGACATGGGTTCAAAGCTACAAAAACTACAACATATACTTGAAATAATAAGAAGAGTTCTTGGTGAATACCTTTAATGAGGCAAGATCTTTGCTTAGGAGGAAGATTAACTCACTTTCAATGGATGAAAAGTGATCAAATTAGAGAGAAATGCTCCAAGAAAATAAAAGAAAATGAGAAGAAAAGAAAGAAGAAGAAACCGGCCAAAGTGAAGAGAAAGAGAAAAAAAATAAGCTAAGTAAAGTGGAAAAGAATTGAAGAAAAATTGGAAAAAGTGGTGACCAATCAAAGCAAGACAAAATTGAAAGTAGAGCTTGACTTTCTTGCAAATTAATCTCCACTTGGCCAAGTATAATTAGAAGAGAATTTTAGTGTTTATCCTCCATTAAATCTTGCAAGACTTCTAGGTACAACTCCTAAAGGAAATGGTACAACATGCTACTAATAAATAAAAATCATTTCCTTATTTCTTTTCACTAATTTTGGCCCTCTTTTTTTTTGTTTTTTTTCTAACTAATGGACATAATACGAAATAAATGGTTTTGCATGAATTTCTAGGGTGTTACACGGGAGCCACCTCTAGAGCCCGTACGAGCTACCTTTAGAATCTGACACAACCAAATGGACAGTCCAGATTATGATATGAGTTGGGCTTGGTGAGGATGCAAAGGCCTAAAGGAGGGGTGAATGTAATACCCCAAGTCCCACATCAATGGCATGTTTGGAAATGTTAGTATATAATGTCCTGCGTTTGGGCTATTAAATAACTTGACTTAAGCATTTTGAATTTGTGGTTTAAAGCTCAAAAGTTATTGGGCCAGCCCAGACTCGGGATGTTACAGCTTGCGCACCACTTTCTGCATTTACTTTATGAATTTATTTTGTCCAGCAGCTTGGACACTGCTTTCTGCATTTAGCTTATGAATTATTTTGTCCAACAGCCTAGGCACGCTTTCTGCATTTAGTTTATGAGTTTATTTTGTCTAGTAGCCTGGATCCATTTTTTGTCCATTTTAGTCTGGCAGCCCAGACTCTGCATTTACTTTATGAATTTATTTTGTCCAGCAGCCTGGACCTGCTTTCTGTCCGTTTTAGTCTGGAAGCCCAGACTCTTCATTTATTTTGTCCAGCAGTCTGGGCACCGCTTTCTACATTTACTTTGTAAATTTATTTTGTCCAGTAGCCTGACCCACTTTCACTCCATTTTAGTCTGGCACCCCAAACTCTACATTTAGTTCATGAATTTATTTTGTCCTCAATTTCTGTTCATGTTAGTCTGGGAGCCCAAACGCTACATGTTATTTTATTCTGGCAGCCCAGGATCATTGCATTTATTTTTGTCTAGCAGCTTGGACTCACTTTCTGTTTATTTTCGTATGGCAGCTCAAACTCTACATTTTATTTTATCTTGGCAGCCCAGGATCATTGCATTTATTTTTGTCCAGCAACCTGGACTCACTTTCTATTTATTTTAGTCTAGCAACCCAAACTCTGCATTTTATTTTATCTTGGCAGCCCAGGATCATTGCATTTATCTTTGTCCAGCAAACTAGACTTTCACATTTAATTTTCTTGCATTTCATCCTAGCAAATTGGGTGTATGTCTAGCAAACTAGACCTTCACGTTTAATTTTCTTGCATTTCACCCTAGCAAACTGGGTGCATATCTAGCAAACTGGACCTTCACGTTTAATTTCCTTGCATTTCACCCCAGTAAACTGGGTGCATGTCCAGCAAATTGGACCTTCATGTTTAATTTTCTTGTACTCACCTCAGCAAACTGGGTGCATGTCTAGCAAACTGGACCTTCACGTTTAATTTTCTTACATTTCACCCCAGCAAACTGGGTGCATGTCCAGCAAACTGGACTTTCACGTTTAATTTCCTTGCATTTCACCCTAGCAAATTGGATGCATGTCCAGCAAACTGGACCTTCACGTTTAATTTCCTTGTACTCACCCCAGCAAACTGGGTGCATGTTCAGCAAACTGGACCTTCACGTTTATTTTTCAAGTTTGGCAAACCAAAATTTGCATTGCATCTTACCCCAGCAAATTGGGTGCATGTCCAGCAAACTAGACCTTCACATTTATTTTTTAAGTTTGGCAAACCAAACTTTACATTGCATCTCACCTCAGCAAACTAGGTGCATATCCGGTAAATTGGACCTTCATGTTTAATTTATTGCATTCATCCCAGTAAACTGGATGTTTCATACTTAATCTCTTTGCATTTCATCAATCCTAGCAAACTAGGATCATACATCTCTCCAGTAAATTGGACGTTTCACATTTTATTTTAATTTTATTTTTCAAGTCGGGCAGCCCAAACTTTTTACTTTCATTATTGGAACTACGTTTGACCTGATTCCTTTCATCGGGATACGTAGGCAGCTCCTAGAAACCTCAGTCACATTTTTCTACATACTCACTCATTTGTTTTTCATTTAGATGTTTGCCTCAATTTGCACTTGCATTTATTTTCACATTGAGGTGAGTCAAAATTTGGTGTTGTCTACATCTTTGTCTGAAATCTCTACGAGATTCCCGACAAAGAGGGGCAAGCTGTAGACACCAAATTTTGACAAGCCACTCGTTTTCTAACATTGTGGCCACTTTTATATTTTTTAGGGTCAAATTCTAATTTGTCAATAAAAGGAGAACGAAATCAGCATTTTCGAGGGGCAAAATAGTAGTTTTTCACTGTAAATATTTTTTATTAGTTTTAGGGGTTTTAAATTCATATTTTTATTTCCATAAGTATTTTTTAATTTTCTGTGATTTTTTCAGATTTAATTGGCATTTTTTGTATATTTTACCAGCACAAGGGCAAAATAATAATTTTACCTCACGAACACCATTTTCGCTCATTTTAGGTCCCAAATTTATTTTTCTGATTCTTTAAGCATGTTTCTAAATTTTCTTGATTTTTTTGGAGACTATTGCTATTTTTTCTGTAAATACCGCGTTCAGAGGCAAATTTATCATTTCACATTTTAAGTGCATTTTTAACCAATTTTTGAGGCAAAAATGCATTTCTCAGTGTTTTAAGCTTATTTTTAATTTTTGACAATTTTTCGTGACCAATAGGCATCTTTTTGTGCATTTTGTCATTTTAGGGGTAAAATCGTCATTTCACACCCTGAATAGAAAGTTGGAGAAGAGAGAAAGAAATAGAAACAAAGAAAGCAAATGGCGAGGGGAAAAACTAGACGAGAAAAATAAAGAAAGGAAGGGGAAAAACAAAGAAAGAAAAGAGAACTGGGAGAGAGGCGAAGAAATAGAGAGAGAGAGAGAGAGAGAGAGAGAGAGAGAGAGAGAGAGAGAGAGAGAGAGAGAGAGAGAGAGAGAGAGAGAGGGAAGAGAGATGGGAGGCAGGGAGAAGAAGGAAGAAGCAGATAGAAGTTCAAGAGATCGGGGGGTTTTCTTTTAGTAATTTTCTTTTAGTTTTTAGTTTAGTTAATAGTGAATTAGTTTCTAATTTTGATCTAATTTGATATTGAGTCATGGATTAAGACAGTTAATTAAGATAATTGCATTATTTAATCTCGATTTAATTTATTTTGGCATTTTTTTTAAACCTTCGGTTTTATCTCAAAATAACGTATTTGTGTTTAAGTCCTTGCTCTTCTTTAGTATTATTGATACACTTCAAAGATTTTTCATTTTATGGAATTAAGTCTTTAATTCTATAGATTGAACCCCCTAGATTTTAATTTTTATTTTAATTAAGTACTACAATTGCAATTTGCCCCATTTTTGTGGAACTTTAGTGTTTTGTCCCCCTATTTCACTTTAATTTGCATCTATGCCCCTTAGATTTGCTTTAATTTTTAATTTTTGTCCCTTAAACTTTTTAGAAATTTATTTTTAGCTCTCTTAGTTGCTTGAGTTTGCATGTTACCCTCAATTTTGTTAGTGCCTCGTATTTACTCATTTATATTGCTATACGTTAATGTGTGTGTTCATTTCTTAAGCATTGGTACCAGGTCTTCAAAGAGGTAGCCCTATTACTTGTTATTTACTCTTTATGTGCTCCCATGTGCTCCAATGTGATATTTTTTATGCATTATTTTTTTATTATCATTTTCTTCTTGTTTTACATGCTTTTTGCGTTTTTATCTACTTTATGTTATTTAATTTTCAATCGTATTATTTGGTGAATATTTTGTATTTAAATAGTCAATGTAATAGTTAGATTATTTTCCTTTTGTATTTTGTTGCAAAAAATTTTGTATGTTAGATAGCAAATGTAATATGTAACACCCTAGAAAATGCACATATAAGAGACATTTTTTTTCTTATTTAGGGTTAAGTGTTAATCCTTGATTTATTAGTTAGAAGATTTCTTGAGTTAATTAGGTTAATTAGTTAAGATTTTCATTTTAAGCAAGAACACTTAAGTACTAAAGTTAGAATAATTTTACTTGACCATTTAATTTATATTAGTGTTTAAATTTTGATTAGTTCATTTTACTATTTTCTAGTCTTTTGACTACTTGAATTTTTGCTTAATTTTTACTCAAAAATTTTACTTATTTTCTTGCTTTATTTTCTTTTCCCTTGGCTGAAATTTTTCTCTTTCTTTTCTTTTTCTTTTGGCCGAAATTCTCTCTTCTTTTCCTTCCCTTATGGCCGGTTGTCTCTCCCTCTATTTCACTCTCTTTTTGTTTTAAAATTTTGTGTCTTAATATTGCTAGTGTTAAGTGATAAGAGGTTAATGAGCTCCACCAATCAAATTAACCCAAGTTAGCTCTCTTGCATTAAAAGACTACCTCTTTTACTTTACTCTTGTTATAATTTTATTGGTTAATCATTTTCTCACCTTTTCTTTAATTCTTTTCCATTTTTTCTAGCCTATTTCTTTCTCTTTCTTCTCCCTCTTGGCTGGCCACCTCTCCTTCTCTTCTTCTCTCCATTTTTGCTCTCAACTTCTTGGAGTTTATTCCCTAAATCTTGGGCAAATCCACCAATAAAAGTGAGGTTTTCTTCTTCCTAAGCAAGGTTCTAAGCTTGTTTAAGGTATGTACTATGAACTTTTGCTATTAATTTTAAGTTTTATTTAGTTTTTGTTCAAGTTTTATGCTAAGTAATTGTTAGTAGTACTTGAAGATTTAAGTTGGAACTCAAGAACACTTACACAGTCATGCTGGACTAGCTTTAGTAAAACTTTCATAACTTGATGTAGATAACTTGGATTCGAGTGATTCTTGTTGTTTTAAAAACTAGATTGATAGGGCTTTCCAACGGTGTAAAGCTTGCACTGTGGTTCATTGTGTATTAATCGCAGAAAGTTTGCAAAGTTGGCTGGAAATTTGATTCTGCGTAAAACAGTTTTGATGATGAGTCAAATTGAGGGCTGATTTTAAACCTGTTCTAGTTGGAATTTTAAGTGATGATCTTCACGAAAGTTGTAGCCCTATAAACGTACTTTCAAACCATGTAATCACAATTCCCTGGTTCTTGGTGGAGTGACCCTAACAATGGCACGAAGTTGGCTGAAAATCAACCCTGTGCAGATTTGGGTGATTATTCTTGGAGTAGGAATTTTTAATTTGAGTGGAATCTTGATTAAATTTGAGTTTAAATTGAACATAGAAGTTGTAGAACATGTTGAAATGGATTGGGTGGTTGATTTTTCATGCAGGGAAAAAATTTTGGTTAGTCCTGATTTTAAGGGGAAATGCTGCCGAAATTTCAGTAGAATTAAAAGAAGAAAAATGGATAAGTGAAATTTTAAGCTTAGAATGTGTTCAATTGAGGGAAATTTAGGTGCAGGAATTTTTAGAAATGATCTAGTGATAGATTAAGTTTCTTAGAATAAGTAAAAAACCCTAAACCCTAGAAACCCTAAAACCAAAACCCTAGAAGTAAGTGGGGTATCTTCTTGACTTTTCTTACTAAATTTACTAGGATTTTAATTGAGTTTTTATGTTATTATTTCTTTTAAATTGCAGGGTCCGAAAACACATCACGACCATTTCACGAGATATTTTCTTAGGCTTTCAAGGTGAGTGTCATTATGTGTGCGTGATGCATGAAATGTGATATTTTATTTGATAAATATTATGCTAAGATTGAAATCACTATGTGAGTACATGTGCTACTTGAGGAAAGATGTGTACTTTATCACATCTATTCTGCAATGTGTTACTTGCTTTCATTGACCAATGTGTTAATTGTGTGTGAGACTACCGTGACTAACTTCATCGTTATTTCACGGATAGTCAACCCGGCTGCACGTGGGAGGATATAAGGTGCTGGGTGTTTTAGGGTGTGATGTTCTTTTCCTTTTGAGTTGTGAATCCTCAAAGAGGCCAACTCCGGATTGAACTTTCTTGATTGCTTGTTGGCCCTCCAGGGTTGAGATTTTCTCCCCTGGATGTGGTAGCTTGTACGGAGGTTATAAGGTGATTGGCAGGTTAGGGTTTGTGCTTGATAAAACTGATATGTTCTTTGATAAAGACCTGAGTTATTATCTCGGTCCAAATATCGTGGCTACATGATCAGTACTTGCTTTTCTGCGGTTGAGCTTGCTCCCGTAGTTGAGCCTTGTATCCTCCTTTGACTACATGTTAAATTAAATTGTTCATATCTTGATTTATTAATTAATTGCTCGATTATTTCAATTACTAAAAATAATGAGTTCTTGATATGATTGCATGACTTGGACATTCACTGGGCTATTATAGCTCATTCCATTTTATTTGTTTTCCTTTACTCAGGTTGCTCGAAAAATTAAAGCCGGACTGACTAGTTTTGATTATTATAAATATTTAGTTATTGTAATAGCCAAACTGTGTTAGGCTATCTTTGTGAAATTCATGTAAATTATGACATGTAAACTTTTGATGTGACTTGTACCCTTTAAGTAAATAATATGAGTGTATTTATGTTATTCCATTTTATTTTATTTTAGTTTATTTATTTTAAGTTAAGTACGCTCGGACGTTTGCGTGAGTGCGTGAATCGAGACCTGGCGAGAGCTAGGCAGGCAGTTCGCTAAGCCCTTTGGTGTGCCTCTGGGTAAGGTGGGGCTGTCACATAATAGATAGGTTATTTTTTCCCCTTTAAATTGTAACTAATTCTCCCTGGTGTAATAGTTAGGATTTACGTGATTTTGTGTGCTGGCGTGCTTATATGTTTTACCGCTTTCCTTAGGATTTGCATCTAGAATATCATGTTTACGTGGTTATCACCCACTCGTCCCGATTAGGAATAGGATTGATCTACTTAGGCATGTGAGCATGGCACGATGTGCATGTATCCATGTTTGGGAGATCACCGAACTCGACATTCCCGGCATGACTAATTAAAGTGAGCAATTTATCAATTTTGAATACACTTGCTTTTTGTTAAAAGAGCTACTTTGAAATCTTGCCATGTTCCTGACTTTCCAGATACACCATAAGACCATCGTAGGAAAAACACTCCTAAAAGAATCAGTCTTACCAGAATCTTCAGACTTACACCACATCATTATTAAAGGTGATATACAACTAGGAACATGCCAAAATATCCTAAACATGCTACAAAAGTGTTGCCATACCTGAGAAGCGATCTCTCCCTCAATAAAGATATGTCTTGGGTTCTCGATGTGGTTATGACAGCAATTACATCTAGACACCAACGGCATGCCACATTTCTGAAGGTTAGAATCAAGTGCTAGAAAGTTGTGAAGGCTTCTCCAAATAAAAAAGGACACTTTAATAGGAAGCCATGAGTTCCATATAGCTTTGCACACCATTGATTCAGCTTTTCTTTGTCTTGTCAACTCCCAAGTTGAAGAAGTAGAAAAAGCCCCATTTGAAGATTAAGTCCGGACAATAACATCACTTTCATCATGTCTCACAGGGATTTGTACAACCTTTTCCACCAAATTGGAAGGCAGCCACCTAAGAAGCTTATCAACATTCCATCCGTTATCCTTGAAAAATTTTGCAACTAAAAAATATGGAGGGTTTACAAAATCAGTAATATCAATTAATGGTTCCTTAGTCACCCATCTGTCATTCCAAAAATCCACCATGCCTTGATCAATACACCATCCGATTTTGTCTTCTGCCAATTCTCTCATGTTGGACATTCTTTTCCAAGTAGGAGATGGATGAGTAGCCTCAACTTGTTGTCTTCTGATGTTGGACATTCTCACGTTGGACATCTGATGTTGTCTTCTGCCATTAGCATATTTTTGATGCATAAAGTTAGACCAAGGAGATTTATTTTTTCTAAATTTCCACCACAACTTGATGGAAAAGGCTGCCAACATATCCTCCAAAGCACGAAATCCAAGCCCCTCTTCATGCACCGAATAACAAATTTTGTCCCAAGAACTCCAGTGAATCCGCTTTGCATTAATATTTGCATCTCATAAGAAGCTATTAAAAAGTCTCTTCAAAGATTGTAAGACCCTTATAGGAGGTTGCATGCATTGAAACAAATATAAAGGCATAGATGAAAGAACATGTCTAAGCAAAATTATCTTACCCCCAGAAGATAACAATTTGGTGCTCCATAGTTGTAACCTCGCCCTTATTTTTGTCAGGACACTGTCAAACATAACACTCTTTGGTTTTCAAATGCATATAGGAAACCCAAGATAAATAAATGGCAGTTGCTGCTAATGGAATCCCATGCTGTCCATAACCAGTTTAATCAAGGCTGCTGGGCAATGCTTGGAGCACATATAGGAACTCTTCTCAGCATTCACATTTTGTCCGAATGCTACTGATAATCTGCAATAATCATGGTAAATTCTCTCAATGCCTTCTCAGAAGCCCTTGTGAAAAATACCATGTCATCCACAAAGGCAGGATAAGGTATAGTCCCTCCAGTCACCTTATAAACACAGTCTTGCTTAGATTGTGAGGCATGTTGCAACCATCGGCCTAAATACTCTGCTGCTAACAAGAAAAGCCTCGGAGATAAGGGGTCACCTTGCTTAACTCCCCTGGAGGACTTAAAGAATCTAGAGATCTAACCATTGATTAAAATAGAAAACCAATTATTAGACAATAGCCTGTATACCAAATCCATCGCTTGCTCCTGGAAGCCAAAAAGTCTAAGCATGGCCATTAGGAAGGACCACTCCACTCTGTCATATGCCTTTTCTATGTCTAATTTGAGGATTAGGTTTGGGCCTTTTGGTTTTCTATTTAGTTCATGAGCCAACTCTTGAACCAGAAGTACATTCCACATGATATTCCTTTCGGGGACAAAACCAGATTGAAAAGGAGAGACTATATGAGTTAGCAAAGAATTCAAACGAGTTGCCACAATCTTGGAAATAATCTTTGAGCTCACATTGTAGAGATTGATGGGGCGATAGTCTTTCCAGTAACCCGCTCATTGTTTCTTAGGAATCAATACAATCGTGGAACTTGTAATTCCCCAGGGTAGGGGTGCACCTTTGAAGAAATCTAGAATAGCGTCTTTCAAATCCTGTTTGATAATCTCCCAACAAGACTAATAAAAGGTTGCACCAAACCCATCTAGACCAGCTGTACTGTCTTTTTCCATTGAAAACACCACCTCTTTAATTTCTTGGATTGAAGGAAGCTCTATGAATTTAACATTTTGTTGGAGAGTCACTTGGGGAAGTTCAAACGGCAAGGAGCGTAGTGGTTGGATATTTCTATCTGCTGTGAACAAAGAAGAAAAGAACCAAACCGTAGAGGATTTTACTTGAACCTCATCTTTCACCCAAACATCATTATTATCTTTAATACGCCCTATATAATTTTGATTCCTCCTTTGCCTTACTGTTGAATAGAAAAAGGCCGTGTTAGCATCCCCCTCTGAGATCCATCTGATAGCTACCTTCCGCTTCCAAAAACCACATTGTAGTGCAAGCTTTCTAGTATGATTAGGCCGTGCTTCTAAAAATAATAGCTTTGATGCTTCATCCTGTTGTTGATCATATTCCATTTCTCGTGTGAAGAGAATTTTTCAGCTTCTTGAACTCCAGCATTAACATTCCCGAAAACATCTCTATTCCAATCTCTCAATTTCTTTTTTAATCTCATCAACTTGTTGAAAAATCTCTGGAATCCCATTCCCTCTACTGAGGATTCCCAATTTTGCTTAACCACCGCATGAAATTCAGCATGTTTCATCTAGACATTGAGGAATCTGAAAGAAGATCAAGCTCCTTCAGAATGCTCCGCATGCATAAGTAAAGGCCCATGATCTGATCTTCCACGAGCAAGATGGGACACCCTGGAGATTGAATAAGCTTCCAGCCACTGATGGTTGACCAATATTCTATCGAAGCATTGCCAAACTCGCCCATTGGTCCATGTATATGGTGATCCATCAAAGGGAAGTGTTGCCAAGATGCTATTGGTGATTGATGAATTAAATTCCTCCATGGCTTGAAAGTTTGGATTAGCTCCTCCAGCTCTTTCATCAACACTTGAAATGATGTTGAAATCACCTCCTATCACCCACGGCTCTGTAATACTAGAAGATAGGTGCTCTATCATCCTCTAGAGATCTCTCCTACCCCCCATTGAACATTTTGCATATACAGCCGAAATATAACATTCAATTCCTGAAAAAAAGATGATTTTAGAATGCACTATTTGGTTAGCTAATTCCTGAAAGGAATAGTTCAAGTCAGATTTCCAGAAGACCCACACCTTATTTTCCAAGAAAGTCAAGCCAAAATCAAACTTGGTAAAACGCTTAACCGTATCAACGTGTGAAACTGAAGACATAGGTTCAAGCAAAAATAATAATTCAATTTTTTTAGAGATACATATACAAGCCAAATAACGGAGTTTATCCATATTGGATGACCCCCGAATGTTCCAAATCAACAAATTAATGGGAATTAACATTGGAGGATCGTAAAGAGCACTAAGCTTTAGAAACACCCTCATGTGGTTTTGTAACATGCTTTTTTGGTTTCTTTCCCTTTTTGGTATTTGGATCCCCTTCCTCGTAGTCTCTCTTACTATCATCACCCAACTGTTGGTCTTGAAAAAGTTGAATTCCTGAAACCTTAAGTCTACGAGGAAGTTGCTGATGAAATGTCTTTAAATCTGTGATAGAACCTTGCCATGCCTTGTTGCCCACCGAATACCATGCTCTTTTACTTTCCAAGTTTCTACTTTTCCGTGGAGAAGTCAAACTATCAACCTGCATTGATTTCCTTACTTTCTATCTAATCTGGTGCCTTTCATCACAGTCCAAATGATAGAGAAGCTCTAGCTCATGAACTGAAGACAAAGTGGATTCTTTTCCTTTAGCACACTTCCAACAAGCCCAACACTTGATCAGTTCCATCAGATGAAAGATGAAGCTTAGCAAAAACAGGTTCATGCGCTTCCACCAGGTCTACAGCCTGAGCAATTACATCATATGAAAGTTGAAGATCAGTAGTAGCAGGTGCATGCAATATCCCAGCAGTAGGAATCGATTGTGCACCAGGTTCATTCAAATTCTCCTCAGCAGATGTCTCCACAATTATAACCTTAGCACCATTTGTGTCATCCTGATTACCATTTGTTGAGCATTGCTTTTCTGGAATATTATGCATCCCAATCAGTGCATCAGATTTCCCCTTCCCACTTTTCTTCGGTACATATCTTTATATTCACTTTTCTGGAACACTATCCTTTTGAAGTATCTTGGCATTCTAGGTTATTATGTCACCTTCCTTTTGTCTCACCTTACGCAGTTGATGATTTTTAATAAAGCACTCTGATTTTTTATGGCCTAACTTAGAGCATGCGTGATAGAAACTTGGCAAGGCTTCATAATCCACTTGTTGCCAAAACCCTCCATCTTCATAATCTGTCCACACACGCCTTATAGGGTCCTTAGATGCATCAATCTCCACCAACACTCGAGCAATTGAAGGACGCTTCAAATTTGTTGTAGCCTCATCAACTTGCAATGGTCTACCAATGAATCGACTCAGCTTGGAAAGCATTCGCATAGAAAAGAATGGGAGAGGGAAATCTGGAAAAGTAACCCAAACTGGAGCCAATGGTGATTGACGATTTGGTCTGAAATCAATCATCCACCTTGACTAGATCATGGGATGGTTATTAACATACCGGGTATTTCTACACCATAACCTAGTGAAATCTTCCATGACAGATTGTTTAAGGATGATATGCTTAGCATCCAATAACCCTATAGGGCAATCTGCCTTCAAACCCAGAGACAATATAAACTTTCTTATAGTGTCCATAGGAGGTCTTCCAAGTGCAAACCTGCCTATGAGAGCATTCTGGTAAGGTTCAAAAATTTCTTTCATCTCCTGCCTTGAGAGAAAGATCGCTGGTTCAACCCTATAAGATGCTAAGCATCCATGATCAGGTTGTGAAGATGATGAACCAGATGAAAATAAAGCTGCAGCAAAGGTTTTGGGAAAGGAACAGCATGGTTGTGCTGTTGGCTAGAGTGGCGGCGGCCCTCCATCAGGCTGAGAATTTGCCATGATGAAGGCAGAACCCTAGTATAAGGTTTGAAATTTGAAAAATGCCAAGAGAGAGAGAGAGAGAGAGAGAGAATATTTTTCTTGGAGCTTGTTTCAACTTTGAATAAACTTTTCTAAACTCTATCTCTTTTACTTTCTTATTTGAAGCATGAATTCTCGCATTGAAGTTGAAGTTCTTGTTGTTTCATCAGCCATGTTGCATTAATAACTTCATCTAGAATATAGATAAAGCTAATGAATCTTAAAGCATTATTTAATCTATCTTAACTTCCTAAGCTAGCCATTGTTTGTTTACTTGTTAAAGATTTAATACTTGTTTTTGCACGGCCAACATGAACAAGTCATCTAGTTGTTATTTGATATTGAGAAATGCATTAACAATGGAAAATGAATAATTAATGCTTAAGTCACTCATATGAATATAATGATACTTAAGTGGATCAACACAATTCATGTTTTTATAAGATTTCATCATGATAATAGTTGGAATCTTGTCATTTTATTGTGAGAGCAAGTTGTGACCCATATGGAATTGGATTCCTAACAAGGCAAGACAAAACTTAGCAAGACATTCATGCCTTCATTTGATTTATTAGTGGATTCTATGTTCTAGATTATTTGATAATTGAATTCTACAAGTTGTTTGATAATCTTAAACCTATTCTATTGAAATTTCTTTCCAACTACCATTTCAACTCAAATTGTGATTGTTTAGACAAATAGAGTTAGAGATAAAGTTCTAGTACTTGAATTTATTTGATGCCCTGCGGGATTCAACACCTAATACTTCAAATACTACAATTGATCCACAGTACAGTGGGCGATTAGATTTATTACTTGATTTGTGTTTGTTTTGATCTAAATTTGTTATACCTAATCTACACTCCTCAACCTCCATTTCAACCAATGGCTTTTCAATGATAGCTCTTAGTTACCCCCAAAGAAAGTTGCCATTAGTTAGCAAATATATGAAGAGGAATTGGTTCTAAAACATGCTTGATCAACATTAATCGCCTACCCCATGAAAGCAGCTTTTTCTTCTACCTTGTGATCGTTGCAATTGTCAATTATAAATTAAGAATAAATTGCCTTTTTCCAACCTCTAAACAGATTGCACCCCAAATACATTAATGGAAATGATCCATGCTTTATTCCAGTCATTCTTTAATCATGTGTCTCTGTCCATTACCACTCCTTTTAGAGGAAATAAAAAAGCATTTTGCTTTGTTGATCTTTTGGCTTGAACCACCTAGATAGTCATCTAGGAATTTTAACAAATTTTTGATGGATCTTTTGTTTCCCCAGAAAAGATTATTATGTCATCTGCAAATGCTCAATTAATAATAATAGGGCTTCCTCTTGACAAGGCAAAAGGAATTATCTCTCTTTTATCCCCCCATTCTTTTAGGACTCTACTAAAAACTTTTGCCACTAGAATAAACAAGATAGATGGCATTGGATTTTCTTGCTTAATTCCCCTAGAAGCTTGAAACATTAGCTTTGCCATTAATCAAAATTGAAAACCAACTCTAAGAAAAATTACCTAAGACAAGATTGATAAATCTTTCTACAAAGCCAAATCTTCTCAACATCAGCAGCAAAAAACTCCATGAAACTCTATTGAACACCTTCATCATATCTAACTTAAATAAATAGTTGTGTCTCCTTGCTTTTTTATCAATTGATGCTACAGCCTCTTGTGCAAGTGGAATATTTTTTGAAATTTCCCTACCTTTCACCAAGCATATTGCTCTGGTGAAATAAGGAAGGAAGCAATAGTCACATCCTATTTGCTAGGATCATTGTGAAAACTTTGTTAGTGAAAGTGCTCAAACTTATGGGACGAAAATATGCAAATGTAGATGGATTTTGCTTCTTCGGGATTAAAATTATAAGAGAACTTCAAATGCTTTGGTAATGGAACACCTGCCATAAAATTTCTCACTGCTTGAAGCAAATTGAAGAATAGTCACTTTTATGTCTATTTCTTCCAATCTTGAGTTTTGTAGCTAAAATGTGCAAATGAGTGGTTTAATGTGCAATTCATTGTGTTTCGTAGGTTTAGCTATAACGATCATTAACTTGGATCAAGTGAAGTGCATTTGAATACTACTTGGAAGTGATTTGAAGTTGATGAGAAGTAGGGAACGAAAAGGTCCAAGATGTGGCATGAAGAAGCATGGGTAGAAGAAGAATTGGTGAGAAAAGGATTTGACTGCACCGACATGTTTCCGTGCTCAAGCAATATCTTGCGCTAAAGACATTGAATTGAGATGATTCTTGAATCATTTTAAAGCTAAGAGAATTATCTACAATTCTTATGAAGACCTAAAAGTTTGATTCTCACGTTTACAATGTCAAATTGCCACATTATTGAAGCATTCTTGTGCAGCATTGCTCTTCCGACCACGTCTCAGTGTTTTGGCCATAGCTTTGTGTACACAACTCCAAATGACCTGATTTTTGTGCTCCTAGAAAGCTAACTCAAAGGGATATAACTTTCATATTTAGAGAAAAATCTAGTTTGGAAACATTTTTGACCAAACCCGCTGCCGAATCCGTGACGCGGGTTGCACCGCGGGTACAGTCAGAAAGTTGTTAATTGAAGCCGCGGCTGTATCCTCGCCGTGGGTTCCGGTGCGGGTTCTGGGCGCAAATGTATGATTTTGAGGCACTTTGGGGCTATCTTTCAGGGGATGAATTCATACTCTTTGTGGAAGGTTAGAATACATCTTTGGAGGGTTTTGGAGTGCTAAAAACACAAGAGAGAAGCGTAGCATAGTATAGAGAGAGATTAGAATAGAGATTAGCAAGGGTCTCCCTTAGAGAGATTTTTTGAGAGAGCCACCCCTTTATATTAGTAAATCTCTCTATAGAATAGTGCTATTTGGAGGAGTCTCTTGTACACATCAAGATTGGAGGAAGAATAGAAGATTTGAACTTGTTCATCAATCACTAAGTTTTCTTTGTTCTATTTTTGTTTCTTTCTTGATTTATATCGATTTGTGTATTAAAGTTTTGATCTTTTATGTGAAAGCCACCATGGATATGTGCTAAATTGTTAATCTAAGGTTAGAGGAAACTAATGAATTCATGCATATGACTTATTTGTGATTATTCATGTTATCTTGTGCTTGTTTGTTCTCTATTTTGGTTTGTATGTATTTGTAGTTGCTTGATCACCAACTATAAATTGACAGTTGTTATTATGCAACGAGAGTTGGTAATGATAATGGAAAAGGAATAGCTGAAGTCTAGGTTGCATGTCACACGAGAGTAGTGGTGCTTCTAGGTGGGTCAATTAGGCAATTCATGTGATTAATGAACCAATACTAGTATCTTTACCATGAGAGTAGGAAAGAACTAGTAGGGAGCTAATCGTTAACTTGTTACGAGAGTGAAGGTTAAGTATAATTGGGATTGGACCCTAAACGAGACGAGAACCAATAGCATGAGTTGATCCTTTTATTTACATGTATGGTCATTAGTTAACTCTATTCCTAGTGTCTTAAGATTGTGAGTTTCCTCTTGATATCGTTATTCTATAGAGTTGATTAGTTTAGTTGTTCATTTTCTACTTATTTCTTCACATTGTTAATTGGTTGTTTAGATAATAAAGTGAGCAATAAAGCCTTAGTATTTCAATGACCTTTTCCCTGTGGGATCGACCTTGTTGCCCTATACTTGATACGATCTGTGCACTTGCAGTATATATAGGGTAATTAGGTTTTATAACTTGATTATTTGTGTGTGATAGAATTGAATTATTTGCTATATTTTTAGACCTAATTAATGCTTGTCACAAATCCTCCATAATTATGTTCCAACAATGAATAAAAAACACACTAGAAAATTTACCAGGTCTTGGAGTACTATCTCTATCCATTTCAAAGACCACTTTATGTAGTGTCGCATCCCAAAATCGATAAAGCACGGTGGGGTTGTTGACTGTTGCGCCCCGAAAAGGCAGTCCAGTCCGGTGACCCTTTTTGAAAAGAAAGGTTTTTGAAAAAACTGTGCGTGTGTGAGAAAAATCGGGTTTTTACTGAAAAAGTGTTATTTAGAAAAAAAATGATATTTTAAAAGAAAATACGGTTCGGACTAAAGTACGACAGTTTGGCCAACTAGTTTTGAAAAAGGGTTTTTATTTTAAGAACAGAGTCGCCACTTGGTATTGAGTTAGGGTGTACCAAGTCATATGAAAAATAGCTTAGCAAAACAAAAATAAAAATTTTAGAAAAATATTGAAAAATCCTTTTTTGACTCCAGTCTACAAAAAATAAGAGAAAAAGGTCCTGGAGTCACATTTGAAGAAACGGAAGGCAAAGTGATAAGTGCTAAAGTGTACTAGTTTTTAGTAGGTTTTTAGATTAGGTTTTTAGGGTTTTATATGGGTTTTTCCTCTAGTTCTTAGCTATTTCTTCTCGTTTGTGATTTTTATGCCAATTTATGTAAATGTGTGATCTACATATATTTTTGCGCTATTTTGTAGGTTTTTGATAGCTTCGTCATCGAATTTAATCAATTGAAGTTGCAAAGACAGAGTTTGGATGGTTGATTCGATGATGGAGAACAATTAACGGAGTAAAGCACGCCAAAATTTGGAGCAAAGTCCAAGCGTTTTGAGCTACAAAGGCATTAGAGCCAGCTTCTACCCATGGCTCATCTAGCCGTGGGTGCGGCTGGGACAAACGTGGGGGCAGCTCACTTACGGGATTTTGCTATTTTTCAGCAGTAGAATTGGCGTGAATGGGAAGACCAAGGGAGAACATTAAAAAGTAGAACAGGGGGTCTTCTCTAGGGGAACAAGAGGAGAGAGAACACGTTAGAAAGGAGAGTTTAACCTAATAGGTTAGATTAGCCATAAAGACACACACATCTCTCACATCTTCATACACATCTAGAAGGATGTAAAGAGGAGAAGCAAGAGTGGAGGAGCAACTCAAGGGCTTCCATGGTGCAATACAAGAAGAGTTCACCAGATGCAAGGGAGGAATCAAGAGAATTACATAAGAATGAGTTTTTCCATTCTTTTCTTGTATTTTGTTGGATTTATTCTTGTACATATGATTGAGTTGTGAATAATTTGGATGGGATGAACCCTAATTTTCTATGACTATGATTTGAATCTTTAGTTAATGAATTCTCAATTTTTGTCTTAGATTTATTCTTGAGTTTATTGATTATTGAACTGGGATTTGCATGCATCCTTAGATTCAATATTGATTTCATATGGGTAGATTGAGAAATCACCTATTTGATTAGATCATCTCTTGAATAAAGTGGCTTTCATGGGTTGCTAGAAATAGGATCACATAAGTCTCCCCGGTTAGATTCAAACCTAACCAAAATCATAGAATCCATAGAACCTTAATGCTTCTCTTTGGGGTTTTGATTGAGAAGAGATTCCAATCAATCAACCAAGGGGATAGGGGGTTAATACTTGAGAAAGATTGAACCTAATTAAGAGATTCTAGGGTTGAAGTGATTGGGTTATTCTTTAATCAAGATAGAGTCATAGCATATTTGATTTAGGGTATTCTTCATCTAGATTCGCCTCTACTTTTGTCCATTCTCTCTACTGACTTCTAGATTATGGTTTAATTAGGTAATTAGTTTAGTTAATTTGTATTTTCAATTAATTCGCCATTTGCTTTGTGAGGTTTGATAATAGAAAGAAGGTTAGTACTAGTACTTACATAGTCCCTATCGCGTCCTAAAAAATCGTAAGTAAAAGGGTAAAAGGTGCTAGTGGGGTCGTTGACTGTTGTGTCCCGGAAAGACGGTCCGGTTTCGATGACCCTTTTCGAAAATAAAGGTTTTGGAAAAACTGTGTGTGTGTGAGAAAAATCGAATTTTAGCGAAAAAAGTGTATTTTAAGGAAAATGGTATTTTAAAAAAAAGTAAGGCCGGGACTAAAAATGCGACAGTTTTGATCGAATGATTTTTTTGAAAAAGGATTTTATTTTAAAACATGGAGTCGCCACTTGGTACTGAGTTAGGATGTACCAAGTCACCTGAAAAATCGTTTAACAAAACAAAAATAAAAGTTTTAGAAAAATCATTTAAAACCCTTTTTCGACTCCGATCTACGAAAAACGAGAAAAAGGTCTAGGAGTCACATTTGAAGAAGGGAAGGCAAAGGCTTGCGCCTAAGGCACCCTTTCAACCTAGCCGAGGCTAGTTGCGAGGTTTAATCAAATTTTTCTAAATTAACCCTAAGTTCTATCGCGTTTGGATATATCTATATGAATGCAAATCCTATGTCTATATGTGAATATCGGGAGGGTCGTCATGTTCCGTCGAGGCTTGGTCGGAATTATCTCATTAATTACGAAACCCGAGTCAAGACCTCGAGGGAGTCACGAGTTTTCATGCAAAATGTGATGCGAAAAGAAAAGAAAATAATAATATATAGTAAGTGAAGAAAGAAAGTGGGTATGCAACATGACGGGTACGGAGGACTAATAACTCGTGATTGAATGTTCCTACTCACAAAGGGGGGAACGGTATGGACGCCACCGCTTCTAACGTGAGGAGGCGACTATTCCTAGTCGAATCACCCAAATGTCCTAATTTCTAAATAAGATGCAACCTATATGTCATGTATTTTAAAATGTCTCAATAATAATAATAATAATAATAATAATAATAATAATAAATAAATAAATAAATAAATAAATAATGATAGTAATAATAAAATCATACCAAATGGAAAGAAAACTAGATGTGTGTGAAATGAGATTTGAAACTCACACAAATGTACCTAATACTAAACGTCCTAAGGGTCTAGCATTGGACTAGCCCATTCTAAAAAGTCCCACTAGCGTTGGACTAGTGGGAAAGAAAGAAGCCACAACTAGCGTTGGACTAGTGTGGTGACGGAATACCATAAATCATGAATTAAACATTAAAACATGAATTAAAAGCAAATTAAACATATAAAAACATATAAGATCACATAGGAGCACATAACACATAAGCATAATATTCTAGATGCAAAAATCCTAAGGAAAGTGGTAAAAGAAATAAATACATAAGCACGCAAAAGCAAATAAATCCTAACTATTACACCGGAGGGATTGATTTACAATTTAAGGGGGGAAATTAAAAATGCCATATCTATTACACTTTCTATCTAATTACACAGTTTTTGCTAAAATATGAGAAAAATAATCTAACTATTACTTTGACTAGCTAAATACAAAATATTATATTTTTTTCAAAATAATAATAAAAATTCACAATTAAATAAATTAAATACGTAAACACACAAAAAGTATGTAAAATAAGAAATAAACAAATAATAATAAAAATAATGTACAAAATCACATTGGAACATATTAGAGCACATAAAGAATTATCGAGAAAAAGGAATACCTCCTTTAAGACTTGGTACAAAGATACTTAAAAATGAACACACGCGTCAGAAGGGACAACTATTTAATAAAATAATGATGTGCGCAAGGGTAGCGAGATTGCCAAGACCGCTTGATGAATCCAAGTTGTATGCTTCGAACCCTTCTCCAACGAAGAACTAATTTCTAAAACTCTAATTTAGGACCAATGTGAGCGAGTTCAATATGCCTAAACTAAAGTTCTAAAGACTTGATCAAACGCGGAAGAATGAACTCTAAGCTAGGGTTTGGGTTGCCACAAGGATAACTTGATAAGACCAAGAGTAGTTCTATTCCAAGAACCAAGAAAACTCTCAATTGAGCTCTCAAACACACGAAATTATTCTGAAAATTCTTGTTAAAATTCGTAATAGTAATTGTGCCTATTTATAGGCTACAAAAGTCATCTAAAAGAGTAAGGAAAATTCTAGAACTAACTACCAAAAATGATTCCCTAACTAATTCTACTACTTAACATAAAAATAGCTTGTAAACAATATGGAAAACTACCAAAAACATAATAACAAAAAAAAAAAAACTAAAATTCGTAATTAAAGGTTCCATGGGCTGGATAACCACTTAAGTCCACCAAATACAGCTTATTGGGCTTCACGGACTCAACTCCAATAGGCTTGTAAGGATTGGACCTCTTGAGCAGCTTTAATAAGCCTTCTTTAAATGCAAACTTGATCCAAAACCAATAGAACAACTTTCGATCCAAACTCCACCATGGCTCATCTTTGAATGTGGATTTGATCCATAACCAATGAATCCATTTGTCTAAACCTCCATCATGATGTTTGATGATCCAAAGTCCACCAACCTCAAGATCCACGAACCAATCTCCAATGGCCCAAATTGTCCTCTCCAAGATCAACACTCTACAAACTCTCTTTGCATTGTTTATGACGATCCACCTTGGAGAACTCATAAATGCCGCAAGAACAACTTCATTATTGGCCAAGTTATTGATCAAATAATGCTTGAACATTCGAGCTAGTCTTGAACAATGAAATCCTCCATAACCAACAAGTATATCAGTAAGTGAAGCTCCTTGATTCCTATCATTCCCTCCCCCTTCGAAAGGATTCATCCTCGAATCACCTACAACATAAAAAAAAACAATAAGTATACTTAAAAATAGTATAGGACTTGCTTAAGAACTCAAAATCCCCAAGGAAAGGATTAAACTTCTCATGAACAATATGCAAACACCTATTAGGTAGAAATAACTCATCAAATATGATCAAATAACACTCATGCATATTGAGTAATGCACACCTTAAAGCATTGTAGACACTTTCATGCACATGATCCCTGAACACTCTATGCAAATCTAAGCAAGGATTACTCAACACAACATAGTAATCATAATCCACAAAATATGAGTAATCTTCAAAGTCTTGCACACTATAGCTATAGAAAGAACTAAACTTATGCATGCTTGTTACAAACTTTATGGAATATGAACAATGACTATGATCTAATGCACTATCATCTAAGACACGTAAATGAAACATAGAAACATGCATAATGAAATCATGAAAACAAATTAAAACACCTAAATCAAAATTCACACCATAATAACAAAAACAAAACACTAGACATATTGTATATCTACATGAATCAATGTAAAAGATAGAATAAAAACAAATATAAACCCCTAAACTAGAATGCAAAACAATTGAACAACTATGTATGCTATGCCACCAATTAAATATATAATCCATCATCCAAGTATTATTAATGGCATAAGACAAGAAAACCCCCTTAAATCTCATTAGGAGAACTTGAACATCAATGCCTTTTAGTGCACAATCTCGTAGTGGTTTTTCTCATCCTCCAATTTGATCTCTAGTTGGCTGCAAAAGAGGAACAAAAATACTAGGAAAACAAGTGTTAAGAGTGTTAACAAAATAATCTACTTCATTGTACAAGGGTACAAGAAGTTTAGACTTCACAACTAAAGCACTCTTATTTTCACTCTTACTATTTTCCACTCTCTTTTTCTTTTCACTCTTATTCTTTTCTAGCACGCACTCTCCTTTTTCTTCACTCTTTTCATCCCTTTTGCTTGTGCCTTCTTTGTTGCTCGATTGACCCTCTCTAGTTTTGAAATCTTTTGCAATTCTTACTTGGTCAGCATGAGCATCAATAGGTGACAAAGGATTAAGAGAGACTTTCTTACCATTCCACATAAACGAGTACTTGTTAAGGTAACCATCATGTTGTACCTTTCGATCAAATTGCCAAGGACGTCCAAGAAGTACGTGACATGCTTGCATGGGTACAATATCACACCATACCTCATCCTTATACTTACCAATAGAGAATGGCACAAGTACTTGTCTAGTCACCTTCATGTCCTCAGTATCAACAAGCCAATGCAATTTGTAGGGTTTTGGATGCTTTATAGACTCCAATCCAAGCTTATCTACAAATAAAGTTGAAGCAACATTAGTACAACTTCCACTATCAATAATCAAATTGCATACCTTATTGAAGACAGTGCATCGAGTATGGAAGAGATTTTCCCTTTGAATATGCTCATCATCCCCCTTAGGTTGCACACTTAAGGCTCAACTTGTGATAAGTGTATCTCCATGATCAGCATCATAAGCTTTCTCAGAATCACTTTCTCCTTCCAATGGTGGCATCTCATCATCATCACTAGAAGTTATACTTGCCACATCTCCATCGTCCATTATAACTATAGCCCTTTTGTTTGGACAATTTGAAGCCATGCGTCCAAAACCTTGGCACCTAAAGCATCGAACATCCCTCATTCGTGTGGAATTTTCTCCCTTAGGCTTTGATTGAGGTCTAGAGGTTGATACCTCTTGCTTGTTCTTCACGAACTCCCTTGCTTGCGGAGCAACTCGGTTTTCTCTAAAATGTGGAAAAGATCGATCCTCCCTAGAAGCTTGAAAACCACGCCTTTCACTTGTTTGGTTTTCTCTCCATTGAGCTCGATTAGTGTTGCTCATGGATGCCCTTGCCTTGCGTGATTTAAGTTGCCTCTCTATCTTGATAGCCTTCTCTACAAGATCACCAATCTCCAAGTAATGTTGAAGCTCCAAGACTTCTCTAATATCGGCATTGAGTCCAGCAATAAATCGTGACATTAACGCCTCTCCCTCTTCCCTAATATCAGCTTGGATCATGAGCATCTCCATCTCCTTGTAGTATTCATCCACCGTCATTGATCCTTGCCTTAGGAATTGTAGACGTTGATGTAGGTCACGAGAGTAGTAGCTCGGCACAAATCTCTTCTTCATGATTGCTTTCATCTCTCTCCATGTCCTCACGGGCTCAGCATCACATCTTCTCCTATCCTTCACAAGTTGATCCCACCAAACACTAGCATAATCAGTAAATTCAACTGCAGCTAATTGTACCTTTTTCTCCTCGGAATAGTTGTGACAGTTGAATACGTGCTCTACTTTGCGTTCCCATTCAAGGTACGCCTCAGGATCAAGCTTTCCTTGGAATGGAGGTATCTTCATTTTGATGCTTCCAAGATTGCTATCTTGTTGGTTGCGCACCCTCCTTCCTTTGCGTGAAATAATCTCTTCATAATCTGAATCGTAATCCTCTTGCTCTTCCTCAATGGTCGGATTATTGAACACTCTTGCTTTTCCCTTCACGGATGACTCTACATCATCCATGCGTGTATGGATCCTTCTAAAGTCCTCTTGCATGGTTCTCAACAAGGTTTCAATGTCCTTAAGCTTTTGGTCAACTGCTCGGCCACGGCTACAAAGAAATTCCTACAAAAACAAGTTAGTAACAATAATCAAATAAAAGGAAATTGCCTTACTTCTCTCCCTTAGTGTATACACTCATTCCCTCGTGTATCACTCAAGTTGTTGGCTTTTTCCCTCTAATGAGCTCACCACTAAGTCTTTTTCCACTCTTGAGATGCTTTCTTGTAGGCTCTTAGATAAAAACCTGCTCAATCAATCTCACCAAGACCTTATAGCAACTCAAACACAAGAATAAATATGAGAGTAATCAATGTGGAAAGCTTAGAGTAGGGTTTGATCAAGATATTTTCAAAGAAAGCAAGAACGATCAAGATTGACTGAAGAAATACACAATTTGGAAATCCTAATGTGTGGTATTCTTGTGTGTAAAATCTTGATTTTCAAAGTTTTCTTGAAAGAAAATAGTGTTCTTGTGTAAAAACAAATTTTTCAAGATTTCCTAATGAAGATAGGATCCACAAACCGTAGTTCAATTAAGATTCTTGCACCACTTTCCTAAAAATTCCAACACGACAATACTTGGCACAATTAGGAAACCAATCAATGGCTATAAGATAGAAAAATTCCATCCCAAAATCAATATGGAAACAAGCTGGACATTTAGAACACTTAAGGAAACCACCAGCACATGCACAAGTCTCACAGATTAGGAAACAAGGATCTTTGACTAAATCCCTTTGGCTTTCCTTATTCCCTTCCTAATGGCTCTCCTTCCCCCTTAAAGACTAGGTTTGTTTGCTTATTTAAACAACAAAGCAGCCCTAATTCTCCTCTTTTGGTCATTCAACAACCTGGAAAAATTAAGAAAAATCGTAGGTAACAAGCAGCCAAAAATTCCAGCACCAAAATTTCAATGAATATGCAAGAATCAAGTTCGAGAACTTGTTCCTACAAGATAAACGTCCAAGAGGTGTTCAAGAACTTCCAAAATCAGTCTTAAATCTTCAGAAATTCATGCAAGATTTCCAAGAAACAAGCCAAACAATTCCAGATTCAAGACAACTTGCAACAACTTCAAGAAAACACCAAGACAGCTTTCAAGAACTTCAAGAACTCAACTAGTAAGTTCAAGAATTTCAAGAATTGTATTCAAAACACTAAGAAACCTTCAAGAACAATTGAATAAATTGTTTTGCACGGCTTTTTAAACCTTGTGCAGACTCTTGTACTAAATTCTTTCTTTATTTTTCTTTGTGCTTTGGCTCTTGAACTTCAACACGCCTCTTCCCCTTTTTTTTGTTTCTTTTTCTATTTTTTTTTCTTTGTCCAAGAACAATTCAAGAAACAACCAAAACAACTTCAAACCTTCAAGAAACTGAATCCGTGTGCTAGGTGCAAGAAAATTCTTTTTCTTGAAAAGTTTTTGACACAAGAAAAAATCAAGAAAACAATAAAAACAGTCAAGATTTCAAAAATACCACACAAAACCCTAGAATTCTTGATTGGAAACAACCAAGAACAACTCTAAAATCCTAGGACTCTTCAAGAATCACGATTAAACAACAAAAAGACACACGAATAGATAAGAAACAAAGCTGGACAAAAACAAAATTACGAAGAACAAGACACGATCACGAGGAACAAGAAACAAAACACAAGTTGTTTGACGAGGCACGAAGCACTTGACAAAACAACAAATTAAAAGCAATAAAAGAGGGATATATCTGATTTTTCTTAGGAAAAATTTGGATTGGATAAACCTGAAAAATCAAGAACCAAGGCTCTGATACCAATTGATGTGCGCTAGGGTAGCGAGATTGCCAAGACCGCTTGATGAATCCAAGTTGTATGCTTCGAACCCTTCTCCAACGAAGAACTAAGTTCTAAAACTCTAATTTAGGACCAATGTGAGCGAGTTCAATATGCCTAAACTAAAGTTCTAAAGACCTGATCAAACGCGAAAGAATGAACTCTAAGCTAGGGTTTGGGTTGCCACAAGGATAACTTGATAAGACCAAGAGTAGTTCTATTCCAAGAACCAAGAAAACTCTCAATTGAGCTCTCAAACACATGAAATTATTCTGAAAATTCTTGTTAAAATTCGTAATAGTAATCGTGCCTATTTATAGGCTACAAAAGTCATCTAAAAGAGTAAGGAAAATTCTAGAACTAACTACCAAAAATGATTCCCTAACTAATTCTACTACTTAACATAAAAATAGCTTGTAAACAATATGGAAAACTACCAAAAACATAATTAACCAAAAAAAAAAACAAACTAAAATTCGTAATTAAAGGGTCCAAGGGCTGGATAACCACTTAAGTCCACCAAATACAGCTTATTGGGCTTCACGGACTCAACTCCAATAGGCTTGTAAGGATTGGATCTCTTGAGCAGCTTTAATAAGCCTTCTTTAAATGCAAACTTGATCCAAAACCAATAGAGCAACTTTTGATCCAAACTCCACCATGGCTCATCCTTGAATGTGGATTTGATCCATAACCAATGAATCCATTTGTCCAAACCTCCATCATGATGTTTGATGATCCAAAGTCCACCAACCTCAAGATCCACGAACCAATCTCCAATGGCCCAAATTGTCCTCTCCAAGATCAACACTCTCCAAGCTCTCTTTGCATTATTTATGACGATCCACCTTGGAGAACTCATAAATGCCTCAAGAACAACTTCATTATTGGCCAAGTTATTGATCAAATCATGCTTGAACATTCGATCTAGTCTTGAACAATGAAATCCTCCATAACCAACAAGTATATCAATAAGTGAAGCTCCTTGATTCCTATCATTTAATTGATGTGCGCAAGGGTAGTGAGATTGCCAAGACTGCTTGATGAATCCAAGTTGTATGCTTCGAACCCTTCTCCAACGAAGAACTAAGTTCTAAAACTCTAATTTAGGACCAATGTGAGCGAGTTCAATATGCCTAAACTAAAGTTCTAACGACTTGATCAAACGCGATAGAATGAACTCTAAGCTAGGGTTTGGGTCGCCACAAGGATAACTTGATGAGACCAAGAGTAGTTCTATTCCAAGAACCAAGAAAACTCTCAATTGAGCTCTCAAACACATGAAATTATTCTGAAAATTCTTGTTAAAATTCGTAATAGTAATTGTGCCTATTTATAGGCTACAAAAGTCATCTGAAAGAGTAAGGAAACTTCTAGAACTAACTACCAAAAATGATTCCCTAACTAATTCTACTACTTAACATAAAAATAGCTTGTAAACAATATGGAAAACTACCAAAAACATAATTAACCAAAAAAAAAAAAAAACAAACTAAAATTCGTAATTAAAGGTTCCATGGGCTGGATAACCACTTAAGTCCACCAAATACAGCTTATTGGGCTTCACGGACTCAACTCCAATAGGCTTGTAAGGATTGGATCTCTTGAGCAGCTTTAATAAGCCTTCTTTAAATGCAAACTTGATCCAAAACCAATAGAGCAACTTTCGATTCAAACTCCACCATGGCTCATCTTTGAATGTGGATTTGATCCATAACCAATGAATCCATTTGTCTAAACCTCCATCATGATGTTTGATGATCCAAAGTCCACCAACCTCAAGATCCACGAACCAATCTCCAATGGCCCAAATTGTCCTCTCCAAGATCAACACTCTCCAAGCTCTCTCTGCATTGTTTATGACGATCCACCTTGGAGAACTCATAAATGCCTCAAGAACAACTTTATTATTGGCCATGTTATTGATCAAATCATGCTTGAACATTCGAGCTAGTCTTGAACAATGAAATCCTCCATAACCAACAAGTATATCAGTAAGTGAAGCTCCTTGATTCCTATCAAATAAAGAGTAAAATACGACATACTAACACATTAGAAGAATGTAAATTATAGCAAATTAGAGTGGGAAAATAAAAAGTAGAGTAAATTGGGGCCAAGTAGTAAATTTAAATTAATTGGTACAAAAATTAAAAAATCTACACAAATCTAGAGGCAAAAATATAAATTAACGCAAATTGGGGGGAGCAAAACATAAATTCTAGCAAATGTGAGTGCTAAAATACAAATTCCAATGACATGTAGAAATTAAAACCAAATTACTGCAATATGCAAGTACCAAGATCAAATTCTAGCAACATAAAAGAATTTTCAGCAACTTTAAAAGGGCTAAGAAAAATGCAAATTCCAACAAATTGAGAGGGGGAAAACATGAATTATTACAAGCAAAAAACTTAATTGCAATTAGAGGACTTAATTTAAAAATCTAGAAATTTAGGACCAATCTACAATCAACAAGGAATTAAATGGAGGAATAGAAAAAAATCTCTAGGAGATGATGACAGTAACCAAAACTCTAGGGGATAAAATATAAACACATATTTTGAACAGTAATCAAAATATCCGGGCAATAAAAACATGCGAAAACCAAATTCAAGCTTGCTTAGTTAATTAAATCAGAACTAACCTAAACAAGATGCAGACAAATCAGGGAAGGAAACTAAATTAATATAAACTAGAACAGAATATAAAAGAAACTAAAACTCAGCCCATTTTCTTCTACTAATTGCAAACAAACTGAAAAAGCAAAAAAGAAAATACGCAAAATATAGTTAAGAAAAAAAACTAAAACTCACCCCTTCCCAAAGCATCTTTCCCTTCCTTTTTTTTTTTCTATTTTTTCTTTATTTTGATTTCTTCTTCCCCAAAATTCTTTCCCCTCTCTATTTCTCTCTTTCTTCTTCTTCTTCTTCTTCGTCTTTCCTTTTCTCTCACTCCCACCGTCTGCCATCTCTCTTTTGATTCTTCTCACTGTCTGGCCGTTCTCCCTCTCTCTCTCTCTATCTCTTTGTTCCCTTCTCTTTATTTTCTTTTTTTTCCTTTCCTTTTCCGGTTGCCCTCTTGACCGAATCACTCCTCTCTCTTCTATCTCTCTCCCTCTGCCCCTTTTCCTCTTTCTTTCTCTCTTCAATCTCTAGTTTCTTTCTTCTCTCTCGCGTCTTCCTCTCTGTACACCCCCTCCCAAATTCATTTCTTATTCAGCCTGAATTCCCGATGCCCTCACTTAATCCCCTAAATTACACAAATCTATAGATAATCCACCACCAATCAAGCTAGATTCCACACAAGTCTCATTTATAGGATATTAATTGAATGAAATTGAAAAAGAAGACGTACCTAGCTGTAAGAACAAGCATTCGGTAATGGGAAGCTTCAATGGCCACTAATTTAGATGATGATGATGGCAACTAGATGGAATTGCTTATGTTCGGTGTTCTCTGGAACTAGATTGTGATGGTCCTTGGTGGAGGTGGGTCGTGATGCTTCGGTCATTTGGTGGTGAAGTGGTGTTGGCTTGCTGATTTCTGGGTGGCGTTGGTTGAGTTCTGAGTGTTTGAGGGTGAAAATTGGAGTTGGCGACACGGTGGTTTATGTGATAACAGGGGCTAAAATTGAGTGATCATCTGGTGAAGGGATGGGGAGCTGTTTGACTATTGTTGGTGGGCTGGGGAGGTGATGGCAATGGGGAGACTGATGATGATTTTAGATGTTGGAGGTGGGAAGGTGAGCTATGACGGTTTATGGTTATCTAGGATTGATTGGAATTTGAAGACCAAAAGTGGACGGCAGCTGCTGTTGTTTCTGTAGGTGGCGGTGATTTGGGCTATTTGTTTAGGTGATGGGTTGCAGATTGGTGTGACGATTGCTTGCTATCTAATAGGGTCATTGTTTGATGATGGTATGTGGCTTGGTATGGTGGCCTGTTGGTGACCACACGGTGGATGTGGTCGTTGCGAATTGAGACTGGGAACATATGGGTGTGGTTTGATGATAGGTGGTAGACTGTGGCTGTGATGACGGTCTTGCTATTTTGGTTTAGTTTATGGAGGGATGATTTAGGAAGGGGTTTGAGAGTAATAGATGCAGCTGTGAGAGTGGTGGAAACTGGGATTGTTTCTTATGGATGTTCTAGTGGTGAATTGAGGAGGTTACAAGCTTTGGGTTGATTGGCAGGGCCTGAATTGTGATGTTTTTGATTTAGTGGTAGCAGCTGCTGTAGACACCAAATTTTGACACACCTTTGGTAAAAATATGTGTGTTACTTTATTTTAGAGGGTATTTTTCATTTTTCGGAGGTCGAGTACAATTTTCGCATATTATATCTAATTCGTCGTATCAAGGGCAAAATGGTAATTTCACCATGTAAATATTAGTTTATTTTATTTTATTTTCCTAAATACATAATCTTACTATTTTTATCATTATTTATGATTTTAATGATTTTTGGGGAGTCATTCATTATTTATTTTAAATTTTAGTAATTTTTTTATTCAATGGCACGTTTTCCAATGTGCTATTTTCAAGAGAATTTTCAAGTGAAAAAATTTTATATATGCATTTTGAATACTCATAAATTTTCTGTAAAAATCTCATAATTTTTAGATGTCGTTTAGTATTTATTTAATTTTTGTCTTTTTATTTATCAAAGGCACGTTTCCCAAGAATGTGTTAATCTTAAAATTTTTGAGTGAAAATTATACTATATGTGCTTTTTGTGATAATGTATGTTGGGTAAGATTTTTGTAATGTCATTTATTAATTTTCATAAATTTTATAATTTTTGCTATATTTAGGTCACATTTTCCAATGCATTTTTTATTATTTAAAAATTTTCTTTATGAGAACTTTGTTGTGTGCATTTTATAAATTTTATGTAAAGAAAATTTTCATAATTTATTTATTTATTTATTTTAAGACCATTTATTATTTATTGTATTTTTCTAACGTAAAATTAACTTTTAATTTTGTTACACTGAATTTTTCTTTTTTTTCCTTCTTATAATGTTGTATTTCGGTTTTAATCTGTAATGTTGTATTTCAGTTTGAATATATAATTTAAAAAGTGTTCAAGTAGTTTTTATTTTATTTTATGTTATTTCATTTTATATTATTTTTATTTTTATTTTTCATTTTTCTTTGTTTTCTTCATTTTTTTCTTTTTCTTAAAAAAAAAAAAAAAGAGAAGAGACAGAATGAAACAGCAGCAGCAACACTGCTACTGTTTGCTTCTGCAGATAGAGCCCAAGACTATCATTTTTTCTAACTTATCCCCTATCACCAACTCCACCTTCTCCCCCATCTTACACTCAATTCAGCAGATTTTTTGGGATATAGAATGAGTTTTGTTTTGACCATTTTTTTACACACTTCCCTCAACTTTCTCGGCTTCTCTCTGCCTTCCTGCATTTTCACACAAAATTCACCCAAACACACCTACACAAACAGACACCTGCAGACAACTTCACTTCCTCTCGCAATCCCTTCCATCCTCCTCCCTCTCTCGGCCCCCTCTCTGCACTATCTCAACCCACACACCAGAAAACAAATCATCCTGCACAATACAAACACACATACACACACTCGTTTGCACACATTCACACCTGCACGAGCACATTTTCACATCCACGGCCCAAACACACAGTCACACAAACACGCATTAACACATGCACACACAGATTCAGACACACACTGTAACACCCTAGAAAATGCACATATAAGAAGCATTTTTTTTATTATTTAGGGTTAAGTGCTAATCTTAGAATTATTAGTTGGGAGATTTCTTGAGTTAATTAAGTTAATTAGTTAAGATTTTCATTCTAAGCAAGAACACTTAGGTACTAAAGTTAGAATAATTTCTCTTGACCATTTAACTTATAGTAGTGTTTAAATTTTTACTAGTTCATTTCATTATTTTCTAGTCTTTTGACTACTTGAAATTTTGCTCAATTTTATTCAAAAGTTTCACTTATTTTCTTACCTTATTTTCTTTTTTTTTCCCTTGGCCGAAATTTTTCTCTCTCTTTTCTTTCTTTCTTGGCCAAAATTCTCTTTCTTTTTTTTTCTTTTCTTTAGGCGAAATTCTTCTTTTCTTTCTTTCTTCATGTGGCCGGTTCTCTCTCCCTAATTTACCATATTTGTGTTTTAATAATTTATGTTTCTTTATTGTTTATATTAAGTGATTAGAGTTGATAATTTTAACCAATTAAATTCAACCAAGTTATCACACTTTGCATAAAAATCTCACTTTTTGCTTTACTCTTGTGGGCTTTTTATTGGCTACCCATTTTTCCACCTTTTCTTCATTTCTTTTCCATTTTTCCTAGACTATTTCTTTCTCTTTTTCTCTCACTTTGGCCGGCCCTCTTCATTCTTCTTCTTTCCCCATTTTTGCTCTCAACTTCCTGGACTTTCATCTCTCAAATTGGAACAAATCCACCATAGGAAGTGGACTTCTATCTTTTCTAAGCAAAATTCTAAGCATATCTAAGGTATTTACCATGAACCTACCTTATTAATTTCATGTTTTAATTAGTTTTTATTCAAGTTTAATACCAAGTTCTTGTTAAGATTACTTGAAGAAATTAGTTAGAACTTGATATGTACTTGTTAGATAAAGTGTTCTTGTGGTTAAATAGACTAGTATGTGGTATTGGAACCTTGAAATTTCATGAAGAACATGTTATTTGGGTGAAAGTTCTTGGAGCTTAATCCTTGAAATTTAGTGAGATTTTGATTGAATTTGAGTTTGGATTGAACTAAGAAGTTGTAGAACTTGATGAATTATGGGTTGGATGATTGAAATCTTGATGAAAAACAAGATTGGAAGGGCCGAAATTTAGGGGAAATAATGCCCAATTTTTGTTAGAAAAACCCTAGAAAAACCCTAGAAAACCCTAAAATAAAAACCCTAGAATGAAAACCCTAAACCCTAAACCCTAAACCCTAAACCCTAAACCCTAGAAAAAAAAAACCTAGAATTTAATGAGGTATTTCTTGCATTTTCTTACTAGGTTAGTTAGGGTATAAATTGGGTTTTTCATTAGATTATTTCTTTCAATTTGCAGGATCCAATAGTGAGACCCGACCTTTCTACGAGATATTTTCTTAGGCACCAGGTGAGTGTCTTTATGTGTGCATGATGCATGGAATGTGATAATTTTATTTTGTGACCATTATGCTTAACTTGCAAATATTATGTGAGTACATGTGTTATTTGAGGAAAGATGTGTACTTTATCGCATCTATTCCACAATGTGTTACACGCTTTTATTATTTAAAATGTTATTTGTGTGTGAGACTACCGTGACTAACGTCACTGTTATTTCACGGTTAGTCAACCGGGCTGCAAGTGGGAGGACATAAGGTGCTGGGTGTTTTAGGGTGTGATGTTCTTTCCTTTTGAGTTGTGAATCCTCAAAGAGGCCAACTCCGGAATGAACTTTCTTGATTGTGTGTTGGCCCTCCAGGGTTGAGATTTTTCTCCCCCGGATGTGGTAGCTTGTACGGAGGTTATAAGGTGATTGGCGGTTAGGGCTTGTGATTGATAAAACTGATATGTTCCTTGATAAAGACCTGAGCTATTATCTCGGTCTAAATATCGTGGCTACATGATCAGTACCTGCTCCTCTACGGTTAAGCTTGCTTCCAGTAGTTGAGCCCTGTATCCGCCAGTGACTACATGTGAATTAAATTGCTCATATATTGTTTATTTAATTTATTGATTATTTTAATGACCTGAAATCATGAGTGCTTGGTATGATTGCATGAATTGGACATTCACTGGGCTATTATAGCTCATTCCATTTTATTTGTTTTTCCTTTACTCAGGTCAACTGAAAAATTAAAGCTGGACCAACTGGTTTTTTTTGGGTTATTATAAGTGTTTTAGTTGTTGTAATAGTCGCACTATGTTAGGCTATTATTGTGAAAAAAAATTATGTACATTATGACTTGTAACTTTTTGATATGACTTGTATCTTCAAGTTAAATAATAAGAGTTTGTTTTATTTTATTCCATGTCACTTCATGTTATTTTATTTTAAGTTAAGTACGTTTGGATTTTCACGTGAGTGCGTGCATCGAGCCCTGGCGAGAGCTAGGTAGGCAGTCCGCTAAGCCCTTTGGTGCGCCTCTGGGCAAGGTGGGGCTGTCACACACACAATGCACACACAAACCCAGATTCACAAACATGCACATTCACACACTGTCAAACCCAGACACACACAATCACAGCCTCCTCCACCTTCACCCCTGCACAAGCATCACAAACACGCATCAAATACACAGCCAATTACACACAAACAATACACGCACAATCCATTACATACACCTACACAGAATCAGCCAAAAAAAAAAAAACAGCAACAACAACAACAACCGGCCGAACAACAACCGGAGCACCACAACCACCATTCCGCCAAAGACGTCGGACCAGCCATGCTTCTCTGATTCAGGTAAAAAAAAAAAAATTCTCTGAATCCCTCTTTCATTTTGTACAATTAATTGATGAATTTAATGCATGATTTGGGGATTTTGGCATGCTTTGGGGAAGGGATCAGTTGAGAGAGATGAGTGAACTAAAAAAAAAAAAAAAATCAAGAGAGAATCAGAGAAAAAGAAAAAAAAAAAGGAAAAAAATCTGTAAAAAAAATTTCGAGAGAGAAACGGTGAGAAGAGAGAAAAGAAAGAAGAAAGAAAGAAAGAAAGAAGGAGAAAAAGAAAAAAAAGGGAAAAAAAAAAGAAGAAGAGCAAATCGGGTAGGGGAAAGAAGAAAAGGGGAGAGGAGAGAAAGAAGGAGGAAGAAAAGAAGAAAAGAAAGGAAGAAGAAAAAAAAAAAAAAAAGGGGGAAATGGAGAGTAGATCGGGAAGGCACCAGGAGAAGAAGAGAAGAAGAGAAGAAGAAGAAGAAAAGAAAGAAAGAAAGAAGGAAGAGAAAGAAAAGAGAGAAAAGAAAGAAAAGGAAAAAGAAAAAGGAAATCTGGGGAAAATGTCTGGAAGGAAAAAAAAAAAAATGTTTTAGTGAAACTACGTCGTTTTGACGTAGTTTCACTCAAAATTACGTCGTTTTGATTAGTTTAGTTTTTTAATTTATTTTTAATTAATAATAGATATTTATTTTGTAGTCCTTATACTTTCATTAATGTCACTGTTGCCCTGATAATTTCTGATTTGTGCATTTTAATTTCTGTTTATTATAGATTGACCCCCATAATTTTATTTTCTTTTCAATTAGGTCCTAATTAATTGCATTTAGGTCCCCCGACTTTTATATAATTATAATTTTGACCCCTGTATTTTTAAATTTCTATTTTTGACCCCTACATTTCTCGGTAATTACATTTTGACCCCTAAATTTTGCTGGAATCTTGCATTTTTGCCCCCAAACCTTGCTGGAATTTTATTTTGTACCCCAACATTGCTGGAAATTTTATTTTTGCCCTAGAATATTGCTGGAATTTTGCATCTTTGCCCCCAAACCTTGCTGGAATTTTATTTTGTACCCTAACATTGCTGGAAATTATATTTTGTCTTAGAATATTGCTGGAATTTTGCATTTTTGCCCCCCAAACCTTGCTGGAATTTTATTTTGTACCCCAACATTGCTGGAAATTATATTTTGTCTTAGAATATTGCTGGAATTTTGCATTTTTGCCCCCCAAACCTTGCTGGAATTTTATTTTGTACCCCTACATTGCTGGAAATTCTATTTTGTCTTAGAATATTGCTGGAATTTTGCATTTTTGCCCCCAATACTTGCTGGAATTTCATTTTTATCCCTCCCAACATTGCTGGAATTTTATTTTTTGTCCCCCAAACTTGCTGAAATTTTTTATTTAAGTCATTTTACTTGTTGGAATTTTAGTTTAAGTCCCTATACTTGTTGAAATCTTAGTTTTAAGCCCTAGATACTTGTTGGAATTTTATTCTAAGTCCCTAATTTGTTCGAAATCGACATTTTATGCTCAATTTTTTAGTATTTCATATTTTATACTTTAAATAGTGGTACCTTGACATGTTTGTTGATTTTCTTAGCAATTCATACCGGGTTTACGAATGGGAGGTACCTCAATTACCCTTTTATTTCTCTTTATGTGCTCCTATGTGTTGCTACGTGTTTTTCTATATGTTTTTTTTTATCTCCTTTTGCTTATAATTTTTATACATATGTGAGTGTTTATTTAGTTATGCCATGTTATTTATTAGAAATTAATTTTTGATTATTCAAAGAAATGTAATAGATAGGTAATATTCTATTGAGCAAAAATTCTGTATTTAGATAGTTAATGTAGTAGATAGTGTATATCTAGTTAACAAAAATTAAATTTTGTATTTTAGATAGAAAGTGTAATAGATAGGTTAGATAGGATATCTTTTATTCTTTTTCTATTTTTAGATTGTAATTAGGTTATTCTCCGGTGTAATAGTTAGGGCTTTGTGTGCTATGTGCTTATGTGTTTTATTTGCTTTCTTTAGGACTTTGCATCTAGAATATCATGCCTATGTGTTATGTGCTCCTATGTGCTATTATTTGCTTTTATGTGATTATTGCTTTAATACATGCTTTATTTATTTACTTGCTTTAATTATATATGTGTATCGTCGCCACACTAGTCCAAAGCTAGTTGTGGTTAATTCCGGTTTCTTCGCTAGTCCAACGCTAGCGGAGAACTTATAGAAAATGGGCTAGTCCAATGCTAAGCCTTTAGGTCATTTTAGCCTTAGGATCATTTTCGTGTGCATTTCATGACATTTCACACACATTTTATCTTTTTAGGCTTTTTCCCATTTTCTATGAATTTTTATATATACTTTATAACTTATTACTTATTTTAACATCTATTTGGTGCATAACATTTAGATTCCACTACACATAGAATTTTAGGTCATTTGCGTGATTTCGACTAAGAAATAGTCATCTACTCACGTGGGAAGCGATGGCGTACATGTCGTTCCCCCCTCCGTGAGTAGAAACAGATAGTCACGAGTCTATTAGTCCCCCGCACCCGTTATGTTGCATCCCCATTTTCTTTGTTCACTTACTATCTATACTATTATTTTTCTTTTCTTTTGCACTCCATTCAGCATCTATACTCGTGACTCCATCGAGGTCTATATCCGGGTTTCGCAATTAATGCGATAATTCCGACCAAACCTCAGTGGAACATTTCGTCCCTTATCGATATCCATTTTAGGATTAGATTTGCATTCATATAATTGCATCCAAATGTGATGAAGTCTTAGGGTTATATTAGGAAAATTTAGACTAAACCTCGCAACTAGTTTCGGCTAGGTTGAAAGGGTGCCTTAGGCGCGAGCCTTTGCCTTCCCTTTCTTCAACTGTGACTCCCGAACCTTTTTCTCTTGTTTTCAAAGACCTGGAGTCGTCTAAAAGGGTTTTCTTGTTTTTTCCTATATTTTTTCCAAAAATCATTTCCTTAAATAAATCATTCTTAATTTTCTTACCTTTTATAAAATATTTTCGGGTGACTTGGTACACCAAAACTCAATACCAAGTGGCGACTCCTTTTTCACTAAAAAACCCTTTTTAGACTCTATTTTCGGGCCCAAAAACCGTCGCATTTTCAAAGTCCCATTTTAGGCCCTTTTTCTTTTGTTTTCAAAATAAAGTATTTGTTTGTCACATTTTATCGAATTATCTTTTACAAAGCATTTTTCTAAGAATTATTTTTACAAAAATTTACACGCTTCTCTTTTTCCAATAAATAAACACAACCACATTTAACACTTCCTTTTCTTTTTTCCAAACATCTAACACTACTCATTTATTATCCCTTCGAAAAATGGGGCGCGACAGCTACAATGAGAGTGAAAGTGTGATGGTGTAGAGTGAACCGAGAGGGAAAATTGGGAGAGTCGTGTGATTGAATTGGGTGATTGTGAGTCTAGATGTGCCTCTGTGTGTGTATATTTGTGAGCTATTTTGGCTGTGTGTGTGAATACGTGTGTTCTTGATGCGTGTTTATCTGTGTGAGAGACTATGTGTGAATGTGTGTGTATGATAGTGTGTGAAGCGTGTGCTCGAAGAGCTCTGTGTAGTCTATGTGTGTAAATAAGTGTGGATGTACTGTGATTGTGACGACTCTTTATGCTTGTGTGTTTTGAGTGTGTTGAGTATGTGTACTAGTGTGTGAGAGAGAAAGTGTAAGAAATGTAGGAAGTGTGTGTAGTGCGTGAGAGAGAAAGAGTGAGTGTGTGTAGTGTCTGAGAGAGAATGTGAGTGTGTGTTCTTGGTGTAGTGTGTGAAAACTTGAAGATGTGTGGTGTGTGAAAACTTGAAGATGTGTGGTGTGTGTTCTTGGTATGATGTGTGAAAACTTGAAGATGTACTAAAAAAAATATAGAAAAAAGTGTGTGCTTTTGGTGTTATTGGTGTAAGAGATAAAATTTTAAAAAAACTAAAAACTAAAACTCTACCTAGGCTTTTTATTTTTTCTCCCTTTTTTAAATCCCCAAGTGGGGGTATTTATAGTGCACAAGTCTTAACCTCCAAGAAATGGCTAAAAGACCAAAATGCCCTTGACTACCAAAATTACAACTTTATCGTTAAAAATCTATTTTCTCTTACAAAAATAAAAAATTAAGAAAAATATAAATAACAAATTTGTTAATAGAAATTGACCTTAAAAAAAATTATAAAAAACTTTAAAACATGCTGAAAAACCTAAAAACGAATTTGGGACCCAAAAATTGGTGAAAAATGAGTTTAGAATGTGAAATGACAATTTTGCCCTTGGATAACGAAAATATACAAAAAAAATAGCTATTCGCTTCGAAAAATTATGAAAAATTAAAAATATGCTTAAAACTCTAGAAAATGCATTTATGAATCAAAAATTGATGAAAACTGAATTTAAACTATAAAATGATGATTTTGCCCTTAAATGCAGTATTTACAGAAAAAATAGCAATCGTCTCTGAAAAAGAATCAAGAAAATTTAAAAACATGCTTAAAGAATTAGAAAAATTAATTTGGGAACTGAAATGAGATAAAATGGTGCTCGCGAGGCGAAATTACCATTTTACCCTTGTGCTAAAAAATATAAAAAGAATACCAATTAAATTTGAAAAAATCATAGAAAATTTAAAAAATACATATGAAAGTGAAATGTGAATTTAAAAACCCCCAAAAATAATGAAAAATATTTACAAATAAAAATTACTATTTTGCCCCCCGAGATTATTGAAAATTTAAAATTTCACTCCAAAAAATGCAAACATGTTCCCCAATATTTGAAAATAAATGATGTGTCAAAATTTGGTGTCTACAGTGCTTGTGGGATCGACACTCGGTACTTTTGTACACTATACTACTAGGAACGATAGGTATACTTGCCAAAAGTATCCATAGTATAGCGAAATGGATATCAAGTTTTTGGCGCCGTTGCCGGGGACTAGGATATTAGGAACACCGTATTTTTATTACTCTAACCATTTTGTTTCTCTTTATGTTTATTCTTGTTTATTCAGTTTAATTTTTGTTTCTTAATTGCTCTTTGATTTTTATCCTATAGTTGGTGTTTTTGAGGATCTCAACTTGGCAACTTTCATTTGAGGATGGCGGAGTACTACTGCAATTGGCCTAATGAACAAGGTAACAATGAGGAGTCAATAGGGATGGATAAACTAAGTGCTCTTGAGAGGCTAATAGTTGATATTGTTTATAAAAACAATGAACAAGTTGAAAATGGTTTTTCTTTTTCCCAAGCCAGTGTTGCTATTTGTACTTTTTGTGGAGGAAACCATAGCTCTTATGAGTACTTTTATAGTAGACAAGTACATTGTGATAACACTAAAAACATCCATCTTCTTATGACGCGTACCCCAATGCCTATAACTCGGGGTGGTGGGATCATCCATCAGATGGATGGAGGAAGTATGAGAATCAACCACAACTAACTTGGCAAGTAGCCCATGATAGAGTAGACGAGTATAGATTTGAATCGTACCTTCCTCCTGTAGAGTCTAATCCCGAGTTAGAATTGGTCATGGTGAATTTTATGAAAGCATCGAATGATAGTGTAACACCCTAAAAATTCATGCCAAAACCATTTATTTTGTATTATGTTCATTAGGAAAAAAAAAAAAAAGGGTGGCCGAATTTGTGGAAAAAAAAAATAGAGAATGAGCATGTTGTACTTAGTTCCTTAGGAGTTGTACTTAGGAAATCTTGCAAGACTTATTATAGGATAAATAATAAAAATCCTTTCTAATTAACCATTGCCAAGTGTAGTCTTCCATGGAGAGAAAGTCAAGAATTACTTTGTCTTTGTCTTGTTTTGATTGGTCAAAAATTTTCCAATTCTTTTCATTCTTTCTTCTTTACTTAGCCAATTTTCTCTCTTTTCTTTCTTCTTCTTGGCCGGCTGTTCTTTCTCTCTTTTCTCTCCATTTTCTTTCATTTTTCTTGAAGCTTTTACTTCCATTTACTCATTTTTCAACCATAGAAATTGAGTGGAACTTCCTCCTAAGCAACAATCTTGTCTACCTAGAGGTATTTCCCATGAATTTCTCTTCTAATTTCAAGTGAAAGATCATAGTTTTTAGCTCTTAAGTTATGTTTTTATGGTTAAGTATGATTGATTTTTGGCCATGAAAAATGAAGTTTTATTCCATGAATGTGAAGCTTGTGAACTTGTATGCATTGTAGATAGTATATTAAACTTGAAATGGCATGATCTAGGTTTGATTTGCTTGAAGAACTTGGAGTAGTTTATGTATTTTTGTGATGAATTTGAATGGAATTGAATTGAGTTTGATGTGAGATTAGTAGAACTACTTGAGATTGGGTTGTTGGATGTTTTCTTGCAGGTTAAAAATTTTTGGGTTAGTCCGATTGTAGGGGAAGTGCTGCCGAAATTTCGGTAAAACCTAGGAAATAAAAGTGATTAGGCTATGATTTAAGACTTTATAAGCTTTAATTTAGTGATTTAAGCGTGCAGAAATTTTCGTAGATTAGCTATTAGTGAATTAAACCTTTCCGAGCAAAACCCTAGAAAGTTAGAAAACCCTAATTTTGAAAACCCTAAACCCTAGGGTAAAACCCTAAACTCCAAAACCCTAGAAATTTAACCTTAGAAAGACTTGGGGTATTTCTTGAATTTCCTTATGAAATTTCTTAGATTTTAGTCAGGTTTTTATACGATTATTTTTCTCGTGAATTTTCAGGATCCGGAAGTGAGACCCAACATTATCGCGAGATATTTTCTTAGGCTTAAGGTGAGTGTTCTTATGTGTGCATGATGCATGAAATGCCATGTAATACTTGACATTATTATTTCGATGCATGAAATGATATGTTATACTTGACATGATTATCTAATGAAATGTGTTACTTGAGGAAAGATGTGTACTTTATCGCATCTATTCCGCAATGTGTTACATGCTTTCACTATCCAACGTGTTATTTGTGCATGTGATTTCCATGGTTGAGTATGGGAGAGATATAAGGTGATGGGCGTTATTCGGTGCGTGTTAATTTTCATATCTGAGTAAAGTCCTAAAAAGGGCTAGCTCATGCTTGAACTTTATGCATGACCTTGGACTTCCGTGGCTAACTTCACCGTTACTCCACGGTTAGTCAACTTGTTGAGTTTGGGGTGATATAAGGTGTTGTGGGTTATAGGTGCATGATATTCTTTCCTATATGAGTTTCATTCCTCGAAGAGGGTAACTCTGGATTGAATTTTTCAAGTATCTCGGACCTGAGCTTTTACCTCGGTCCCGATATCCTTGTTATCTTGATCATGATCGATACTCCTGCAGTTGAGCTTGCTCCTGTAGTGAGCCTGTATCCGCCATTGATTTTACTACACTTCACATTTCTTGTTCATCATTTATTAAATTTGTTAATTATTATCCTTAAAGGTTTATTTGTTATTGGTATACTGCATGACTTGAGCACTCACTGGGCTATTATAGCTCATCCCGTTCATTTGTTTTCTTTAACCAGGTTTTCCAAAATACTAAAGCTGGAAAAGCTGATTTTGGACCTAGTACATGTTTTGTTTAATGTATCTGGACAGCCTAAATGTGTAGGCTTTTATTGTAAATATTATTATATTTTGGGTTGTAAAAACTCTTGTGATATTTATACTTTTAAGTAAATATTATGAATGTATTTATTTATGAGTGCATTTTATTTCGAGTTAAGTACGCTTGGATGTTTAAGCGAGTGCGTGTTTGAGTCCTGGCGAGAGCTAGGCAGGCAGTCCGCTAAGCCCTTTGGTGCGCCTCTAGGTAAGGTGGGGCTGTCACAGGTGGTATCAGAGCTTAGGATTGAATCCTGTCCCTAGTGCTAGTCCTTGTTTGGGGTGTCGGGTAGGAAATTTGGGTTGAGTCGGTTACGCTTGGGCCTAGATCAACCTGAGTGTGAGAGATAAGATCCGAATTTCCGCACCTGGACACTATTGTGTATATGCTTGAGAATGGGTTTAGGTTACTTTTAAGCTTGATATTTGAGTGTAATATTTAAGCATTATTTATTATTGAGTATTTTTGAGATAGACCTAATTAATTTATTATTTAAACCTGTAGGTATGTCAGGAGAGTGGTCGTAGTGAGGCATCACTAGTCATCAGGAGCAGCTCCGTTGCAGCATGCGCCTCGTAGAAGACCCATTGTCCGATACCGTGAGGGACCGGGGCACCCTTACCGCACATTTTCACCTGCCCGTCGAGTCCGCCCTGCTTGTGGTTGCTGAGGACATATTCTTATCCCGATCATGTCGTGCTTTCTTTGATAGAGGATAGTAGGCGAGTGGAGCGCGATAGTGATACTTCCCGGGCCCGTGTTCACGAGCTGAGAGAGACAGTTAGGGCTCAGGCTCAGAGGATTCGTGAGTTGGAGACTGCTGTTCAGGAAGAACAGCAGAGGACTGATGCTTATCGAGAGCAGTACCAGGAGGTGCGTGGCCGTCTCACACGCGTGGTACAGCATGTCCGGGACCACACGGGACGACTTGTAGATGAGAGTGGCATGATGATAGACCACGTATTGGGTGAGGCACGAGATGAGGTACAGCAGGTAGGACAGGGGCAGGCCGTGCCGCCACCTCTGGAGGTCGAGGAGGCTCCGGGAGGTGAGCCAGAGAGGGAGCTAGGTGGGGACGTGAGCTCAGTGGGATCGGCCCATTTAGACTAGACCGCTATATAGGAATGTGTATAGAACTTATGCTTATTTTGTTATGCTTGTAGTTATGATATATTTTGGTATGTAAAACTTTTGGATCTATGTATGTCATGCTATGTTTTATACGTGAGACTTTTGACATGTATAAATTAAATGACATGTATATATATGTGACTTTCTGTGGCATGATATCTGCTTTCCTTGTCATATTCATGAATTAATGCATTTTATAGCCTCGTTAGTTACCACGTGGATCTCGAAATAACTTGTTAATATTATTTTAGAATATTAAGTGATGGCAAGTCGAGGAAGAGGACGACCTCGTCGACAAGATCGCGAGGAGGGCAATACGTCGGGCGGAAACCCAAACCCTGGGGCTGACCCAATGATCGCCGTGTTAAACCGTATGACCGATGTTTTGACCCAGCTGGGGAATCGGCAAAACCCTGGAACGGAAGTTGGTAACCCTCATAGGAATCCAATAGTAGGAGATGATGTCGCCTTAGAGAGATTCCAAAAATTTAACCCTCCCAAGTTTAATGGCAGTCCAAACCCAGAGATCGCTGAGAAATGGTTGGAAGACATCGAGAAAATTTTCACTGCCTTAAGATACCCTGATTAAAGGCAGGTGACCTTTGCCATATTCCAATTGGAAGGTGCTGCCACACCCTGGTGGAATTTGGTAAACACCAAGTGGGAACGCTACCAGACCCTGAGAACTTGGGTCAATTTCACCCGGGAGTTCAAAGAAAAATATATTCCTTGCACGAGTACAAGAGAAGCGGGAGGATGAATTTTTGAGGATTGAGACAAGGACTGATGAGTGTGGCGGAATATGAAAGCCCAATTTACCAAATTGTCACGATACGCACCTGAGCTAGTAGCCACAGACAGACGGAGGAGAAGACGTTTCATCCAAGGGTTAAATTTGGAGATTCAGGAGGCCCTTGCCGCAGCTACCATGGAGACTTATGAAGCTGCGGTAGAGAAAGCCCAGCAAGTGGAGGAGACTAAATCTTTGGTTCGGACTTTTCAAGCAAGGAAACGTGGACATATTAGTGATTCCTGCCTATCAACCGAACGTGATCCAGCCCCTAAGATAGGAAGGGGAGCTGGAGGAGTGAGAATTGGGCAAGATGCCCAATTTAGAAGGACAAGAAAGGCTTCGATGGACAGAGCCCTGCTAGGAGATGAACACAATGAGGACACTTTGAAAGAAACTCAATCTCCGGCAATTCAAGTTACTTGTGGATATTGTGGTAAAGATAATCATACTGAAGAAAATTGCTAGAGGAAAAGCCGTAAGTGTTTTCTTTGCAGTAGTGTCGATCATCAAATGAGATATTGCTCAAGACAGGCGGCTAGTGGACAGGGTATAGCTCAGTCGGGAAACAAGGATCTTGATAAGGCTAAAGAAAGTGGAAACAAGCGAAGGGTACCGGCTCGAGTTTATGCTCTAGATAAACGTGATGCCCAGGAATCGTCAGAAGGCCTTGAAGGTACAATCCTTGTTTTTCTGCGGTCTAGCCAAGCTATTCGAAAATCCAGGTAGAATTTCGAGGACGAAATTCTTTTAAGGGGGGGGAGGATGTAACACCCTAGAAATTCATGCCAAAACCATTTATTTTGTATTATGTTCAGTAGGAAAAAAAAAAAAGGGTGGCCGAATTTGTAGGAAAAAAAAATAGAGAATGAGCATGTTGTACTTAGTTCCTTAGGAGTTGTACTTAGGAAATCTTGCAAGACTTATTATAGGATAAATAATAAAATTCCCTCCTAATTAACCATTGCCAAGTGTAGTCTTCCATGGAGAGAAAGTCAAGACTACTTTGCCTTTGTCTTGTTTTGATTGGTCAATTTTTTTCCATTTCTTTTCTTCTTTACTTAGCCAATTTTCTCTCTTTTCTTTTTCTTCTTGGCCGGCTGCTCTCTTCTCTTTTTCTCTCCATTTTCTTTCATTTTTCATGGAGCTTTTACTTCCATTTACTCATTTTTCAACCATAGAAATTGAGTGGAACTTCCTCCTAAGCAACAATCTTGTCTACCTAGAGGTATTTCCCACGAATTTCTCTTCTAATTTCAAGTGAAAGATCATAGTTTTTAGCTCTTAAGTTATGTTTTTATGGTTAAGTATGATTGATTTTGGCCATGAAAAATGAAGTTTTATTCCATGAATGTGAAGCTTGTGAACTTGTATGCCTTGTAGATAGTAAATTAAACTTGAAATGGCATGATCTAGGTTTGATTTGCTTGAAGAACTTGGAGTAGTTTATGTATTTTTGTGATGAATTTGAATGGAATTGAATTGAGTTTGATGTGAGATTAGTAGAACTACTTGAGATTGGGTTGTTGGATGTTTTCTTGCAGGTTAAAAATTTTTGGTTTAGTCCGATTGTAGGGGAAGTGCTGCCGAAATTTCGGTAAAACCTAGGAAATAAAAGTAATTAGGCTATGATTTAAGACTTTATAAGCTTTAATTTAGTGATTTAAGCATGCAGAAATTTTCGTAGATTAGCTATTAGTGAATTAAACCTTTTCGAGCAAAACCCTAGAAAGTTAGAAAACCCTAATTTTGAAAACCCTAAACCCTAGGGTAAAACCCTAAGCTCCAAAACCCTAGAAATTAAACCCTAGAAAGACTTGGGGTATTTCTTGAATTTCCTTATGAAATTTCTTAGATTTTAGTCAGGATTTTTATACGATTATTTCTCGTGAATTTCAGGATCCGGAAGTGAGACTCAACCTTACCGCGAAATCTTTTCGTAGACATTTCAGGTGAGTGTTCTTATGTGTGCATGATGCATGAAATGCCATGTTCTACTTGATATTTTTATTTGATAAAATGTGTTACTTGAGAAAAGATGTGTACTTTATCGCATCTATTTCACGATGTGTTACATGCTTTCACTAGTAAATGTGTTAATTGTGCGTGAGACTACCGTGACTAACTTCACCGTTACTTCATGGTTAGTCAACCCTGACGTGACTTGGGAGGACATAAGGTGCTGGGTGTTTTAGGGCGTTTTAGGGTGTGTGTTCTTTCCCTAAATGAGTTGAATTCCTTTAAGAGGCCAACTCCGGATTGAATTTTCTTGCTTGTTGGCCCTTCCAAGGTTGAGATTACTCCCTGGAGGTGGTAGCTTGTTTGGAGGTTACAAGGTGAATGGTAGTTAGGGTACTTGCTTGTTTATACTGGTATGTTCCTTGACGAGGACCTGAGTTATTATCTCGGTCCGAACGTCTTGGTTACATGTTCAGTGCTTGCTACTTCTGCGGTTGAGCTTGCTCCCATAGTTGAGTCCCGTATCCGCCAGTGACTACTTGTTAATTAAATTGTTCACAAATTGTTTATTTACTCGCTAAATATTTTATCGAACAAAAATTATATTTTACTGGTATGGTTGCATGACTTGAGCACTCACTGGGCTATTTTAGCTCATCACTGGGCTGTTCTTTCTCTCTTTTCTCTCCATTTTCTTTCATTTTTCTTGAAGCTTTTACTTCCATTTACTCATTTTTCAACCATAGAAATTGAGTGGAACTTCCTCCTAAGCAACAATCTTGTCTACCTAGAGGTATTTCCCATGAATTTCTCTTCTAATTTCAAGTGAAAGATCATAGTTTTTAGCTCTTAAGTTATGTTTTTATGGTTGAGTATGATTGATTTTTGGCCATGAAAAATGAAGTTTTATTCCATGAATGTGAAGCTTGTGAACTTGTATGCATTGTAGATAGTATATTAAACTTGAAATGGCATGATCTAGGTTTGATTTGCTTGAAGAACTTGGAGTAGTTTATGTATTTTTGTGATGCATTTGAATGGAATTGAATTGAGTTTGATGTGAGATTAGTAGAACTACTTGAGATTGGGTTGTTGGATGTTTTCTTGCAGGTTAAAAATTTTTGGGTTAGTCTGATTGTAGGAGAAGTGCTGCCGAAATTTCGGTAAAACCTAGGAAATAAAAGTGATTAGGCTATGATTTAAGACTTTATAAGCTTTAATTTAGTGATTTAAGCGTGCAGAAATTTTCGTAGATTAGCTATTAGTGAATTAAATCTTTCCGAGCAAAACCCTAGAAAGTTAGAAAACCCTAATTTTGAAAACCCTAAACCCTAGGGTAAAACCCTAAACTCAAAAACCCTAGAAATTTAACCTTAGAAAGACTTGGGGTATTTCTTGAATTTCCTTATGTAATTTCCTAGATTTTAGTCAGGTTTTTATACGATTATTTTTCTCGTGAATTTCAGGATCCGGAAGTGAGACCCAACATTATCGCGAGATATTTTCTTAGGCTTAAGATGAGTGTTCTTATGTGTGCATGATGCATGAAATGCCATGTAATACTTGACATTATTATTTCGATGCATGAAATGATATGTTATACTTGACATGATTATCTAATGAAATGTGTTACTTGAGGAAAGATGTGTACTTTATCGCATCTATTCCGCAATGTGTTACATGCTTTCACTATCCAACGTGTTATTTGTGCATGTGATTTCCATGGTTGAGTATGGGAGAGATATAAGGTGATGGGCGTTATTCGGTGCGTGTTAATTTTCATATCTGAGTAAAGTCCTAAAAAGGGCTAGCTCATGCTTGAACTTTATGCATGACCTTGGACTTCCGTGGCTAACTTCACCGTTACTCCACGGTTAGTCAACTTGTTGAGTTTGGGGTGATATAAGGTGTTGTGGGTTATAGGTGCATGATATTCTTTCCTATACGAGTTTCATTCCTCTAAGAGGGTAACTCTGGATTGAATTTTAAAGTATCTCGGACCTGAGATTTTACCTCGGTCCCGATATCCTTGTTATCTTGATCATGATCGATACTCCTGCAGTTGAGCTTGCTCCTGTAGTGAGCATGTATCCGCCATTGATTTTACTACATTTCACATTTCTTGTTCATCATTTATTAAATTTGTTAATTATTATCCTTAAAGGTTTATTTGTTATTGGTATACTACATGACTTGAGCACTCACTGGGTTATTATAGCTCATCCCGTTCCTTTGTTTTCTTTAACCAGGTTTTCCAAAATACTAAAGCTGGAAAAGCTGATTTTGGACCTAGTACATGTTTTGTTTAATGTATCTGGATAGCCTAAATGTGTAGGCTTTTATTGTAAATATTATTATATTTTGGGTTGTAAAAACTCTTGTAATATTAATACTATTAAGTAAATATTATGAATGTAATTATTTATGAGTGCATTTTATTTCGAGTTAAGTACGCTTGGATGTTTAAGCGAGTGCGTGTTTGAGTCCTGGTGTGACGCCCCGGAAATTCGCACTAAAAAGATTATTTGATTTATGTTATGTTTATTAGTAGAAAAAAAAATGAATGAGAAAAGAAAAGAAGAGGGAAATTAAAGTGCATTTAATAGGGCATTTCTTTTATTTAAGGTTTAGTGTTAATCTTTGGTTTAATAGTTGAAAAATGTCTTAAGTTAGTTAGGTTAACTAAATGAGATTTTTGTATGATTAAGTGGTACACCTAAGTACCAAACTTGGGTTAATTTTATTGGTCTATTAGTTTACAATAGTGTGTAATTTTGACTAACCAACTCTACCATTATTGAGCCTTTTGACTAATTGAACTTTAGCACAAAAATTAACTTAAAATTTTCACTTAAACCCTTGTCTTTCCCCCCCCCCCCCATATGGCCGGCCCCTCTCTCTCCTTTTCCTCTCTTTTGTTTTAAAAATTTTATGTTACAAAACTTGCCAATTGTTGAGTGTTAGATGATTAAAATTTTGTACAAATTATATTGAGCCAACTAGCACCTATTTTGCCAAAATATCTAAACCCTAGCTTGACTCTTGTCTAGCTTTCATTGGTTACACTTTCCTCCATTATTCTTTTACTTCTTTTATACTTTCTTGACTGAATTCTCTCCCATTTTCTCTCTCCCTCTTGGACGAATTTTGCTTGCCCTCTCTCTACCCTCTCTTGTTCTTCATTTTCTTGGAGCTTCCTTTCCAATTTTAGACAAATTCCACCATAGAAAGTGAGGTTTTCTTCTCCCTAAGCAAGGTTCTAAGCTTGTTTAAGGTATGTACCATGAACTTTTGCTATTAATTTCAAGTTTATTTAAGTTTTATTTAAGCTTTATTTAGGGTTTTGTTCAAGTTTTACATTAACAGTCATGCTGGACCAGTTTTAGTAAAACTTTCATAACTTGATGTAGATAACTTGGATTCGAGTGATTCTTGTTGTTTTAGAAACTAGATTGATAGGGCTTTCCAACGGTATAAGGCTTGCACTGTGTTTCATTGTGTATTAATCGCAGAAAGTTTGCAAAGTTGGCTGAAAATTCGGTTCTGCGTGAAACAGTTTTGATGATGAGCCAACTTGAGGGATGATTTTGAACCTGTTCTAGTTGGAATTTGGATTGATGATCTTCACGAAAGTTGTAGCCCTATAAACGTACTTTAAAACCATGTAATCAGAATTCCTTAGTTCTTGATGGATTGACCTCAATAATGGCATGAAGTTGGCTGAAAACCAACCCTGCGCAGTTTAGGTTGAAGATTCTTGGAGTATAATTCTTGATATTTAGTGGAATTTTGATTGAATTTGAGCTTGGATTGAACTAAGAAGTTGTAGAACTTGTTGAATTATGGGTTTGATGATTGAAATCTTGATGGAAAACAAAGTTGGATGGCCGAAAATTAAGGGGAAATAATGCCAAAATTTTGTTAGAAAACCCTAAACCCTAAATCCTAAACCCTAGAACTAAAACCCTAGAATTTAATGGGGTATTTCTTGAATTTTCTTTCTAAGTTGATTAGGGTTTAAATTGAGTTTCATTAGATTATTTCTTATAAATTCCAGGATCCAAAAGTGAGACGCAACCGTTTTACGAAATATTTTCTTAAGCGTTCCAGGTGAGTGTCCCTTTACTTGTGCATGTGAGTGTTCCTTTGCTTTTGTTTATGAGTGTTTCTTCACATATTCATAATGCATGTTCAAAATGTGATCTTATTTATACTTGATGCTCGTGACTTGTCACAACGTGCTATGTGTTCTTGATATTCATGAATTGTCACAATGTATTATATGAAGGGAAAGTGTGTACTTTATCGCACTTACCCATGGTTTGTTACATGCACAATTTCTATCTGATGTGAATATAATTGTTTGTGAATTTTCGACTACATTAACTTGTTGCCTAGACTTCCGTGGTTATGCCGCGGTTAGTCAGGCAGGAGGGTACAAAGGAGGATATAAGGTGCTGGGTGTTTTAGGGCTTGTGGTTCTTTTCCTTGAGTTGTGAATCCTCAAAGAGGCCAACTCCGGACTGAACCTTCTTGCTTGTTGCCCTCCGGGGTTGAGATCTCACCCTGGATGGGTCGGACGGTACTCTTGGAGGATATAAGGTGAATGGCGGATAGGGCTCTTGCTTGATAATGCAGGTATAACCGGCAATCCACTCTCAATACCATGGTCACATGATCAGTACTTGCTCTCGTGATGGGAATGTATCCTCCCTTGTTTAAATCAGTGATTACTTAATATATCCTTACTTTGTCTTATGACTTGTGACATTCGTTTAATTAACTTCTGTTTGATTGCCTCTGTATTTGCATGTGTGGGAACCTCACTGAGCTATTATAGCTCACTCTCTGTTATTTGTTTTCCTTAAACAGGCTCCTATCTCTAAAGCCGGTGGTGAGGAATCCAGGGTAGAACTGGGTAGGATTTTTGGGTAGAAGGACTGCTTGAGATATTATTGTAATAACAAATGTATGTAATGTAAATTGTTTAACTAGTACTTTTACTTTTAAGTTTGAATGTGATGTGACCCTGAGAACTGTCACAGTTGGTAGCTACGAGTTTTCTACCGAATTACATCTGCTTGTGAATTTTAGTGTGTGCTCGATTCGAGTCCTGGCGAGAGCCAGGCAGGCAGTCCGCTAAGCCCTTTGGTGCGCCTCTGGGTAAGGTGGGGCTGTTACACAGAGGACTTTAGCATTGACTCAGCAGCTCCAGAGATCTCGTGAGCGATTGACGCGTATAGCTGGGCATGTTCGGGATGGTTTAGGTCAGGTCCTTCATGAGTGCGCGCATACCCTTGAGCGCGTGGTGGGAGAGGCACGAGGTGAGGAGGAGATTCCCGCTGGACCTAGACCGGTAGTGCCTGCATCCCCGGAGTTTGGGGAGGGTCCTGAGGAGGAGTCATCGAAGGATTCTGCTAGTTCCGTAGGGAACTAGACTAGGGGTTTAGTTTTTGGCTAGGAGCACATTGATATGAGCCCTGTTGGATCCGTACAGTTAGCATAGATCCTTAGATAGGAGTATGTACGAAGTTTGTATTTATTTTGTTATGCTTGTAGTTGTGATATATTTTGGTATGTAAAACTTTTAGATCTATGTATATCATGCTATGTTCTCTATGTGAGACTTTTGACATGTATAAATTGAATGACATATATATATATGTGACTTTATTTGACATGATATTTGCTTTCTTTGTCTTATTCATTAAGTGGTGCATTTTATATGCTTTGTTAATTATTACATGGATCTCAAAATAACTAGTTAATATTATTTTAGAATATTAAGCGATGGCAAGTAGAGGAAGAGGTCGACCTCGTCGACAAGATCCCGAGGAGGGCAACACGTCGGGCGAAAACCCAAACCCTGGGGCTGACCCGATGATTGCCATGTTAAATCGTATAACCGATGTTTTGACCCAACTGGGAAATCGGCAAAACCCAGGAATGGAAGTTGGCAACCCGCATAGAAATCCAATAATAGGAGAAGATGTTGCCTTAGAAAGATTCCAAAAATTTAATCCCCCTAAGTTTAATGGCAACCCAAACCCGGAGATCGCTGAGAAATGGTTGGAAGACATCGAGAAAATTTTCGCCGCCTTAAGATACACCGATGAAAGGCAGGTGACTTTTGCTATATTTCAACTAGAAGGTGCTGCCACACCCTGGTGGAATTTGATAAATACTAAGTGGGAACATTATCAGACCCCAAGAACTTGGGTCAATTTCACCCGGGAGTTCAAAGAAAAATATATTCCTGCCCGAGTACAAGAGAAGCGGGAGGATGAATTTTTGAGATTGAGACAAGGACTGATGAGTGTGGCGGAATATGAAGCCCAATTTACCAAATTGTCACGATACGCACCTGAGCTAGTAGCCACGGATAGACGGAGGAGAAGACGGTTCATCCAAGGGTTAAATTTGGAGATTCAAGAGGCCCTTGCTGCTGCTACTATGAAAACTTATGAGGCTGCGGTAGAGAAAGCCCAGCAAGTGGAGGAAACTAAATCATTGGTTCGAACTTTTCAAGCTAAGAAACGTGGAAATGCCAGTGATTTTCGTCCATCACCCGGAAGTGCCCCAGCCCCTAAAGCGGGAAGAGGAGCTAGCGGGGCAAGAATGTGGCAGGGCACTCAACCTGGCAGGGCAAGAGGAGCTCCAATGGGAAGAACACCACAAAGAAATGAATGGAAGCAGGATGCCCAGAGGGGAACTCAATCATCAGCTGCTCCGGTGGTTTGCGGGTATTGTGGTAAGGGTGGTCACGTCGAAGAGGCTTGTTGGAGGAAGAATCGGAAATGTTTGCTTTGCGGTAGTGGTGAACATCAAGTCAGTCACTGTCCGAAGCAAGCGACTGGTGGACCAAGCGCAGCTCAACCTGGGCACCCTAGTCAAGCTAAGGAAAGCAGGAATAAGAGGAAGGTGCCAGCTCAAGTCTATGCTTAAGACAAGCGTGATGCACAGGAGTCGTCGACCATTATTGAAGGTACGATTCTTGTTTTCAACTATCTCGCTAAATTATTAGTAGATCCTGGCTCTACTCATTCATTTGTGAATCCCCAATTTATGACTACTGTTGAAGTACAACCTGTTAGATTGCCTTATGAATTTGAAGTGAGGACGCCTACTGGGGATCATTGTTTGACTACCAACCTTATTTATACAAATTGTGAACTCTAGGTAGGAAAGAGAAAAATTTTAGCGGACCTCATAGCGTTGCCTATTCGGGGTTATGATATAATTTTAGGCATGGATTGTTTAACCCGGTATAGTTCTCAATTAAATTGTGGGATGAAAGTAGTGGATTTTAATATACCGGGAGAACCTATTTTAAGGTTGGATGTACAGAAAACCCTAGCTTTTTCAAACCTTCTTTCTGCCATGCAAGTTAGGAAATTGATGTTTAGAGGGGCAATGGGATACCTAGCATACCTAATTAATACCTCTGGGGATAAAGTTAGGCTTGAAGATGTACCCGTGGTGCGAGAGTTTTCTGATGTTTTTCCAGAGGAATTACGCTCTCTACCCCTGAACGAGAAGTGGAATTTGGCATAGAATTGGTGCCAGGAGTTTCGCCAATTTCTAAAACCCCGTATCGCATGTCCCCTACGGAACTCGGAGAGCTTAAGGTTCAACTTCAAGATTTGTTGGAGAGGAGATTTATTAGGCCCAGCATTTCACCATGGGGAGCTCCAGTGCTCTTTGTAAAGAAGAAAGATGGTACCCTTAGGCTTTGTATTGACTATCGAGGATTAAACAACATCACCATCAAGAATAAGTGTCCTTTACCTCACATCGATGAATTGTTCGATCAATTGGAAGGAGCGGTAGTATTTTCCAAAATAGACCTTAGGCAAGGATACTACCAATTAAAAATTAAGGAAGAAGACGTGCCCAAAACTGCTTTTAATTCTCGATATGGTCACTATGAATTTGTGGTGATGCCATTTGGATTGACTAATGCCCCAGCGGCTTTTATGGATTTGATGCATAGGGTTTTTAGGCCATACTTGGATCAATTTGTGGTAATATTTATTGATGATATTTTAATATTTTCCAAGTCTCACAAGGGGCATGAGCAACATTTGAAGATTGTACTGCAAGTTTTAAGAGACAACAGGTTGTAGGCCAAATTTAGAAAGTGTGAATTTTGGAGAGACCGAGTAGCCTTTTTAGGCCATGTCATTTCTGGGGAAGGAATAGTAGTAGATCCCTTAAAAGTGGAACCTGTGGTTAGTGGGAAACGACCTAAGAATCCAACTGAAGTCCGTAGTTTCTTGGGTTTAGCTGGATATTATCGGCGATTTATTCAGGATTTTTCAAAGATAGCCATACCACTCACTGCTTTGACTCAAAAGAATGCTAAGTTTAATTGGGATGGACGGTGTGAGCAAAGTTTCATTGAGCTTAAGAAGCGATTAACATCAGCTCTGGTATTAGCATTGCCAAGTGGCAAGGAGACTTTTAGTGTGTACACAAATGCTTCACGAGAAGGTCTAGGATGTGTATTAATGCAAGGGAAACAAGTAATTGCCTACGCTTCCCGTAAGTTGAAACCTCACGAAAAGAATTATCCCACACATGATTTGGAGTTAGCAGTTGTGGTATTTGCTCTCAAGAAATGGAGGCATTATTTGTATGGAGTCACTTTTGAGGTGTATACAGATCATAAGAGCCTAAAATATTTATTTTCTCAAAAGAAACTGAATTTGTAGCAGCGCAGATGGGTGGAGTTATTGGAAGATTATGACTGTACTATTATTTATCATCCGGGTAAAGCCAATGTTGTCGCAGACGGTCTAAGTAGAAAGGTGCAAGTGGCTAGTTTGGCCATCCGTGAGTGGAGATTATTAGAGCAAGTTAGTGAAAACAACCCATGGATAGTTGGCTCAAAGGTGATTTGCGGGAATATAAGTGTTAAATCTGAATTGTTGAGCCAAATTAAAGAAGCTCAAGGTAGAGATCCTACGTTACAAAAGCGAATAAAGAAAGCCAGAGCAGGGATCTTACCTGAATATAATGTTGGACCGAAAGGCTTGTTGAGGTTCTGAAGCCGAATCTTTATACCAAGAAATGAAGAGTTGAAAAGAATGATTTTGGATGAAGCTCACCGTTCCAGATACACGGTGCACCCAGGCAGTACAAAGATGTATCAAGACCTGAAGAAACTCTATTGTTGGGATAATATGAAGAGAGAGATAGCACAGTATGTTCAAACTTGTCCTACGTGTCAGCAGGTAAAAACTGTACACCGGAGACCGTTAGGACTATTACAACCCTTGGAAATCCCAGAGTGGAAGTGGAAACTTATTACTATGGACTTTGTTTCTGGTCTACCGAGAACCCAATGAGGGCATGATGTGATTTGGGTGATTGTTGATCGACTAACCAAATCTGTACATTTTCTGCCTATGAATATGACTTATCCTTTGGAGAAACTTGCTCGAATGTTTATTGATGAAGTGGTAAGGCTCCATGGAATTCCTGTGAGTATTGTCTCGGACCGAGATCCTCGGTTTACTTCCCGATTATGGAGACAAATGCACGAAGCCTTGGGAATAAAGTTGAACTTCAACACAGCTTATCATCCCCAAACTAATGGACAGTCTGAATGAGTGATCCAGATTTTGGAGGATATGCTACGGGCAAGCGTGATGGATTTTGGTAGTGGTTGGGATCAACACGTGACTTTGATAGAGTTCGCCTACAATAACAGCTATCAATCCTCTATCCAGATGGCTCCGTTCGAAGCGTTGTATGGAAGGAGATGCAGAACACCTGGCTACTGGGATGAAGTGGGTGAACGAAGAGTATTAGATCCGAAAAAGGTACCGTGGATAGAAGAAGCCTATGAGAAGATCAAGCTAATTCAGCAACGAATCCAGACTGCACAAGACCGCCAGAAGAGTTATGCTGACCATCGAAGGAAGGAGCTGGAATTTGAAGTGGGAGATAGAGTGTTCCTCAAAATCTCTCCATTTAAAGGAGGAATTAAATTTGGGAAGAGGAAGAAACTTCAACCAAGATACGTGGGACTATTTAAAACCGTTAAGCGTGTCGGTAAGGTTGCCTACTAGTTGGAATTACCGTCACAATTGGCCAAATTGCACAATGTCTTCCATGTATCTGTCTTGAAAAAGTACCACCTGGACCCACAACATGTACTTCAACCAGATGAAATTGAATTTGACGAGACTTTAGCCTATGAAGAGCAGCTAGTTCGCATCCTAGATCGGAAAGGTGAAAGAGCTGAGAAATTAACAAATTCCACTTGTCAAAATTCTCTGGAAGCATCATGAGCTCGAAGAAGGCACTTGGGAAACAGAGGAAGAGATGCGGCGAAGTTATCCCCGACTATTCGAAAATTCAGGTAGAATTTTGAGGACGAAATTCTTTTAAGGGGGGGGGGGATGTAACACCCTAGAAATTCATGCAAAACCATTTATTTTGTATTATGTTCATTAGGAAAAAAAAAAAAAGGTGGCCGAATTTGTGAGAAAAAAAAATAGCAATGAGTTTCTATTTTATTAGCATGTTGTACTTTGTTCCTTAGGAGTTGTACTTAGGATATCTTGCAAGACTAATTATAGGATAAATAATAAAATTCCTCTCTAATTAACCATTAGCCAAGTGTAGTCTTCCATGGAGAGAAAGTCAAGACTTACTTTGCCTTTGTCTTGCTTTGATTGGTCAATTTTTCAATTTTCCATTTCTTTTCTTCTTTACTTAGCCAATTTTCTCTCTTTTCTTTTTCTTCTTGGCCGGCTGCTCTCTTCTCTTTTTCTCTCCATTTTCTTTCATTTTTCATGGAGCTTTTACTTCCATTTACTCATTTTTCAACCATAGAAATTGAGTGGAACTTCCTCCTAAGCAACAATCTTGTCTACCTAGAGGTATTTCCCACGAATTTCTCTTCTAATTTCAAGTGAAAGATCATAGTTTTTAGCTCTTAAGTTATGTTTTTATGGTTAAGTATGATTGATTTTGGCCATGAAAAATGAAGTTTTATTCCATGAATGTGAAGCTTGTGAACTTGTATGCCTTGTAGATAGTAAATTAAACTTGAAATGGCATGATCTAGGTTTGATTTGCTTGAAGAACTTGGAGTAGTTTATGTATTTTTGTGATGAATTTGAATGGAATTGAATTGAGTTTGATGTGAGATTAGTAGAACTACTTGAGATTGGGTTGTTAGATGTTTTCTTGCAGGTTAAAAATTTTTGGTTTAGTCCGATTGTAGGGGAAGTGCTGCCGAAATTTCGGTAAAACCTAGGAAATAAAAGTAATTAGGCTATGATTTAAGACTTTATAAGCTTTAATTTAGTGATTTAAGCATGCAGAAATTTTCGTAGATTAGCTATTAGTGAATTAAACCTTTTCGAGCAAAACCCTAGAAAGTTAGAAAACCCTAATTTTGAAAACCCTAAACCCTAGGGTAAAACCCTAAGCTCCAAAACCCTAGAAATTAAACCCTAGAAAGACTTGGGGTATTTCTTGAATTTCCTTATGAAATTTCTTAGATTTTAGTCAGGATTTTTATACGATTATTTCTCGTGAATTTCAGGATCCGGAAGTGAGACTCAACCTTACCGCGAAATCTTTTCGTAGACATTTCAGGTGAGTGTTCTTATGTGTGCATGATGCATGAAATGCCATGTTCTACTTGATATTTTTATTTGATAAAATGTGTTACTTGAGAAAAGATGTGTACTTTATCGCATCTATTTCACGATGTGTTACATGCTTTCACTATTAAATGTGTTAATTGTGCGTGAGACTACCGTGACTAACTTCACCGTTACTTCATGGTTAGTCAACCCTGACGTGACTTGGGAGGACATAAGGTGCTGGGTGTTTTAGGGCGTTTAGGGTGTGTGTTCTTTCCCTAAATGAGTTGAATTCCTCTAAGAGGCCAACTCCGGATTGAACTTTCTTGCTTGTTGGCCCTTCCAAGGTTGAGATTACTCCCTGGAGGTGGTAGCTTGTTTGGAGGTTACAAGGTGAATGGTGGTTAGGGTACTTGCTTGTTTATACTGGTATGTTCCTTGACGAGGACCTGAGCTTATTATCTCGGTCCGAACGTCTTGGTTACATGTTCAGTGCTTGCTACTTCTGCGGTTGAGCTTGCTCCCGTAGTTGAGTCCCGTATCCGCCAGTGACTACTTGTTAATTAAATTGTTCACAAATTGTTTATTTACTCGCTTAAATATTTTATCGAACAAAAATTATATTTTACTGGTATGGTTGCATGACTTGGGCACTCACTGGGCTATTTTAGCTCATCCCATTTATTTGTTTTCTTTAACCAGGTTTCCAAAACTACTAAAGCTGGGAAAAGCTGATTTGGACCTAGTAAATATTTTGTTTAATGTGTTTTGATAGCCTAAATGTGTAGGCTTTTATTGTAAATATTATTTACATTTTGGGGATGTAAAACTCTTGTGATATTTACACTTTTAAGTAAATATTATGAATGTATTTATTTATGAGTGCATTTTATTTCGAGTTAAGTACGCTTGGATGGTTAAGCGAGTGCGTGTTTGAGTCTTGGCGAGAGCTAGGCAAGTAGTCCACTAAGCCCTTTGGTGCGCCTCTGGGTAAGGTGGGGCTGTCACATCCTTAGTTTAATGGAATTTACGTTTTTACCCTCAATTTGCTAATTTTTATGTTTTTATGCTTTATTTCCTTAAATAGTGGTACCTTTAATGCGTGTGTTCATTTTGTTAGCATATAGTATAGTACTGGGTCTTCAAGAGGTATCCCTATTCCTCCTTAATCTTTCTTTACGTGCTCCAATGTGCCTTATGTGATTTTTATGCATTTTTATTCATATATTTCCTATTTTGCATGCTTTTTTGTGTATTTATTTCTTTTATGTTATTTAATTCTAAATTTTATTATTTTTGATAAAAAAGTATAATATTTTTGTAGTTAGCTAGGCAATGTAATAGTTAGATTATTTTTCTCATATTTTAGGAAAAATTGTGTAATTAGATAGAAAGTGTAATAGATAGGGTATTTTAATTTCCCACCTTTTAAATTGTAAATTAAGCCTCCGATGTAATAGTTAGGGTTTATTTGCTTTTGCATGCTTACGTGTTTATTTCTTTTACCACTTTCCTTAGGATTTTTGCATCTAGAATATTATGTTTATGTGTTATGTGCTCCTATGTGATCTTATATGGTTTTATATGTTTAACCTGTTTTTAATTCATGCTTTAATATTTAATTCATGATTTATGGTATTTCGTCACCACACTAGTCCAACGCTAGTTGTGGCTTCATTCTTTTCCCGCTAATCCAATGCTAGTGGGATTTTTTTAGAACGGGCTAGCCCAATGCTAGACCCTTAGGACATTTTAGTATTAGGTGCATTCGTGTGCATTTCACATTTCACACACTTTTAATTTTCTTTCCATTTGGTATGATTTTATTATTACTATTATTATTATTATTATTATTTATTATTATTATTATTATTATTATTATTATTATTATTATTATTATTATTATTATTTTGACACGTTTTTAAAATGCATGACATCTAGGTTGCATTTCACTTAGAAATTAGGACATTTGTGTGATTCAACTAGAAATAGTCGTCTACTCACATGAGAAGTGGTGGTGTACAGGCCGTTCCTCCCTCCGTGAGTAGAAATATTCAGTCACGAGTTATTAGTTCCCCATACCCGTCATGTTGCATACCCACCTTCTTTCTTCACTTACTATATATAATTATTTTCTTTTCTTTTTGTATCACATTTTGCATAAAAACTCGTGACTCCCTCGAGATCTCGACTCGAGTTTCGCAATTAATGCGATAATTCCAACCAAGCCTCAACAGAACATGCTGGCCCTTTCAATACTTACATTTAGACTTAGGATTTGCATTCATTTATACACATCCAAAACGCGATAGAATTTAGGGTTAATTTAAGAAATTTTGATTAAACCTCGCAACTAGCCTCGGCTAGGTTGAAAGGGTGCCTCAGGTGCAAGTCTTTGCCTTCCCTTTCTTCAAATGTGATTCCCGGACCTTTTTTCTCTTGTTTTTCGTAGACTGGAGTCGGAAAAGGGTTTTAAATGATTTTATAATTTTTTTTATTTTTTATTTTTTTAAATTTATTTTTAGTTTTGTTAAACGATTTTTTGGGTGACTTGGTACACCCTAACTCAGTACCAAGTGGCGACTCCATTTTCTTTTAAAATAAAACCCTTTTTCAAATTTGATTGGCTAAAACTGTCGCATTTCTTAGTCCCGGCCTTATTTTCTTTTAAAATATCATTTTTGACTAAATGACATTTTTTCACTAAAACATGATTTTTTCTCACACACATACGGATTTTTTCAAAACTCTATCATTTCAAAAGGGTCACCAGACTAGACCGTCTTTTCGGGACGCGACAGTCATGACGCCTCTAGTACCCCTTCTACTACGATTTTTAGGATGCGATAGTGATACTAACATTTTGCAGGTTCCTTCTTACTATGGAGTTCATGATAATAACATTGTATGTAAGAGGAGACTAGAGGAATTTGAGGGCAAGGCTACGATGAAAGAATGCCATTCTATCATGGTGGTGCCAGCGACACAGCTAGAAAGTGATGAGTTGCAGAGGGCTAAATATGATAGACATCCGACGATTGAGATCCAACGGCCCAAATGGAAGAAGGAATTGGCCGAAGAGATTTTTCATCAAGGGGTTACGTGATACCACTGATGGCATCAAGCTAAAGACGTTAAACAAACGCTTGTTGGGAGGCAACCCAACTTTTTACTTTAGTATTTGATACGTGCGTGGTAACACCCATTTTAAACTTGGAAGATTCATCCATGATATTCATCAATTTATGTGATTTGAATGATTCTATAAGGAGTCTTGTGTGTTCAACCATTCTTGAGCTTAGAGAATCCATGGATCAATTAAGAGAATTGGACTTAAAGATTGCATTTTGGTTTTGGATTAAGAGTGCATTCAAAAAAAGGCCCAAGAAGTAGCATATAGTCCAAAGATGATGCACACAAGTTGGCTAGGTTTGATGGACCCAAGTTAAAGGCCTTACAATTGCAAGATTGAAGCCCAATGGAGTCCAAGGAGGGATGGCCCAGCCCATTTATTATTTTATGGTGAATTTATTTTTTATTTTTTTTAAAAGTTTAGCTTTTATTCAGTTTCCTAAGTAGTTTACAAGTTATAATCCTTAAGTAATTATCTATTGTGTTAGGATACAACTTAAATTAATTTTTTAGACTATTCTAGCATGTTTTTAGGTTACTTTTGTAAGCCTATAAATAGGCCAAAAATGTGTTACGAATTTTAATATGATTTTTGTGATTAATAAAATTTGAGTTTTCTCTTTTAGAGAGCTTTGTCTTGGGTTCTTGGATTAGAATCAACTCTTGGTCTTATTGGAGTAATTCCATGGCGACCATTCTCCTAGTTTAGAATTTTCTTCTTGTTTTGATTAAGTCTTTAGAATCAATTTGGTTAGATGAATGAACTCGCTCATATCGGTCTAGCAAAGTTTATCCTTTGGATTAAGATTTCTACAAGGGTTGAATTTAAGGCGACCAATCTCCACGTTTAGGTGGCTTTGGTTTACGAATTAAAGTTGGTCTAAAGTTCAACGAGGTTGTTACTTTCAAGATAATTTGGTCCAATTTAGCAGGAGGATTTGGATAAAATTGTCGCCTGTTTCTTCAAGACGATCCTTGGAGAGATATTCCTATGATATACGAGAGGGCGAACCTCTGATCGTATCAAGTGGTATCAGAGCTTTAGGCACCTTGAAAAAATCAAGTTTTTGTGTCTAACCCACTTGGGTATATCCTTTTATTTTTGTTGTCAATCTATTTGGATATATGTTTTTAAATTTTGTTTTGTTGTTCTTGATTCAAGATCTGATTTTTCTTGAATCAAAGTTGTGTTCTTTTGTGGTTTGATTGTCAAAAAAAAAAAAAAAAAAAAAAGATGCTGTTCATCGTCACTGTTCACGTACTGTAGCATCACTATTCATGAGGGATTGTTCACGCGACTTACTGTCCACGACTAGAGTTACTGTTCACCGCTAGGGGGTACTGTTCACCCGAAATTTTTTTTAAAGAAAATTTTCATTTTTTTTGTTTGTTTTTGTGAGTTATTTTGTGTTTGTTGAAAAAAAAAAGGAAAGAGGAAAAAAAAAGGAAAGAGGAGAAAAAGGAAAGAAAAAGAAAAAAAAGGAAAGGAAGAGAAAAAGGAAAGAGAGGAGAAAGGCAAGTGTTGTTAGAGATAGTAAAAGCCTAAATTAAGTGAAATCTATTTTGTATTATTTCTAACAATTTTTGTAGCTTGCATTATGGAGGAAATTCTCAAAGAATTTTGGCGGGAACTCAACAAAAGCATGGATTCTATATTTGATCGTTGGACATGGGAATTTAAAAAAGACATAGCTTCTTGATTTGATCGTTTGGAAGCTGGGGGATTGGTTCACAAAAAGAGAAGCTCTAATTCTACCTCTTCTAAGAAGTTTGTTAATGATGGCTATGGTTCTGGAGGTATTTCTTCAAAGAGGACAGAAAGCCCATTGTCCTCAAGGTCCTATCAAAAACAAAATGCTGAATCAAAAGGGGAGGATTTGAAGAATATGACCATGGATGAAATTATGGATAAGTTTGAGGCTCAATATGAAGCTTATGTAGCTGATCAAAAGAAAAGGGAGGCTTGTAAAGTTGAAGAGGAAGAAGCGCCATCTTTAGAGGAGCCACGCCTTGAGGAATCCCCAATGGAAGAGCATATTGAGATTGCACATGAAGCACCATTGGAGGAGTCAATAGAAGAGGAGCCACCAAGTGTTGAACCACTACCTCTTGAGATCGAGCCCTATTCTTCATCTACCTTGGGCGACGATTCGAGAACGAATCGTTTCGAAGAGAGGGAGTTTGATACGTGCGTGGTAACACCCGTTTTAAATTTGGAAGATTCATCCATGATATTCATCAATTTATGTGATTTGAATGATTCTACAAGGAGTCTTGTGTGTTCAACTATTCTTGAGCGTAGAGAATCCATAGATCAATTAAGAGAATTGGACTTGAAGAATGCATTTTGGTTTTGGATTAAGAGTGCATTCAAAAAAAAGGCCCAAGAAGTAGCATATAGTCCGAAGATGATGCACACAAGTTGGCTATGTGACGCCCCGGAAATTCGCACTAAAAAGATTATTTGAGTTATGTTATGTTATGTTTATTAGTAGGAAAAAAAATGAATGAGAAAAGAAAAGAAGAGGGAAATTAAAGTGCATTTAATAGGGCATTTCTTTTATTTAAGGTTTACGATTAATCTTTGATTTATTAGTTGAAAGATTTTTTTAAGTTAATTAGTTAAACTAAATAAGATTTTCTTCATGATTAAGTGGTACACCTAAGTACTATATTTGGATTAATTTTATTGGTCTATAAGTTTATAATAGTGTTTAATTTTGACTAACTAACTTTATCATTTTCCAGACTATTGACTAAGTGAGTTTTAGTTCACTATTTTGATTTAAATTTTCACTAATTTCTCTTGCTTTTCTCTCTCCCAAAATCCAGCCCTCTCTCCCTATTTTTCTTTCATTTTTGTTTTAAAATTTGTGCCAAGAAGTTTACTAATTACTAGGAGATAAGTGACTAATATTTCCACAAATCAAATTTAACCAAGTTATCCAACATTTCATTAAAAGCATACAAACTCACATGATTTATGTCATGCTATAATTGGTCCTTCTTTTCTCCACTAATTTTCTTTATTTCTTTTCCATTTTCTTGACCTAATTTCCTCTCTTTTTCTTGCCCTTATGGCCGGCCCCTCCCTACCTCCATTTCCTCTCTTTTGTTTTAAAAAAATTATGTCATGAAACTTGCTAAATACTAAGTGATAAGTGAATAAAATTTGCACTAATCAAATTTGACCAACTAGTGACTATTATCTCAAAATATCTAAACCCTAGCTTGACTCTTGTTTAACTTTGATTGGTTGCACTTTCTTCCATTATTTCTTTTATTTCTTTTATCCTTTTTTGGTCTAATTATCTTCCATTTCTTCTCCCTCTTGGCCGAACTCTCTAGACCTCTCTCTACCCTCTCTTGTTCTTCATTTTTCTTGGAGCTTTCTTTCCAATTTTTGGCAAATCCCACCATAGAAAGTGAGGTTTTTTTCTTCCTAAGCAAGGTTCTAAGCTTGTTTAAGGTATGTACCATGAACTTTTGCTATTAATTTCAAGTTTATTTAAGTTTTATTTAAGCTTTATTTAGGGTTTTGTTCAAGTTTTACTTTCACAGTCATACTGGACCAGTTTTAGTAAAACGTTCATAACTTGGTATAGATAACTTGGATTCGAGTGATTCTTGTTGTTTTAGAAACTAGATTGATAGGGATTTCCAACGGTATAAGGCTTGCACTGTGGTTCGTTGTGTATTAATCGCAGAAAGTTTGCAAAGTTGGCTGAAAATTCGGTTCTGCGTGAAACAGTTTTTATGATGAGCCAACTTGAGGGCTGATTTCGAACCTGTTCTAGTTGGAATTTGGATTGATGATCTCATGAAAGTTGTAGCCCTATAAACGTACTTTAAAACCATGTAATCAGAATTCCTTAGTTCTTAATGGATTGACCCCAGAAATGGCACGAAGTTGGATGAAAACCAACCCTGTGCAGATTTGGGTGATGATTCTTAGAGTAGGGATTTTGAATTTGAGTGGAATCTTGATTGAATGTGAGTTTAAATTGAACATAGAAGTTGTAAAACTTGTTGAATTGGATTGGATGGTTGATTTTCTTGTAGGTTTTAAATTTTTGGGTTAGTCCGGTTATAGGGAAAATGCTGCCGAAATTTCGGTAAAACCTAAGAAATAAAAGTGATTAGGCTATGATTTAAGACTCTATAAGCTGTAATTTTGTGATTTAAGCGTGCAGAAATTTTTGTAGATTAGCTATTAGTGAATTAAACCTCTCCGAGCAAAACCCTAGAAAGTTAGAAAACCCTAATTTCGAAAACCCTAAACCCTAGGGTAAAACCCTAAGCTCCAAAACCCTAGAAACTTAACCCTAGAAAGACTTGGGGTATTTCTTGAATTTCCTTATGAAATTTCTTAGATTTTAGTTAGGGTTTTTACACGATTCTTTCTCGTGAATTTCAGGATCCGAAAGTGAGACCCGACCTTTCTACGAGATATTTTCTTAGGCACCAGGTGAGTGTTCTTCTGTGTGCATGATGCATGAAACGCCATGTCATACTAGTTATTATTATTTCCATGCATGAAATGGTATGATTACACTTGACATGAGTATATAATAAAAATGTGTTATTTGAGGAAAGATGTGTACTTTATCGCATCTATTCCGTAATGTGTTACATGCTTTCACTATTTGATGTGATAATTGTGCTTGTGACTTCCATGGTTAATTTTACTATTTTCCACGGTTAATCAAATTGGGAGCGTATGGGAGAGATATAAGGTGTTGGGCGTTATTTGGTGCTTGTTAATTGTTTATCTGAATAAAGTCCTGAAAAAAGGCTAACTCATGATTGAATTTATTATTGATCTTGGACTTCCGGGGCTAACTTCACCGTTACTCCTCGGTTAGTCATCCGGGAGCGTTTGGGGTGATATAAGGTGCTGGAGAATATAGGTGCTTGATATTCTTTCCGATAAGAGTTTCATTCCTCAAAGAGGGTAACTCCGGATTGAATTTTTCGAGTATGCTGGACCTAAGCTTGCTTCTGCAGTGAGCCCGTATCCGCCATTGACTATTTGTTAATTAATTTGTTCACAAATTGTTTATTTACTCATTAAATATTTTATCGAACAAAAATCACATTTCACTGGTATGATCGGATGACTTGAGCACTCACTGGGCTATTATAGCTCATTCCATTTTATTTGTTTTCCTTTACTCAGGTTACTTGAAAAATTAAAGCTGGACCCACTGGTTTTCGAGTATTATGGATGTTGTAACTATTGTAATAGCCGAACTGTGTTAGGCTATTTTTGAAAAAATCATGTATATTATGACTTGTAAACTTGCGGTATGACTTGTACCTTTCTATTAAATAATAAGAGTGTATTTCATTTTGTTCCATTTTATTTTAGTTTATTTTATTTTAAGTTAAGTACGCTCGGTCGTTTGCGTGAGTGCGTGAATCGAGACCTGGCGAGAGCTAGGCAGGCAGTCCGCTAAGCCCTTTGGTGCACCTCTAGGTAAGGTGGGGCTGCTACAGGCTAGGTTTGATGGACCCAAGTTGAAGGCCTTAAAATTGCAAGATTGAAACCCAATGGTGTCCAAGGAGGGATGGCCTAGCCCATTTATTATTTTATGGCGAATTTATTTTTTATTTTTTTAAAAGTTTAGCTTTTATTCAGTTTCCTAAGTAGTTTACAAGTTGTAATCCTTAAGTAATTACCTATTGTGTTAGGATACAACTTAAGTTAATTTCTAGACTATTCTAGCATGTTTTTAGGTTACTTTTGTAAGCTTATAAATTGGCCAAAAATGTGTTACGAATTTTAATATGATTTTTGTGATTAATAAAATTTGAGTTTTCTCTTTTAGAGAGCTTTGTCTTGGGTTCTTGGATTAGAATCAACTCTTGGTCTTATTGGAGTGATTCCATGGCGACCATTCTCCTAGCTTTGAATTTTCTTCTTGTTTTGATTAAGTCCTTAGAATAAATTTGGTTAGACGAATGAACTCGCTCATATCGGTCTAGCAAAGTTTATCCTTTGGTTCAAGATTTCTACAAGGGTTGAATTCAAGGCAACCAATCACCACGTTTAAGTTGCTTTGGTTTACGAATCAAAGTTGATCTAAAGTTCAACGAGGTTGTTACTTTCAAGATAATTTGGTCCAATTCAGCGGGAGGATTTGGATTAAATTGTCGCCTGTTTCTTCAAGATGATCTTTGGGGAGATATTCCTGTGATATACAAGAGGGCGAACCCTTGATCGTATCAGTATTTTAGTATTTTTAGTTATTTTTAAGTTTAGTAAGATTGTTTTAATTAGGTTTTCATTTTTGTTTTGCAGACCTCAAGGAAGAAATTGAAACTCACAACGGTTGCATGGAATTCGAAGGTACAATGGCAAGAGCACGAATTAAATCATCCAATGGTGCTAAGACAAGAGTGGAGATGATGCATAGGCACCAGATGGTTTTTAATGCTTTATGTCATTCTCCTTTCTTTTTCTTTATTTAGTTCTTTCTGGGTCTTGTGGGTATTATTTTTATTTTTAGGATTTTTATTACATTTTGGCATGCATCTAACGAGCTATGGAGTGTAGTAATCTTTCTTTTGATGAGATGCAGTGATTTCTATATTTTGGATCTCTTTCTTGTCACTGAATCAGGGGAGTATTGGTTCTAACTTTTCTTTTCCTTCTTTTCTTGCTTTTTCACACATTGGGGACAATGCGTGATTTAAGTGTGGAGGGGGGGGGGAGTATAATTTTGTCATGGTGTGTGTGCTACTTGTTGGTCAATTTGCTAGAAATTGATTGTTTGATGTGGTTGTTGATTTTCTATCAATTTTTTTTTCCAGAAATTTTCCAACTTAGGTGCTTTAATTTTTTTATTTTGAGTTCTATGAAAATAATTATCTATTTAACTCGTTAGTTGTCAATTTTCCTGATGCAAACCACGGTCACAAGATGTCCAAGACTCCTTGAAAATCCGTGAAAACCAATCCAATCTTCTTGACCCCTTCGTTACTTGTCGAAGAATCCAAGAACAACTTGAATTGGGCACTTTGAATGCCACCAAAGATCGTTAGTTCTCCTTATGGGATGCAACCTAGACTCCTACCCAACCCGTGGAATAGACCCCTAGTTGACGATCTCACAAGACGAAGAGCAAACCCATTTAGAAGAACAATCCTAAGCAAAGAAAAGGCTTAATCTTAACAAGTTGATTGTCAAGAACAAGAGTAGTTCTTGTTTTACCAAAGAACTAGGGTAACCGCAATTTGAGAGAAAAACTCACATTTAATTCATTCAATATGTATTATCCTTCGTTTCATTACACCAAATACCTTATAAAAGGTTTACAACTCATTATTCCACTAAAAACCCATAAAGGAAAACGCGTATACGATTTTTGGGGAAGGCTACGGCCAAGGCCGTGGGGCGGCCTTCCTCGCAGCCTCAGTCAGAGGCTTCAGTTCATCTAGAGTAACTTTCTGATGAAGGCCGTGGAGAAGGCCGTGGCACGGCCTTGGTCAGAATGTCTGGCTTGCGTTGGTTGTCTGTGCTCAACTCTCTGATGAAGGCCGTGGGGAAGGCCGTGGCGCGGCCTTAGGTGGGGCCTCAGTCAGAAACTTCAATTCTCCTTCATTTGGCTTGGTTTGGCTACTTTGCTCACTTCCCTTGGCGTCAACATCAATCCAAGCATACGTAATCATCCGAACCGGCATGTTCTTAGCCCAAGTAGATTCTTCTTCTTGCAATTGCGTGAGAAGTCCTTGCATAGCTTGTTTCATCCTCTTGATTCGAAGCCTCATCATTGGACCTCCTATGCCTTGTAAAGGATTTACCTTGAACTTGTCCTCACCTTGGCCTCCACGATCCTCATCATTCCCTCCTTCCTCAGGAAGATTCGTCATCGAATCACCTGCATCATACAAAGACAAATCAGCCACATTGAAAGTCGCACTTATATTACCATACGCATCTGGTAGATCGATCTTGTAAGCATTATCACCAATCTTCTCAAAGACTTGAAATGGACCATCTCCACGAGATCCAAGTTTGGACTTCCTTTGTTGAGGGAACCTTTCTTTTTGCATGTGAATCCACATCCAATCTCCTGGTTCGAAAATCACCTTCAAACGTCCCCTGTTTGCTGGTTCAACATATCGTCCATTTTTCTTTCTTATGTTAGCTCGAACTTTGGCATGCAAATTCCTTGACAAACTCTGCCTTTTCTTACCGTCCAAATCTGCACGCTCACTAGAAGGCAAAGATAAGATATCTAACGAAGTCAAAGGATTAAAGCCATAAACAACCTCAAATAGATAATAAGAAGTAGAAAAATGCACAGCTCTATTATAAGCAAACTCAATATGAGGCAAACATTTCTCTCAATTTTTCAAATTGCGTTGAATGATTGCTCGCAAGAGCGTGATAAGTGTGGGATTGACAACTTCTGTTTGCCCATCTGTTTGAGGATGTGCCATGGTAGAAAACAGCAACTTAGTCCCTAATTTACTCCAGAGAGTATGCCAAAAATGGCTTAGGAACTTAACATCTCTATCACTAACAATAGTTCTAGGTAACCCATGCAAACGCACTACTTCTTTAAAGAACAAATCAGCTATGTGAGAGGCATCATTGGTCTTAACACATGCAATAAAATGAGCCATCTTACTAAACCGATCTACAACAACAAAGATACTATCCTTACCAGTTTGAGACCTTGGGAGTCCCAACACGAAATCCATGGAAGTATCAACCCAAGGGTGGGATGGCACAGGTAAGGGTGTGTAAAGCCCGTGTGGTCTAACTCTAGACTTAGCCTTGTCTACATGTAATGCATTTGTCACACATCATTTGCACGTCTTTTTTCATGTGAGGACAAGTAAAAATGTTCTTGCAAAACATCTAGAGTTTTTAATACACCAAAATGACCCATTAATCCTCCTCCATGCGACTCACGCACAAGCAATTCACTGCAAAGAACTTGTCAGGCACACATAATTTATCCTTCTTAAATAGAAAAACCTTCATGCCTATAATATTCACCAAAAGATCATTTTTCACATGCATTCCAAATTGACTCAAAATCATGATCAGATCCATACAATTCTTTCACATGTTCAAAACTAAGTAACTTGGCATGTAATGAGGTAAGAAGAGTATACCTTCTGGACAACGCATCTGCCACTATGTTCTCTTTACCTTGTTTGTATTTGATGACGTAAGGAAACATCTCAATGAACTCTAGCCACTTGGCGTGCCTCTTGTTCAACTTACCTTGGGATTTGAGGAATTTGAGACTCTCGTGATCCGAATGTATGATAAATTCTCTTGGCCACAGGTAATGTTGCCACGTTTGGAGTGTCCTCACCAAATCATATAGCTCCTTGTCGTAAGTGGGATAGTTGAGTGCTGCCCCTTGAAGCTTCTCGCTAAAATAGGCAATAGGCTTGGAATCCTGCATCAAAACAAATCTTACACCAATACCACTAGCGTCACACTCAATCTCAAAAACTTTATTAAAATTAGGTAAGCTTAACAAAGGTGCATTAGTCAACTTATCTTTCAGCAAATTAAAGGCTCTTTCATGCACACTTTCCCACTTAAATACTACATTCTTTTTAACAAGCTCATTTAAAGGTGCAGCTATTGAAGAGAAATCACGTACAAACCTTCGGTAGAAGCTTGCTAAACCGTGGAAAGATCTTACCTCATTGGCGTTCTTAGGTGTAGGCCACTCCCGAATTGCCTTCACCTTAGATTCATCTACACTAATGCCATTAGTACTAACAACAAATCCAAGAAAAATAATAGAATTCATACAAAAAGAACATTTTTTCATGTTGGCATACAATTGATAGGATCTAAGCACATCAAGAACAGCATGCAAGTGTGATACGTGGTCATTCAAGGACTTGCTATAAATCAAAATATCATCAAAATAGACCACAACAAATTTTCAATGAAAGGGCGGAAAACATGGTTCATTAAACGCATAAAAGTACTAGGAGCATTAGTTAAGGCAAAAGGCATAACTAACCACTCATAAAGACCGTACTTAGTTTTAAAAGCAGTTTTCCACTTGTCACATTCTTTCATCCTGATCTGATAATAACCACTCTTTAAATCAATTTTGGAAAATATTTGTAAGCCATACAGTTCATCTATCATATCGTCTAGCCTAGGGATGGGATAACGATACTTTACCATGATTTTATTGATGGCTTTGCAGTCCACGCACATTCTCCAAGTGCTATTCTTCTTAGGCACTAAAATGACTAGTACTGAGCACAGGACTCATGCTCTCCTTAACGAACCCTTTTTCTATCAACTCATCCACTTGCCTCTGTATCTCCTTTGTTTCCATGGGGTTGGCCCAGGTAAGTTGGACGGTTAGGAATGCTCGACCCCAGTATGAAGTCGATTTGATGCTCTATGCCTCTAAGTGGTGGTAACCCCTGTAGAACATCTTCAGGGAACAAGTCTTGGAATTCCTGCAACAAAGAGACTACGACACTTGGTACAGAAGGGTCAATGTCGTTAGTAGAAAGGTAAATATCCTTATACATAAGCATAAGGAATTGCTGCCTCGCTATCAGTGCACTCTTGACTTCTCCTTTTTCTGCAAATGCACTCACTTTCCTTTTTCTTTTGACATAACCTCTCTTTTATTTTTCTCTCTTTTTCCTCTCTGACTCTTCTCTCTTTTCTTCTAACTCGCCATCTCTTTTGTTTTTCTCCTCACTCACACTTTGTTGCTTTTCTCTCATTTTACATTCCTGAGAGATCCTGACTTGATCAGTATAAGCCTCAGATGGCCGTAGAGACTTCTAATACATACTCCTTCTTCTTCCAAGTCAATCGATAGGTATTCTTATACCATCATAAATCACTTTCCTATCAAATTGCCACAGTCGCCCGAACAAAATATGGCAAGCATGCATAGGTATGACATCGCACAAGATCTCATCCACATACCCTCCTATGGCAAATGACACCATTACTTGCCTCGTCACTTTAATGTCACCATGATCTGTCAACCATTGCAAATAATAGGGCTTGGGATGCTTGATGGTAGGTAGCCTCAGCTTCTCTACAAACAAGGTAGAGGCAACATTTGCACAGCTACCACAATCCACTATGACATTGCATAACTTATCTAGGACCACTCATCTGGTATGGAAGATGTGTTCCCTGTGCATCTCCTCGCTATCCTCTCTAGGTTGGATACTAAGGGATCTGCGAGTGACCAGAACCGCTCCACTTGGTGGATCAACTTCACTTGGCCCTTCATCCTCATCACCACTGGGACCCTCTAGCAGTGGCATCTCCTCATCACTGGAGTGTTCACTCTCTACATCCCCATTATCAAGGATGATCATGCTTCTTAAACTGGGACACTGAGAGGAAATGTGCCCATATCCCTGACACTTGTAGCATTTGATATCTCTCTGTCGTGGTGGTGGTGCTTCATTTCTGCTCTTGATAGGTTGTTTGGAGGATGACACCTCAACCTTGCCTTTACTATTGGAGGGTGTGTCATTTCTCTTCCATGGCTCCCTTGGTTTTTGATTGCTCTATTCAAGCCTCCTTTCGCAAGAGTTACTCCATCGGGAATGAGTCTGACTATTGGAGTAGCCTCATCCTCTTTTTGATTTGAGTTGCTACTCAACTTTCTCGGCCTTGTCAACCAAGTCTTGAAGCTCAACGTGGTTGTGCAGCTCCACAACATCAGCAATCTCTGAATTTAGGCCAGCAATAAACCTGGCCATGGTGGCCTCCTCATCCTCTTGTATATCAGCTCGGATCATGAGGGTCTCCAACTCCTTAGCATATTCATCTACAGTAGATGATCCTTGCTTCAAGGTCTGAAGCCTTCGGTGTAAGTCTCTAGAATAATGACTCAGGATGAATCTCTTCCTCATGATTGTCTTCATGGTTACCTAAGTTCGAATTGGTTCATCTCCACATCTTCTTCTAGACTTCACCAATTGGTCCCACCAAATGCTCGCATATTCCACGAACTCTACCGCTGCAATCTGGACCTTCTTTTCCTCAGAATAGTTGTGGACTTCGAACACTTGATCAACTCTCCTCTCCCATTCCAAGTAAGCCTCCAGATTGTTTAGGCCCTTGAAAGGGGGAATGGACATCTTGATGCTTTCCAAATTGTTGTCACGAATTGGTTGCTGTAGTGACGCCCTCCTCTCTCGGCGGGAAATAACTTCTTCATAATCATAACCTTCATCTTCTTCTTCTTCAGGTGCAGTTCGTGACACCTTGGCTTTCCCTTTTACAGCTGAAGCAATATCATCCATACGAGCATACATACGCCTAAACTCATCTTGCATAGCCTTTATAGAGAATTCTAGGCTAGCAAACCTTTGCTCACTATGGTCAGACATGACAAGCTTACCTGCAAAGAAATGTTAGCAACACAAGTAAAACAAATAAAAGAACCTCACTCTCTCACTAAATGTATCCACTCATCTCTCGTGTATCATTCTAGGTATATCGGCTTTTTCCTGATGCTAATCTCACCCCTTAGCCTTTTACCACTCTTTGAGGTCACGTTGTAAGCCTTTGGCAAAGAACCTGCTCAATTGGACTTAACTAAGACCTAAGTTAAGTGATCAAGGAGGATTTAAGAAAAAAGGAAATTGCTTAGGGAAGAGTAATTTTCAAGAACTCCAAAGAAAATCGAATGACACAGAATTGAAAGCAAAAGGTCTCGAGAAGACTCCCCTAGTGTGTGGTTCTCGTGGTGAGAATCTTGATTTCCCAATAGCCTTCCTATTCAAGATAATGACCAACAATTCCTTGTGCCAAAACCCAATCAAACTCACAAGAATTCTAAAGTACTATTGTTGTTCTTTTCTTTCAAGTGCACGACTTTTGCATCAAAAGTGCACGACTTTTACCTTTCATCACCAAATTAACAAGAAATTCCACCAAAATACCAAGAAACAAGAAGAATAGAATCTGGTCAATTAAACTTTCGTACGTGGCGTTGTTCTTTGTCCAACGATCTGGATATTTTCACCAGGTCTATTCGGTTGCACAAGGACAGTATAGACACCAAATTTTGACACACCATTTATTTTCAAACACTAGGGGGGTATGTTTGCACTTTTTGGTACAAATTTTACTTTTTTTTTAATTTTAATTTTTCAATAATTTGGGAGGCAAAATAGTAATTTTATCTGTAAATATTTTCTATCAACTTTTGGGGGTTTTAAATTCATATTTTTATTTTTATGTAAATTTGTTAATTTCTTATGATTTTTCTGGATTTAATTGGTATTTTTTATTTTTGTACCAGCTAAGGGCAAAACCGTCATTTTACAGTTTAAATTCATTTTTCACCAAATTTTGAGTCAAAAAGGCATTTTCTAATGTTTTAAGCTTATTTTTTATTTTTTGATAATTTTTTAGGATAATAACTATTTTTTTGTGAATTTTCATTGCCCAAGAGCAAAATCGTCATTTTACAATCTGAGTTCATTTTTTGTCAAATTTTGAGTCGTAAATGCTTTTTTTTTTTTTTGTGTTTTAAGCTTATTTGTAATTTTTTATAATTTTCTGAGAACAATAACTATTTTTTTGTGAATTTTCATTACCCAAGAGTAAAATCGTCATTTTACAATCTAAGTTCATTTTTTGTCAAATTTTGAGTCCTAAATGCTTTTTTTTGGTGTTTTAAGCTTTTTTGTAATTTTTGATAATTTTCTGAGAACAAAAACTATTTTTCTATGAATTTTCATTGCCCAAGGGCAAAATCATCATTTTACAATCTAAGTTCATTTTTTGTCAAATTTTGAGTCGTAAATTCCTTTTCTAGTGTTTTAAGCTTATTTGTAATTTTTGATAATTTTTTGGGGTCAATAGCTATTTTTCTAAAAATTTTCATTGTCCAAGGGCAAAATCATCATTTTACAATCTAAGTTCATTTTTGTCAAATTTTGAGTTGTAAATGCCTTTTCTAGTGTTTTAAGCTTATTTGTAATTTTTGGTAATTTTTTGGGGTCAATAGCTATTTTTCTACAAATTTTCATTGTCCAAGGGCAAAATCGTCATTTTACAGTTTAAATTCATTTTTTGTCCAATTTGGAGTCAAAAATGCATTTTCTAGTGTTTTAAGATTATTTTTAATTTTTTGATAATTTTTTGAGGCTAATAGCTATTTTTTGTGTATTTTCATTGTCCAAGGACAAAATCGTCATTTTACACCCTGAGCGCGTTTCTATCAATCAACATCAACTCCAATTTCACCACTGCCCCTGCCTCCACCTTCACCCTTAACAACCAGAGATTTCTTCCCCTGCTCAAAGCCCATCCCAAACACAACAGATAACATATAATTGCTCATACATACCTTCAGATACACATAAAATCTATACACAGACACCCACATTCATACATACAAGCAGACACAATTCACACAGACATGCACAAACGTGCCATCAGACATTTCCCACACACAACACTCACAGATTTGAGCATACACAAGCACACAACAGACACACAAGCACTCACAATGAAGCTGTAAGAACAGACACGCACACACACAGAGCCATAACGCACACACACAGAGCCATGATTCACACACAATAACACAGATTCACACATAATTGCATACAAACCAACAACCCAAATGCACTCAATTCCATCATCCACCAGTTGTCCTAATTCCCACCAAATCCCACTGCCATTTTTGACCGGACAACCCCCATTAACGCCTAACCCATTGCACAACCACCTTCGGCAAAGCACAGCCACCAGAATGACCAACAAAGCCCATCAGAATCATGCTCCTTCACCACCTGTGAAAACAAAACCAGCAAGCCAAGCAAAACCAAACCCATGAAATCACACCCCCACGCCCAATTTCCAGCAATCGACAGAACCATCACTTGTAAAAAAAAACCAAAAAAATATAGCACCATTCACAGGCCCTATCATCACCCAAATTCCCAACCGAAATCTCCATCGCCCCTTTCCTACTAGACCAAAACCAAAAAACAAAGTCATAAAGCTTGTAAGCTAAATTCCACCCCCCCCCACCAGCATAATACCAGCAGACCCAAAAACCCCACGGGCCAAATCGTGGCCTCAACACCACGCAGAACAAAGGGATAAAGAAGGGGGTGATTTTTGGAAAGAAAATTGAAAGCCAGGGGGGGAGTAACCTGCGGCAAGAGAAGAGTTTCAGAGAGAAGAAAGGGATGCGAGAGAGACAGATTGGAGAACGAGAGAGCAGAGCGGAATCAAAGAGAAAATAGAAGGGAATCGAGGGAGAACGCAGAGAGATTTAGCTTCTAACACCCTAGAAAATGCACATATAAGAGGCATTTTTTTTTCTTATTTAGGGTTAAGTGCTAATCCTAGAATTATTAGTTGGGAGATTTCTTGAGTTAATTAAGTTAATTAGTTAAGATTTTCATTCTAAGCAAGAACACTTAAGTACTAAAGTTAGAATAATTTTTCTTGACCATTTAACTTATATTAGTGTTTAAATTTTGACTAGTTCATTTCACTATTTTCTAGTCTTTTGACTACTTGAATTTTTCTCATTTTTTTTTTCTCAAAAGTTTCACTTATTTTCTTACTTTATTTTCTTTTTCCCTTGGCTGAAATTTTTTTTCTCTCTTTTCTTTCTTTCTTGGCCGAAATTCTCTCTCTTTTCTTTTCTTTTCTTTGGGCCGAAATTTTTCTTTTCTTTCTTTCTTCATGTGGCCGGCTCTCTCTCTCCCTAATTTACTCTAGTTGTGCTTTAATAATTTATGTCTCTTTATTGTTTATATTAAGTGTTAAGAGTTAATAATTTCAACCAATTAAATTAAACCAAGTTGCTACACTTGCATTAAAAGCTCACTTTTTACTTTACTCTTGTTATGATATTATTGGTTAATTATTTTTCTCACCTTTTCTTCAATTCTTTTTCATTTTTCTTAGACTATTTCTTTCTCTTTTTCTCTCCCCTTGGCCGGCCATCTTCTTTCTTCTTCTTCCCTCATTTTTGCTCTCAACTTCTTGGACTTTCATCTCTCAAGTTGACACAAATCCACCATAGGAAGTGGGCTTCTATCTTTTCTAAGCAAAGTTCTAAGCATATCTAAGGTATTTACCATGAACTTACCTTATTAATTTTATGTTTTAATTAGTTTTTATGCAAGTTTAAGACTAAGTTTCTTGTTAATACTACTTGAAGAAATTAGTTAGAACTTGATATATACTTGTTAGATAAAGTGTTCTTGTAGGTTAAATAGACTAGTATATGGCATTGTAACCTTGAAATTTCATGGAGAACATGTTGTTTGGGTGAAAGTTCTTGGAGCATAATCCTTGAAATTTAGTGAGATTTTGATTGAATTTGAGTTTGGATTGAACTAAGAAGTTGTAGAACTTGTTGAATTATGGGTTTGATGATTGAAATCTTGATGAAAAACAAGATTGGAAGGGCCGAAATTTAGGGGAAATAATGCCCAATTTTTGTTAGAAAAACCCTAGAATAAAAAACCCTAGAATGTAAACCCTAAACCCTAGAAAAAAAAACTAGAATTTAATGGGTATTTCTTGAATTTTCTTACTAGGTTAATTAGGGTTTAAATTGGGTTTTTCATTAGATTATTTCTTTCAAATTGCAGGACCCGATAGTGAGACTCGACCATTTCACGAGATATTTTCTTAGGCTTTCAAGGTGAGTGTCTTTATGTGTGCATGATGCATGGAATGTGATAATTTTATTTTGTGATTATTATGCTTAACTTGCAATTATTATGTGAGTACATGTGTTATTTGAGGAAAGATGTGTACTTTATCACATCTATTCCACAATGTGTTATACGCTTTTATTATTTAAAATGTTATTTGTGTGTGAGACTATCGTGACTAACTTCACCGTTATTTCACGGATAGTCAGCCCGGCTGCAAGTGGGAGGACATAAGGTGCTGGGTGTTTTAGGGTGTGATGTTCTTTCCTTTTGAGTTGTGAATCCTCTAAGAGGCCAACTCCGGAATGAACTTTCTTGATTGCTTGTGGGCCCTCCAGGGTTGAGATTTTCTCCCCTGGATGTGGTAGCTTGTACGGAGGTTATAAGGTGATTGGCGGTTAGGGCTTGTGATTGATAAAACTGATATGTTCTTCGATAAAGACCTGAGCTATTATCTCGGTCCAAATATCGTGGCTACATGATCAGTACCTGCTCCCCTACGGTTAAGCTTGCTTCCGTAGTTGAGCCCTGTATCCGCCATTGACTACATGTTAATTTAATTGTTCATATATGGTTGATTTAATTTATTGATTATTTTAATGACCCGAAATTATGAATTCTTGGTATGATTGCATGAATTGGACATTCACTGGGCTATTATAGCTCATTCCATTTTATTTGTCTTCCTTTACTCAGGTTACCTGAATAATTAAAGCTGGACCACTGGGTTTTGATTATGATAGGTGTTTTAGTTATTGTAATAGTCGAACTGTGTTAGGCTACTGTGAAAATTATGTAAATTATGGCATGTAACCTTTTGATGTGACTCGTATCTCTAAGTTAAATAGCAAAAGTTATTTTACTTGGTTCCATTTTATTTTATGTTATTTATTTTAAGTTAAGTACGCTCGGATTTTCATGTGAGTGCATGCACCGAGACCTGGCGAGAGCTAGGCAGGCAGTCCGCTAAGCCCTTTGGTGCGCCTCTGGGCAAGGTGGGGCTGTCACATAGCTGATCTGGTAACGAAAGAACCAAGCTAAAAAGAAAGAGGGGCTGCCAGAGAGAAAGTGAGAAAGAGAGAGGGAGAGATAGAATAGGGAGACCGAGAGAAATTAAGGGAGAAATCAGAGTAGGGATGGAGGGAAGACGAGACCAGAAAAGAGAGAAATCGAAGGAGGAGCAGTGAGTGAAAGTGAGAAAGTGACGAGCTGCAGGTGAAAATTGGCTTTCTGGGAGAAAAGAACTTGAAGATGTTGCGGGTGGGGTCTTGGTTGAAGACGCAGAAGTATATGCTTATTAGTTTAGCAATTTCTTTATTTATTCGGTCGTTCCTTTTGGTTTAGTTTGTTTATTCTCATGGTAATTGATTCGTTTATTTGCTTTAGTGTTTTATTAAACAATTAATTTAGTTAATTAATTTAGTTTTAGTTTTATTTTGTCATTTTGTCATTTTTTATTTATTTTATTTATTTATTTATTTATTTTTTTACTGGTTATTTTATTCATAAGGTAATATCTATGTTAAACCCCCTTGTTTTCTTGGTGATATTAATATGCCCCCCAAAGTTTTTTAGTTCATGCGATTAAATCCTCCATAATTTTAGATTAACCCCCTTTGGTTTAGTTTCTTTTTGATTGAACCTTTGTTAAATTGCAAATGTGTCTTGGATGCCTATAATATACTATTTTGCCCTCCTTAATTCGCTTTATTTTGCCCCACGATCCTTGATTAGTTAGAATTTCTTGATCTTACCCCTTTTAAGTGTTATAGAATTTTGTTTTAGTCCCCCTTTAATATACTAGAATTTATTTTCTATCTCAATCTGTCAATATTTATATATTTTAGGTTTGGTTTGTTTATACCGAGGTGCCTTGACTTTTGTTTGTTCATTTTGATTAGTATTTGTACCGGGTCTTCGAAAGGTATCCCGATTTCTCATTATTTTTGCTTTATGTGCTCCAATATGCTTCAATGTGATTTTATGCATTATTTGCATTATTATTTATTTCTTATTTTATATATACTTCTCGCGTATTTGCGTAGTTAATTTATTTAATTTTGAATTTTTTTTAGTATTTTGAAAAATATAACATTTTGTATTTAGCTAGTCAATGTAATAGTTAGATTATTTTTCTCGTATTTTAGCAAAAACTGTGTAATTAGATAGAAAATGTAATAGATAGGGCATTTTTAATTTCCCCCTTTAAATTATAAATTAAGCCCCCGGTTTAATAGTTAGGGTTTATTGCTTTTGCGTGCTTACATGCTTATATTTTTTACCGCTTTCATTAGGATTTTCGCATCTAGAATATTATGCTTATGTGCTCCTACGTGATCTTATATGTTTTATATGTTTAATTTGCTTTTAATTCGTGTTTTAATGTTTAATTCATGATTTATGTATTCCGTCACCACACTAGTCCAACGCTAGTTGTGGCCTCATTTTTTTCCGCTAGTCCAACGCTAGTGGAATTTTTAGAACGGGCTAGCCCAATGCTAGACCCTTAAGACATTTTAGTGATTAGGTGCATTCGTGTGCATTTCTCATTTCACACATTTTTAGTTTTTCTTTCCATTTGGCATGATTTTATTATTACTATTTATTACCATTATTATTATTATTATTATTTTTGACACGTTTTTAAAATGCATGACATATAGGTTGCATTTCACTTAGACTTTAGGACATTTGTGTGATTTGACTAGAAAATAGTCGCCTACTCACATGGAAAGCGGTGGCGTACATGCCGTTCCTCCCTCCGTGAGTAGGAACATTCAGTCACGAGTTATTAGTCTCCCGTACCCGTCATGTTGCATACCCACCTTCTTTCTATCACTTACTATATATTATTATTTTCTTTTCTTTTTGCATCACATTTTGCATAAAACTCGTGACTCCCTCGAAGGTCTCGACTCGGGTTTCGCAATTAATGCGATAATTTCCGACCAAGCCTCGACGGAACATTTCGACCCTCTCGATACTCACATTTAGACTTAGGATTTGCATTCATTTAGACACATCCAAAACGCGATAGAATCTAGGGTTAATTTAGGAAATTTGATTAAACCTCGCAACTAGCCTCGGCTAGGTTGAAAGGGTGCCTTAGGCGCAAGCCTTTGCCTTCCCTTTCTTCAAATGTGACTCCCGAACCTTTTTCTCTCGTTTTTTCGTAGACCGGAGTCGAAAAGGGTTTTAAATTGATTTTTCTAAAATTTTTATTTTGTTTTGTTAAACGATTTTTTCGGGTGACTTGGTACACCCTAACTCAGTACCAAGTGGCGACTCCATTTTCTAAAATAAAACCCTTTTTAAAAATTATTTGGCCAAATCTGTCGCACTTTTTGTCCCGGCCTTGTTTTCTTTTAAAATACCATTTTTTCTTAAAATACACTTTTTCAACAAAAATTTGATTTTTCACACATGCGCACGCTTTTTCCCAAAACTTGCTTTGTTAAAAAGGGTCTCGGATCGAATCGTCTTTTTCGGACGCGACAGGCAGCGACCCCACTAGCACCCTTTGCCAACGACTTTTTAGGATACGACAGGATTTTGGCGACTCCACTGGGGATCACTAGTGAGTCCGAGCACTAGGCTTAATCATCTTTTCCTCCTTTAACCCTTGATTCCATCACGTTTGGATGTTAGGATTGCATTTTTCTTTTCTATGTTTTTAGGTTTTTCTTTTACATCTCACACACTCCTCGTCTCTTCGTTGCTTATGTGATGTATGTTTTATTTACTTTTGCTTTATCCGACCGCGCTTGCATTTGGGGAAGAGGTCAATCACCCTTAGAGCCCACGTGTGTTATTATTACATTCCTTCCTCTCATAAGGAGCACTTCATACGTGCATTCGATGTTTTTATCTTTTTTCTCTTTTTGGTGGTTGTCACCCACCCATCCCAGTTAGGAATAGGATTGATCTACTTAGGCATGTGCGCGGGGCACGATGTGCACGTAATCATGCTTGGGAGATCACCCGAACTCTCGGCTTAAGTCCATAAGTCTAGAGATTCGGGGACTTTTAAGATCCACTCGGACACGTGGCCGGGGCACGATGTCCACGTAGTAGTGTTTGGGGGATCACTCGAGCCACTGACCAAGGGTTTTGGGATTGATGACCCTTACCCTTAGGTCTGAAGGCTTGGGAACCGACAGCCTTATTGAGTCTAGATGCATTAGTGAGCCCAACCTCATACATCCATGTAGAATAACCTAGGGTAGAGTCAGCCTTACCCTATCAGGTACACTAAGGCACGAGAGGAGGGAACCAACCTCCTTTATCTTTCTTGTTATGCCATTTATTGTTATCTATGTGTATTATTTGTTTTTGCCAATGTGTTATGTGTTATATGTTGAATAAACTAACACAATTTCTTTCTTATTTTGATTGCATTCACAACCATAGAATAAAGAGCCCTGGCATGGTGCTCTCGTAGGAAGCCAACCCTCCTTTGGCATGTTTAAATTTCGTTTTCATAATTAATTTCTTCAAGAAAGATGAAAACGCAATTTCATAAATTTTTTATAAATTGCATTTTGTAATAAATCCAAGGGATCAATCATTGTGAATTTCTTAAAAATCCTAAAAATTCGATTTTTCGTCTTGTATATTCTTGAATAAAATTGTAGTTTTTTTAATCCTTAGTTTTTAAATCTTTTTCAAGGATTATTCATTCTTGTTGTACTTGTCAGTTTTATTCGAACCAAATTTTCTTAGAGTCAATAAATGCACGCGGGTGGTCAAATTTTTTGCACAGCTTGTATTTATCCTTTTTCAAAAATTAACATGTCATTTTTGTTGTATCCCCCGCCCTCCCGACCCACATTACACAAAAGGTGATTCTAACACATATTTCATTCTACTTTAATAAATTGATGTTTTAACTTATACGTTCCTATATGAAGTCATGATTTTTGATCTCTTTTAATATTGTGTTTCGTAACCTTTTAGAGGTTCGATTTTTTTTTCAATCAAATATTTTTCAAAGTCAATAATTTCTTTTGTATAGTTTATGGTCCACCTTTCTCGAAGAAATTTTGCATCATTAAAAAAAAAACTTTTAGAAATTTTTCAAATTTGGCATTTTCACATATTTTAACTTGTTTCAATAAACTGGCATCATGCATAAACCCTAGAGGGAATGCCATTTTGGGAATCCCATGATAGAAAAAGCCGCCCTTTTGTCTTGGGTACGTAACCCTAAAAGACATGCACGTTTATATTTTTGGTAAATCCTGGCAGGTGAGACCCTAGGTAAGGTAATACGAGCAGAATGGAGGCATCTCTTTCAAGCGGATCTGGCTTATCTACGATTAGAAAAGGGGGGTCTCACCCTAAAGGATTGCATTTCATGCTAGGCCTACCCTTGGCATAATAAGGGCTCCCCTAGGACATGCATCCGTTTTTGTTTTTATTTATACTAACTTTGATTTTTTTCATTTTTACAGGTCCTCTAACGGAGGCGGTAAAATAAGAAAGACATCTGATACATATCTGGTCTTACATTTGAGTATTTTAAATTATGGTCCAATTCCTAAATAAACCGTCACATGCTTCGAGACCCATAAGGACATCAAAAACATGAGTGTTCTTTTGAATTATTCGAAGGGTCATGGACGACCGATTTTGTTAGAATTGATAGTGCCTAGAAACTAGATAGGTGAGTTTGGTTAGGATAAGCAATGTGATAAATGAAATTGTATTTCATAGCTGGATAATTGTAACAAGAATAGTAATAATTTGGATGCTAATAATTGCAATCCTTCTGTAAATTTAAGATTGCCTTGTGTTCAAAATTTTTTCTCAGATGAAGCGTTAAATAAGTTGCTTTCTCACATTTGTTTGTGACATTTGATTTTCCCTTCATGTCTTGCATTTAGATTTTGAAAAAGTTTTCTTCAAATCTTTTGTTATATTGAGCAAACAATTCTTTGATGAGGCCTCAAAATAAGTCACATTTTTCTCAAAGCTTAATGTTAGATTTGTGTCATGGTAAAATTTTTCTTTTGATGAGTGAGTGTAAGCTCAAATTGAATGAAAAGAAAAACATTTTCTTGTATTTTTTGGGGATGGTGAAAATAAATGCCCATAGTCTTCGGATGTCATCTTATTTGAAACTGGTAATTGCCGCTTCGGTATCTTTCTGATTCCAAAATAATGCAAATTGCATGGGAGAATTAGAATTACATCGAAAAGGAATTTGGACTTTGTGTTAAGGAATCTGAATGGTACAAAAGGGGAAATCCAAGCTTAACCTGAAAGAGTAAGAAGCTACGAACATTGACACCAAGACATCGATTAAGGAGTTAAGTCAAAATGCACTTTTGCTCCGAACATCTACAAAATGTCAAGCTAATTTGTATGTATGTTTGGAGAATTCAAGCATAACAAAAGGAATAAACTAGGAGGGGATGCAACTTCAAACAATTCACAAGGGGAGTTATTGTTTCATGTCCACAATTTCATATTCACCGTTGGAATGTGATGTATAAGTCATTGTGAGGTGAAGATAGGGGATATCACACGCTTGTGAATTATGGCTTGCAATCTTGATGTTTGTCTAATTCCCCTACTGGTTGAAATTACTTTATGTAATTTGACAAATGCTTTCTTTGAGTACTAATAAATAATTATTATGTGGTTTGGAGTTTTGTTCTTATAGAAAGTATATCTTGTAAAGTAGTTAGAATTATGTCTAAATTTTGTGATTTGATGAAAATTTCTTTTCTTTACTTGATTTCACATGTTAAATGATGATTATGATCAATTGGTGCAAGCATGTGGTCTGTGATGTAAAATCTATTAGAAGGAATTTTTATATTGCAAAAAAAAAAAAAAAAGGAAAGAAGAAAAGAAAAGAAATAATGCAGTTTTTCTACTCCAATTGTTCTCGCGCTTAGTAACCGGGAGTTTTCATCTAAAAATGTCGACTCTCGCGTCAAACGGTACTTGAACTATGAGTAATGCATTGCAAATTCAAGTAAGTAAATTGTTGAGTAACCAGGGTTCTTCATCCAACCAATGTCGATTCTTGCGTAAAAAGGCAGTTTTACTTCTCGAATACAGTTTCTGCTATTGGTTTAAGATCGAGATGTTGAGTAACCGGGAGCCTTCATAATCAATGTCGGTTTTCGCGTCAAAAGACACTCTCGCATTTTGAGTGATTAGGTCACTAGAATAAAAAATTTTCCTCATGTGAAAAATGAAATTGATTATAGACATGTGATGTTTTTCGATTGATCACATGATTTGTTTACTTGTGAAATTTAGTAAGGTGAAGAAATTAAGTTGAAAGTGCTTAATTGTGATATAATTCTTTCTCCTTTACTTGATATTATGAGTATTAAAGACAAGATAATAAATTGCATAATGGTCATTTACTTGCTTTTGAGGAAATACATTTTAGAATGCACATGTGTGATTTCAATGCTTGAATCATTAATTGATCTCACATTCTTCAAACAATTTGAGGACAAGTGATGATTCAAGTGTAGGGGAGTTAACAAGTGTCAAAATGATGCATTCTAGCACATTGGTTGTGACAGCCCCACCTTACCCAGAGGCGCACCAAAGGGCTTAGCGGACTGCCTGCCTAGCTCTCGCCAGGACTCAAACACGCACTCGCTTAAACATCCAAGCGTACTTAACTCGAAATAAAATGCACTCATAAATAAATACATTCATAATATTTACTTAAAAGTATAAATATCACAAGAGTTTTTACAACCCAAAATATAATAATATTTACAATAAAAGCCTACACATTTAGGCTGTCCAGATACATTAAACAAAACATGTACTAGGTCCAAAATCAGCTTTTCCAGCTTTAGTATTTTGGAAAACCTGGTTAAAGAAAACAAATGAACGGGATGAGCTATAATAGCCCAGTGAGTGCTCAAGTCATGCAGTATACCAATAACAAATAAACCTTTAAGGATAATAATTAACAAATTTAATAAATGATGAACAAGAAATGTGAAGTGTAGTAAAATCAATGGCGGATACAGGCTCACTACAGGAGCAAGCTCAACTGCAGGAGTATCGATCATGATCAAGATAACAAGGATATCGGGACCGAGGTAAAAGCTCAGGTCCGAGATACTTGAAAAATTCAATCCAGAGTTACCCTCTTCGAGGAATGAAACTCATATAGGAAAGAATATCATGCACCTATAACCCACAACACCTTATATCACCCCAAACTCAACAAGTTGACTAACCGTGGAGTAACGATGAAGTTAGCCACAGAAGTCCAAGGTCATGCATAAAGTTCAAGCATGAGCTAGCCCTTTTTAGGACTTTACTCAGATATGAAAATTAACACGCACCGAATAACGCCCATCACCTTATATCTCTCCCATACTCAACCATGGAAATCACATGCACAAATAACACGTTGGATAGTGAAAGCATGTAACACATTGCGGAATAGATGCGATAAAGTACACATCTTTCCTCAAGTAACACATTTCATTAGATAATCATGTCAAGTATAACATATCATTTCATGCATCGAAATAATAATGTCAAGTATTACATGGCATTTCATGCATCATGCACACATAAGAACACTCACCTTAAGCCTAAGAAAATATCTCGCGATAATGTTGGGTCTCACTTCCGGATCCTGAAAATTCACGAGAAAAATAATCGTATAAAAACCTGACTAAAATCTAAGAAATTTCATAAGGAAATTCAAGAAATACCCCAAGTCTTTCTAAGGTTAAATTTCTAGGGTTTTGGAGTTTAGGGTTTTACCCTAGGGTTTAGGGTTTTCAAAATTAGGGTTTTCTAACTTTCTAGGGTTTTGCTCGGAAAGGTTTAATTCACTAATAGCTAATCTACGAAAATTTCTGCATGCTTAAATCACTAAATTAAAGCTTATAAAGTCTTAAATCATAGCCTAATCACTTTTATTTCCTAGGTTTTACCGAAATTTCGGCAGCACTTCCCCTACAATCGGACTAACCCAAAAATTTTTAACCTAGCAAGAAAACATCCAACAACCCAATCTCAAGTAGTTCTACTAATCTCACATCAAACTCAATTCAATTCCATTCAAATTCATCACAAAAATACATAAACTACTCCAAGTTCTTCAAGCAAATCAAACCTAGATCATGCCATTTCAAGTTTAATATACTATCTACAATGCATACAAGTTCACAAGCTTCACATTCATGGAATAAAACTTCATTTTTCATGGCCAAAAATCAATCATACTTAACCATAAAAACATAACTTAAGAGCTAAAAACTATGATCTTTCACTTGAAATTAGAAGAGAAATTCATGGGAAATACCTCTAGGTAGACAAGATTGTTGCTTAGGAGGAAGTTCCACTCAATTTCTATGGTTGAAAAATGAGTAAATGGAAGTAAAAGCTTCAAGAAAAATGAAAGAAAATGGAGAGAAAAGAGAGAAAGAACAGCCGGCCAAGAAGAAGAAAGAAAAGAGAGAAAATTGGCTAAGTAAAGAAGAAAAGAATTGGAAAATTTTTTACCAATCAAAACAAGACAAAGACAAAGTAATTCTTGACTTTCTCTCCATGGAAGACTACACTTGGCAATGGTTAATTAGAAAGGATTTTTATTATTTATCCTATAATAAGTCTTGCAAGATTTCCTAAGTACAACTCCTAAGGAACTAAGTACAACATGCTCATTCTCTATTTTTTTTTCCACAAATTCGGCCACCCTTTTTTTTTTTTTCTCCTAATGAACATAATACAAAATAAATGGTTTTGGCATGAATTTCTAGGGTGTTACATTGGCAAATGATGTTAATATATCTATCCCAAATCAATGAGGGAAGATTGCCTTACTGAAGTCAAATATTTTTCGAACACTAGTCTGTTTAATGAAAAAGGAAAATTTCTCAATTTTAGACACTGTCATCCATTTCATTTCTTCCCCTGCAGTCTGTAATCTGGAAGGATCCTATGGTTAGGAGAATGTGACAGTTGAAGGCTCACGGATAAGAAAATCAGTATGCCGACATGGAATTCATTTAGAAGTTGATGACAACAGTTGCTTGAGGTTTCCCTTCTGTATTGATCATCTCGTGGCAATATTAGAATTCAAATGGGAATGACATTTGAAGATCAAAAGACATCTTTTAAGCTATCATTTCAAAATCCATTTTTTGGAAAAAAAATGCTTCATTTAATTGTATTTCATTTAGTCTTTGTGTGTTCCGCATTGTTTACTGTACATAATTTCTTTTACATTATTGCATGAGAAGCATTTTCTAATCAATTCATGTTTTGAAAAATTCGACGTTTGTTTTGTTTAAATTTGAAATAAAAAGCAAAGGCAATCCTAAATTTATCAGAAGTCAGAGTCATACATGGATGGAAAGATTATTTGGGAGATTTGATCTAAATTGTGAACTAGAATGCATTAAATTTGAGACTTTGCAAAAAGTGAAGCAAAGGGCTATATTAGACGTTTAAGGTGGCAATGCTCTTGTTTATATGTACCAGAGACCGTCATGTGGTGGCATCACTGTTATTATTGCTGGTGTTTTTCTCTTTTTGCAGGTGCGATCGCATTATCTTCAATTAGTGCCTTTGTCAGAAACGAAAACTGGGGCAAATTTTTTGAGAAATTTGATTTCAAAAAATTGATTTTTGATGCCTTATGCTTGAAAACATTTTGGAGGGGACTGACTTTAGATTTACACTGGGGCAAATTTCTTTTTTGTAAAAAAAAAAAAAAGAAAGGATTGACTTCAAATAGAATTCATTTGATTTATACTAGGCATATCTTTAGAAGGATTAATTTCAAATGGGTTTGGATGCTTTGAACAAGGCCAAAGTTTGAAAGGGATGATTTCAAATTGATTTGAGTGTCATATACTGGGGCAAATTTTTTTAAGAAAAATTTGGATTCCAAAAGTGATCTTGATGCTTTATGCCTTAGAAAGATTTTTAGAAAGACGGATTTACACTGAGGTAATTGTTTGGAAGGTTTGATTGCAAAAGAGATTTTTGAAGCCTTATACTATGCCGAATTTTGATTTGAAATGATCTCAATTTGGTTTGATTATCAAGGTAAATTTTGAAAAATTGATTTTTTGAGAGAAAATAAGGATTCATACTTGATGCAAGTGTTGATACTGGGGCAAAACAAAAAAAAAAGGAAAAGAAAAAAAGAAGAGAGAAGAAAGAAAGAAAAAAAAAAGAAAAAAAAAGAGAGAAAAAGAAGAGAAGAAAGAAAAAAAAAGAAGAGAGAAGAAAAATCAGTTTTGAGTTAAGTTGAAAGCTTTGTTTAGCATTTGTTTAAATTTCTCTGTGTCTTACATTTCCATATGCATTTATTTTGTCCAGCAGCCTGGGCACCGCTTTCTGCATTTAGCTTATGAATTTATTTTATCCAGCAGCCTGGACTCACTTTCTGTTCATTTTAGTCTGGCAGCTCAGACTCTGCATCTTATTTTATCCTAGCAGCCCAGGATCATTGCATTTATCGTGTTCAGCAAACTGGACCTTCACGTTTATTTTCAAGTTTGGCAAACCAAACTTTGCATTGCATCTCACCCCAGCAAACTGGGTGCATGTCTAGCAAACTGGACCTTCACGTTTAATTTTCTTGTACTCACCCCAGCAAACTAGGTGCATGTCCAGCAAACTGGACGTTCACGTTTATTTTCAAGTTTGGCAAACCAAACTTTGCATTGCATCTCACCCCAGCAAACTGGGTGCATGTCTAGCAAACTGGACTTTCATGTTTAATTTTCTTGTACTCACCCTAGCAAACTGGGTGCATGTTCAGCAAACTGGACCTTCACGTTTATTTTCAAGTTTGGCAAACCAAACTTTGCATTGCATCTCACCCCAGCAAACTGGGTGCATGTCCAGCAAACTGGACCTTCACATTTCTTTTCAAGTTTGGCAAACCAAACTTTGCATTGCATCTCACCCCAGCAAACTGGGTGCATGTCTAGCAAACTGGACCTTCACGTTTAATTTTCTTGTACTCACCCCAGCAAACTAGGTGCATGTCCAGCAAACTGGACCTTCACGTTTATTTTCAAGTTTGGCAAACCAAACTTTGCATTGCATCTCACCCCAGCAAACTGGGTGCATGTCCAGCAAACTGGACCTTCACGTTTAATTTTCTTGTACTCACCCCAGCAAACTGGGTGCATTTCCAACAAACTGGAACTTCACGTTTATTTTTCAAGTTTGGCAAACCAAACTTTGCATTGCATCCCATTCCAGCAAACTGGATGTTTTCATATTTTCTTTGCATTTCCTCAATCCTAGCAAACTAGGATCACACATCTCTCCAGCAAACTGGACATTTACACTTTTGCTTTAATTTTATTTTTTTCAAAGTCGGGTAGCCCAAATGTTTTTCTTTCATTGTTGGAACTACGTTTGACCTGATTCCCTTCATCGGGACACGTAAGCAGCTCTTTGAGAGCTCGGTCACATGTTTTATGATTCATCTGTCCATTGATTTACGTCTTAGCATATTTTCATACTATGCATGCTTAAGATATTTTAGTTTACATTCTTATCTGTTTCAGCATTTTTAGGTGAGTCAAAATTTGGTATTGTCTACATCTTTGTCTGAAATCTCTACGAGATTCCCGACAAAAAGGGGCAAACTATAGACACCAAATTTTGACACATCATTTATTTTCAAACACTGGGGGGTATGTTTGCACTTTTTGGTACAAATTTTACTTTTTTTTTTATTTTAATTTTTCAATAATTTGGGGGGCAAAATAGTAATTTTATCTGTAAATATTTTTCTATTAACTTTTGGGGCTTTTAAATTCATATTTTTACTTTTATGTAAATTTGTTAATTTCTTATAAATTTTCTGGATTTAATTGGTATTTTTTATTTTTGTACCAGCTAAGGGAAAAATCGTCATTTTACAGTTTAAATTCATTTTTCACCAAATTTTGAGTCAAAAAGGCATTTTCTAATGTTTTAAGCTTATTTTTAATTTTTTGATAATTTTTTTAGGACAATAACTATTTTTTTGTGAATTTTCATTGCCCAAGAACAAAATCGTCATTTTACAATCAAAGTTCATTTTTTGTCAAATTTTGAGTAGTAAATGCTTTTTTTTTTGTTTTTTAAGCTTATTTGTAATTTTTTATAATTTTCTGAGAACAATAACTATTTTTTGGTGAATTTTCATTGCCCAAGAGCAAAATCGTCATTTTACAATCTAAGTTCATTTTTTGTCAAATTTTGAGTCACAAATGCTTTTTTTTGGTGTTTTAAGCTTATTTGTAATTTTTGATAATTTTCTGAGAACAATAACTATTTTTCTGTGAATTTTCATTGCCTAAGGGTAAAATTGTTATTTTACAATCTAAGTTCATTTTTTGTCAAATTTTGTGTCGTAAATGCCTTTTCTAGTGTTTTAAGCTTATTTGTAATTTTTGGTAATTTTTTGGGGTCAATAGCTATTTTTCTACAAATTTTCATTGTCCAAGGGCAAAATCGCCATTTTACAGTTTAAATTCATTTTTTGTCAAATTTTGAGTCAAAAATGCATTTTCTAGTGTTTTAAGTTTATTTTTAATTTTTTGATAATTTTTTGAGGCTAATAGCTATTTTTTGTGTATTTTCGTTGTCCAGGGACAAAATTGTCATTTTACACCCCCAACGCGTTTCTATCAGTTTTTGGAGCTCTAGTTTTTGCTTTTGAAATCTACTGTGAATTCTTTTTGAAAATTTAGAGATTTCTGCCGTATATCTTGTATTAATTTTAATTTTAGGTTTAAAAATATATTTTTTTAATAAAATTTGCATTTTTTAATACCGGTAGCATTCTCGTTATTTTACAGTATTCTTGGCCAACAAGACAAGTAGCCTATAAATACTCTCCCTAATCAGCAGAAAAAAAGGGGGAAAAAAAAAGAAAAACCCTAAAACACTTCTTCTTTTGTGATTTTTTAGATCAAAACACACACACTCCACACCACAAAAAACACACAAGCAGTCGTTTCTTTCAAGACAAAACTACTGTTCATCATCTTCGCAGCAATTGTTCATCGTCATCCCCAGGAATCATCACTGTTCATTGGCTCTTCTCCACTACTGTTCACTACCAAATTATTTTCAAAATTCAAAAGGTAATTCTTCTCTTGTACCTTTCATTATCATGATTCCATTTTCTTTATGAATAATTGGACTTTGAAGTTTATGTTTTATCGATGTTTTCTGCTGGGTTTAATTTTTTTTTTCTAGTTTTGCCGTTTATGTTTTTTTTGGTTTTCTCTTTCTCTGGTTGGTTTCTTTTTTTGATTCTCACGTTCTGGGGTTATGTTCTATTCTTCTGGGTTTGATTTTCTTTACTGTCTCTTTCTTCATAACCTCCTCTTTCTTCCTCCACTGTAGCTCCACCTCAATCACCGCCTCTAATTTCAACCCCATATCCACAATCCAAAGCTCAACCTTCACCACAATCCACCTGCAAAGGCCAACAACAAGCAATCAGCAACCCTCTGCTGCTGGAAACCACCATCAATCAACATCAGCTCCAATTTCACCACTGCCCCTGCCTCCACCTTCACCCTTAACAACCAGAGATTTCTTCCCCTGCTCAAAGCCCATCCCAAACACAACAGATAACATATAATTGCTCACACATACCTTCAGATACACATAAAATCCATACACAGACACCCACATTCATACATACAATCAGACACAATTCACACACACATGCACAAATGCGCCATCAGACATTTACCACACACAACACTCACAGATTTGAGCATACACAAGCACACAACAGACACACAAGCACTCACAATAAAGCTGTAAGAACAGACACGCACACACACAGAGCAATGATTCACACACAATAACACAGATTCACACATAATTGCATACAAACCAACAACCCAAATGCACTCAATTCCATCATCCACCAGTTGTCCTAATTCCCACCAAATCCCACTGCCATTTTTGACCGGACAACCCCCATTAACGCCTAACCCATTGCACAACCACCTTCGGCAAAGCACAGCCACCAGAATGACCAACAAAGCCCATCAGAATCATGCTCCTTCACCACCTGTGAAAACAAAACCAGCAAGCCAAGCAAAACCAAACCCATGAAATCACACCCCCACGCCCAATTTCCAGCGATCGACAAAACCATCACCTGTAAAACAAAAACAAAAAAAATATAGCACCATTCACAGGCCCTATCATCACCCAAATTCCCAACCGAAATTTCCATCGCCCCTTTCCTACTAGACCAAAACCCAAAAACAAAGTCATGAAGCTTGTAAGCTCAATTCCACCCCCCCACCAGCACAATACCAGCAAACCCAAAAACCCCACGGGCCAAATCGTGGCCTCAACACCACGCAGAACAAAGGGATAAAGAAGGGGGTGATTTTTGGAAAGAAAATTGAAAGCCAGGGGGGAAGTAACCTACGGCAAGAGAAGAGTTTTAGAGAGAAGAAAGGGATGCGAGAGAGACAGATTGGAGAACAAGAGAGCAGAGCGGAATCAAAGAGAAAATAGAAGGGAATCGAGGGAGAACGCAGAGAGATTTAGCCGATCTGGTAACGAAAGAACCAAGCTAAAAAAGAAAGAGGGGCTGCCAGAGAGAAAGTGAGAAAGAGACAGGGAGAGATAGAATGGGAGACCGAGAGAAATTAAGGGAGAAATCAGAGTGGGATGGAGGGAAGATGAGGCTAAAAAAGAGAGAAATCGGAGGAGGAGCAGTGAGTGAAAGTGAGAAAGTGACGAGCTGCAGGGGAAAATTGGCTTTCTGGGAGAAAAGAACGCGAAGATGTTGCGGGTGGGGTCTTGGTTGAAGACGCAGAAGTATATGCTTATTAGTTTAGCAATTTCTTTATTTATTCGGTCGTTCCTTTTAGTTTCCTAATTTTTAGTTTGTTTATTTTCTTGGTAATTGATTCGTTTATTTGCTTTAGTGTTTTATTAAACAATTAATTTAGTTTTAGTTTTATTTTGTCATTTTTTATTGTTTTATTTTATTTATTTATTTATTTATTTTTTTACTGGTTATTTTATTCATAAGGTAATATCTATGTTAAACCCCCTTGTTTTTCTTGGTGATATTAATATGCCCCCCAAAGTTTTTTTAGTTCATGCGATTAAATCCTCCATAATTTTAGATTAACCCCCTGTGGTTTAGTTTCTTTTTGATTGAACCCTTGTTAAATTGCAAATGTGTCTTGGATGCCTATAATATACTATTTTGCCCCCCTTAATTTGCTTTATTTTGCCCCACGATCCTTGATTAGTTAGAATTTCTTGATCTTACCCCTTTAAGTGTCATAGAATTTTGTTTTAGTCCCCCTTTAATATACTAGAATTTATTTTCTATCTCAATCTGTCAATATTTATATATTTTAGGTTTGGTTTGTTTATACTGAGGGTTTTTTTTTTTTGGCTAACCCCATACATGGGAAGGGACGCCACCCCCAGATTTTATTAAATAAGGATACTTCTAAAGATTACAATAGAAAATTTACTAAAAGCGATAACGTAGGAGTGCTACTCCATTTACAATGCAGTTCTCTTAAATCTAAAATACGGAAAACCTAGCTGATCCAAGCGAATGGCGCCTCTAACTGATTGTGGAAGTTGTCGTAATGACTCATAAATTCACACTTGAGAGAGAGAGGTCCCTTCATTTGCTAATAAATCAATAGGAACATTTGCTTGTCTATGACAATGAAGAATCCCTTTCCAAGTTGACTTAAATTTACCAAGTGACCCAACATACTTCCTTACTTTCCATGGGCAAGATCCCACGCCTTTCAAAGTGTTGACTAAGATTAAGGAATCCGACTCCACAATAATCTCATTAAAGCCTTTGGAATGACATATTTGAGCTCCCAATAATAGTGCCTGAAATTCAGCATCTAAACTTGTACCCATCTCAAAGGAAGAAGCATAAGCTAGTATCACCTCTCCCTGAGAATTTCGCAATACTCCTCCACCACCACAAGTGCCAGGATTGCCTTTGGAGCACCCATCGGTATTCAACTTGAAGAAGCCCATAGGAGGAAGCCATTTCACCAAGATAACATTGACAGTTTGCTTTTGGTGAGAAATATGCCAAAAAAACTCTGACCAAGAATAGTACGGAATATGACATTTAAACCTCAACTCAAAAGCTAATTTAATGTCCATAAATATCTTTCTAGCAATTCCCTCCCAAGAAGAGATATTCCCCATGAAAAACCAATCATTCCTAGCTTTCCACAAATGCCATAAAATGAGAATAGGAGTGATATGACATAAAAAACGTACCATCCCATTCTGACACGCAAGAGTCCACCATTTGACTAACGTCATGCGAATCATCAATTGAGAAGGAACAAATCCAACAGGCATGCCAAAAAAATTCCATATGGCAGATGGAATGTCACCCAAACTGAAGGTATGTTCAACTGACTCCACAGATGGATTAGTGCAACAAAAACACCAAGATGGTCCTTGAATGCCAAACTTCTGAAGAACATCACTGATTGCAATTTTTCTAGAAAGCAATCGTAAGAGAAAAAATGAAATCCTTAGGAGGGATTGAAGACCCCCAGCAAAGTCTAGAAACAAAGCTGGGGGACCTAGTCTGGCGGACGCTAGCATACGCCAAAGAGAGTGAAAAATTACCCGAAGACGATACATCCCAAATAATGTCATCTCCCACCTCATCAAAGGGGGGGTCAAGTGTGACAACTTGCTGTACTATTGAAGCAGGAAGGATTTGTTGAAGTCGAGATATATTCCAGGATCCATTTTCAATAAAATCATGAACCAAGCCTGGACTCTGGTGTAGGCTATATATGGAAAGAGCACCTGAACCCAACCAGTTGTCATGCCAAAAGTCAACCCCACCGCTCCTTAGATGCCACCGAATATTAGGTTCCATAATATCTCTAACAGTAAGCATCCTCTTCCATGTAATTGAATCTCCCATAGTGACCTGTACCTGTGAAGGATGGAACCTTGCACAATATTTGGCATGCAAAAATTTAGCCCATAAAGATTCATGTTTTCGAAATCTCCACCAGAGTTTCATAGACATGGCATGATGAACATCCTTTAGAGCCCGAATCCCCACCCCACCTTCATCTTTAGGGAGACAAAGATGCTGCCATTTAATCCAGTGACGCCTACCTTCAACCCCAGAAGAATTCCACAAGAATCTAGCAAACAATTTTTCCACTTGCACAAAAATACTTTTAGGAGGAGAAGAAACAGCAAGAATATGCAAAGGGATGGTAGATAAAACATGCTTAATTAAAAGAAGTTTCCCACCAGAAGATAAAAATCTATTGCACCACTTTAAGATTCTATTAGCAACAGCTTGAATCATCTCAGAAAAATAATTCACTTTACTACGACCATAGAACAAGGGGCAACCTAAATATCTTACCGGAAGAGACTTCCTCATGAATCCAGTGACTTGCTGAATAACTAATATTCGTCGACGAGAAGTACTAGGATGGCAGAAAAAAGCACTCTTGGATGTATTGATCAGTTGTCCTGAGCACTTTTCATAAGTCCTTAAAATATCTATCAATTGCCTCAAAGTCCTTTTGTCCCCTCCTGAAAACAAAATTAAATCATCTGCAAAACCCAAGTGAGAGATAATAGGACAATTACGAGGAACTTTATAAGGCACAAAGCTTCTACTTTGATGAATGCTATTAAGGGCTCTAGATAGACCTTCTGCAGCAATGATAAATAAAGCAGGAGAAATAGGGTCTCCTTGCCTCAAACCCCTTGTAGATTTAAAAAACCCCCTAGGAATCCCATTAATAAGCACAGAGAACCAACAATTTGAAACCAATCTCCATATCCTATCAATCCATTGTTCACCAAATCCGAATGCCCGAAGAACACCAATCAGATAACTCCATGAAACTCTATCATAGGCCTTAGCCATATCAATTTTAATAACCACATTGCCTCCACGATTTTTTTCCCAATACTTGATATTAATTCCTGCAGCAAGTAAGTAGTTTTCTGCCATCTGTCTATCTCTCACAAAACCACTTTGCTGTGGAGAAATAATCTGTGGAAGAATCGATGCCAGTCTATCTGCCAACAGTCTGGAAATAATTTTATTCACAAAATTACACAGACTGATTGGCCTATACTGTGAGAAATCTTGCGGTTGTATAGTCTTGGGGATCAAGATGAGTAAAGTAGAAGTAATACTCCGAGGAATATTCTCTCCACAAAAGAAGGCCAATACAGCTTGATAAAGATCCTCAGCAATAACCTCCCAAGCATCCATAAAAAATTTGCCAGAAAAACCATCAGGCCCAGAGGCACTATTTGCATCCATAGAAAAAACAACTTTCTTAACCTTCTTCCATAGTTGGATCCGCATCCAACATGTTGCAATCATTTTCAGACAAGCAACTTGGGAATATGATTCAAACAATACTCAGCAGGTGGTCCTCGGAAGAGAACAATCGTGAGAAAAAACTACAAGCTTCATTCCCAATATCTTCTCCCTCTCTTAGCCAATTCCCATTATCATCTTTAATGCCATGAATAATAGCCTTTCTTCGACGATCAGCAACCACAGAATGAAAGAATTTTGAGTTAGACTCACCTTCTTTCCACCATTTGATTCTTGCCTTTTTGACGCCAAAAATTTTCTTCCACACAAATGGCTTTACTAAGTTCAGACCGAGTACGTTGCATGGCTGTCAAAGTGATTTCAGAATCATGCAAATCATGTTCTCTTTCAGCTAGCAGCAGCTTGTATTTCGGCTCTCTTCACAGTCTCAAAAATGTCACCAAAGGACTGTCGAGACCATAACCGAAGAGCCTGCTTGACCTTTTTCATCTTAGAAACCAACATAAGCAATGGTGAGCAGGTGATATCTAAGTGCCAGCTGCTTCGAACAATCTCCAGAAACTGGCTGTGTGAAGTCCATGCATTGAGAACTCGAAACTATCTAGGCAAGCCATCATGCTTTGTGGAAGCTTTCATGAGCAAAGGGGCATGATCAGAGGGGGTTCGAGCTAGATGCTGCACAGCAATAGAGAGATTCAAGCATTGGAAAGACTCATTAATTAAGACACGATCCAATCTTTTCCACACACGCGCTTGACCCCTTCTGTTGTTACACCACGTAAAAGGTGAGCCAGTGAAACCAGCGTCCATCAACCGAAGGTCCTGCATGAATTCCATAAAGGTCAACCCTTCAGAGATTCGAAAAGGTCTGCCCCCTCGCTTTTCATCCTGGGAAATGACCACATTAAAATCTCCAGCAATGAACCAAGGAGAGTTATCCACACTTTCCAGCTTTAAAGAGTCCCATAGCATTTGTCTTTCAGTTTCCAAGCATTTCGCATGAACAAATGTAATCTTGCAACTAGCTGAAAGCTTGTGAGTTCCCAACCAAGACTAGTCAAGTGTTGTTCAGATTCAGCTACCACCGAGACAGCAGTTGAATTTTTAAAAAATAGCCAAACAGTTCCAGAAGAATTAGCAATACCAATATCCATACCTAGTTTCATACAAATTCCAGACATCCTATCTACATTAGCCTTAGGTTCTACTACAGCTACCAATTCCAAATTATGTATCCGAATCATATGTTTCAGTCTTTTCAAATTAGAGGGCTTAGCCACCCCCCTAATATTCCAAAACATGAAGCTAATCATGGGGATAGTTAACAGAAGAGGAACGAGTGTGGGAACGCAACTGTTCTATCAGACACAAAGACAGGAAACATTCTTTTTACCTCGCCCAGGAGCTTTCCAATGTACAGCTTCCATCCACCATGCAGTTGCTGTGGGAGTAGATCATCAGCATTAGAGCTAGGTTGTACTTCAGCCAAGACTTCACCTCTTGGTGATAAAGTTCCTGCAATATATTCTGCCTCCTGAAGTAGTTCTTTGGAAATTCCGTCTCCACCTGGTTTTGGTATTTCAGGAAGAAGTTGCATGTCACTAATCACGTCTGCTTTACTCTGTAAAGGATTCGAAGAATGCACCTGATGTCCTTGTTCATTAGCAGTAGCACATGCATCATCAGGGACATTGTCAACTGTCTAAAATTCAGTGTCATGCTCAGCACCCGCATCAACCTTAGGGTCCAGATTCTACACCTGTGATTGGTTTTCCATAGTAGTTGGCAAAACTAAAGTTGGATTCTCTACCTGACAATCCATTAGTTGGCCTTCTTCAATATCCGTAGCCTTAGGGCCTTCCATCAGTTTGCTAGGGTCGCCATTCTCCTTTCCTTTGGTAATTTCTTCTGGGATTGGGACTACTTGATTATCTTTTTGTAGAATTTTCAACTTAGGCACATAAAGGGATCCATTCTTCTGGTGAATAATTTCTTCTTTCCCGGGGACTTTCTCTTTTGATTCAACAATCGGCAATGAGACTGATGGTGCCTTGTTTACAGCAGTGGTGACAGTAAAGAGGAAGATTTTCATAAGTAACTTTCTGCCAAAAACCAGCCATTACCAACAGCAATCCAAACCCTACGAGGAAGCTCTTTGGAAACATCAATATCCACACAGATACGAGCCATGTGTGGTCTTGACAGTGTTGCTGTTGCAGCATCTACCTTCAAAGGCGTACCTAATCGTGCTAGCAATAGAGAAGAGAGCAGCCTTGTCGAAAAAGTGGATGGGCAATCCTTCAAAGCAAATCCAAACTGGAGCATTGGGTGGATTCAATCTCCAGCTTTAAAGTCCGTAGACCATTTAAAAACACGCATTGGGAAGTCATGGATCATCCAAACTCCTTTTAACCAGCAACGCAAGAAGTCATCTTCAGTCCCAAATCTTAGAAGCACATGACACTGATCCAGTAGACCAATCGAGTAAGAGCCAGCAAATCCAATTGAAGAGAATGCCTTCCGAACCAATTCCATGTTTGGCCAACCATGAGAGAATTTGCCAATCAAGGCAAATTGAAAAGGGGCTGCAAGTTTCTGGACGTCTGCATGGGAAAAGGTCACAGCCGGTTCACCTTTGTGTAGAGATACAGGTTTGATCTTCAAGGGGGAGGCTGTCTTGTTAATCAAAACATCCGTGAAGGATCTATTTGGAAGGATTGGTTGCCCTTCAACCCTAGGTTGAAGGGCCTCCATAAACCCTAAATTTTTGAAAAGAAAGAAGCGGCAACTAGAGAGAAGAGTAGAGAGAGAAAACGAGCTTGAGCTTAGTATTTGTACCGGGTCTTTCGAAAGGTATCCCGATTTCTCATTATTTTGCTTTATGTGCTCCAATATGCTTCAATATGATTTTATGCATTATTTACATTATTATTTATTTCTTATTTTATATATACTTCTCACGTATTTGCGTAGTTAATTTATTTAATTTTGAATTTTTTTAGTATTTTGAAAAATATAATATTTTGTATTTAGCTAGTCAATGTAATAGTTAGATTATTTTTCTCATATTTTAGCAAAATTGTCTAATTAGATAGAAAATGTAATAAATAGGGTATTTTTTAAATTTCCCCCCTTAAATTGTAAATTAAGCCCCCCGGTGTAATAGTTAGGTTTTATTTGCTTTTGCGTGCTTACGTGCTTATATGTTTTACCGCTTTCATTAGGATTTTACATCTAGATATCATGCTTATGTGCTCCTACTAGACTTTATATGTCTTTATGTGTTTAATTTGCTTTTAATTTACGTTTTATTATTATTATTTAAATTCATGTTTTATGTTATTCCGTCACCACACTAGTCCAACGCTAGTTGTGGCTTCATTCTTTTCCATTAGTCCAACGCTAGTGGGATTTTCCTTAGAACGGGCTAGCCCAACGCTAGACCCTTAGGACTTTTTAGAATTAGATGCACTCGTGTGCATTTTTATATCTCATTTCACACACTTTTAGTTTTCTTTCCATTTTGGCATGATTTATTATTTTTATCATTCTTATTATTCTTATTATTATTATTATTTTGACATATTTTTAAATGCATGACATTTAGGTTGCATTTCACTTAGAAATTAAGACATTTGTGTGATTCGACTAGAAACAGTCGTCTACTCACGTGGGAAGCAGTGACGTACATGCCGTTCCCCCCTCCGTGAGTAGAAACATTCAGTCACGAGTTATTAGTCCGCCGTACCCGTCATGTTACATACCCACCTTCTTTCTTCACTTACTATATATTATTATTTTCTTTCTTTTTGCATCACATTTTGCATAAACTCGTGACTCCCTCAAGGTCTCGACTCGGGTTTCACAATTAATGCGATAATTCTAACCAAGTCTCGACGGAATATTTCGACCCTCTCGATACCCACATTTAGATTTTAAGATTTGCATTCATTTAGACACATCCAAAACGCGATAGAATCTAGGGTTAATTTAGGAAAATTTGATTAAACCTTGCAACTAGCCTCGGCTAGGTTGAAAGGGTGCCTTAGGCGCAAGCCTTTGCCTTCCTTTTCTTCAAATGTGACTCCCGGACCTTTTTCTCAGTTTTTTTTTCGTAGACCGGAGTCAGAAAAGGGTTTTAATTGATTTTTAAAATTTTTCATTTTAGTTAAACGATTTTTCGGGTGACTTGGTACACCCTAACTCAGTACCAAGTGGCGACTTCATTTTCTAAAATAAAACCCTTTTTAAAAATTATTTGGCCAAATCTGTCGCACTTTTAGTCTCGGTGATAAGTGCTAAAGTGTACTAGTTTTTAGTTGGTTTTTAGACTAGGTTTTTAGGGTTTTTTATGGATTTTCCTCTAGTTCTTAGCTATTTCTTCTTATTTTTTAGTTTAATAGCTAAATCGTGTGTTAAAGATAATTATTTGCATTATTCTTGTGTTTTCATAGGGTTTGTACGTTGTGTCACCAATTTGGATGATAGTTGGATGATATTTTAAGATGATTTAAAGTTGGTGATGAGTTGAAGTCAAGAAACCCTCAAATTGGTGCAAAGAATCAATAGTGGAACAAGAATGGGAAAGAAATGGATTTGCAGCTCGGACATGTTTCAGTATTTTGGTAATAACTCCAGATAGAGATATTGGATTGAGATGCTTCTTGAGCCATTTTAAAGCTAAGATGATGTTCTACAATTCATATGAAGACATCCAAATCCAGTTCTCACGTTTTGATGGTCAAATTTCCAAGTTACTGAAGAACATTTGTACTGTGAGACAGTTCCGACCAGGTCCCAGTATTTTGACTATATCTTGAGCTACAGAGATTCAAATGCCTTGATTTTTATTTTTTTGGAAAGCTATCGCAAGGGGCTACAACCTTCATGTTTTGAGGAAAAGTTAATTCTGCTGTCTTCGAGGTCAAATCTGACATGGAAGTAAAAATTGAGCTTCTGTCCTCATCCGCGACGTCACCCGCGGCATGGATGACGGCGCGGATGGGATTAGAAAGTCACGTATTCCATCCGCGGACGCGGCCGTGGCGCGGATGGCACTGCGGCTCAGTCACGAAAACCTGCAATTTTCTTTGTTTTGGGTGGAATCTTTTAAAGGAAGAACCCTACCTCCTAGGAGACAGTTATACACGCACCAAAGACATCAAAAATACACTTTTGCACACATCTAGAGAGATGTAGAGAGGAAAAAGCAAGAGTAGGGGGACAACTCAAGGGCTTCAATTGTGGAAAGCAAGAAGGTTTTATCAAGATGCAAGGGAGGATTCAAGAGGGCTGCATGAGAATGAGCTTTCTCTTTCTTTCTTGTCTTTTGTTAATTGTATTCTTGTACTTATGAATTGGGTTGTTTATGATTTAGATGGGATGAACCCTAAATTCTTATGTCTATGATTTCATTCTTTTTTTAATAAGAAGACCCACTTTGTTTTAGATTTATTTTTGAGTTTATTGGCTATTGAAGTGGGATTTGCATGCATCCTTAGATTCAATATTGATTTCATATAGTTGGATTGAGAAATCACCTATTTGATTAGATCATCTCTTGAATAAAGAGGCTTTCATGGGTTGCTAGAGATAGAATCACATAAGTCTCCTCGGTTAGATTCAAACATAACCAAAACCATAGAATCCATAGAAACTTAATGCTTCTTTTTGGGGTTTTGATTGAGAAGAGATTCCAATCAATCAACCAAGGGGATAGGGGGTTAATACTTGAGAAAGATTGAACCTAATTAAGAGATTCTAGGGTCTATTAATCAAGGTATAGTCTTAGCATGCTTGATTTAGGGTATTCTTCATCTTGATTCGCCTCTACTTTTGTCCATTTTCTCTACTGACTTCTAGATTGTGGTTTGATTAGGTAATTCGTTTAGTTAATTTGTATTTTCAATTGATTTGCCATTCGCTTTGTGAGGTTAGATAATAAAAAGAAGGTTAGTACTAGTACTCACATAGTCCCTGTGGGATCGACACTCGGTACTCTTGTACACTGTACTACTAGGAACGATAGGTGCACTTGCCTAAAGTATCCATAGTATAGCGAAACGGATTACCACCCGGCCTTGTTTTCTTTTAAAATACCATTTTTTCTTAAAATACACTTTTTCAATAAAAATTTGATTTTTCACACACGCGCACGGTTTTTCCCAAAACTTGCTTTGTTAAAAAGGGTCTCAGACCGAACCGTCTTTTTCGGACCCGACAAGCAGCGACCCCACTAGCACCCTTTGCCAACGACTTTTTAGGATGCGACAGACAGTATTCCAGACAAATATACTTTAGTTTAATTAGTTTAGTTCGTGTGCTAGGCTTTTACTCCTTTCAAGCACGCCTCTTTTCTTTTCCTTTTTTTTTAAAAAATAAATCCCAGATAATCCACACTCAATCAACACAAAGTAAAACAAAACAACTAAAATTCACCAAATGAACAGTGAATCGTCGAATGAACAATATCGCTACAGTACTGCTACAGTATCGGTGAACAGTTGCGTGCAACAGTAACGAGAACAGTACTCTTTTTTTTGTTTTTTATAAAAAATTCCAACACCAAATGGAAGAGGAAAACAATTGAGAAATTATCAAGACGAATAATTGAACCACACAAGAAACCCTAGAATTCTTGGTTTAGACAACCAATAACGGCTCTAACACAAACCCTAATTAGATATCAATAAAAGATAACCAAAGAGGATACGAAAGGAAGAAATCACAAGAATACAATCAAAGACGATTACGAAGATCAAATAACAAGAAAACAAAGAAAAAGGGATATAGCCAAAATTTCCAAAGGAAAATTCTGACTTGGATAACTTGGAAAATTCAAGGAAAAAACCTTGGCTCTGATATCAATTGATGCAAACCACGGTCGCAAGATGCCCAAGACTCCTTGAAAATTCGTGAAAACCAATCCAATCTTCTTGACCCCTTCGTTACTTGTCGAAGAATCCAAGAACAACTTCAATTGGGTGCTTTGAATGCCACCAAAGATCATTGGTTCTCCTTATGGGATGCAACCTAGACTCCTACACCACCCGTGGAATAGACCCCTAGTTGACGATCTCACAAGACAAAGAGCAAACCCTTTTGGAAGAACAATCCTAAGCAAAGAAAAGGCTTGATCTTAACAAGTTGATTGCTAAGAACAAGAGTAGTTCTTGTTTTACCAAAGAACTAGGTTAACCCCAATTTGAGAGACAAACTCATATTTAATTCATTCAATATGTATTATCATTCATTTCATTACACCAAATACCTTATAAAAGGTTTACAACTCATTATTCCACTAAAAACCCGTAAAGGAAAATGCGTATATGATTTCTGGGGAAGGCTGTGGCCAAGCCCGTGGGGCGGCCTTCCTCGCGGCCTCAGTCAGAGTCTTCAGTTCATCCAGAGCAACTCTCTGATGAAGGCCGTGGAGAAGGCTGTGGCGCGGCCTTAGGTGCGGCTTCGGTCAGAAACTTCAATTCTCCTTCATTTGGCTTGGTTTGGCTACTTTGCTCACTTCCCTTGGCGTCAACATCAATCCAAGCATACGTAATCATCCGAACCGGCATGTTCTTAGCCCAAGTAGGTTCTTCTTCTTGCCATTGCGTAAGAAGTCCTTGCATAGCTTGTTTCATCCTCTTGGTTCGAAGCCTCATCATTGGACCTCCTATGCCTTGTAAAGGATTTACCTTGAACTTGTCCTCGCCTTGGCCTCCACGATCCTCATCATTTCCCTTCCCAAGTAGAGTAATTATGTGCATTTTTTAGAAGCTTCTTCTTAATTGACTAGGGAAATGTGATTGTGTGATTTGAAGTTTATTTTGAAGAAAGTATATTAGATAAAGTAGATTGAATTATGCTAAAATTTTTTTGTGAATTTAGTGAAGTTTTTATGCTTTATTTGTTTTTCATCATGAGTTAAGTAGTGAATTAGCTTTTTGGTATGACTTATGCCTATGATTGGTAATGTGTTAGGGAAAAGGGACTAAATGAGCTTATCTATAAAAAAAAATTGGTAAAAAAAATTTGTTGAAAAGAAAAAAAAGTAATTAAGCTTAGGTTCTGCTTCGCTAGTTTTAGTACTGAGTAACCGGGGGACTTTATCTGGTCAATGTCGACTTTCGCATAAAAAGTTGCTAGAATTATGAGTATGCATAGCAGCTTAGACAGATGAAGTGCTGAGTAACCGGGGATCTTCATCTAACCAATGTCGATCTTCGTGTAAAAAGGCAACTTCATGTTCTAAGTAAAGGCTAAGCTTAAGAAGAAAAAGTCCCTAGTTGTGAAAAATGAATGGATCATGGGTGTATAGTTGTACTTGTTAGCTATAGGATCTACTTACTTATGAATTTCGAATAGAGTAGAGAAATGGAACTAAACTTGTTTAATTGACGTATAATTCTTTCTCCTTTGTTTAATATGATGAGTATTTAAAACAAGATGGATGATTACATAATTGTATTCCATAGTTGTTGAGAAGTTATTCTTAGATGTGTATGTTTTGCTTTTATTTTGGCTAAGTCAATGTTTGAGTTTTGTATGGTTCATTGCTTGAGGACAAGCAATGGCTTAAGTGTGGGGGAATTTGATAAGTGCTAAAGTGTACTAGTTTTTAGCAGGTTTTTAGATTAGGTTTTTAGGGTTTTTTTATGGGTTTTTCCTCTAGTTCTTAGCTATTTCTTCTCATTTGTGATTTTTATGCCAATTTATGTAAATGTGTGATCTACATATATTTTTGCGCTATTTTGTAGGTTTTTGATAGCTTCGTCATCAAATTTAATCAATTGAAGTTGTAAAGACAGAGTTTGGATGGTTGATTTGATGATGGAGGACGATTAATGGAGTAAAACACGCCAAAATATGGAGCAAAGTCCAAGGGTTTTGAGCTACAAAGGCATTAGAGTTGCTGGATCGCAGTTGGAGGCGCGATTGGACACAAAAGAAAAGTTTCTGACCTTGGCCGCGCTCTAATCCGTGACATGGACTAAGCCGCGGCCAAGGTCAGAAGGTTGAGAGCCTCAGCCGTGGCCTGAGCCGCACCCGCGGCTCACCAACCGCGGGTCCAGATGCGGCCACGGCTGGCCAGCTTCTACCAGCGGCTCATCTAGCCGTAGGCGCGGTTGGAATAGATGTGGGGGCGGCTCACTTACAGGATTTTACGATTTTTCAGCAGTAGAGTTGGCGTGAACGGGAAGACCAAGGGAGAACATTAAAAAGCAGAACAGGGGGTCTTCTCTAGGGGAACAAGAGGAGTGAGAACATGTTAGAAAGGAGAGCTTAACCCAATAGGTTAGATTAGCCACAATGACACACACATCTCTCACATCTTCATACACATCTAGAAGGATGTAGGGAGGAGAAGCAAGAGTGGAGGAGCAACTCAAGGGCTTCCATGGTGCAATACAAGAAGAGTTCACCAGATGCAAGGGAGGAATCAAGAGAATTACATGAGAATGAGTTGTCCCATTCTTTTCTTGTATTTTGTTGGATTTATTCTTGTACATATGATTGAGTTGTGAATAATTTGGATGGGATGAACCCTAATTTTCTATGACTATGATTTGAATCTTTAGTTAATGAATTCTCAATTTTTGTCTTAGATTTATTCTTGAGTTTATTGATAATTGAATTGGGATTTGCATGCATCCTTAGATTCAATATTGATTTCGTATAGGTAGATTGAGAAATCACCTATTTGATTAGATCATCTCTTGAATAAAGAAGCTTTCATGGGTTGCTAGAGATAGGATCACATAAGTCTCCCCGGTTAGATTCAAACCTAACCAAAACCATAGAATCCATAGAACCTTAATGCTTCTCTTTGGGGTTTGGATTGAGAAGAGATTCCAATCAATCAACCAAGGGGATAGGGGGTTAATACTTGAGAAAGATTGAACCTAATTAAGAGATTCTAAGGTCTAAGTGATTGGGTTATTCATTAATCAAGATAGAGTCAAAGCATATTTGATTTAGGATATTCTTCATCTAGATTCGCCTCTACTTTTGTCCATTCTCTCTACTGACTTCTAGATTGTGGTTTAATTAGGTAATTAGTTTAGTTAATTTGTATTTTTAATTAATTCACCATTCGCTTTGTGAGGTTAGATAATAGAAAGAAGGTTAGCACTAGTACTCACATAGTCCCTGTGGGATCGACACTCGGTACTCCTATACACTATACTACTAGGAACGATAGGTATACTTGCCTAAAGTAACCATAGTATACGAAACAGATATCACAAAGGCTCATGCCTAAGGCACCCTTTCTACCTAGCTGAGGCTAGTTACGAGGTTTAATCAAAATTTCCTAATTAACTCTGAGTTCTATCGCGTTTGGATGTATCTATATGAATGCAAATCCTAAGTCTAGTCTGAGTATCGAGAGGGTCGAAATGTTCTGTCGAGACTTGGTCTGGATTATCGCATTAACTGTGAAACTCGAGTCGAGACATCGAGGGAGTCACGAGTGTGAATGCAAAATGAAATGCAAAAAGAAAAAGGAAAATAGTATAGATAGTAAGTGTCAAAGAAAGTGGGGATGCAACATAACAGGTACAAGGTACTAACAACTCATGACTGATATTTTTCTACTTACGGAGGAGAGAACGGCTTGTCAATCCACCGCTTCCCACGTAAGTGGAGAACTATTTCTAGTCGGATCACACAAAATGACCTAATTTCTAAGTGAAATGCAACCTAAATGTCATACACTGTCGAATGTTAAAAATAGATAATAATAATAAGATATATATGAAAATTGATAACTGCCAAAGTGAAGTAGTCTTAAGTGGATTTTAATAGAGGTTTTTAGTGTTTTTTATATTAGTTTTTATTTATTTGTGGTGCAATTTCTCTTACTTTTGAGTGGTCAGGTTATTTTAGAATAAAAGCTACTCATACTTATTATTGCTGTGATCTTGCAGGTGGTTGTTGAAGAATTCACATATGGAGTTTTAGAAGGAACCAGAGTGCTCAAATGGATGATTAGAAGTGAAGAAATTGTTCAGAGATGAAGGCCAAAGAATTGGTGCAAAGGTGAAGTTAGAAGCAAGATGGAAGATTCGAAGTTGAAGCTTCTGACAATACCCGAGCCTGTACCCGCGCTGTGGGTACCATCAGATTGTTCGTTTGGCGAATCTGCGCCTATAGCCTCTCCGTGGGTATAGTTGCGGATTCAGGTCGTTGATGCACACTTTTGAGGCATTTCGGGATATACAAAACGAAAAACTTGTACTTGACGGGGGGAACATTTTTCAGTCTTCTTTAGAGAGTTTTTAGGGTAGGAAAATAGAGGAACAAGGTTTTTAAACCCTAACTACATAGATCTAGAAAGTGCAGCATAAGATAGATGAGAGTAGAGAGACAACTTTAAAGGAGATCACTTGTACAACTCAAAAGGGGAGAATGGCAGCAACTTGTGGTTTTTATGAGCAATAAAGACAATAAGTTTTCTGTTTAAATTTCTTGTCTTTGATACTTATGTCAATTGAATGCAAAGGAATTAATTTTATTACTTTAAATATGAGTACTTAATTTGCGTATCTAGGGTTTAGATGAACTTGTGATTGTAAGGGATATGGAGTAATTGATGACATTATGCTATTGAATTACTTTGCTTATTCGTTGTCCTGGTTAATTGAATTGTAATTGCTTGATCACCAATTATAATTTCTCAATTACTATTATTCAACAAGAGTTGGTAGTGGTAGTGGACAAAGAACAATTGAAGTCTAGGCAGTATTTCACACAAGAGTAGTGGTACTCTTAGGTGAGTCTTGATCAATTCATAAGGCTAAATTAAGCTACGCTATAATCTCTGCCACGAAAGTAGGAGGAGTTTGTCACGAGAGTGAAAGCTAGGTACATTTGGAATTGGGCTCTAGGTGAGGTAATGAGATTGTATAGTTGAAGCAATTGCTACTTTCTCTTAGATCATAAGGGATTCTAAGTCCTACATATTCCGATTATCAATTTCCTCTCAATTTCTACTTTTGCTTCTTTAGGGTCAAGTGTTAACAAGGTAGTTCTAGTTTTAACTGTGGTAATTGGTTGTCTAGATAATAGAGGAATTTATAAGGGTCTAGTACTTCTTCACCTTTCCTTGTGGGATCGAACCTAGTTCCCTATACTCAATAGCGATCTATCGTCTTGAAGATCACCGCCGCTCTTCTCCCTCCTCCTTTCTCGCTGGTTCTTCTTTCTTCCCCTCTGATTTCTATTTTCTCCACCTCTCTTTATTGCTCTCTCTCTCCCTCCAGCTCTCTTTTTCTTGTAGACACCAAATTTTGACACACTATTTATTTTCAAACATCGGGGGGCATGTTTGCATTTTTTGGGCCAAATTTTAATTTTTCAATAATCTGGGGGGGCAAAATAGTAATTTTATTTGTAAATATTTCTATCAGTTTTTGGGGGTTTTATATTCATATTTTTACTTTCATGTGAATTTGTTAATTTTTTATGATTTTTCTAGATTTAATTGGTACTCTTTTATATTTTTACAAACACAAGGGCATAATGGTAATTTTGTCTCGTGAACACCATTTTAGCTCATTTTTAGTTCCAAATTCATTTTCTAATTTTTTAAGCATGTTTCTAAATTTTCTTGATTTTTTTTTGAGACGATTGCTATTTTTTCTGTGAATTTTCATTGCCCAAGGGCAAAATCGTCATTTTACAGTTTAAATTCATTTTTCGTCAAATTTTTAGTCATAAATGCATTTTCTAGTATTTTAAGCTTATTTTTAATTTTTGATAATTTTTTGAGGCTAATAGCTATTTTTTTGTGAATTTTCATTGTCGAAGGGCAAAATCGTCATTTTACATTTTAAATTCATTTTTTGTCAAATTTTGAGTCATAAAGGCATTTTCTAGTGTTTTAAGCTTATTTTTAATTTTTGGTAATATTTTGAGGCTAATAGCCATTTTTTGTGTATTTTCGTTGTCCAGGGGCAAAATCGTCATTTCACACACTAAGCGCATTTTTATCAGTTTTAAGCTCCAATTTTTATTTTTGAAATCTACTTTGAATTATTTTTGAAAATTTTAGAGATTGCTGTCATTTCTTTGTATTAATTTTTAATATTTGAGGTAAAAAAAGATTTTTTTAAAATAAAAATAGTATTTTTATTACCGGTGGCGTTTTTGTTATTTTATAGCATGCTTGGTCAACAAGACAAGTGGCCTATAAATACCCCTTTAATCAGCAAAAAACAAAAGGAAGAAAAATAAGAAACCCTAATAACACATTTTGATTTTATCCAAAGAGATCAAATACACACACAAAAACACCACAAAAACTCACACACTACAGGCATCTTTTGTCAAAAAGCTACTGTTCACCCTTCTTCAAGCTTAAAAGGTGAGTTCTTTTTTTAACTTGGTTCACTTTTGTTCTATTCTTAAATAGATCTGATCAATTTTATGTGTTTATTTGTGGATTTTGGTTGAATCTTTGGCATCTTATTTATTTTTCTTTCTTTCTGTTTTGTTTTCATTTCTGAGTTTGATCTCCTACTTTTCATTTTTTTCCTGCTTTATGTTTCTTCCCTCCGCCGTTCAAATTTCTTCCCTCTATACCACCGTGAGCCTCCAAACCTCTAAGCTCCACCTTTGTCCCCCTCCATCAGTCATCACAGCTCCCCAATTCCCAAGCCATAACCACCATAGCCCACCTGAAACAACCCGTCCACAATCTGCGAAAATCCCCCCAGTAACCATTCAATCCCTATCCAACCACTGCAAAGCCACACCACTAAAGTCACTACCTAGTCCAAATCTGCAAAGAAAACTCACAGACCATATACAGCCACACCCAACTACACACAAAAGCACCAGAAATAGCAAGACAGCCACGCCTCCCTTGCCATCAGATTCTTCCAAATTTCACATACAACAACCACCAAGCCCAAACTCCAGTAGCTTCAAGCCATTCCCTACCACCGGATCATCATTTCCACAGCCATCCATTACCCAAACGTGCAAAACCAAAACCTTCAGAGACTACCTATTCCAAAGACAATTTACATCAATCCAATTCAGCTAAATAAATTCATATCTGCAGCCTGCAATCTATTTCCACTACCACATCTTCAAATTTCATCCCCAATCGACCACCAGTCAACTACTCCAACCCCAAAACCTCTACAATCAGTCTCAATTGGCCATCAATTTCAACCAAAAAAATCCATCACAGGGCTGCTGCCAACAACCAAATTCACATACGGACTAACACAACACTACACACACATCACACACACACGCAGCCAAAGGCATACACACGCAGTTAGTAAACACACACATAACTAACACAGAATTCACACACAATTTCACACACCTTACACCACCCACACGGCTCACACACACAAAATAGACACTCCCATACACACTGCATACAATACATGAACAAACACACATAGATGCACACAGGCCCATACACTAAGCCAGATGCTTCCCCTGTTCCACAACCTGCAAACGAAAAAAAGAAGGAAAGAAAACAGTTCCCAAATCCACCCCAATCGATTCACCCACAAAACAACGACCAATAGTCTACTGCCCTTTCACACGCCTCCACATCCACACGAAAAACCACACCGCGTAACACTGATTTGGTGGAGTTAACTGTCGATTTCTCGAGAGAAAGAGAAACGAAGAGAATGGTGAGACAGAGAGAGAGAGAGAAATTAATGACCAAGAAAATAGAAAAATAAGAGAGAACGAGAGAAGAATCAGAAAGAGAGAAAAAAGCCAGAGAGACAGGGAGGGGCGTTTAGAGATTTAGAGAGAAGAGAGAACAATAGAACAAGAAATGGAAATCAGAAAAGGAAGGAGATAAAACAGGGAAGAACAGGAAGGAAATAATAGAAATTAGAAGAGTGAAATAGAAAAAGAGCAAGAGGGAATCGAGTAGAAGAGAAGAAATGGAGAGAGAGAGGAGAGAAGCAGAGATAGAATGAGAGAGAAGAGGGATCAGAGGACACAAAAAAGAAAAGGAGGAAGAAGAGAGAGAATCGGGGAGGGGTGTAGCACCCTAGAAGCACATAAAACTTATTTAGATTTATGTTAGACATGTTAGGAAAAAAAAAAGAGAAAAACAAGAGGAAAACCGAAAATAGCCAAATGAATAAGAATTAGCATGATTTCTTCCTTGTTATAGTATATTGTACATTTTCTTTTACGAGTTGTACCTTAGAGCTCTTGAATTAATGGGTAGATAAGTATAGGAAATTTCCTCTAATCAATTTAAGCCAAGTTGATGGCTAATGGGACAAAAGTCAAGACATCTATGGCAATCTTGGCTTGCTAGGACTGGTTGGTTTTTCCCATTTCTCTCTTTATTTTCTTTTCCATTTTTCTTGGTTTATTTTTTTTTCTTTTCTTCTTGCTTTGGCCGGCCACAAGACCCCATAATTTCTCACTTTTGATCACTTTATTTCTTCTCTTCTTTGGGCCAAGACATACTTGCATTTTTTTTCTTCTCTTTTGCCACCATTTTCTTGAAGCTTTTCTTCTCATTCTGGTCATCTTCTTCAATTGGAAGAGAGCCTATCTTTTCACTTAGCAAAACTCTAGACTTACTTGAGGTACTCGCCATGAACTTTTGTTATTTTTCCAAGTTTATAAGTGGTAGTTGTGCAAGTTTTATACTCAAGTTCTTGTTGTTGAGCATGAGAAAATTAGGCTATGATTATGAAATTTTATTCCATGTTATGATGGTTATTGGCTTGAATGACTTGTAGTTAGTGTTTAAACCTTAAAATAACAAGTATTGGTTATTGATTGATTGAAGAACCTTGATATGGGTCAAGCGATTTGATTGAAATTTTGAGTGAAATAACGGTTGATTAAGCTATAAAAGTCATAGAACTAGTCAAATTTGGTTGGTTGGCTGATTTTCCTTGCAGGTTAAAATTTTGGATTAGTTCGGTTTTAGGGGAGATGCTGCCGAAATTTCGATAGAATCTAAAGAGCAAAAATTTGATAGGTGAAATTTAACCTAGGATATGCTGAAATTTAGGAAATTGGATAAAATTTCAAGAGAATGAACTAGTAGTGAATTAATTCTCCTAGAACAAGAAGACCGTAAACCCTAAATCCAAAACCCTAAACCCTAGGTTCAAAACCCTAAACCTTAAAACCCTAAAAACCTAAACCCTAGAAAGAATTGGGTTGTTTCTTGAATTTTCTTACTGATTTACTTCGGGTTTTAATCAGGTTTTCATTAGGTTAGTTCTTTTGAATTTTAGGATCCGAGAGTGAATCGCGTCCTTACTACGAGATTTTCTCTTAATTATTCCAGGTGAGTGTTTCTATGTGTGCATGCTGCATGAAATGCTATGTTATACCTGTAAATGTTACTTAATGAAATGTGTTACTTGAGGAAAGATGTGTACTTTATCGCATTTATTCTGCAATGTGTTACATGCCTTCATTATTCAATGTGTTATTTGTGCTTGAGACTTCTGTGGTTAACTTCATCGTTACTCCACGGTTAGTCAAACCGGTCGTGATTAGGAGGATATAAGGTGCTGGGTGTTTTAAGGCATGTTGTTCTTTCCTATCTGAGTCGAATTCCTCAAAGAGGGTAACTCTGGATTGAACTTTCTTGGTTGTTGGCCCTCCAAGGTTGAGAGTACTCCCTGGATGTGGTAGCCTGTATGGAGGTTATAAGGTGAATAGTGGTTAGGGTACTTGCTTGTTAATACTGATATGATCATTAGCTAGGACCTGAGCTATTATCTCGGTCCCAACGCTATTGTTACATGCTTCAGTATTTGTCACTTCTGCGGTCGAGCTTGCTCCCGTGGTCGAGCTTGTATCCGCCCTTGACTACTTGTTATTTAACTTGTTTATACACTGTTTATTGAAATCGTTAATTATTATCATTTATTATTATAATAGGTAACTGGTATGTTTGCATGACTTGAGCACTCACTGGGCTATTATAGCTCATCCCTTTCACTTGTTTTCTTTGACCAGGCTTCCATTACTACTAAGGTTGGCAAAGTAGAATTTGGATATGTTAGATGGATTTTTGATAGCCAAACTATTTAGGCTATTAATGTAATTACTGTGTATATTTTTGGGATGTAACACTTAATGGTACTTGTACTCTTAAGTTGAATTACATGAGTGTATTTTTGGGTTATGTATGTTTGGATCAATTGAGTGAGTGCTTAATTTGAGTCCTGGCGAGAGTCAGGCAGGCAGTCCGCTAAGCCCTTTGGTGCGCCTTAGGGTAAGATGGGGCTGTCATAAGGGGAGAGAAGATTTGGGCGTGTATGTTTTTTTTTTATTATTTTAGTTTTAACTTTTAGTTAACGTGATTTTTTTAAAATTCTGTTTTAATTTAGTCATTTGATTTAATTAAATTCACAGAATTAGTTAATAAATTTAGTTTTAATCTAGTTTAGCGTTTTCACTCTTTTGGTTATCTTTTAATTTGGGTGAATATTTATATTTTAATCCTCGTGTTCTTGAATATTTTAATGTGCCCTCAAAAGATTTTGTTTTATATAATTAAGTCCTTGATAATTATAGATTAACCCCCTCAGATTTTATTTTCTCTCAATTAGTCCCTATTAATTGCAATTTGGCATGAACTTGCTGGAATTTACATTTTGTACCCCCATACTTGCTGAAATTTTATTTTTGCCCCCTTCCAATTAGTGTTAATTTATAATTGTGCCCCATGCTTACTTGAATTTATTATTTGGCCCCTAGATTTGTGTGAATTCGCTTTCAAACCTTTAGTTTTATAGAATCTATATTTTTAGCGTAATTTTGTTAGTATTTTATATTTTTAGCCTTTATTTCTTTATATCGAGGTACCTTGACTTGTTTGTTAATTTTGATTAGTATTCGTATAGGATCTTCAAAGAGGTACCCCTGTTTCTCATTGATTTATCTTTATGTGCCCCAATGTGCCTTTATGTAACTTTTGTGCATTTTGCTTCATGCATTTCTTATTCTATGCACTTTTTGCATATTTATTTATTATTTTGTGTTATTTAATTCCAAATTTTATTATTTTGACAAAAGTGTAATATTTTTTGTATTTAGCTAGTCAATGTTGCAGTACCCTAGAAGCACATAAAACTTATTTAGATTTATGTTAGACATGTTAGGAAAAAAAAAGAGAAAAAAAAGAGGAAAACCGAAAATAGCCAAATGAATAAGAATTAGCATGATTACTTCCTTGTTATAGTATATTGTACATTTTCTTTTACGAGTTGTACCTTAGAGCTCTTGAATTAATGGGTAGATAAGTATAGGAAATTTCCTCTAATCAATTTAAGCCAAGTTGATGGCTAATGGGACAAAAGTCAAGACATCTATGGCAATCTTGGCTTGCTAGGATTGGTTGGTTTTTCCCATTTCTCTCTTTATTTTCTTTTCCATTTTTCTTGGTTTATTTTTTTTTCTTTTCTTCTTGCTTTGGCCGGCCACAAGACCCCATAATTTCTCACTTTTGATCACTTTATTTCTTCTCTTCTTTGGGCCAAGACATACTTGCATTTTTTTTCTTCTCTTTTGCCACCATTTTCTTGAAGCTTTTCTTCTCATTCTGGTCATCTTCTTCAATTGGAAGAGAGCCTATCTTTTCACTTAGCAAAACTCTAGACTTACTTGAGGTACTCGCCATGAACTTTTGTTATTTTTCCAAGTTTATAAGTGGTAGTTGTGCAAGTTTTATACTCAAGTTCTTGTTGTTGCGCATGAGAAAATTAGGCTATGATTATGAAATTTTATTCCATGTTATGATGGTTATTGGCTTGAATGACTTGTAGTTAGTGTTTAAACCTTAAAATAACAAGTATTGGTTAATGATTGATTGAAGAACCTTGATATGGGTCAAGCGATTTGATTGAAATTTTGACTGAAATAATGGTTGATTAAGCTATAGAAGTCATAGAACTAGTCGAATTTGGTTGGTTGGCTGATTTTCCTTGTAGGTTAAAATTTTGGATTAGTTCGGTTTTAGGGGAGATGCTGCCGAAATTTCGATAGAATCTAAAGAGCAAAAATTTGACCTAGGATATGCTGAAATTTAGGAAAAATTTGGATGTGTAGAAAATTTCAAGAGAATGAACTAGTAGTGAATAAATTCTCCTAGAACAAGAAAACCCTAAATCCAAAACCCTAAACCCTAGTTTCAAGACCCTAAAAACCTAAACCCTAGAAAGAATTGTGTCGTTTCTTGATTTTTCTTACTGATTTACTTAGGGTTTTAATCAGGTATTCATTAGGTTATTTCTTTTGAATTTTTGGATCCGAGAGTGAATCGCGTCCTTACTACGAGATTTTCTCTTAATTATTCCAGGTGAGTGTTTCTATGTATGCATGCTGCATGAAATGCTATGTCATACCTGTAAATGTTATTTAATGAAATGTGTTACTTGAGGAAAGATGTGTACTTTATCGCATCTATTCCGCAATGTGTTACATGCCTTCATTATCCAATGTGTTATTTGTGCTTGAGACTTCCGTGGCTAACTTCACTGTTACTCCACAGTTAGTCAAACCGGTTGTGAATAGGAGGATATAAGGTGCTGGGTGTTTTAGAGCATGTTGTTCTTTCCTATCTGGGTTGAATTCCTCAAAGAGGCCAACTCTGGATTGAACTTTCTTGCTTGTTGGCCCTCCAAGGTTGAGATTACTCCCTGGATGTGGTAGCCTGTATGGAGGTTATAACGTAAATGGTGGCTAGGGTACTTGCTTGTTAATACTGATATAATTATTGGCTAGGACCTGAGCTATTATCTCGGTCCTAATGCTATTGTTACATGCTTCAGTATTTGTTACTCGTACTGTCGAGCTTGCTCCCGTGGTCGAGCCTGTATCCGCCCTTGACTACTTGTTATTTAACATGTTTATACATTGTTTATTGAAATCGTTAACTATTGTCATTTAATATTATAATGGTTTACTAGTAGGTTTGCATGACTTGAGCACTCACTGGGCTATTATAGCTTATCCCTTTCATTTATTTTCTTTGACCAGGCTTCCATTACTATTAAGGCTGGCAAAGAAGATTTTTTTTTTTGATATGTTAGATGGGTTTTTTTTTATAGCCAAACTATTTAGGCTATTAATGTAATTACTGTGTATATTTTCGGGATGTAAAACTTAGTGGTACTTGTACTCTTAAGTTGAATTGCATGAATGTATTTATGGGTTATGTATGTTTAGATCAATTGAGTGAGTGCTTGATTTGAGTCTTGGCGAGAGCCAGGTAGGTAGTCCGCTAAGCTCTTTGATGTGCCTTAGGGTAAGGTGGGGCTGTCACAAATGTAATAGTTAGTTTACATTTTTTATATTTTAGCCAAATTATGTACATAGATAGATCTATGTAATAGATAGTGTCGCATCCTAAAAATCTTGAGCAAAGGGTGCTAGTGGGGTCGTTGACTGTCGTATCTTGAAAAAACGGTCCAGTCTCGGTGACCCTTTCGAAAGTAAAGGTTTTTGGAAAAACCGTACGTGTGTGAGAAAAATCAAATTTTAGTAAAAAAGTGTATTTTAAGAAAAATGGTATTTAAAAGAAAACAAGGCCAGACAAAAAGTGCGACAGATTTGGCCAAATAAATTTGAAAAAGGGTTTTATTTTGAAAAATGGAGTCGCCACTTAATACTGAGTTAGGGTGTACCAAGTCACCCGAAAAATTATTTAACAAAATAAAAATAAAAAATTTTATAAAAATATTTTAAAACCCTTTTTCGACTCCAGTCTACAAAAAACGAGAGAAAAAGGTCCAGGAATCACATTTGAAGAAAGGGAAGGCAAAGGCTTGCGCCTAAGGCACCCTTTCTACCTAGCCGAGGCTAGTTGTGAGGTTTAATCAAATTTTCCTAAATTAACCCTAGATTCTATCGCGTTTTGGATGTGTCTAAATGAATGCAAATCCAAAATCTAAATGTGGATATCGAGAGGGTCGAAATGTACCATCGGGGCTTGATCGGGATTATCGCATTAATTGCGAAACCCGAATCGAGACCTCGAGAGAGTCATAAGTTTTATGCAAAATGTGATGCAAAAGGAAAAGAAAATAATAGTGTATAGTAAGTGAAGAAAGAAGGTGGGTATGCAACATGACGGGTACGGGGAACTAATAACCCGTGACTGAATGTTTCTACTCACGGAGGGGGGAACGGCCTGTACGCCACTGCTTCCCACGTGAGTAGATGACTATTTTTAGTCGAATCACACAAATGTCCTAATTTCTAAGTGAGATGCAACCTAAATGTCATGCATTTTAAAAATGTGTCAAAATAATAATGATGATAATAATAATAATAATAATAAAATCATGCCAAATGAAAAGAAAACTAAAATTGTGTGAAGTTGAATGTAAAATGCACACGAATACACCTAATACTAAAATGCCCTAAGGGTCTAGCATTGGACTAGCCCTTTCTAAAAATCCCACTAGCATTGGACTAGCGGGAAAAGAATGAAGGCACAACTAGCGTTGGACTTGTGTGGTGATGGAATATCATAAATCATGAATTGAATATTAAAGCATGAATTAAAAGCAAATTGGACATATAAAAACATATAAAATCACATAGGAGCACATAACACATAAGCATAATATTCTAGATGCAAAAATCCTAAAGAAAGCGGTAAAAGAAATAAACACATAAGCACGCAAATGCAAATAAACCCTAACTATTACACCGGGGGCTTGATTTACAATTTAAGGGGGGAAATTTAAAATGCCCTATCTATAACATTTTTTATCTAATTACACAATTTTTTGCTAAAATATGGGAAAAATAATCTAACTATTACATTGACTAGCTAAATACAAAAATAAAAAAATTTTCAAAATAATAATAAAAATTCAAAATTAAACAAATTAAATACCTGAACACGCAAAAAGTATGTAAAAACAAAAAATAAACAAATAATAATGCATAAAACCACATTGGAGCATATTGGAGCACGCAAGAACAAGGGAAATGCGATTGGGAAGGGAAAGTAGCGTTTGGGTACTGAAATTGGGTTGATGGAAGTTGGATTGGGAATTAACGGTGATGTATCAGTAAATACTTTCGATTATTGAGGGGAAATGAATGGTGGAGCTTTTTGCGTGTGTGAAGGTGTAATGGAAGTTGTGCAGGTGATGTGGCGTGGAGGAGACAGGGGAGGGCAGATAGTTGAAGGGGCTGTGATGCTGGAATTTTGGCCGTGAATTGGGGCGGTGTGCTTGTATTGTCTTGAAATTGGTATGTGGGCATGGGACTATTTGTAGGCTTTTGTTGTGATATGTGATATTTCTTTTGCAGGTTATTGCCATTGATAATGGGTAATTGGAATGGCGATGTGGTGACCAATTATTGGTGGGGAATTGGTGGTTGTATAGGTTTGATTTTGCTGTGCTTTGTTTGCGTTATTGATTGGCTGTGGGTTGAGTAGCATAGCTGATGATTCACGATGGGATTGAAATTTGGTTTCTGGTGCGACGATGGTCGTTGTGAATGACCATGATCCTGAGCTATGGTGTTTTGATTGGACAGTGGTGGTGGTTGACAGGCTTTGTTGCTAGATTTGGATATTTTATGGGGCTTGATTGTTTACTTCGGTTGTTAAGTGTGGCTAGACAGTGGAAGGGGGGCAGTCATTGTGACAGCCCCACCTTACCCAGAGGCGCACCAAAGGGCTTAGCGGACTGCCTGCTTAGCTCTCGCCAGGACTCGAATCACGCACTCACGCAAACCTCCTAGCGTAAATAACTCAAAATAAATAAACTAAAATAAAATAAATGGAATAACATAAAATACACTCATATTATTTACTTAAAGGGTACAAGTCACATCAAAAGTTTACATGTCATAATATACATGATTTTCTCAAAGATAGCCTAACACAGTTGGCTATTACAATAACTAAACATCTATAATAATCAAAACCAGTCGTTCCAGCTTTAATTTTTCAGGAAACCTGAGTAAAGGAAAACAAATAAAAGGAATGAGCTATAATAGCCCAGTGAATGTCCAAGTCATGCAATCATATCAAAAACTCATTATTTTAGTAAATAAAATAATCAATAAGTTAAATAAACAAGATATGAACAATTTAATTATCAAGTAGTCAAGGGCGGATACAAGGGCTCAACTATGGGAGCAAGCTCAACCGTAGGAAAAGCAAGTACTGATCATGTAACCCTGACATTTAGACCGAGATAATAGCTCAGGTCTTTTATCAAGGAACATGCCAGTTTTTAATCACGCAAGCCCTAACCACCATTCACCTTATAACCTCCGTACAAGCTACCACATCCAGGGAGTACTCTCAACCTGGGAGGGCCAATACGCAAGAAAGTTCAATCCGGAGTTGGCCTCTTTGAGGATTCACAACTCAAAAGGGAAAGAACGTCACGCCCTAAAACACCCAGCACCTTATAACCTCCCAAGCCTGTCCGAGTTGACTATCCGTGAAGTAACGATAAAGTTAGTCACGGAAGTCTCACGCACAAGTAACACATTGAATAGTGAAAGCATATAACACATTACGGAATAGATGCGATAAAGTACACATCTTTCCTCAAGTAGCACATTTTATCACATAATATTTGCAAGTGTAACATAATATTTACAAGTAGAACATAACATTTCATGCATCATGCACACATAAAGACACTCACCTGGAATGCCTAAGAAAATATCTCATAAAATGGTCGTGATGCGTTTTCGGACCCTGAAATTTAAAAGAAAATAAATATAATGAAAACCCAAGTAAAACCCTAGTAAATTTAGTAAGAAAAAATTCAAGAAAACTACCCCACTTATTTCTAGGGTTTTGGTTTTAGGATTTCTAGGGTTTAGGGTTTACTTATTCTAAGAGAATTTAATCTATCACTAGATCATTTCTAAAATTTCTACACTTCAATTTCCTTCAATTGAACCTATTCTAGGCTTAAAATCTCACTTATCAATTTTTCTTCTTTTAATTCTACAAAAATTTCGGCAGCATTTCCCCTTAAAATCGAACTAACCAAAATTTTTTTCCTGCAAGAAAATTCAACATTCCAACCCAATTCAACAATTTCTACAACTTTTGTATTCGACCCAAGTTCAAATTCAATCAAAATTCTATCATTTTCCAAGAATTTTACTCCAAGTATCTTCAACTAAATTGTAAGGTAATAAGGGGAGTAACGCAGCGGAAAATTTAAAAATTTATTACCTTAGCCATGGATCACTTTGATATAATCTATACGATTAAAGGGTGTTTAGCACAAATACCTCAAGCATAGAAGGTTTCTATGCTTCAAAGGGCAAGATCCTATTCGATGAAGGTGTTGATCTACCACGAAAAGCCCTCCAAGTGTCGAGCCTCCAACGGTATCCACACGAACACGATCTTTAGGAACCTTTGGGCTTGCTTGCCTTGCCTTTCGAGTGCTAGCTCCCTTGAATTTCATGAAGAACACAAGAACAAGAAGAGGAAGAAGACAAAACCCTAACCCTTAGGGAGAAGAGGGTGTGGCGTTTTTTCTTGGGAGAAAAACACGCCTCTCTTAATTTTTCTCTCTCTAGATTTTATCTTGTGTTTCATCAATCTTCCAAGAGTCAAGGCATGGACTTATTTATAGATGTAGTATCCTAGTCTTTAAGGAAACAAGAGCAATTGGAAACCAAGAAGGTTTAGGAAGCTTACCTTAAGCTAATCCTATTCCTTTAGGAAACCAATTCCAAAAGGAAACCAAATAGCTTCTTAATTCCTTTTAGGAAACTAATTTCCATCAAGACTTAGAATATTTATAATTAAGTCCTTTAAGTTAATTTATCACATAAATTAACCCCATAAGTATCTTATACTTATCTTAATAACAATTTAACCCAAAGACCATGTTCTTATTGTGTGTGACCCATTAGGTTCCATTCACGTTGGCAATAAGTACAAATTATAACTCATTAATTAATTAATTAAGAGCCAGATAAATTAACACTTTAATTTATCATTAATTCACTAATTAATTAATTTGCACTTATAGATCATGAGTGGCGTCTAGCAATGCATCATGACCACCCAAGTGAATAGGAAAGTCATATGGTAGACTACACCTATCAATGACAATGTTACCGTGTAATTAATATCCTTTCACCACACTATATCCCAATTAGTCTAAGAGTGTAGTGCGCACTCTTTAAATGACTAATTAATGATTTCTTGTTCCCGAAATATAACTTTCCATAAAAGTATAACCTTGAAACTCTTTCAAGTCATACTTTCACTTTTGCGCAAAAGATTCTTTAAGTCATATTTCAACAAGTGGCCAATCCGGGATATACTCTCCTATAATAAGGAGTGGTGAATCCTATATCGATTACTCACTATCCTTCCATGCTTCATACTATACCCAATCTCTACCGTATGGGCTACTCTTTTACGAGCACCGAGCAATAGAGTCAAAGCATAGCAATCCACACTCAAGATACCATGGTAATCTCAAGTCTAAGGATCACTTACACCATTGCCATTAAGAGTATAATTCATTAGCACTATGAATAGTAACTCTTGGCGGATCAATCCAATGAACTTGTTCTCTAACAAGCATCCACATACCAGCTTAAGTGTTGCACACTATAGTTGACGAGATCAACTACTACTTACCCTAAGTAGAGGCAAAGTATGTGCTAGTCTTCCCATATTAATGATGTCCAATCTCATTAATACTACGACTAAGGATATTTAAGAATATAACTTAATGTGTAATAAGAGTCTCATCATTATAACTCTTACAATCTCTTATACACAGTTAATATTCTATGAACTTTATCAAATAAACAAGTAATAATAATAACAAGTATTAAATGACAAAGAAAATGCCACATATATAAGTATAACACGAAATAAGCGTAATAAAAATCTCAAAAACCAACTTGGTTTTAAAGCATACACTAACATAAACCACATATAAAACATAAATTTTCAAGATTTAAAGGCCATATACTAGTCTATCTAACCACAAGAACACTTTATCTAGCAAGTAAATCTCCAATTCTAACTAAGTTCTCCAAGTAGTACCAACAAGAATCTTGGTCTTAAGCTTGCATAAAAACTAATTAAAACATGAAATTAATAGGAAAAGTTCATAGTAAATACCTTAGATATGCTTAGAACTTTGCTTAGAAAGGAAAGAAGCTCACTTCCTATGGTGGATTTGCCCAAACTTCAGAGAGAAAACTTCAAGAAGTTGAGAGCAAAATGAGAGAAGAAGAGAAAGGGAAATGGCCGGCCAAGAGGGAGAAGAAAGAGAAAGAAATAGGCTAGGAAAAATGGAAAAGAAATAAAGAAAAGGATGGGAAAATGATTAACCAATTAAAACCTTACAAGAATAAAGTAAAAAGGTAGTCTTTTAATGCAAGAGTAGCTAACTTGGATTAATTTGATTGGTGGAGCTCATTTACCCTCTTATCACTCAATACTAAGCAATATTAAGACACAAATTATTAAAGCAAAAAGAGAGTAAAATAGGGAGAGAGAAATCCGGCCATAAAGAAGAAAGAAAAAGAGAAAGAATTTCGGCCAAAAAAGAAAAGAGAAGAGAGAAGAATTTTCGGCCAAGAGAAAAGAAAAGAAAGAGAAAAATTTCAGCCAAGGGAAAAAGAAAATAAAGAAAGAAAATAAGTGAAATTTTTGAGTAAAATTGAGCTAAAATTCAAGTAGTCAAAAGACTAGAAAATAGTAAAATGAACTAATCAAAATTTAAACACTAATATAAATTAAATGGTCAAGTAAAATTATTCTAACTTTAGTACTTAAGTGTTCTTGCTTAATAATGAAAATCTTAGCTAATTAACCTAATTAACTCAAGAAATCTTCCAACTAATAAATCAAGGATTAACACTTAACCCTGAATAAGAAAAATGTCTCTTGTAAGTGCATTTCTAGGGTGTTACAGTCATCCGGTCGTTTGTGTGATGAAATGATTGCTTGTTACTGTTATTTTGTAGGTTTGGGGGATATGGTGAGGGATTGTAATTTAGTGGAGTTTGCGACGGTTGCCTGGTGGCTTTGTAGCGTTTGCAGAGGGTGGGTTCGAGCTGGAGAACTGGTGGTGCTGATGGTTATTGATTTTGTGATTTTGATGACTGGTGATGGGTAGAGGTTAAAGGTGGTTGTTTGGTTAAGAATTTCTGGGTTGTTGTAGATGTTGTGTTTGGGTAGAATCCATCTAGTTGGTGGTAGAAGTAATTAACGGAGGAGAACAAAAAAAAAAAAAAAAAAAGCAATGGAAGAACTAAAACCCAGAAAACAAATCATCAAGAAAACTAAAAGGAACTCTCAGCAATAAAATGAAAATTCAGAAAACAAGAACAAAGAACAAGCTACTGATTAAAATTTTTAATAAATAAACACAATTAATTAGATTTGGCTCAGAAAAATGAAAGAAAAATGGATGAAACAAGTAGAAGAACTCCCCTTTGGAAGCTTAAAACGATCTGATGATGAAATTGAAGATGAACAGCAAATTTGATGGTGAAATTGAAGATGAACAGCAAACTGATGAACAGTGGATCAACTTTTGAACGTGGCGGCTTCTTTAGTGTGTGTTTTTTGGTATTTTTTTGTGTGTGTTTGATCTTCTTAGATAAAAATCAAATGTGTTTGTAGGATTTTTTTCTTCTTCTTCTTTTTTACTGCTGATTAAAAGGGGTATTTATAGGCCACTTGTCTTGTTGGCTAAGAATGCTATAAAATAACGAAAACGCCACCGGTATTAAAAATGTTAATTTTATTAAAAAAATATTTTTTAACCCTAAAATTAAAAATTAATACAAAGAATTTGACAGAAATCTCTAAATTTTCAAAAATAATTTACAGTAGATTTCAAAAATAAAAATTAGAGCTCAAAACTGATAAAATGCGCTCGGGGTGTAAAATGACGATTTTGCCCCTAGACAACGAAAATACACAAAAAATAGATATTAGCCTTAAAAAATTATCAAAAATTACAAGTAAACTTAAAACATTAAAAAATGCCTGTATGACTCAAAATTTGACAAAAGATGAATTTAAGCTGTAAAATGACGATTTTACCCTTAGACAATGAAAATTTATAAAAAAATAGCTATTGACTTCGAAAAATTACCAAAAATTAAAAATAAGCTTAAAACACTAGAAAATGCATTTTTTGGCTCAAAATTGGTTAAAAAATGAATTTAAACTGTAAAATGACGATTTTACCCTCAGACAAGGAAAATTCATAGAAAAATAGTTATTGTCCTCAGAAAATTATAAAAAATTACAAATAAGCTTAAAACATTAGCAAATGCATTTTTGACTCAAAATTGGTGAAAAATGAATTTAATTTGTAAAGTCAAGAAATCAAGAAAATTAGAAACATGCTTAAAGAATTAGAAAAATGAATTTGGAACTTAAAATGAGCTAAAGTGGTATTCGTGAGGCGAAATTACCATTTTGACCTTGTGCTAGTAAAAATATAAAAAAATACCAATTAAATCTAGAAAAATCATAAAAATAAAAACTATGTATGAAAGTAAAAATGTGAATTTAAACCCCCCCCCAAAACTAATGAAAAAGTATTTACAAATAAAAATTACTATTTTGCCCCCAAGATTATTGAAAAAAAAATTAAACACCTCCCTAATGTTTGATAAGTAGATGGTGTGTCAAAATTTGGTGTCTACAGTTTGCCTCTCTTTGTCGAAAATCTCATAGATTTCAGACAAAGACGTAGTGTCTACAGTTTGCCTCTCTTTGTTGGAAATCTCATAGATTTCAGACAAAGACGTAGACAACACCAAATTTTGACTTACCCAAATGTGAAAACAGACATTGCTGTAAACAAAACATCTAATCATGTATAGTACATAAATGTGATGAGATGTAACTAATGATCCGAGAACACATATAAACATGCGATCGAGCTCTCTAGGAGCTGCCTACATATCCCGATAAAGGGAATTAGGTCAAACGTAGTTCAGATGCAGGTGAACGGTGGATGTGAAACACAATTGCAAATGGTAAAACAAGAGTTCAAACTTGTGATCAAAAGAAAGAAATGCAACATTCGAATTGGTAAGCAAAGATAACATAGATTGGTAAGAGACTGCAAGACCAAATGAAGTGCTTAAACTAAAAGACAAAAAAATGAGTTCAGGTTGCTAAACAAAACAAATACTGACAAGATAAATGCAATGTCTGGGCTGCCAAATTTGAAAATGTAAATAAACATATACCATTCAGGCTACTGAACGGATGCATGACCTTGAGCTGCCAAGGTTGATGAATGCAAAGTTTGGGCTGCCAGACTTGAAAAAGTAAATAACTGATCCTGGGCTACCAGGAATTATAAAATGCAAGGTCTGGGCTGCCAGACTGGAAACATAAATAAACAAATGCCGACCAGGATGCATGACCTTGTGCTGCCAAGGTGGATGAATGCAAAGTTGGGCTGCCAACTTGGTGATGTAAATAAATGATCCTGAGCTGCCAGGAATCATAAAATGCAAGGTCTGGGCTCCCAGACTTGGAAACATAAATAACTGATCTTGGGCTGCCAGGAATTATAAAATACAAGGTCTGGGCTGCTAGACTGGAAACATAAATAAACAAACGTCGACTAGGCTGCTGGACGGATGCATGACCTTGGGCTGCCAAGGTGGATGAATGCAAAGTTGGGCTGCCAACTTGGCGATATAAATAAATGATCCTGGGCTGCCAGACTTAGAAACATAAATAAAAAAATGCCGACCAGGCTGCTGGATGGATGCATTACCTTGGGCTACCAAGGTGGATGAATGCAAAGTTGGGCTGCCAACTTGGTGATGAAAATAAACAAATGCATGATCCTAAGCTGTCAGGAATCATGGAATGCAAAATCTGGGCAGCCAGATTAGAAACATAAATAAACAAATGCCGACTAGGCTGCTGGACGGATGCATGACCTTGGGTTGCCAAGGTTGATGAATGCAAAGTTGGGCTGCCAACTTGAAAAAGTAAATAACTGATCCTGGGCTGCCAGGAATCATAAAATGCAAGGTCTGGGCTGCTAGACTTGGAAACATAGATAAACAAATGCCGGCCAGGCTGTTGGATGGATGCATGACCTTGGGCTGCTGTAAGGTAATAGCATAGGTAACGCAGCAGAAAAATAAAAATTTATTACCTTAACCATGGATCTCTTTGACATATCTATATGATTAACAAGGGGGTTTGCATGAAAATTACCTTAAGCACAGAAGATTTCTATGCTTCTAAGCAAAGATCCTTCGAAGAAGATGTTAGATCTACCACGAAAAGCCCTCCAAACGTAGAGCCTCTAACGATATCCACACGAACAACTTCTTTGGGAATCTTATAGGCTTGCTTGCTTTGACTTTTGAGTGCTAGCTCCCTTGAATTATTAAGAACACAAGAAGAAGAAAAAACCTAACCCTTAGGAGAGAGAGAGAGAGACGCCTAGAGAGAGAAAGAGGCGTGACTTTTTCTCTTCAATTTTTCTCTCACTAGTATTCTTTTGTGCTACAATAATAATCATTCAAGAGTCAAAGCATGAACCTATTTATAGAGGAAGTAATCTAGTCTTTTAGGAAATGAAGCTAATTAGAAACCAAGAAGGTTTAGGCAACTTACTTTAAGCTAATCCTTCTCCTTTAGGAAATCTATTCCATAAGGAAACCAATTAGTTACTTTATTTCTTTTAGGAAACTAATTTCCTGCAAGACTTAGAATATTTATAAATAAGTCCTTTAAGTTAATTTATCTCATAAATTAACCCCATAAGTATCTCATACTTATCTTAATTACATTTTAACCCAAAGATTTTAGTTCTTTATGTGTGTGACCCATTAGGTTCCATTCACGTTGGCAATAAGTATAAATTATAACTCATTAATTGAGCTAGATAAATTAAACACTTTTAATTTATCATTAATTCACTAATTAATCAATTCATACTTATAGATCATGAGTGGCGTCTAGCAATGCATCATGACCACCCAAGTGAATAGGAAAGTCATATGGTAGACCATACCCTTCAATGACAATGTTACCGTGTAATTAATATCCTTTCACCACACTATATCCCAATTAGTCTAAAAGTATAGTGCATACTTTTAAATGACTAATTTATATTTTCTTGTTCCAGAAATATAACTCTCCATGATGTATAACCTTGAAACTACTTCCAAGTTATACTATCACTTCTGCAGAAGATTTATGAGTTAATATTTCCAACAAGTGGCCATTAAGGGATATACTCTCCTATTAAGGAGTGGTGAATCCTATATTGATTACTCACTATCTTTCCATGCTTCAAACTATACCCAATCTCTAACCTATGAGCTACCCTTTTACGGGCACCGAGGAATAGAGTCAAAGTATAGCAATCCACACTCAAGATACTATGGTAATCTCAAGTCAAAGGATCACTTACACCATTGCCATTAAGAGTTCGACTATTGGCACTATAGTTGAAACTCTTGGCGGATCAATCCAATGAACTTGTTCTCAAACAAGCATCCACATACTAGCTTAAGTGTCACGCACACCATAGTCAATGAGATCAACTACTACTTACCATAAGTAGAGGCAAAGTATGTGCTAGTCTATCCGTATTAATGATGTCCAATCTCATTAATACTATGACTAGGGATATTTAAGAATATGACTTTATGTATTAGAGTCTCATAATTGTAACCCTTACAATCTCTAATACACAGTCAATATTCTAAGGACTTTATCAATCAAACAAGTAACATGGAAATACAAGTATAGATGATAAAGAAAAATACCACATGGATAAATATAACATAAATAAGTGTAAAACAAAACACCTTAAACCATCTTGGTTTTAGGGCATACACTAACAAACTCCCACTTGCACTAAAACCAATCACTCATTTGTTTTAGGCCAAAAACATTTACATGAGCATCATGCTTTTTCTGGGACAAGGCCTTAGTGAGATGATCAGCTATATTATCATCAGTGGGAACCTTTTCTATCTTTACATCATTCCTACCAACTATTTCTCTAATAAGATGGTAGCGCCTAAGTACGTGCTTGGATCGTTGATGAGACCTAGGTTCCTTTGCTTGGGCTATGGCACCATTGTTGTCACAATACAAAGGATATAGGATCAACAATGGAAGGAACCACTCCTAGCTCGGTGACGAACTTCTTGATCCAAACAGCCTCTTTTGCAGCTTCAGAAGCAGCAATGTACTCGGCTTCAGTTGTAGAATCAGCGGTAGTTTCTTGCTTCGAACTCTTCCAGCTCACAGCACCACCATTTAACGTGAATATAAATCCAGACTGCGACTTACTATCATCCTTGTCTGACTGAAAACTCGCATCAGTGAAACCACACACTTCTAAAGTGTGTCCTCCATAAACCAAGAATAATTCTTTAGTTCTTCTCAAGTACTTAAGAATACTCTTGACAGCTACCTAGTGACCCTCACCAGGGTTAGCTTGGAATCTGCTCGTAACACTTAGAGCATAGGAGACGTCGGGTCTTGTACATAGCATAGCATACATAATGGATCCTATTGCCGAGGCATAAGGAACCTTTTGCATGCTATCAATCTCGACTAGGTGTCTTAGGACACATGTCTCTCGAAAGAGTAATCCCATGTCTCATAGGTAAGTACCCTTTCTTCGATTGCTCCATGCTAAACCTCTTTAGCATCTTGTCTATGTATGTCGATTGACTGAGACCAAGCAACCTCTTGGATCTATCTCTATAGATCCTAATTCCCAGAATATAGGTTGCCTCTCCTAAATCTTTCATGGAGAAACTTTTGGACAACCATACCTTTATAGTTTGTAGTAAAGGTATGTCGTTTCCCATCAACAATATGTCATCTACATAAAGTATTAAGAAAACTGACAGCGCTCCCACTCACCTTCTTGTATACACAAGGCTCGTCTTCGTTCTTAAGAAAACCAAACTCTTTGATTGTCTCATCAAAACGAATATTCCAACTCCTTGAAGCTTGCTTGAGTCCATAAATGGACTTTTGTAGCTTGCATACCTTATGACTATCAATGGAGTCAAAACCCTCAAGTTGTGTCATGTACACATCCTCTTGCAAATTCCCGTTAAGGAATGCAGTCTTGACATCCATTTGCCAAATCTCATAGTCATAATAAGCAGCTATGGCAAGCAAAATCCTTATAGATTTAAGCATAGCTACCGGCGAAAAAGTTTCTTCAAAGTCAATTCCTTGCCTTTGTTTATAACCTTTTGCCACTAACCTTGCTTTATAGGTAACAATATTACCATCCATGTCAGTCTTTCTTTTAAAGACCCACTTGCACCCTATGGGTTTTATTCCTTCAGGTGGCTCGACCAAGGTCCATACCTTGTTCTCGTACATGGAATCCATTTCAGGATTTCATGGCTTCGCGCCATTTCAAAGAGTCTACATTAGACATAGCTTCTTCGTAGTTAGTAGGGTCGTCATCATCTATGACCAACACATCATTGCTCTCGCTAATGAGAAATCCATATCTCTCAGGAGCATATCGTGTTCTACTAGATTTTTGAAGTTCTTGTGTAACTTGAGCTTCCGACTGCGCCTCATCAACATGTGGCGTAAGCTCTTGTTCCAACTGTTGACTACTTTGTGGTTCTTGAATTTCTTTAAGTTCTACTTTACTCCCACTACTTCTTTCAAGAATAAACTCTTTCTCTAGAAAGATAGCATGTCTTGAGACAAACACTTTTTGCTCAAGGGGATTGTAGAAATAGTATCCTCGACCCTCTCTAGGATACCCCACAAACAAACATTGTCAGACTTAGCTTCAAGCTTGTCCGACATATTTCGCTTTACATAAGCGAATGTTCCCCATATCTTTAAATAACTAAGATTTGGTCTTTTACCATACCATATCTCATAAGGTGTGGTATCAACAGATTTTGTAGGAACACGGTTGAGTGTAAAGGAGGCGGAATCTAAGGCATATCCCCAAAACGAACTAGGAAGTGATGCATGGCCCATCATGGAACGTACCATATCTAATAAAGTACGATTTCTCCTTTCAGACACACCATTTAGTTGTGGCGTGTATGGAGGAGTCCATTGAGGAATAATCCCATTTTCCTCTAGATATTGTTGGAACTCTTGACTTAAGTATTCTCCACCTCGATCAGATCTAAGTGTTTTGATACTCTTGCCAAGTTGTTTCTCAACTTCAGCTTTAAAGACTTTGAACTTTTCAAAGGCCTCGGATTTGTGCTTCATTAGAAACACATAACCATATCTAGAATGGATCATCCGTGAAAGTGATGAAGTAGGAGAAACCACCTCTAGCATGGATCGACATTGGGCCACAAACATCAGTATGTATAAGCCCAAGAAGATCACTAGCACGTTCACCCTTTCCAGAAAAAGGTGTCTTGGTCATCTTACCAAGTAAACAAGATTCGCATGTCCCAAATGATTCATAATCAAATGAGTCCAAGTATCCATTTTTATGTAACTTAGATATGCGTTTCTCATTTACATGACCAAGTCTACAATGCCAAAGGTATGTTTGGTTAACAATATCTAATTTTTGTTTCTTGGTGTTTATGTTGAGAATGGACTTTTGTTCATCTAGAATATATAAACCATTAATTAATGTACCAGTACCATAAGTAATACCATCACGTGAAAAAGAACAACTTTTATTCCTTTGAATGATGGTAAAACCATCCAAATCTAACAATGAGATAGAAATGATGTTCTTTGTAAGTACGGGAACAAAATAACAGTTTCTCAATTCTAAAATAAGCCCAGTGGGCAAAGAGAGTACATAGGTTCCTACGGCTAATGCAGCAACTCTTGCTCCATTCCCCACGCGTAGCTCAACCTCTCCCTTTGCCAGGAATCTACTATCTTTAAGACCCTGCATATTATTACAAATATGAGATCCAGATCCGGTATCTAATACCCATGAGTCTTGGTTAGTAGATAAATTAATCTCAATCATAAACATACCAGAGGTTGAAGCTTCACCAAGCTTCTTTGACTTTAGAGAGTCAAGGTAGGCCTTGCAATTCCTCTTCCAATGCCCATCTTGTCCGCAATGGAAGCATGTGCCCTTGGGTTTGTCCTTCTTAACCCCACCCTTAGGCTTGGTTCTCTTCTTCTTGGACTTCTTAAGCCCAGAATTGGGCTTCTTTTTCTTGGAGCCCGAGACAAGCATAACGGTGCCCTTCTCCTTCTTAAGATTAGGCTCAGCAGTCTTGAGCATGTTCATCAATTCAGTCAACGTGCACTCAACTTTTCGCATGTTGAAGTGCAGGATGAATTGTGAATAGCTCTCAGGGAGGGACTGAAGAATTAAGTCAATACTTAACTCATTGTCAGAAACGTGTCCCAGATCAGCTAATTTTTCAATTAGCCCAATCATCTTCAGTACATGGGTAGTCACTGAAGATCCCTCTGCCATCTTGCATTGATAAAGCTCCCTTGAGGTCTCATACCTCTCAGTCCTAGCTTGTGCATCGAACATTTCTTTTAAGTGCACAATCATGGACGGAGCATCCATCTTAAGATGTTGCTTTTGCAATGCAGGGGACATAGCAGCTAACATGATACATGTTGCAGCATCATTGTCGGCTTTGTGCATCTCATATGCATCTATGTCCTCTTGTGATGCAGTAGCGGGTGGAGGAGGGGGCATGGGTTTATCGAGGACATACTCAATTTTTTCATGTTTGAGAACAATTCTCAAATTGATATTCCAGTCCTCAAAGTTGGTTTCATTGAGTTTGTTGTCAAGAATCGGTCGCAAATTCACGTTAGACATTCTACAAAAAGTAAAGACAGAAAATAAGTATTTGTTTTATGTTATATGCAAACCAAAAATGTGGATTCGTAAATTTATTTGGTTTGCTCCCACTATTTTACTTCAAATCAATAACCCTCAATATTGATTCGGGAATCCGTTGGAAATTCCTAGTGGGTCAGGATCCCATCTAATTATCTTCAAGCTTGACGGTGGGCCAACAACCCAAAGATAATTTTGATTAGGTAGGTAACTTTTACCAATCACAACCCTTGTGATTCCTATTTTGACATCAACCCTTGAAGTGAAAGTTTGCCTCAAAAATACCATAACCTTGACGGTGGGCCAACAAGTTATGTAATTTTGTTAAGTCATACCCATTATTCAGAGATCAAATCTCATAACGAAAACATATTCCAAGTAAGGTGACCTTGACGGTGGGCCAACAAGTCAACACTTAATAGGAACTCTTCGTTTTTGTTATAATAATGGGAGGCAACTAAATAGATGACTTAATATTTAAATTTGAGGGATTTTAGTTTAAAATAATGTCTCATCATATTATGCAATTAAAATATATCAATCATATAAAATAAAAGCATAATAAACGTGGATGATTATGGACTTTAACTAGTAATATTTCCTTCGAGCCTTGAAGAAAATATTTGGTTAAAATTCCTAGGGGACGTTTCAACTCCTTGATGCGCCTCCTTGGTTGCTCCTTGGTACCACCTCCATCTTCTTGTACATTACATATGTAATTCTAGTCTAAACAATTTAAATAAACCTATTCCTAACCTATACTTTGTACATTACAAGTATTGATCAAGAAACCTCGAGTTACATTCGAGGGGAGTTTAGATGAGAAGAGAATTACATCAGAAAATAGAGAGGGAAGGACACGCAGGCCCTATTTATAAAACCAATACAAGCCAACCATAAAAGAAGTAATAACCATTCAATCACATTGGTCTAGTCCATAATCATCCACCATGCCATCATACTATTTAACAATTAAATAAATTAATTTATTTAATTCTAGTCATAAATCATATGGTCTAAATAGTATAGATTAATGCTCTTGAAATTTATTTGTCTCAAAAATATAGTTATAGAAGGTATAGGTTTCCAAATTTTAACTTTCCAAATCTTAACAATTAAAATTGGAAAGTGTTTTATTTGAGAAATTATCAAAATTCGCGTTCTTTCAAAAAATAGGAAAAATCCCGCTAGGTTTCTGCCTACAAACCGCGCGACAAAACGTGCGCGGGTTCATCCGCGGTTTGTAACCCGCGTGACAAACCGTGCGCGGTTTCATCCGCGGTTTGTGGACAGAAGTTACGGGATTTTGACCGCGGGTCAAAACGCGCGCGAGTTTTCGCGCGGTTTGTGTCCAGAAAATACGATCTTTGAAATTCTTTGGCGTTTTTCAAAACTCTTTTGAATCAAAACATGTTAAAACCCTTTTAGCATGTTAAAAAATAATTTAGAAACCATAAAAACAACTTTAAGAACTCATCTTAATTATTTAAAACACTTTTAAACAATCAAGAACTTTTCTTAAAAATCAAACTCTTGATTTTTCTAAAACAATTTTGAGACAAATTTCATCAAGAACAAACCATCCATATTTATGACAATTAAATAAACACAAATCATATAGATATAATCAAAGAAGGCTCTGATACCACTGTAAGGTAATAGCATAGGTAACGCAGCGGAAAAATAAAAATTTATTACCTTAACCATGGATCTCTTTGACATATCTATATGATTAACAAGGGGGTTTGCATGAAGATTACCTTAAGCACAGAAGATTTCTATGCTTCTAGGCAAAGATCCTTCGAAGAAGATGTTTGATCTACCACGAAAAGCCCTCCAAGCGTAGAGCCTCTAACGATATCCACACGAACAACTTCTTTGGGAACCTTGTAGGCTTGCTTGCTTTGACTTTTGAGTGCTAGCTCCCTTGAATTATTAAGAACACAAGAAGAAGAAAAACCTAACCCTTAGGAGAGAGAGAGAGAGACGCCTAGAGAGAGAAAGAGGCGTGACTTTTCTTCTTCAATTTTCTCTCACTAGTTTTCTTTTGTGCTAGCAATAATAATATTCAAGAGTCAAAGCATGAACCTATTTATAGAGGAAGTATTCTAGTCTTTTAGGAAATAAAGCTAATTAGAAACCAAGAAGGTTTAGGCAACTTACTTTAAGCTAATCCTTCTCCTTTAGGAAATCTATTCCATAAGGAAACCAATTAGTTACTTTATTTCTTTTAGGAAACTAATTTCCTGCAAGACTTAGAATATTTATAAATAAGTCCTTTAAGTTAATTTATCTCATAAATTAACCCCATAAGTATCTCATACTTATCTTAATTACATTTTAACCCAAAGATTTTGTTCTTTATGTGTGTGACCCATTAGGTTCCATTCACGTTGGCAATAAGTATAAATTATAACTCATTAATTGAGCTAGATAAATTAAACACTTTTAATTTATCATTAATTCACTAATTAATCAATTCATACTTATAGATCATGAGTGGCATCTAGCAATGCATCATGACCACCCAAGTGAATAGGAAAGTCATATGGTAGACCATACCCTTCAATGACAATGTTACCGTGTAATTAATATCCTTTCACCACACTATATCCCAATTAGTCTAAAAGTATAGTGCATACTTTTAAATGACTAATTTATATTTTCTTGTTCCAGAAATATAACTCTCCATGATGTATAACCTTGAAACTACTTCCAAGTTATACTATCACTTCTGCAGAAGATTTATGAGTTAATATTTCCAACAAGTGGCCATTAAGGGATATACTCTCCTATTAAGGAGTGGTGAATCCTATATTGATTACTCACTATCTTTCCATGCTTCAAACTATACCCAATCTCTAACCTATGAGCTACCCTTTTACGGGCACCGAGGAATAGAGTCAAAGTATAGCAATCCACACTCAAGATACTATGGTAATCTCAAGTCAAAGGATCACTTACACCATTGCCATTAAGAGTTCAACTATTGGCACTATAGTTGAAACTCTTGGCGGATCAATCCAATGAACTTGTTCTCAAACAAGCATCCACATACTAGCTTAAGTGTCACGCACACCATAGTCAATGAGATCAACTACTACTTACCATAAGTAGAGGCAAAGTATGTGCTAGTCTATCCGTATTAATGATGTCCAATCTCATTAATACTATGACTAGGGATATTTAAGAATATGACTTTATGTATTAGAGTCTCATAATTGTAACCCTTACAATCTCTAATACACAGTTAATATTCTAAGGACTTTATCAATCAAACAAGTAACATGGAAATACAAGTATAGATGATAAAGAAAAATACCACATGGATAAATATAACATAAATAAGTGTAAAACAAAACACCTTAAACCATCTTGGTTTTAGGGCATACACTAACAGCTGCCAAGGTGGATGAATGCAAAGTTGAGCTGCCAACTTGGTGATGTAAATAAATGATTCTGAGCTGCCAGGAATCATAAAATGCAAGGTCTGGGCTGCCAGACTTGGAAACATAAATAAACAAATGCTGACCAGGCTGCTGGACAGATGCATGACCTTGGTTGCCAAGGTGGATGAATGCAAAGTTGAGCTGCCAACTTGGTGATGTAAATAAATGATTCTGGGATGCCAGGAATCATAAAATGCAAGGTCTGGGCTACCAGACTTGGAAACATAAATAAACAAATGCCGACCAGGCTGCTGGACGGATATATGACAAAATTAAGATATCAGGACACTTAAAAACCATTGTCAAATGTTGGATCCAAATCAACAAAACTTATCAAAATTTTTCCAAAAAATTTTGCCCCAGTGTATAGCGTTAAAACTCTTTGAAATCGTTCTTTTCAATGTTAGGTGCCAAATGAAAACATTAAAATCTTATTTGACTTAAACCTTCCAACCACTGACTTCAACATAAAATATCCTTTTCAAAATTTTGCTGCAAACATAAATTATCATAACTAACTCAAAAATTTTTCAAAATTTTTTGGCCCCAGTGTCAAATTTGAAAACAAAATTTCTCCTTCTTCTTTTTTCTTTTTTTTGTTTTTTTTTGAATTGTGCCCTTGATCAAGCTATCATTGACTTAACAAAATTGCCTCAGTTGTTATTATTGTCAAAGGTTTCAATTGAAGATGGTGTGACCATATTTGCAAAAAAGAAAAAGATAACGGTAATTGCAAAAGTTATGCCACCACTTGACAGTCCCTTGATCCACTATTGCATATAAACATGAGTATCATTGTCCTGATTCCTGAATTGATCTCCTGTCTTTGCTTTCTGACATTTTCTGATTCCAAAATTCTCTGATCCACGATTCGCGATAAATGCCATGTATGCTCTTCCATATATATCTCAGGATCTTGATAAATTTAGGATCACTTTTGCTTATACTGCACACTAAGACACAAAAAATATCATGTTTTCAAAAAAAGATGAAAAATGAATATTTTACCAAAAAAATCTGCCAGATGCAATGACAAAAGAAATTCTGTACGCTAGACATTTTCGTATATGCATATATAAAACTTTTAATAACAACTAATTATTATGTTCAAATGAAAAATTAATTTCCAACGACGGCTCTGAAGAAATCTGCCATTTTGATCCTCTAGATGTCATTCCATTTGAATTCCGAGATTGCTCCAAGATGATCAATACAGAAGAAAATTCTCAAGTAACCAAGGTCACCAGCTTCTGCAAAGAACTCCACATCTACCATAGATGTATTTTACTTCCTCACTTGTGAGCCTTCGACTGGTAATTTCCCGACCTCAGCACCCTTTCAGGTTTTCACTGAGGTTTCCTCCTCCCATTTTTCTTTTTTTTCTTTTCTTTTCTTTTCTTTTTTTTTTAAGAGCCCTTTCGGGTTTTTGCTTTTGTAGAGAGAAAAGAGAACAATCAACATTCAAGTCCGGATCGATCGTTTCCCATTTCATAAAATCAGATTGGTATAAAAATGTTTGGCATCAGTAAGACAATCTTCCCTTGATGGATTAGGGATAGATATATTAACATCACATGCCCTATTGATTTGCAAATTTTCATTTCAAAATTATCACAAAATAAAGACGGAGGTCGGTAACATTCTCGGCTTTTGTAACGGGGTCAGGTAAGGTGCTTGAAAGGTTAAGGTCAAAAAGCAAAATTCATGAAAAAGGTTGATTATCTTGAGGTCGCATTTTCAGAAAGACTTATCCTAACTTTATTGTTTGCCCTTTTGGGTTTTTTTTTTTGAGCCCCAGTTTATAACTTTCTATGGGGTTTTCTTTTGTATCATTTTTCATTTTTTCATTTTTTTTATTTTTTACTATTTTTTTTTAACACAACAGTCAACAAATAAAATTTGCCCCAGTATGGGGTGCGACCATCAAGTGGGTTAGGAAACGAAATTCATAGATTCTGAAGGCTCAAATGGAAAAAACTAGGAAAAAAATGTTTAAAGGAAAAGAAAGAAGGCCCGCCTTTGACCCGTCCTCTTTTGCAATAATTTTGAAAGAAAACTTACCAATCAAATGTAAAACCTTTTTACCATGTCTGAATTGATGATCTGGGGAAACACTTGACCATCTATTTCTGTCAGAACAAGGCCTCCTCCTGTAACACCCTAGAAATTCATGCTGGACCAGTTTTAGTAAAACTTTCATAACTTGGTGTAGATAGCTTGGATTCGAATGATTCTTGTTGTTTTAGAAACTAGATTCATAGGGCTTTCAAACGGTATAAATGTTGCATGGTGGTTCATTGTGTATTAACCGCAGAAAGCTTGCAAAGTTGGCTGAAAATTTGATTCTGCGTAAAACAGTTTTTATGATGAGCCAAATTGAGGGCTGATTTTGAACCTGTTCTAGTTGGAATTTGGATTGATGATCTTCACAAAAGTTGTAGCCCTATAAACGTACTTTCAAATCATGTAATCACAATTCCCTAGTTCTTAGTGGATTGACCCCAGTAATGGCACGAAGTTGGCTGAAAACCAACCCTGTGCAGATTTGGGTGATGATTCTTGGAGTAGGGATTTTGAATTTGAGTGGAATCTTGATTGAATTTGGGTTTAAATTGAATATAAAAGTTGTAGAACTTTTTGAATTGGGTTGGATTGTTGGATTTTCTTGTAGGGAAAATTTTTAGGTTAGTCCGATTATAGGGGAAATGCTGCCGAAATTTCGGTAAAACCTAGGAAATAAAAGTAATTAGGCTATGATTTAAGACTTTATAAGCTGTAATTTAGTGATTTAAGCGTGTAGAAATTTTTGTAGATTAGCTATTAGTGAGTTAAACCTTTCCGAGCGAAACCCTAAAAGTTAGAAAACCCTAATTTTGAAAACCCTAAACCCTAGGGTAAAACCCTAAGCTCCAAAACCCTAGAAATTAAACCCTAGAAAGACTTGGGGTATTTCTTGAATTTCCTTATGAAAGTTCTTAGATTTTATTCAGGATTTTTATACTATTATTTCTTTTGAATTTCAGGATCCGAAAGTGAGACCCGATCGTATTACGAAATATTTTCTTAGGCTTCAGGTGAGTGTTCTTATGTGTGTATGATGCATGAAATGCCATGTACTACTTGACATCATTATTTTGATGCATAAAATGATACGATATACTTGACATGATTATCTAGTGATATGTGTTACTTGAAGAAAGATGTGTACTCTATCGCATCTATTCCGCAATGTGTTATATGCTTTCACTATTATATGTGTTATTTGTGATTGAGACTTCCGTGACTAACTTCACCGTTACTTCATGGTTGGTCAACCCTATCATGAGTTGGAGGTTATAAGGTGCTGGGTGTTTTAGGGCGTGTTGTTCTTTCCCAAAATGAGTTGAATTCCTCTAAGAGGCCAACTCCGGATTGAACTATCTTGCTTGTTGGCCCTTCCAAGGTTGAAATTTCTTCCTGGAGGTGGTAGCTTGTTTGGAGGTTATAAGGTGAATGGTGGCTAGGGTCTTACTTGTTTATACTGGAATGTTCTTTGGCAAAGGCCTGAGCTATTATCTCGGTCTGAACGTCTTGGTTACATGATCAGTGCTTGCTCCTTCTGCGGTTAAGCTTGCTTCCGTAGTTGAGCCTCGTATCCGCCATTGACTACTTGTTACTTAAATTGTTCACAAATTGTTTATTTACTCGTTAAATATTTCATTGAACAAAATCACATTTTACTGGTATGGTTGCATGACTTGAGCACCCACTGGGCTATTATAGCTCATCCCGTTCATTTGTTTTCCTTAACCAGGTTTCCCAAAAATACTAAAGCTGGAAAAGCTGAGTTTGGACAGTTTACATGTTTTGTTTTGTATATTTTAATAGCCACTTGTTTAGGCTATTCTTGCACATACTGTGTAAATTTTAGTGTGTAAAACATTTTGTAATATTTGTACTTCAAATGAATTTTATGAATATATTTCTTTACGAATGTGTTTTATTTTGCATTAATTATGTGTATGTATTGAGTGAGTGCGTGATTTGAGTCCTGGCGAGAGCCAGGCAGGCAGTCCGCTAAGCCCTTTGGTGCGCCTCTGGGTAAGGTGGGGCTGTCACACCTCCTGATAGTTTTTTTTTTTTCACGATGAATGGACCTTGCCAATTTAGAGCAAATTTGCCCTTAGCTTCTTCTTGATTTGGAAGAATTTGGTTCAAGACTTTATCCCCCATCTCAAATAGATGCGACCTAACTTTCTTATTGTAAGAATGAGCCATTCGTCGTTGGTAACATTGTCCATGACAAACAGCATTCAACCTCTTCTCATCAATGAGTGCCAACTGTTCATGGCGTTCCCTTAACCACTCAGCCTCTTCCAATTGGGCTTCCATCATAATGCATAAAGAAGGAATTTCTACCTCTGTAGGTAAAACTACCTCCATTCCATACATAAGAGAATAAGGAGTTGCCCTAGTTGAAGTTCTGATTGCTGTCCTGTAGGCCAAAAGGGCAACTTCTCGTGCCAATCTCGATAAGTATCAATCATCTTTTGAATGATTTTCTTCAAATTCTTATTGGCGGCTTCAACGGCACCATTAGCCTTAGGTCTGTAGATTGCAGAGTTTCTGTGCTTGATCTTGAATAGACCACACAATCCATCTACCATGTCATTATTGAGATCCTTGCATTGTCAGTGATCAAAGTTTCAGGCACACCAAAACGACAAATGATATGGTTCTTGAGAAAATCTGCTACCACTTTCTTGGTCACTTGCTTGTAAGATTCTGCTTCTACCCATTTGGTGAAATACTCAATCACCACAAGGATGAATTTATACCCATTTGAAGCAGGAGGATCAATTACTCCAATGACATCCATTTCCCACATTGAGCACGGCCAAGGAGCAGTCATACTGTGGAGTTCTGAAGAAGGAGCATGTATCACATTGCCATGCATTTGACACTTAACGCACTTTCTGACGAACTCAACACTGTCATGCTCTATGGTGAGCCAAAAATGTCTAGTTCTCATTATCTTTTTGGCCAGCAAGTGTCCATTCATATGTGGCCCCCACACGCCGCTGTGTACTTCTTTCATCAAATATTCAGCTTCCTTTTCATCTACACATCTCAAAAGGCCCAAATCGCTTGACCTTTTATACAATACTTCTCCATTCAAGAAAAATCTCGTAGACATCCTTCGAAGAAAATTCTTGGCCTTTTTACTGATGCCTAAGGGATAGAATCTATTCTTTAATACTCTTTCAAATCATGAAACCATGGAAGACCATCGAGCTCCCACTCAATGCGCAGACAGTGAGCTGGTCCTTCTTGAATCTTGATAGAGATGGGCTCGATCACCATATTATCAGGGTGACTGATCATGGAAGACAAAGTTACTAAAGTGTCTGCGAATATATTTCGAGTACGCAGAATGTGAGTGAATTCTAGGGTTTTGAATTGCCTGGCAAGAGTGAATAAGCAAAAATGATACGGAATGATCTCAGAATCCCGAGTTATCCATTTTCTCAATGTTTGATGAACTAACAAGTCAGAATCACTGAACACTGCTAACTCCCTAATATCCATATCCAATGCCATTTTCAAACTCAAAATGCAAGCTTCATACTCGGCCATGTTATTAGTGCAATCAAACTTCAACTTAGCTGTAGTAGGATAATGTTTTCCATTAGGTGATATCAGAACTGCACCTATCCCCGCTCCGAACGAATTTGAGGCACCGTCAAAGAATAATCTCCATCCCGAAGATTCCTCATTCGTATGATCTATTGCTCCCACAAATAATATCTCTTTATCTGAAAAATATGTGTGCAAGGGTGTATAATCATCTTTCAGGGGATTCCATGACAAATGATTTGCAATAGCTTGACCCTTGACTGCCTTCTGAGTTGTGAACACAATATCAAACTGACTGAGAATCATCTGCTATTTAGCCATGTGTCCAGTGGGTATTGGTTTCTCAAGTAAGTACCTCAAAGGATCTAATTGAGATATAAGGCAGGTGGTGTGATCAAGAAGATAATGTCTGAGTTTCTGAGCAGCCCAAACTAATGCACAACACAACCTTTCCAGGAATGAATAGTTCACCTCATAAGCCGTGAACTTCTTACTCAAGTAATAGATTGCCTACTCTTTTTTCCCTGAATCATCATGCTGACCCAAGGCACAACCCATCGTTCCGTCCAGAACTGAGATATACATGATGAGTGGTCGGCCTGGCTTTGGTGGCACTAAGACAGGGGGATTCAACAGATAATCTTTAATCTTATCAAAAGCCTACTGACAATCCTCGTTCCAATCCATTGGGAAATTCTTTCTTAACAACTTAAATAGTGGCTCAAAAGTGAGGGTTAACTGAGCGATAAATCTGCCGATGAAATTTATCTTTCCTAGAAAACTTTTCACGTCCTTCTGTGTCTTTGGAATTGGCATTTTTCGTTTAGCTTTTATCTTTGTGAGATCTATCTCGATATCCTTCTTGCTAACAATAAATCCCAATAACTTTCCAACAGGAGATCTGAAAGCAGATTTTGCAGGATTCAATCTCAGACTATATTTCCTCAACCTTTCAAACAATTTTCTCAAATCTACCCAATGGTCTTTGGACCTCTTAGACTTGACTATGATGTCATCTACATAAACTTCTATCTCCTTGTGGATCATGTCATGAAACAATATAGTCATATTCCTTTGATAAGTGGCCCCAGCATTTTTCAGTCCAAAAGGCATGACTCTATAACAGAATGTACCCCATGGAGTGATGAATGATGTTTTCTTCTTATCTTCTTCTGCCACCAAGAGCTAATGGTGCCCAGCGAAACAATCAATTAACGAATCCATTTCATGTCCTGCTGTGTTGTCCAACAAAATGTGAATATTGGGTAAAGAAAAATCATCTTTTGGACTGGCTTTGTTTAAATCTCGATAATCCACACAAACTCACACTCCTCCCGACTTTTTGAGAACCAGAACCATATTCGATAGCCAAACGGGATAGTAGGACACAACATTGATATTAGCATTGAATTGCTTGACTATTTGCTCTTTAATCTTAAGGCTCATTTCGGGTTTGAATTTACAAGGCTTTTGTTTTACTGGAGGAAAGTTTGGGTCAGTGGGCAATTGGTGAGCTACTATATCAGTAGAAACTCCAGGCATATCGTCATATGACCATGCGAACACATCCTGAAACTGCATGAGGAATTCAATCATTTCATTTCTCTGCTTCTTGTTTAAATGCACACTGATTTTATCTTCTTTCACCTATGTCTTAGTGCCAATATTAATAGTTTCTGTTTCTTCTAGGTTTGGCTTGAGTTTTTCGTTGTATTGTTCAAGATTCTTAAGTATGGAATCATAATCTTCTTCGATATCACTCTCATTCTCATCAGCGGTTTGCATTATCTTAGAATTCAGAGAGATATCGAAATTGCAATCATTGGTTTCAAGTAAAGTGACATCTAAAGGATCATAAGTAGTTATTTTCAGCCATCTGAAAAAATAAAGTAAAGAAATCATAAATGAATAGACAAAAACATAATCTTCATCTTATTAAAACTCAGAATGCATTAATTTAAAAAGTGGAATATGTACAACCACATAAGTGTGGCACTATCCTTCAAGGAAAACATAAAGATGCAATTCAACTTTAAAGAAAGGTTTTTAAAAAAAACCTTTTTCATTGAAAAGTAAAGTGCAAAACATGATATGAGACTAACTCTATCAATATAAAAGAAAAAGTCCACTCTAGGGCTCTGTCTAGAGATGAACATTGAGTAGAAGTAATCCCAGATTTACCGAAACTCCCTTCGCATAGGGAGATAATCGGCAATCCAGTTGTTCAACGCCCCTTCCTCAATTTCATCAAAATTGGCAGTGTCAGATGCTTCCTCAATATCAGTCATTCTGATGAACAGGCGGCTCATTCCTTCTTCAACATTATCATCCTCATTATAGATTTCAGAGATAGTAACACCAGATGACCTCGGAAAGCTATGATAAAGTGGGGGATATAGAGTGGGATGTGCCGCCCTTCCTTCTCAGCTCTCTTCTTCTCTTTCATCTCTTTCACATCCTTACAAGTTGGGTGAAAACCAAGCCGAAAGGTATCCTTCTGCTTTATCAGCTAAATGGGTTCTACCACTCCTTGTAGCATCCTTCCAATGCCCTTACCTGGTTGGTAATCAGCCTTGATTAATTCTTTGGCAATCATGATACTGGCATCAGATAACATCAGCTCCACAGGCGATTTTTCTTTAGGGATCCAATTAACCGATACAATGTCGGAAGCGCGAAAATCATGATCCAGTGGCAACTTGTCTTTTGCTTTTCTCAAAGATTCGCAGTTTATCATCATAGTGCAGTCATCCTTAGCAAAGACAGTGATCTATTTATCATCCATAATAAATTTTACTAATTGGTGCAGGGATGATGGTATTGATCCTGAAGAGTGAATCCATGGTCGCCCTAGTAGCACATTATAGATTCCCAAAAAATTCATGACTTGACAGGTAACTTGATATTGGGCTGGACCCATTTCAAGCACTAAATCAATCTCTCCCATAGTCTCTATCCTTGATCCATCGAATCCACTGACTATAGTTGGCGATTGGCGGACTTGTGATCGCAAGTATCCCAACTTCTGCAGGGTGCCCCAGGGACAGATATTCAGAGCAGACCCATTATCAATCAAAACCCTAGGAAGATGTTTCCCATTACATCGCACGGATATGTACAAAGCTTTGTTGTGCCCTTTTCCTTCGGGAGTCAGCTCATCCTCAGAAAAAGTGATCTGGTTGGATGCAAAAATATTCTCTACTATTTTGGCTAGTTTTTCAGTGGGAATATCCTTGGGAACATGAGACTCATTAAGAATCTTTAAAAGGGCATCCTGATGCAACTCAAATGTTAACAAGAGGTTGAGAATCGAAATCTGCGCCGACATTCGGCTCAACTGTTCCACTACCTTGTATTTGCTTCTCTTTAAGATCCTCAAAAAGTCTTTAGCGTCCTTCTCACTAATGGGTGACTTGGGTGGCAAACTGCTCTCATTCCCCTTAGCTAGAACCATAATCTCTGGTTCAGTCATCACTCTTTCAGACATCAAAACTGCTGTTACATCACCATTGTATTCAGAACCTTCATAATTCCAAGGCACTTGCTGTAAGTCTTCAATTGGCAATTGTTCTGGCAAATCGATGATCTCGGGTTCAAAGACTTCCAACTCAAAAGGTGAAACATCTAGGACAAATGGCTGGCTTGATAAATTGATGGCTAACAGTATTTCTTCTAACGTGATCAATTCTTTTGGTTGGGTTACAGGTGATGCCAATTTTCTGGTAAAAATATCATCCATATATTGACTCATGAATTCCTTTCCCGATAACATCGTTCTAGCTCACCTGTCATCCCTATTAGTAACACCCACTATCTCTTCAATCGTAACTATCATCTCAAAAGGGTAAGCAAACTCTTCATCTAAGGTAATCATCCCAACTGTAGACCCATGCTGAGGCAAAGGGTTATTGTCTTGGGTGCCTACCCTCTCCCTTTCCTCAATACTATTTCTCCATCATCAATCATGTCCTGAATCTTGTGTTTCAAAGCCTAACAGTTAGTTGTGGGGTGTCTGCGACCTCCGGAATGGTAAGCACTGATGGCTTGATGATCATAGTCATGGGGTAACCCGTTAAGAAAAGTTTTCTGTAGTATTGTGCCAATCTTGCCCGCAGCTCTCAATTGGTCATATATCTTATCTAAAGGATGACCAAGGGGAGTGAAAGCCCTAGGCTGCCTCTATGGAAGGTTAGCCGGACTTGTTGTATTTTGAGGCTGATTGGGTGGAGCATAATTGTTAGGATAAACAAGCCTCAGGCGGTTTTGCATGGGTGGGCGAAAGTTATTTTGTGTGGGTCGAGGGTTTTGGAACATGGGTTGGGTGTTTGGGTAGAATGGTTGAACATTTACTGGTTGAGATTGGGTGTTGAAGATGGTTTGAGGATATTGAGGGTAAACAGGTGGTAGAGGTGCTGATTGAGGATACTGTAGGTGTTGAGCCAGGTAGTTTGATCAATTGTTAAATCTAGGTTTAGGATTGGGATCTTGGTGTCGCGTCCTAAAAATCGTGAGCAAAGGGTGCTTGTGGGGTCGTTGACTGTCGCGTCCCGAAAAGACGGTTCGGTCTCGGTGACCCTTTCGAAAATAAAGTTTTTGGAAAAACTGTGCGTGTGTGGGAAAAATCATATTTTAGTAGAAAAAGTGTATTTTAAGAAAAAATGGTATTTTAAAAGAAAACAAAGCCGGGACTAAAAATGCGACAGGTTTGGCCAAATAATTTTTGAAAAAAGGGTTTTATTTTTAAACTGGAGTCGCCACTTGATACTGAGTTAGGATGTACCAAGTCACTCGAAAAATCGTTTAACAAAAATAAAAATAAAAATAGAATTTTAGAAAAATATTTTAAAACCCTTTTTCGACTTCGGTCTTCGAAAAAAACGAGAGAAAAAGGTCCGGGAGTCACATTTGAAGAAAGGGAAGGCAAAAGCTTGCACCTAAGGCACCCTTTCAACCTAGTCGAGGCTAGTTGCGAGGCTTAATCAAAATTTCATAAATTAACCCTATATTCTATCGCGTTCGGATGTGTCTAAATGAATGCAAATCCTAAGTCTAAATGTGAATATCAAGAGGGTCAGAATATTCCGTCGAGACTTGGTCGGAATTATCGCATTAATTGCGAAACCCGAATTGAGACCTCAAGGGAGTCACGAGTGTGAATGCAAAATGTGATGCAAAAATAAAGAAAATAATAATATATAGTAAGTGAAGAAAGAAGGTGGGTATGCAACATGACAGGTACGGGGGACTAATAACTTGTGACTGAATATTTCTACTCACGGAGGGAGGAACGGCCTGTACTGTAACACCCTAGAAATTCATGTCAAAACCATTTATTTTGTATTAGGTTTATTAGGAAAAAAAAAAAAGTGGTGGCCGAATTTGTGGAAAAAAAAAAAAAAAGAATGAGCATGTTGTACTTAGTTCCTTAAGAGTTGTACCTAGGAAATCTTGCAAGACTTATTGGAAGATAAATAAAAAAAATTCTTTCTAATTAACCATTGCCAAGTGTTGGAGAGAAAGTCAAGATTACTTTATCTTTGTCTTGTTTTGATTGGTCCATTTTTTTTCCAATTTTCTTTCAATTCTTTTTACTTTACTTAACCTATTTTTTTCTTCTTTTCTCTTCACTTGGCCGGCTGCTCACTCCCTCTTTTCTCTCCATTTTCTTTCAATTTTCTTGGATCTTTTACTTCCATTTACTCATTTTTCAACCATAGAAATTGAGTGGAACTTCCTCCTAAGCAACTATCTTGTCTACCTAGAGGTATTTCCCATGAATTTCTCTTCTAATTTCAAGTGTAAGATTATAGTATTTAGCTCTTAAGTTATGTTTTTTTTTTGGTTAAGTAAGATTGATTTTGGCCATGAAAAGTGAAGTTTCATTCCATAAATGTGAAGCTTGTGAACTTGTATGCCTTGTAGATAGTAAATTAAACTTGAAATGGCATGATTTAGGTTTGATTTAGTTGAAGAACTTGGAGTAGCTTATGTATTTTTGTGATGAATTTGAATGGAATTAAAGTGTTTTTTATGTGAAATTGGTAGAACTATGTGAGATTGGGCTGGTTTGGTTGTTTTCTTTGCAGGAAAACTTTTGGGTTAGTCCGGTTATAGGGGAAGTGCTACCGAAATTTCGGTAAAACCTAGGAAATAAAAGTAATTAGGCTATGATTTAAGGCTTTATAAGCTGTAATTTAGTGATTTAAGCATGCAGAAATTTTTGTAGATTAGCTATTAGTGAATTAAACCTTTCCGAGCAAAACCCTAGAAAGTTAGAAAACCCTAATTTTGAAAACCCTAAACCCTAGGGTAAAACCCTAAGCTCCAAAACCCTAGAAATTAAACCCTAGAAAGACTTGAGGTATTTCTTGAATTTCCTTATGAAATTTCTTAGATTTTAGTCAGGGTTTTTACACGATTATTTTCTCGTGAATTTCAGGATCCGGAAGTGAGACCCGATCGTATTACGAGATATTTTCTTAGACATCAGGTGAGTGTTCTTCTGTGTGCATGATGCATGAAACGCCATGTAATACTAGACATTATTATTTCCATGCATGAAATGGTATGATTATACTTGACATGATTAACTAATGAAATGTGTTACTTGAGGAAATATGTGTACTTTATCGCATCTATTCCATAATGTGTTACATGCTTTCACTATCTAATGTGTTATTTGTGCTTGTGACTTCCATGGTTAATTTTACTATTTTCCACGGTTAATCAGATTGGGAGCGTATGGAAGAGATATAAGGTGTTGGGCGTTATTTGGTGCGTGTTAATCTTATATCTGAGTAAAGTCCTGAAAAGGCTAACTCATGATTGAATTTTATTCTTGATCTTGGACTTCCGAAGCTAACTTCACCGTTACTCCTCGGTTAGTCAACCGGGAGCGTTTGGAGTGATATAAGGTGTTGTAGGCTATAGGTGCGTGATATTCTTTCCTATTTGAGTTTCATTCCTCTAAGAGGGTGACTCGGGATTGAATTTTTACAAGTATCTCGGACCTGAGCTTTTACCTTGGTCCCGATACCCATGTCATCGTGTTCATGATTGATACTCCTGCGGTTGAGCATTTTCCCGTAGTGAGCCTGTATCCTCCATTGACTACTTGTTAATTAAATTGTTCACAAATTGTTTATTTACTCGTTAAATATTTTATCGAACAAAAAAAATCACATATTACTGGTATGGTTGCATGACTTAAGCACTCACTGGGCTATTATAGCTCATCCCATGTATTTGTTTTCTTTAACCAGGTTTCCAAAACTATCAAAGCTGGAGGAGCTGATTTTGAATCTTGTACATGTTTTGTTTCTGTATTTTGACAGCTTAAATGTGTTGGCTTTTATTATAAATATTATTTACATTTTGGGATGTAAAACTCTTGTAATATTTATATTTTCAAGTAAATACTATGAATGTATTTATTTATGAGTGCATTTTTATTTTAAGTTAAGTACGGATGGATGTTTAAGCGAGTGCGTGTTTGAGTCCTGGCGAGAGCTAGGCAGGCAGTCCGCTAAGCCCTTTGGTGCGCCTCTGGGTAAGGTGGGGCTGTCATATGTACGCCATCGTTTCCCACGTGAGTAGACGACTACTTCTAGTCGGAATCACACAAATGTCCTAAAGTTTAAGTGAAATGCAACCTAGATGTCATTCATTTTAAAAAATGTGTCAAAATAATAATAATAATAATAATAATAATAATAATAATAATAATAATAGTAATAATAAAATCGTGCCAAATGAAAAGAAAACTAGAAGTATGTGAAATGTGAAATGCACACGAATGCACCTAACACTAAAATGTCTTAAGGGTCTAGTGTTGGACTAGCCCTTTCTAAAAATCCCACTAGCGTTAGACTAGCGGGAAAAGAATGAAGCCACAACTAGCGTTGGACTAGTGTGGTGACGGAATACCATAAATCATGAATTTAAAACATGAATTAAAAGCAGATTAAACATATAAAAAATATATAAGATCACATAGGAGCACATGACACATAAGCATAATATCTAGATGCAAAATCCTAATGAAAACGGTAAATCAAATAAACACATAAGCATGCAAAAGCAAATAAATCCTAACTATTACATTGGGGGCTTGATTTACAATTTAATGAGGGAAATTAAAATGCCCTATCTATTACACTTTCTATCTAATTACACAATTTTTGCTAAAACATGAGAAAAAATAATCTAACTATTACATTGACTAGCTAAATACAAAAAATATTACATTTTTATCAAAATAATAATAAAGAAATAATAAGATTTAAAATGAAATCGCGTTGAAAGAAATAAATACGCAAAGAGCATGCCAAATAGGAAATATGTGACTAAAATGTATAAAAATCACGTAAGGCACATTGGAGCACACAAAAGAGAGATTAATGAGGAATAGGGAATACCTCTCTGAAGACCCGGTACCAATACTTAATAAAATGAACACACAAGTCAAGGTATCACTATATAAACAAATAAAGCCTTAAAAATATGTAATTAGAGCACGATGTAAATTCTAGCAACTAAACGATTAAAAAATGAAGCTCCATAAAGCTTAAGGTGTAAAAATTAAAAATTCACAAAGTCTAGAAGGGTAGAAATGCATAATTAAAGTAAGTAGGGGGACAAAATAATAAACTTGAACAAAAGTGGAGCAAATTGCAAATAGGGGACTGATTGAAAGAAACTAACTAGAAGGGCCAAACAAAAATTATAGGGGACCTAATTGCATTAAACAACACATTCGAGGGGCATGATAACATTAATCCAAAACCTTAAGGGCTGAAATCTAAAGAATTATTCTAAATGATGTCACGGAAAACAAGAAATGCCAAGCTAAACTGAAAAAAACAAAACCCAAACCAGCTAGTTACATTAACTGGATTAACTAAAGTGATAACTAAATGAAAACTAAATCAATTAAAACAAAATGATAAATAAAAATCCAAATTAAAAGTTAAAAAATAAAAAAAATAGATAAACAAAACAAACACCAAAAGCCCACCCCTTTAATCATTTTCTTCTACAATCAGAACAAACCTTTTCCTCAAATCTCTTTCTCTCATCCGTTTCTTTAGCTGTTCAATTTCCTTCTAATTTTCTTTCTGTCTTCCCTTCCAACTCTCTACTCTCTCTCTCTCTCTCTCTCTCTCAAGCTGGTCCGCAGCTCTCTTCTTGTTCTCTCTCTCTAATTTTTCCCTTCTCTACTTTCTCCTTGCCCTCTCTCCGAACCTCTGTCTTCCTCTCTGATTCCCCTTTTTTATCCCTGCTCTCCATTTTCTCTCATCTGTTCCTCCCAGCTCTCTTCTCTCACTCGATTCCCCCCCTTTTTTTCTATTTCTATTCTTGCTCTGTCTCGTACTCCTCTCTCCCCTCTCCGCTCTCTGTGGTGTTGTAGTTGTGATGACAATGTGGTAGGGTATTGTCTTGTACAGGTGAAATTAGGGTTACTATGGAGGTGGGTGACTGGACAGTGGTGGGTGACTGGTGGCAATTGTTGGGAGTGGCGGTGGTTGCCATGGAGGTGTTCTGGGAGAAGGGCTGGTGATGGCTTGATTGAGAATTGGTTGGGCCTGCTGGTGATGTGAGCGGACAGTGGTGATTTATAGTTGTTGAGGGCTGACTGATGGAGTTGTGGCCATTTGGGGGTGGTGATTGGTGAACTGGTGGTGTATTGGGCTTGAATTTTGGCTGTTGTGCATCATTGTATGTTCTGTGTGTGTGTGAATGGTGGTGGTCCAAGATTGTTTGGTGGGCTGTTTGATTATTCTGGTCGTTAGTGGGTGGAGTGGTTTTGGGGATTTATTGTTTTGTTGTTATTTCCTTTCTAGGCGATGGTTACTGAGAGTGGATGTTTATGACTGGATTGGCCTTTTTAGGACCTTTGATTGCTGATGCTGGTTGCTTCTGGGGCTGTTGTGGTTCTATTTTCTTTTGCAGGTACTTGATGGTGATGGAGGGACTGGATGGCTTGGGATTTGGACTGTGATAGTGGTGGTGCGAGGGTGATAATAGGTGTTGATTGGGTAGCCTGACGATGAGAGAAATGGGCGCTGATGGTTGTTCTGTGTGTTTGGGAATCTGATGTATTGTGTATGAGTCTGTACGTGTGCGTGCTGTGGAAATGGCGTAGTAGGTGATTGGAATTTGGGTTCGGAGGGGCGGCTGCTGCGTTTGTTTGTTTATTGGTATGGCTGTTGATGGGAGATTGAATTTGCCGGCTATTTTTTCTTCTTGCAGGTTTGGAACTACTGGAGGTGGATTGGTTGTCTGGTTTTGTTTTAGGGAAGTTTGGGGTTGTCTGATTAAATCTGTTTGTCTGCAGGTATTGATGGAGTTTAGGTTGTTGTGGGTTCAGGGGAATTAGATGGAGGACTGCTGTGAGGCATGGTGGTCTGTGGGTTATCTGTCTAGGCTATGGGTTGTGTTTTCTTGGTTGTGGTTTGTTATATTTTTTGCAAGTTTTGGGGCGGATGAGACTATAAAGGGATGGGGACTGTCGAAAACAGGACTGCTTAGAGGTTGTTTGGAGGTAGAACAAGGTATTTGTGGTGTCTGTTTGAAATTATGGTGGCAGGGGAGGGCAACAGAGTTGTTGGTGGTGGTAATTTGAGTTGCAATTTGGTTCAAGGTGGTGGAGAAAGGTGGGGTTGAGAAGGGAGGAGACGATGGAATAGAGGAGGAGATAGGGGATGAAGGAGCAAAAACAAGCCCAGCAATGGACAGAACAAAACCCAGAATACAAATACAAAGAAAAAAAGAAACAAAAGTAACGATTGAAAGCAAAACCCAAGCAAAATTCAACTAACTTTAAGTAATAATAAAAAACATAATCAGATTCACATAGGAACGAAAGAAAAATGAAACAATGCAAATAGAAAAACTTACCTTTTCAAGCTAAAAATTTGATCTGTGATGAACAGTAGCAGCCTTCTTGAGAAAGACGATGAACAGTAACAAGAGTGATGAAGGCGGCTTCAAGTGTGTGTTTTTAGGTGTGAGATGTGTGTGTTTTAATCTTCAATCACAAAAAAGTAAAGTATTTGTAGGGTTTTCAAATTTTTCTTTTTTTTTACTGCTGATTAGGGAGAGTATTTATAGGCCACTTGTCTTGTTGGCCAAGAATGCTGTAAAATTACGAAACGCCCCTGACATTAAAAATGCTAATTTTATTTAAAAAAAATATTTTTAACCCTAAAATTAAAATTAATACAAGGAATATGACAGCGATCTCTAAATCTTCAAAAATAATTTACATAGTAGATTTCAAAAATAAAAATTAGAGCTCAAAACTGATAAAAACGCGGTCAAGGGTGTAAAATGACGATTTTGCCCTCGGACAATGAAAATTCATAGAAAAATAGTTATTGACCTCAAAAAATTATCAAAAATTACAAATAAGCTTAAAATATTAGAAAATGCATTTTTGAATCTAAATTGGTGAAAAATGAATTTAACTTGTAAAATGACGATTTTACCCTTGGGCAATGAAAATTCACAGAAAAATAGTTATTGTCCTCAAAAAATTATCAAAAATTACAAATAAGCTTAAAATATTAGAAAATAATTTTTGACTCATAATTGGTGAAAAAATGAATTTAATTTGTAAAATGACGATTTTGCCCTTGGGTAATGAAAATTCACAGAAAATAATAATCATCTCTAAAAAATCAAGAAAATTAAAAACATGCTCAAAGAATTAGAAAAAATGAATTTGAAACTAAAAATGAGCTAACACGGTATTCGCGGGGCGAAATTACCATTTTGCCCTCGTGATGGTAAAAATATAAAAAATACTAATTGAATCCAGAAAAATTATAAAAAATTAACAAATTCACATGAAAATAAAAATATGAATTTAAAACCCCCCCAAAAGCTGATAGAAAAATATTGACAGATAAAATTACTATTTTACCCTCCAAATTATTGAAAAATTAAAATTTAGCACAAAAGTGCAAACATGCCCCTGTCATGTTTGAAAATAAATGGTGTGTCAAAATTTGGTGTCTACACTTGGTTTATGACAAAAGTTGCTTCCCCTTCCTTCTTCTCGGGCTTCTTCCCAATGGCCTTTTTCACATTGTTCATGTTTTACAAAGACTCAACTTGCATTTTTTCAACCGCCATATCCACTACTTTTCCTGTCTTCATACCTCTCTCTATGGCCTCTACTTGTTCAATGACCTGAGCAAAAGATTTTCCAATGGAACCAACAATCGCCTGGTAGTACGGCGGGTCTTGGGCATCAATAAACAACTTTACCATTTTATTCTCATCAATCGAGGGACTCACCTTGGCTGCGACGCTTCGCCACCTCTGACCATAGACTACATAGCTTTCCGAAGGTTTCTTTTTCAATTCTACCAAAGAGAATCTATCAGGTACTAGATCACAGTTGAACTCATACTGCTTGATAAAAGCTCTAGAGAGGTCCATCCAGTTTCAAATTTTCAAAAAGTCCAACTTCAAATGCCATTCCAACGCATCTTTTTCCAAACTTTCACCAAATAACCTCATCGACAATCTATCATCTCCAGTTGGCTTTCCCAACTTGTTACAGAACATCTTGAGATGAACCACAAGGTCCCCATTGCCATTGTAGTTAGAAAACTCTGGGACCTTGAATTTTGGTGGCAATTGGGTATTTGGAAACATGCAGAAGTCCTCATAGTCCAATCCTCCATATCTGTCGAATCCCTGACTTTCTTTGATAAAGTCGTCAAACCTATCCAACCTCCTTAACAAAGCCTTCTCCATCATATTGGGATTCTCTTCTCTGGCATAAGGCTCTGCATCCACTCCTCCTTGAAATCGGGAATCCAGCACAAATTGGCTCGCAGCATGGACTGGCAAGGGTTGGTTGTTCATAGTGAAGTGGGTGGTTTGCTGAGGGTATTGAGGTTGTTCCAAGGTGTTTTGAGCATGTCTAGGGCTGGGAGGAATTGGAATGGGCATTGGTGGGTTTTGAATGATTGTAGGTGGAGAAGGCACTTGGGTATTCTGAGTATCTAGGGGTGAAGTCTGCTGGGCAATCGGGACAGTGTTGTTCTCATCTGGTGTGTTCCCTCCTGTATTGGGTCAGGTCTGCAGAGTTCCTTGAGCAGTTGGTGCACTAGAGGTAGAGCCACCATTGTTCATATTGCTGATGAAATGTGCGATAATCTAACTGTGAGAAGACACCTCCTGAGTCATGTCGTTCATTTTGGACAGCATTTCGTTCATCTGAGCCCTCAGTGCCGTCATCTCAGATAACTGATTTCCCGTAGGCGCTTCGGGAGACTCCAGGTGGTTACTCATGTTTATATGCAGTAATCTGGCACGGGATCACGTGTAAATGGGGCTTTGGTGAAATGAAGCTATGATTAAGAGTACCTGAAATACATATTGGAGAGGAAACTGATTTAGTCGTCATTTCATTATTGGTGCTGTGAAAAATTCATTGTTCAAAAAGAAAAAGAAAAATAATGAAGTTAGTAAGTGTATAAATAATTTCAATGCATGTCCTAAGGGTGAGACCTTATTATGCCAAGGGTTGGCCTAACATGGAATGCAATCCTTTAAGATGAGACCCCCTTTCAATATCTGAATAGAATGAATTTAAGCTCCAAAGAGAACAGCCTTTTCATTTCTTTGAATAAACTTTCATACAACTTGAGCATTAGAAGAAAAACACTTCACTACTTTCATTGCCAAACCAATACAAGAGAGTACATCATTCTGTCAACTCATCTACACATTTTAAAACTTTCTTTAGTTGGTCTTCCAAGCACTGAGCTTTGCTGTGATCTGGCTCCCAAGAATACCTGTTCATAGTGTGATTGATGTTGTCTTTCAGCTTCCAGCATTTCCTTTTCTTCTCTCGCAGCTCTTGTTTGGCTTCCATGTAAAGTTGTTTAACAGACTTATATGCCTCTTCCTTCCTTTTCAAACTCTGTTTCTCTTATATCAGTTCACGATCCTTCATTTCTAACAGGGTTCTTAATCGAGCAATCTCTTCAGCAGGATCAATGACAAATTACCTTGCTGAAACGTTTTGATTGTTAAGCCACATCTCATACTATGGAGTGGTTACTGGAGTAACCTTGTTTTTTGCATTGAATGGGAGATTTTGGTCTGTACACTGACTTTCCCATGCTTTCGTCAGTTCTGATCTTCTAGGAATCTCAATGGGACAATTTCCTTTGTCAAAGATAATGAGAAAGTTTGATAAATCAGGGGTCGGCGGTAATCCCTGGATACGCCCTAATTGTCGAAGAAATCTTTTTGGAGTGTAAGCGGCAATGCCCTAAGTCCCTAGTAGCGGTATGAAATCGGCCAACTTAGTACGGAGAGCAGCTTTGATGCAGTCTGTCCAATCCAGAACCCATCGGATCCTTTGATCAAGTATCGTCATTGAAAGGTCTAGACATTCTGACGCCGTTCTCATTGGGCTATTTCCATCAATCCTTTTATGATGAGTGACCATCCAATTATGCCCGACCAGTGGCAAGCTGTGGGGAATAGACTGGTACCTGTTGAAATGTTCCATTGCCCAAATATGCATAATTCTGTTCGACGCATGAAATAAGTTTGTTCCTTTCTGGCAATTAGTGCAGGCAACGAATATATCTGCTAACACAGTAGGCACTATGGAAGTTCTCTAACCCCTGATCCCAGAGAAAAGATCGAACATAAGTTTGGTTATCTTGAAACTGATCTTCTTGTCTTCTCTTGAAAACAAATAAATACCTGCCATCACAAACCTATATACCCAGACTCTCTTTTGTGCCCATGCCATCTTGGATGCTAGCATGAAATCTCTCAGGTACTTGTCGAACCCGTCTTTGTCTACGAATCTGTCAAATAGGAACTTTACGTTTATGTTCTGATCGAAATTTTGCACGGCAGACTCCTTCAACCCTGCGAAACGGCAAAACTTGGCTTTTTCAGAAATATATGGAAAGATCACGGTCGTCTGCTCCACTGGCAAATTAAGTAGATCGGCTACCTCTTCAACTGTAATGGTTAATTCCTTGTCTCTAATCCTAAACCCTAAACAATTCGAGTCTCACAGATGAATCAGAGCTTCTACCAAACATCCATTTGTCTCTATTTCCTTAAAATCACCAATGGGCCCTAAAAATGATGCTACTTGATTGATCTCACTAGGAAGAAGAAGCTCTGGCCATTTTCGAACCTCTGGCAGGATTGTCAACATTTGCTTGATGCGTCGTGGGGTGCTCATGCTGATTCAAAAATACGATTTGATTAGATTACCTTACCTAAGGTCTCACCCACCAGGATTTACTGAACTTTAAACGTGCAATGTCTTTTCAGGGTTACGTACCCAAGACAAAAGGATGGCTTTCTTATCATGGGATTCCCGAAATGGCATTCCCTCTAGAGTTTATGCATGATGCCAGTTTATTAAAGAAAATAAAATATGCGAAAATGCTAAATTTGAGAAATATCCTAAAGTTTTGTTTTTTTTTTCTAAGAATGATGCAAAAAATTTCTTCAAGAAAGATGGGCTATAAACTGTACAAAAGAAATTATTGACTCCAAAAATATTTGATTAAAAAAAATCGAACCCCTAAAAGGTTACGGGATATAACACTGAATAGAAATCAAAGATCATGATTTTACCAATAAAAAATATGTTTTAACATTACATTTTGTGCAATGTGAGATGGGAGGGTGGGGATACGGCAAAAATGGCACGTTAATTTTTTTGAAAACGTATAAATACAAATTGTGCTAAAATTCGACCGCTTGAGTGCATTTATTGATTCTAAAAAAATTTAGTTTGGATAAAACTGACAAGTACAATAAGAATGAGTAAACTTTGAAAAAGATTTGAAATTTCACATCTTATTTAAAAATGTACAAATCGAAAAATTAGATTTTCGGGACTTTTACAAAATTTACAACGATTTGACCCTTGGGTATTTGGTTTTACAACCAAACATAATTTGCGAAATTTTTTTTTTCAAATCTCATTTCCATCTTTCTCGAGGAAGTTAATTATGAAAACGAAATTTAAACGTGTCAAAAGAGGGTTGGCTTCCTACGAGAGCACCATACCAAGGTTCTTTATTCTATAGTTGTGAATGCGATCAAATAATAAAAGAGAGTGCGTTAGTTTAATCAACAAATATCACATAACACATTGATAAAGCAAAAAATAGTAAACAATATAACAGAAAAAGTAAAAAAGGGGTGGATTCCCTCCTCTCGTGCCTGATGTACCTAGTAGGGTAAAGCTGACTCTATCCTAGGTTATTCTACATGGATGCATGAGGTTGGGCTCACTAATGCATCTAGACTCAATTAAGATTTCGGTTCTCGAACATTCAAACTGAGGGATCCAAAAAGTAATAAGTCCGTCAATTCCAAGGATCCCAGGTCGGTGGTTCAAGTGATTCCCTGGACACTGCTACACGCACGTCGGGCCACGGCCACATGTCCAAGCGAATCGATTTTTAAAGCCCAAATCTCTAGACTTGTGGACTCAAGCCGAGAGTCTGGGTGATTTCCTAGACAATGTTATGTGCACGTCGTGCCACGATCACACGTTTAAGTAGATCGATCCTAATTCCTAAAGGGACGGGTAGGTGACAACCACCAAAAAGATAAAAAAAGGGTAAAAAGTATTGAATGCATGTATGGAGTGCTCCTTGTGAGAGGAGGGAATGTAATATTAACACGCGTGGGCTCTAAGGGTGACTGACCCCCTCCCAAATGCAAACCCGGTCGGATAAAGCAAAAGTAAATAAACATACATCACATAAGCAACGGAGAGACGAGAAGTGTAGATGCAAAAGAAAAACCTAGAAAACCTAGAAAAGAAAAATGCAATCCTAACATCCAAACGCGATAGAATAAGAGGGTTAAATAAGGAAAAGGTGATCAAGCCTAGTGCTCGAACTCACTAGTGATCCCCAGTGGAGTCGCCAAAAATCCTGTCGCGTCCTAAAAATCGTGAGCAAAGGGTGCTAGTGAGGTCGTTGATTGTCGCGTCCCGAAAAGACGGTCCATTCTCGGTGATCCTTTCGAAAATAAAGGTTTTGAAAAAAACCGTATGTGTGTGAGAAAAATCAAATTTTAGTAAAAAAGTGTATTTTAAGAAAAAGTGTATTTTAAAAGAAAACAAGGTCGGGACTAAAAGTGTGATAGATTTGGCCAAATAAATTTGAAAAAGGGTTTTATTTTGAAAAATGGAGTTGCCACTTGGTACTGAGTTAGGGTGTACCAAGTCACCCGAAAAATTGTTTAACAAACTAAAAATAAAAAATTTTATAAAAATATTTTAAAACCCTTTTTCGACTCCGATCTACGAAAAACGAGAGAAAAAGGTCCGGGAGTCACATTTGAAGAAAGGGAAGGCAAAGGCTTGCGCCTAAGGCACCCTTTCTACCTAGCCAAGGCTAGTTGCGAGGTTTAATCAAATTTTTCTAAATTAACCCTAGATTCTATTCGCGTTTCGGATGTGTCTAAATGAATGCAAATCCTAAGTCTAAATGTGGATATCGGGAGGGTCGAAATGTACCGTCAGGGCTTGATCGGGATTATCGTATTAATTGCGAAACCCGAATCGAGACCTCGAAGGAGTCACGAGTTTTATGCAAAATGTGATGCAAAAAGAAAAGAAATAATAATGTATAATAAGTGAAGAAAGAAAGTGGATGTGCAACATGACGGGTATGGGGGACTAATAACCCGTGACTGAATGTTTCTACTCACGGAAGGGGGAACGGCCTGTACGCCACCGCTTCCCACGTGAGTAGACGACTATTTCTAGTCGAATTACACAAATGTCCTAATTTCTAAGTGAGATGTAACCTAAATGTCATGCATTTTAAAAATATGTCAAAATAATAATGATAATAATAATAATAATAATAATAATAATAATAATAATAATAGAAATAATAAAATCATGCCAAATGAAAAGAAAACTAAAAGTGTGTGAAGTGGAATGTAAAATGCACACGAATACACCTAATACTAAAATGCTCTAAGGGTCTAGCGTTGGACTAGCCCTTTCTAAAAATCCCAATAACGTTGGACTAGCTGGAAAAGAATGAAGCCACAACTAGCGTTGGACTAGTGTGGTGACGGAATACCATAAATCGTGAATTAAATATTAAAGCATGAATTAAAAGAAAATTGGACATATAAAACATATAAAATCACATAGGAGCACATAACACATAAGCATAATATTCTAGATGCAAAAATCCTAAGGAAAGCAGGTAAAAGAAATAAACACATAAGCACGCAAACGCAAATAAATCCTTAACTATTACACCGGGGGCTTGATTTACAATTTAAGGGGGGAAATTTAAAATGCCCTATCTATTACATTTTCTATCTAATTACACAATTTTTGCTAAAATATGAGAAAAATAATCTAACTATTACATTGACTAGCTAAATACAAAAATAAAATATTTTTCAAAATAATAATAAATTCAAAATTAAACAAATTAAATATGTGAACACACAAAAAGTATGTAAAAACAAAAAATAAACAAATAATAATGCATAAAACTACATTGAAGCATATTGGAGCACATAAGAGAAATTTATGAGGAAATAGGGATACCTCTTGAAGACCCGGTATCAAATGCTTAAAAACATGAATAAATGCGTCAGGGTACCACTATTTAGGCAAGATAATCATAAATATAAATACTAATAAACTGGTAAAACAAAAATTTCAACAAACTAAGGGGGAAGAATCGCAACTTAACACGAACTAGAGGCAAAATCATAAATTCAAACAAATTTCAAGTTGTAGTCATGCAAATTTAAGTAGATGGGATAATTTTGAAAATTAAAGTGAACCAAGGGGCAAAATTGGAACTCCTGCAACTTCAAAGGCCTAATTGCAACTAATCAATACCCAATTGATATAAATTAAAACTAGGGGAGATCAATTGAGAGTCATGGGGAACTCAATTGTGCAAAATAAAATAAAATAAAATAAAAACTTAGAGACTAAAAATACTAATTAAAAGTCTAAAAACTAAAATGCAAATACTTATTATACCTAAAATCAATTTAACAAAAATCGTTAAACCCATAAACACAAATTCCAAAAATAAATCTCAGACCAAAAATCAAACACTCCCTTTTTCCAAATCATCTTCCTCTCTCTAGTTTTTTCTCGTTCTTTCTTTCCTCTATGTTCTGTTTTTAGCTTCTTCTTTTCTCTTTCTCTTTCTCTATTTTTTCGCTTCTTGTTCTCTGATTTTGTTCTCTCCTCTCGTGTTCCCTTTTTGTCTCCCTCTGTCGTCTTTTCCCCCTCCCACTCTCTGCTTTGTCTTCCCTTTCTCTCAGTTTCCTCTCTATCTCGTCTCTTCTCTGCTCTCGGTCTCTCTCTCTCTATTTCTTGCTGAAAATCCAAGCCTCTCTCTCGTGTCCCTCTCTTCTCTTCTTTTGCTCTCTACCTCACCAGTTTTCTCTCGGTTTCTCTCATCTCACCTCCTCTCAATCTCGCTATTTCTCTTCCTCTGTTCAATCCTCCTCTCACTCTCTCTCATTTCTTTCTTTCAATCTGGCAGCCTCTTTCTGCTTTATTTCGAACAGGGGAAATGCGATTGGGAAGGGAAAATAGCGTTTGGGTATTGAAATTGGGCTGATGGAAGTTGGATTGGGAATTAATGGTGATGTATCAGTAAATACTTTCGGTTATTGAGGGGAAATGAATGGTGGAGCTTTTTGCGTGTGTGATGGTGTAATGGAAGCTATGCAGGTGATGTGGTGTGGAGGAGATAGGGGAAGGGCAGATAGTTGAAGGGGCTGTGATGCTGGAATTTTGGCCATGAATTGGGGCGGTGTGCTTGTGTTGTTGTGAAATTGGTATGTGGGCATGGGGCTATTTGAAGGCTTTTGTTGTGATATGTGATATTTCTTTTGCAGGTTATTGCTATTGATAATGGGTAATTGGAATGGAGATATGGTGACCAATTATTGGTGGGGAATTGGTGGTTGTATGGGTTTGATTTTGCTGTGGTTTGTTTGCGTTATTGATTGGTTGTGGGTTGAGTAACATAGCTAATGATTCACGATGGTGGGATTGAAATTTGGTTTCTGGTGCGACGATGGTGGTTGTGAATGACCATGATCCTGGGCTATGGTGTTTTGATTGGACAGTGGTGGAGGAGAGTGAGTGGTGGTGGTTAACAGGCTTTGTTGTTGGATTTGGATATTTTCTGGGGCTTGATTGTTCACTTCGGTTGTTTAGTGTGGCTAGACAGTAGAAGGGGGGCGGTCATCTAGTCGTTTGTGTGATGAAATGGTTGCTTGTTACTGTTATTTTGTAGGTTTGGGGGATATGGTGAGGGATTGTAATTTAGTGGAGTTTGCGACGGTTGCTTGGTGGCTTTGTAGCGTTTGCAGAGGGTGGGTTCGAGCTGGAGAACTGGTGGTATTGATGGTTATTGATTTTGTGATTTTGATGACTGGTGATGGGTAGAGGTTAAAGGTGGTTGTTTGGTTAAGAATTTCTGGGTTGTTGTAGATGTTGTGTTTGGGTAGAATCCATCTAGTTGGTGGTAGAAGTAATTAACGGAGGAGAACAAAAAAAAAAAAAAACAGCAATGGAAGAAGAACTAAAACCCAAAAAACAAATCATTAAGAAAACTAAAAGGAACTCTCAGCAATAAAAATGAAAATTCAAAAAACAAGAACAAAGAACAAGCTGCTGATTAAAATTTTTAATAAATAAACACAATTAATTAGATTTGGCTTAGAAAAATGATAAAAAAAATGGATCAAACAAGTAGAAGAACTCACCTTTGGAAACTTAAAACGATCTGATGATGAAATTGAAGATGGACAGCAAATCTGATGGTGAAATTGAAGATGAATAGCAAACTGATGAACTGTGGATCAACTTTTGAAGGTGGCGGCTTCTTTAGTGTGTGTTCTTTTGGTGTTTTTTGTGTGTGTATGATCTTCTTAGATAAAAATCAAATGTGTTTGTAGGGTTTTCTAATTTTTTTTCTTTTTCTGCTGATTAAAAGGGGTATTTATAGGCCATTTGTCTTGTTGGCCAAGAATGTTATAAAATAACGAAAACGCCACCGGTATTAAAAATGTTAATTTTATTAAAAAAATATTGTTTAACCCCAAAATTAAAAATTAATACAAAGAATCTGATAGCAATCTCTAGATTTTCAAAAAAGAATTTAAATTAGATTTCAAAAATAGAAACTAGAGCTCAAGAATGATAAAAAGGCGCTCGGGGTGTAAAATGACGATTTTGCCCTTAGATAACGAAAATATACAAAAAACGATTATTAGCCTTAAAAAATTATCAAAAATTAAAAGTAATCTTAAAACATTAGAAAATGCCTTTTTGACTCAAAATTTGACAAAAAATGAACTTAGACTGTAAAATGACGATTTTACCCTTGGACAATGAAAATTCACATAAAAATAGCTATTGATCTTGAAAATTTTCCAAAAATTAAAAATAGGATTAAAACACTAGAAAGTGCATTTACGACTCAAAATTGACAAAAAATGAATTTAATTTGTAAAATGACGATTTTGCCATTGGACAATGAAAATTCACAAAAAATAGTTATTGTCCTCAAAAAATTATCAAAAATTAAAAATAAGCTTAAAACACTAGAAAATGCATTTTTGACTCAAAATTGGTGAAAAATGAATTTAATTTGTAAAATGACGACTTTGCCCTTAGGCAATGAAAATTCACAAAAAAAAATAATAATCATCTCTGAAAAAATCAAGAAAATTCAGAAACATGCTTAAAGAATTAGAAAAATAAATTTGGAACTAAAAAATGAGCTAAAATGATATTCGCGAGGTGAAATTACCATTTTGCCATTGTGATGGTAAAAATATAAAGAATATTAATTAAATCCAGAAAAATCGTAAGAAATTAACAAATTCACATAAAAGTAAAAAAATGAATTTAAAACTCCCAAAAGCTGATAGAAAAATATTTACAAATAAAATTACTATTTTGCCTCCCAGATTATTGAAAATTTAAAATTTGTCCCAAAAAGTGCAAATATGCCCTTCCAATGTTTGAAAATAAATGGTGTGTCAAAATTTGGTGTCTACAGATAGGTCATTTTACTTTCTTCCCCCTAAAATTGTATCTAAATCCCCCTGGTGTAATAGTTAGGGTATGCGTGCTTCTATATGCTTATGTGCTTATTTGTTTTTATCACTTTCTTTAGGATTTTTTGTATCTAGATATTATGTTTGCTTGTTATGTGCTCCTACGTGCTCGAATATGTCTTTATATATTTATTTGCTTTCATATGTTTATTATTTATATGCTTTATTAGTTTTATTATTCCGTCACTACACTAGTCCAACGTTAGTTGTGGTCTTATTGTTTTCCCGCTAATCCAACGCTAGTGGGAATCCCTAGAAAGGGCTAGTCCAACGCTAGACCCTTAGGTCATTTAGTGATTAGACTCATCGCTTGCATGCTTTTTCATCTCATTTCAGAAACTTCTTTCTTTTCTAGGATTTTCCATTTTTGTGTGACTTTTGTTTATATTTCACTAATCTATTATCTATTTTTAACAAATATTCAGTGCATGACATTTAGGTTGCATTTTTACTTAGATTTTTAGGACATTTGTGTGCTCCGACTAGAAATAGTCGCCTACTCACGTAGAAAGCGGTGGCGTACATGCCGTTCTCCCCTCCGTGAGTAGAAACATTCAGTCACGAGTTATTAATCCCCGTACCCGTTATGTTGCATACCCACTTTCTTTGACCACTTATTATCTATATTACTATTTTTCTTTTCTTTTTTCATTTTATTTTGCATAGATTCTCGTGACTCCCTCGGGGCCTCACCTCGGGTTTTGCAATTAATGCGATAATCCTGATTAGGCTTTGACGGGACATTTCGACCCTCTTGCACAATTTTTTCAAAACTCTATCTTTTCAAAAGGGGTCACCAGACCAGACCGTCTTTTCGGGACGTGACAGTCACGACCTCACTAGTACACCTTTTACTTACGATTATTTAGGACGCGGCACTTCTCACTGTCTTCCTCTTTCCCATTCCTCTCACTCTCTATTCCCCTCTCTCTTTTCTTTTCTTTCCCTCTGATTTCTATTCTCTCTGCCTCTCTGTGACGCCCCGAAAATTCATACAAAAATCATTTGATAGAACTTAGGGTTAATTTCGACCCTCTCGATACCTGCATTTAGATTTTAGGATTTGCGTTTATTTAGACACATCCAAAATGTGATAGAACTTAGGGTTAATTTAGGAAAATTTGATTAAACCTCACAACTAGCCTCGGCTAGGTTGAAAGGTGCCTTAGGCACAAGCCTTTGCCTTCTCTTTTTTCAAATGAATGAAATTTTTCTTAGGGCAAGAAAACCCTAAAACCGAAACCCTAGAAATAAGTGAGATATTTCTTGAATTTCTTTACTAAATTAATTAGGGTTTTTATTGAATTTTTCATTAGATTATTTTTCTTTTAAATTTCAGGACCCGAAAACGAATCGTGACCATTTTACGAGATATTTTCATAGGCATTCCAAGTGAGTGTCTCTATGTGTGCATGATGCATGAAATGCTTGTCCTACTTGAGAATGTTAAATTATGAAATATTATGTTATACTTGAAATTGTTATTTCATGACATGTGTTACTTGAGGAAAGAGGTGTACTTTACCACTTCTATTCCGCAATGTGTTACACACTTTCAATATCCAATGTGTTACTTGTGCATGAGACTTCCGTGACTAACTTCACCGTTACTTCTCGGATAGTCAACCCAGACAGGCTTGGGAGGATATAAGGTGCTGGGTGTTTTAGGGCGTGATGTTCTTTCCCTTATGAGTTGTGAATCCTCAAAGAGGCCAACTCCGGATTGAGCTTTCTTGCGTGTTGGCCCTCCAGGGTTGAGATTTCTCCCTGGATGTGGTAGCCTGTACGGAGGTTATAAGGTGAAAGGTGGTTAGGGTTCTTGCTTGATAATACTGGCATGACCTTTGATAAAGACCTGAGCTATTATCTCGGTCCCAGCATCGTGGTTACATGATCAATACTTGCTCCTTCTGCGGTTAAGCTTGCTTCCGTAGTTGAGCCCTGTATCCGCCATTGACTACCTGTAATTAAATTGTTCATAATTTGTCTACTTAATATGTCAATTATTTTGTTCACTAAAATAATAGATTCTTGGTATGATCGCATGACTTGGGCACTCACTGGGCTATTATAGCTCATCCCGTTCATTTGTTTTTTTTAACCAGGTTTCCCAAAATACTAAAGCTAGAAAAGCTGATTTTGGACATTGTACATGTTTTGTTTTGTGTATTTTTTTGATAGCCATTTGTTTAGGCTATTCTTGTACATACTATGTAAATTTTAGTGTGTAAAACCTTTTGTAATACTTGTACTTCAAATGGATTTTATGAATACATTTCTTTAAGAATGTGTTTTATTTTGCATTAATTACGTGTACGTAATGAGCGAGTGCGTGATTCGAGTCCTGGCGAGAGCTAGGCAGGCAGTCCGCTAAGCCCTTTGGTGCGCCTTTGGGTAAGGTGGGGCTATCACAGGTGGTATCAGAGCTTAGGTTTGAATTCTGTCAGAGTTAAGTGTGAATCTTTGAAAAGTTTAAGTTTGACCCTTATTAGATCTTAAGTATAAGCATTATTTTATATTTGTTTGTTAAGATTTGAAAGTACTATTTGGCTAGTAATAAGTGAACCTCTAGTTGTAGTTGGGATATATAGAATGTTTTCTTTTGTGATTGGTTTTGGTATTGGTGGATATTAACTCTATTACATAAGGTGTATCGTATTAGCAAGTGGTGACATTAAGTACTTGAAGTGTTTTTGAATGGTTAAATGGTATGATATAGATGGTTTGATATACATTGTAAGTGATTAATTATTTATGCTCATACAATTTGAAATAGCTGGTGTTTAAATGATAGCATAAGTTTGAATTTTACTTGTAAATCTTTAAGCACGAATATTTGTAGATTCTTTTGGGTAGTTAGTCTGTATATTGGACAGGATTGTTAGGGCTAGTTAATTCACACTTCGGGGTGGCCAACCTTAGTGTGGGTTGACTTAGTTTTGAGATCCGTGTTCGAGTACCTATAATTGGTGATTGAGGATTTCGTAGTTCTTCTATATGGGTTTAGCTTTACTTTGAGAATTGGAAAGTAGTAACTATTTCTCTCTGTCCTGCAAATTTTAAAAGTCATTAAGAAATGAGGCACGAGTGTTTCTTAGGCCTGAAAACCTACGTGAATATAATTGAGAATGATCTAGTTTATCTTCTAAGCTTTATTTTGGGGTGCTATACTTAAGTATTGTTTATTAACAAGTCTTTCTGGGTTTAGATTTGAGTGATGTATTTTCTTTAAAACATGTAGGTATGTCAGAGAGTGATCGAAATAAGGGACCAGGACATCTCTACCGTACATTGTCACGTGCCCGCCAAGTACGGCTTGTATGCGATTGTTGGAGGACGAATCCTTACCCCGACCAAGTTGTACTTTCATTGATTGAGGATACCGAACGGGTGGAATGCAAGGGTGAAATCTCCCGAGCTCGCATTCATGAGTTAAGAGAGATAGTGAGAGTTCAAGTTCGGAGGATCCGAGAGCTTGAGGCTATTGTCCAGGAGGAACGACAGAGGACCGAGGCTTATCCAATGCAGTACCTGGATGCCCTCGTTGCCGCCACTAGTGAAACTTATGAGGCCGTGGTAGAAAAAGCGAAACAAGTGGAAAAAACACAGCCCTTGGTCCGAACGATGCGAACGGGGAAACGGGGACGTGCTAGAAATCCCCGCCTATCCACTAGAAGTGCTCCAGCCTCTAAGGCAGGAAGGGGACCTGGAGGGGTGAGAATTGGGCAAGGTTCACGCCCCGAAAGGTCGAGAGGGGCTCCGACGAGAAGAACACCACAAGAAGGTGAACAAAGAAAGGAGACCCAGAAGGAAACCCGACCTCTAATTACTCAAGTCGGCTGTGAATATTGCGGAAAAAACAATCATACCATAGACGAGTGCTGGAGAAAAGATCGAAAGTGCCTGTATTGCGGCAGTGCGAAGCATCATATTAGTCAATGTCCGGCCATGCCTATTAACAGGTCGAATATAGCTCAGTTGGAATATAAGAACCTTGATAAAGTCAGAGGAAATGGAAGCAAGTGAAAAGTGTTAGCTCGAGTTAGGCTCTAGATAAGTGTAATGTCTAAGAATAAGTACAAAGACCTGTGCTAGTTTTGTTATGTTTTATATGTGTAATATGTTTTATACATGAACTTTTGAAAATGTGTAAGTTGAACTATCTGTATATGCATGTGACTTTATTTGGCATAAAATTTGATTTCCTTGTTATTCTTGAATTTGTGCATCTTGAAATATATCTTGGCACTTGCTACGTAGAAATTGGAATAATTCATTAATGATATTATAGTATATTAAGTCATGAGTGGACTTGGTCATAGTAGAGGATGTCCTCGTCACTAAGACCAGGACGAAGGTACCACTTCGAGTGTAAAGCCTACTTCTGGGTTTGACCTCATGATCGCGATATTGAACCGAATGACTGATGTTTTAACTCAATCTGGGAATTAGCAAACCCTGTGATGGAAGCCGATGGTTCTCATAGAAACCCGGTAGTAGGGGAGAACGTAGCCCTAGAAAGGTTTCAGAAATTTAACCCCTCAAGTCCAACGGCGGTCTGCATCTCGAAATCGCCGAAAATGGTTAGAGGATATTGAGAAAATCTATGTTGCCTTGAAATATGTTGATGAAGGACAAGTGACATTTGCCGTGTTTCCACTGGAAGGTGCCGCCACACCTTGGTGGAATTTAATAAAGGCTAAGTGGAAGAGATATCAGAGTGGCGCAGCGGAAGCATGGTGGGCTCAAGTAAATTGCGCACCATTAAATTTTGGGATGAAAGTGGTAGAGGTTAGTATATTGGAAAAATCTATTCTAAGGTAGGATGTAAAGCAAACCCTAACTTCTTCGACTTCTCTCTGCCATGTGAGTTAGGAAATTAATGTCCAGGAAGGTAGTGGGAGTTTGCTTATTAAATTAATACTCCGGAGGATAAAGTGACTTGAAGATGTGCTAGTGGTAAGAAAAGAAACTTCAACCAAGATACATGGGACTATTCTGACTCATTAAGTGTATCAACGGGGTTACATACCAACTGAAATTACCTTTGACGTTGTCTAGAATATTTAAAGTTTTCCATGTGTTTGTCTTGTTAGGTACCTTGTGATGTGACCCTGAGAACTGTCACAGTTGGTATCAGCTAGTATAAATCTTGGATCGCATAGTGAAAGGACTGAGAAATAAATAAGTTCCTCTTGTTAAAGTTCTCTGAAAGCATCGTAATTTAGAAGAAACCACTTGGAAAACAGAAGAAGAGATATGGAACATTATTCCAAGTTATTCGGAAAGCAAGGTGGAATTTCGAGGACGAAATTCTTTTAAGGGGGGGAGATGTGACGCCCCAGAAATTCATACAAAAATCATTTGATTCACGTTATGTCTATTAGTAGAAAAAAAAGAAGAGAGAAGAGAAAAGAAAAGGAAAACCGAAATACATTTTATAAGGAGATTTTTTTTTTATTTAGGGTTTAGTGTTAATCTTGATTTATTAGTTGGAAGATTACTTAAGTTAATTAGGTTAAGAAAATGAGATTCTTCCATGATTAAGTGGGACATCTAAGTACTATATTTGGATTAATTTTATTGGATCATTAGTTTATAATAGTGTTTAATTTTAACTAGTTTAACTACTATTTTCTAGTCTCTTGACTACTTGAATCTTAGCTCAATTTTTACTCAAAAATTTCACTTGTTCTCTTGCTTTATTTTCTTTTTCTTGGCTAAATTTTCTTCTTTCTTTTCTTCTTCTCTTGGCCGAATTTCTTCTTTCTTTTCTTTTTCTTCTTGGCCGAATTTCTTTCTTTTCTTTTCTTGCTTGTGGCCGGATTTTCCCTCTCTCTATTTTCCTCTCATTTTGTTTTAATATTTGTGTCATAATATTACTAATTACTAGGTGATAGAGGTTAAGAGTTCCACTAATTAAATTAAACCAAGTTACCAACTAATGTGACAGCCCCACCTTACCCAGAGGCGCACCAAAGGGCTTAGTGAACTGCCTGCCTAGCTCTCGCCAGGACTCGAATCACGCACTCACGCAAACCTTCGAGTGTAATTAACTCAAAATAAATAAACTAAAATAAAATAAAATGGAATAACATAAAATACACTCATTTTATTTACTTAAAGGGTACAAGTCACATCCAAAGTTTACATGTCATAATTTACATGATTTTCACAAAGATAGCCTAACACAGTTTGGCTATTACAATAACTAAACATTTATAATAATCAAAACTAGTCAGTCCGGCTTTAATTTTTCGAGCAACCTGAGTAAAGGAAAACAAATAAAAGGAATGAGCTATAATAGCCCAGTGAATGTCCAATTCATGCAATCATATCAAAACTCATTGTTTTAGTAAATAAAATAATCAATAAGTTAAATAAACAAGATATGAACAATTTAATTATCAAGTAGTCAAGGGCGGATACAGGGCTCAACTACGGGAGCAAGCTCAACCGCAGGAAAAGCAAGTACTGATCATGGAACCATGATATTTAGACCGAGATAATAGCTCAGGTCTTATGTCAAGGAACATGCCAGTTTTATCACGCAAGCCCTAACCACCTTCACCTTATAACCTCCGTACAAGCTAACCACATCCAGGAAGTAATCTCAACCTGGGAGGGCCAACACGCAAGAAAGTTCGATCCGGAGTTGGCCTCTTTGAGGATTCACAATTCAAAAGGGAAAGAACACCACGCCCTAAAACACCCAGCACCTTATAACCTCCCAAGCCTGTCCGAGTTGACTATCCGTGAAGTAACGATAAAGTTAGTCACGAAAGTCTCACGCACAAATAACACGTTGAATAGTGAAAGCATATAACACATTACGGAATAGATGCGATAAAGTACACATCTTTCCTCAAGTAACACATTTTATCACATAATATTTGCAAGTGTAACATAATATTTACAAGTAAAACATAACATTTCATGCATCATGCACACATAAAGACACTCACCTGGAGTGCCTAAGAAAAGATCTTGTAAAATGGTCGTGATGCGTTTTCAGACCCTGAAATTTAAAAGAAAATAATATAATGAAAATTCAACTAAAATCCTAGTAAATTTAGTAAGAAAAATTCAAGAAAATACCCCACTTATTTCTAGGGTTTTGGTTTTAGGGTTTCTAGGGTTTAGAGTTTACTTATTCTAAGAAAGTCTAATCTATCACTAGATCATTTCTAAAAATTCCTACACTTCAATTTCCTTCAATTGAATACATTCTAGGCTTAAAATCTCACTTGTCAATTTTTCTTCTTTTAATTCTACCAAAATTTCGGCAGCATTTCTCCTTAAAATCGGACTAACTCAAGTTTTTTCCCTGCAAGAAAATTCAACAATCCAACCCAATTCAACAAGTTCTACAACTTTTATATTCAACTCAAGTTCAAATTCAATCAAAATTCCACTAAATTCCAAGGATTTTACCCCAAGAATCATCAACCAAACAACATCTAAAACATGAAATTTCAAGGTTTAAAGGCCATATACTAGTCTATCTAACCACAAGAACATCTTATCTAACAAGTAATCTCCAATTCAAACTAAGTTTTCAAAGTAGTAATATCAAGAATCTAGGTTTAAGCTTGCAAATAAAACTAATTAAAACATGAAATTAATAGGAAAAGTTCATGGTAAATACCTTAGATATGCTTAGAACTTTGCTTAGAAAAGAAAGAAACCCACTTCCTATGGTGGATTTGCCCAAAATTTGGTGATTAAGCTTCAAGAAGTGAGTAAAAATGAGAGAAGAAGAGTAAAGGGGATGGCCGGCCAAGAGGGAGAAGAAAGAGAAAGAAATAGTCTAGGAAAAATGGAAAAGAAATGAAGAAAAGGTGGGAAAATGATTAACCAATTAAAACCTCACAAGAGTAAAGCAAAAAGGTGGTCTTTAAATGCAAGAGTAGCTACTTGGATTAATTTGATTGGTGGAGCTCATTAATTTCTTATCACTTAATACTAACAATAACTAAGACACAAATTATTAAAGCAAAAAGAGAGTAAAATAGGGAGAGAGAGAACCGGCCACAAGAAGAAAGAAAAGAAAAGAATTTCGGCCCAAAAAAAAGAAAAGAGAAAAGAGAAGAATTTTCGGCCACGAGAAAAAAGAAAAGAGAGAGAAAAATTTCAGCCAAGGGAAAAGAAATTAAAGCAAGAAAATAAGTGAAATTTTTGAGTAAAATTGAGCTAAAAATTCAAGTAGTCAAAAGACTAGAAAATAGTAAAGTGAACTAATCAAAATTTAAACACTAATATAAATTAAATGGTCAAGTAAAATTATTCTAACTTTAGTACTTAAGTGTTCTTGCTTAAAATGAAAATCTTAACTAATTAACCTAATTAACTCAAGAAATCTTCTAACTAATAAATCAAGGTTTAACACTTAACCCTAAATAAGAAAAAAAAATGTCTCTTGTAAGTGCATTTCTAGGGTGTTACAACTAATGCATTAAAAGACTAAACTCTAACCTTACTCTTGTTATGCTCTAATTGGTTATTCTTTTACCTACCTTTTCCTTTATTTCTTTTCTATTTTTCTAGCCTATTTCTTTCTCTTTTCTCATTCTTCTTGGCCGGCCCTTACTCTCTCTCTTTTCCTCTCATTTTTCTCTCAACTTCTTGAAGCTTTCTCTCCAAGATTAGAGCAATTTCACCATAGAAATTTAGTTTTTCTTCTTCCTAAGCAACCTTCTAAGCTTGATCAAGGTATGTACTATGAACTTTTCCTAGTAATTTCAAGTTTTATTTAGTGTTTTGTACAAGTTTATATCTAGATTCTTGGTACTACTACATGAAGAACATAGTTTGAATTGAAGATTTACTTGCTAGATAAAGTATTCTTATGCTTAGATAGACTAGTAGATAACCTTTAAACCTTGGAATTTCATGTATTATGTGTTGTTTGGGTGAAGATTCTTGGAGTAGAAACCTTGAATTTGAGTAGAATTTTGAATGAATTTGAGTTTGAGTTGAACATAGAAGTTGTAGAACTTGTTGAAATATGGCTTGGTTGGTTGATTTTCTTGCAGGAAAAATTTGGTTTAGTCTGGTTTTAAGGGGAGGTGCTGCCGAAATTTTCGTAGAAATAAAAAGGAAAAAAATAGTAGATGAAGTCTTTACCCAAGAACATGTTAAATATAGGAAAAATAGTGTGCAGAAATTTTTGGAATAGTGACCTAGTAATGAATGAAATTTTTCTTAGGGCAAGAAAACCCTAAACCCTAGAAACCCTAAAACTGAAACCCTAGAAATAAGTGAGATATTTCTTGAATTTCTTTACTAAATTAATTAGGGTTTTTATTGAATTTTTCATTAGATTATTTTTCTTTTAAATTTCAGGACCCGAAAACGAATCGTGACCATTTTACGAGATATTTTCATAGGCATTCCAGGTGAGTGTCTCTATGTGTGCATGATGCATGAAATGCTTGTCCTACTTGAGAATGTTAAATTATGAAATATTATGTTATACTTGAAATTGTTATTTTATGACATGTGTTACTTGAGAAAAGAGGTGTACTTTACCACTTCTATTCCGCAATGTGTTACACGCTTTCAATATCCAATGTGTTATTTGTGCATGAGACTTCCGTGACTAACTTCACCGTTACTTCACGGATAGTCAACCCAGACAGGCTTGGGAGGATATAAGGTGCTGGGTGTTTTAGGGCGTGATGTTCTTTCCCTTATGAGTTGTGAATCCTCAAAGAGGCCAACTCCGGATTGAGCTTTCTTGCGTGTTAGCCCTCCAGGGTTGAGATTTCTCCCTGGATGTGGTAGCCTGTACGGAGGTTATAAGGTGAAGGGTGGTTAGGGTTCTTGCTTGATAATACTGGCATGACCTTTGATAAAGACCTGAGCTATTATCTCGGTCCCAACATCGTGGTTACATGATCAGTACTTGCTCCTTCTGCGGTTAAGCTTGCTTCCGTAGTTGAGCCCTGTATCCGCCATTGACTACTTGTAATTAAATTGTTCATAATTTGTCTACTTAATCTGTCAATTATTTTGTTCACTAAAATAATAGATTCTTGGTATGCTCGCATGACTTGGGCACTCACTGGGCTATTATAGCTCATCCCGTTCATTTGTTTTCTTTAACCAAGTTTCCCAAAATACTAAAGCTGGAAAAGCTGATTTTGGACATTGTACATGTTTTGTTTTGTGTATTTTTTTGATAGCCGTTTGCTTAAGCTATTCTTGTACATACTATGTAAATTTTAGTGTGTAAAACCTTTTGTAATACTTGTACTTCAAATGGATTTTATGAATACATTTCTTTAAGAATGTGTTTTATTTTGCATTAATTACGTGTACGTAATGAGCGAGTGCGTGATTCGAGTCCTGGCGAGAGCTAGGCAGGCAGTCCACTAAGCCTTTTGGTGCGCCTTTGGGTAAGGTGGGGCTGTCACACTCTCTGTATTCCTCTCTCTCTCCCTCCAGCTCTCTTCTTCTCACTGTCTTCCCCTTTCCCTTTCCTCTCACTCTCTATTCCCATCTCTCTTTTCTTTTCTTTTCTTTTCCTTCCCTCTGACCCTCTCTATTTCTCCTTCGTTTGCTCGTTAAAGTCCTTTAGGAATTAATTAAAATTTACTGAAAATTCTATTCATCAAAATCTGTATGAAGGGAATCAGAGAAAAGAAGAAGAAATAAAATAAAATAAAAACTGGGCTACGCGATTGAAATTGTGGCTATGAATAGCGCAATTGCGACGGATTTGTGGGCTATTGGTGACTTTGGTTATTGCTGGCTGTGAATTTAGTTTTGGGGCTTGCGATTTTGTGACTGAGTTTGTGATTTTTGCGTAGGTTTTTTGGACTGAAGGGTATTTTGCTGGCAGTTTAGCGATGGGGTTTTGGTTGTCTGTTGATGGCAATTTGGGGATGAAGCTGGGTGTTTAGTTTGGGTGGGGAAGCTGTGAGTTTGTGGTTGATGCTGGCATGGCTGAAGACTGGTTTAAGGGTGTTTGGGTTGTTATGGTTGTAATTTAGATGAAAGTGGTGATAGTGGAGGTGAGATGGTGGTGTTTGATGGTTGCGTTTGATGTGTGCAATGACAGGTGAGGGGATTTTGGTGAGAAGAGAGAGGGAGGCAAAGGTAAGGGAGATGCAAACGGTGGTTTTATGGAAGGAAATTGTAGTGGTAATTGGTGGTGGGTCAGCAGCCTTGAGGTTGAGGGTGTCTGTATTTGGTTGTTGAGTTGGTGAAGAGTGAGGCTGATTGTATTTCTAGTTGTCTGGGCTGTGAATTGCTGGAGCACGATGGGCTGTTTCGAATTGTAATTCGACTAGTTGTGGCAATGGGGGAAAGGGCAGTGAGCTGTGCGTGTGAATTTGTGTTTTTGATGATGGTTTTGTGTGTATGACGGCTTGTTTGTGAGGAATGGTAGAGTGGTGGTAAGGTGGAATGGGGGAAGAGAACTTGGTGATTTGCAGTTGTCGTGGTGATTGCTTTGGTGGTTTGATGATCCAATGGAGTTTCGGTGGAAACTAGCGTGGACAGACCGGAGTCTGTTTTGCAGGTGGAGGTTTTGGTTGGTGGCGCTGGTGGTCTTGTGGAGGTATGGGGGCTGTTTTGTTGTTTTCTTTGCAGGCTTGGGGATATGTTGTGATTGTGGAAGGTGATTCAGGTGAATTGGGGTGTCGATTTTGGTTTATTGTTTAGTGGGTCTGCCAGAGAGAGTGAGTTGTTTCAGTGGTTCTATATTGCTGTTGGGAGGTTTTCGGGTTGTGGCTTTGGGTAACAATTACAAGGCTGATGGTGGAGATATGGCGGTGGTGGATAATTGGGGCTGATGACAGGTGATTTTCTAGGTTGTAAATTTGGTCGTTGGAGGAGGAAAGTGAGAGGAGGAAGAAGAACGGTGGGAAACAGAGGTGAAGAAAAGATAGAAGAAAATCTCAAACCCAAAATATCAGAACCAAAGACTAAAAAAAACCAGAAAGGAAAACAGAAAAGAACCAAATAAAACAAAAACCCAAAAGAAAAATATCAACAAAATTGTAAACTTAGAAATCTAATTATATCAAAATGAAGAATGAATCATAATAATGAAAGATAAAAGAGAAGAGCTTAACAGAGTACCTTTTGAATCTTGAAACCGGTGATGAACAGTAATATATTCCCGTAAAATGATTGTAGACACCAAATTTTGACACACCTTTTTGTACAAATATGCGTATTACTTTATTTAGGGGGTATTCTTTATTTTTCATTTTTCGGGGGTCAATTATAATTTTTGTGTATATTACGTCTAATTTGTCACATTAGGGGCAAAATAGTAATTTCACCACGTAAATATTATTTTATTTTATTTTATTTTATTTCCTAAATACATAATTTTGACATTTTTATCATTATTTATAATTTTAATATTTTTTGGGAGTCATTTATTATTTATTTAAAATTTTAGTATTTTCTTAATTTAATGGCACGTTTTCCAATGCACTATTTTTATGAGAATTTTTAAGTAAAAAGTTTTATATATGTGTTTTGTATATTTATAAATTTTTTGTAAAAATTTCATAATTTTTAGAAGAGCGTTAGGTATTTATTTCAAAATTTTAACTTTTTGGTCTATTAATGGCTCGTTTTCATTATTCTAGCAAATTCGAAATTTATAGTAAATTTTATTTCTTATTTTAATGCTAAATTTTAATGGTTTTTGTTTTTAGGAACCCAAGTGAATTTCTATTTTTACTTTATTTTGTTTGCTTAATTTTCTCCAAAAAAAAAAAAAAAGGCTAAGTACAGTAACAATATAGCTGCTTACACAGCTCCATGCCATACCTTCAACCACCCTAACAATCAACCATACCAATCACCCAACCACCCTTTGTTTAATCACATCACACACCTGCACTCTCCACACCCCCAACTCCATTAATCACAAAAATCTGCACACAATTTCACTCCTCACTTCCCCCTTCCCTTGCACAGATTCAGACCAGCAGCACAGATACCACAACGCACAAAACACACACAACACTCACTGCAGATTGCACACACTTTACCTCACATCTCCCTCACTCCCTCAGCTCCCCCTTCCCCTGCATTTTCCACACAGCACACACTTCACCTCACATCTCCCTCACTCCCTCTGTTCCCCCTTCCCCTGCATTTTCCACACAGCACACACATCACACACATTACACACACACCCTGCATCCACAATTCGCACACCAGACACACATACAGCACACACTAACATACACTCATTCACGCATAGTTCACACACCACCAGACACACACACAGGCACACCACCAGACACACACACTGGCACGCACACAACTCACACACAATTCTCTTCCCTCTCGGTTTTTTTTTCTCTTTGCACAAGCAAGCACCACAAACAAAGACCTGCAAACACACACATCACACACAATTAGTTCACTCACGCACCATAACACACCTTGCACACACTCACAGAAACAGAAACATCAAACTCACACAACACAGCACACACGCCACACACAAAACACACGTACAACATATACACACTTGCACACACCTTTCCCTACACAAGCACACAATACACCTGCAAACAGATACGCACACACTTACAAACCCTGTGACAGCCCCACCTTACCCAGAGGCGCACCAAAGGGCTTAGCGGGCTGCCTGCCTGGCTCTCGCCAGGACTCGAGTCAAGCACGCATTAAAATTTGTAAGTGATGGTAACTCAGTAGAAAACTCTTAGATACCAACTGTGACAGTATCTCAGGGTCACATAAAATTCAAAACTTAAAAGTAAAAGTACTGTTTTAGCAGTTTACATCATATACGTTCATTAATACAATAATATCTCTAGCAATTTTCTATCAAAATCCTACCAGAATCTGTAACACCCTAGAAAATGCACATATAAGAGACATTTTCTTTTCTTATTTAGGGTTAAGTGTTAACCTTGATTTATTAGTTGGGAGATTTCTTGAGTTAATTAGGTTAATTAGCTAAGATTTTTCATTTTGAAGCAAGAACACTTAAGTACTAAAGTTAGAATAATATTACTTGACCATTTAATTTATATTAGTGTTTAAATTTTGATTAATTTATTCTACTATTTTCTAGTCTTTTGACTACTTGAATTTTAGCTCAACTTTACTCAAAAATTTCACTTATTTTCTTGCTATATTTTCTTTTCCCTTAGCTGAAATTTTCCTCTCTCTTTTCTTTCTTTCTTGGCCAAAATTCTTTCTCTTTCTTTTCTTTTCTTTGGCCGAAATTCCTCTTATTTTCTTTCTCTTTGGGGCCGGATCTCTCTCTCCCTATTCTACTCTCTTTTTGCTTTAATAATTTGTGTTTTATTAATGTTAGTAGTAAGTGATAAGAAGTTAATGAGTTCCACCAATTAACTTAGTCCAAGTAGTTACTATTGCATTAATAAGATTACTTTTTACTTTACTCTTGTGAGGTTTTAATTGGACCATTTTTTTTCCCATCTTTTCTTCATTTCTTTTTCATTTTTCCTAGCCTATTTCTCCCTCTTTTCACTCTCCCTTGGCCGGCCATACTCCCTCTCTTTTCCTCTCATTTTTGCTCTCAACTTCTTGGACTATCATCTCTCAAGTGGACACAAATCAACCATAGGAAGTGGACTTCTATCTCTTCTAAGCAAAGTTCTAGGCATATCTAAGGTATTTCCCATGAACTTACCTTATTAATTTCATGTTTTAATTAGTTTTTATGCAAGCTTAATACCAAGTTTCTTGTTAATACTACTTGAAGAAATTAGTTAGAACTTGATATATACTTGCTATATAAAGTGTTCTTGTGGTTAGATAGACTAGTATATGGCCTTTAAACCTTGGAAATTTATGTTTTATATGTGGTTTAGTTGAGGATTTAAGATGGAACTCAAGAACACTTAAAAACAGTCATGCTGGACCAGTTTTAGTAAAACTTTCATAACTTGGTATACACAACTTGGATTCGAGTGATTCTTGTTGTTTTAGAAACTAGATTGATAGGGCTTTCCAACGGTATAAGGCTTGCACGGTGGTTCATTGTGTATTAACCGCAGAAAGCTTGCAAAGTTGGCTGAAAATTCGGTTCTGCGTGAAACAGTTTTGGTGAAGAGCCAACTTGGGGGCTGATTTTGAACCTGTTCTAGTTGGAATTGGGATTGATGATCTTCACGAAAGTTGTAGCCCTATAAATGTACTTTAAAACTATGTAATCAGAATTTCTTAGTTCTTAATGGATTGACCCCAGAAATGGCACGAAGTTGGCTGAAAACCAACCCTGTGTAGATTTGAGTGATGATCCTTGGAGTAGGGATTTTGAATTTGAGTGGAATCTTGATTGAATTTGAGTTTAAATTGAACCTAGAAGTTGTAGAACTTGTTGAAATTGGGTTGTTGGATGTTTTCTTGCAGGTTTTAAATTTTTGGGTTAGTCCGGTTATAGGGGAAATGCTGCCGAAATTTCGGTAAAACCTAGGAAATAAAAGTGATTAGGCTATGATTTAAGACTTTATAAGCTGTAATTTAGTGATTTAAGTGTGCAGAAATTTTTGTAGATTAGCTATTAGTGAATTAAACCTTTCCGAGCCAAAACCCTACAAAGTTAGAAAACCCTAATTTCGAAAACCCTAAACCCTAGGGTAAAACCCTAAGCTCCAAAACCCTAGAAACTTAACTCTAGAAAGACTTGGGGTATTTCTTGAATTTCTTATGAAATTTCTTAGATTCTAGTCAGGGTTTTTACACGATTCTTTCTCGTGAATTTCAGGATCCGGAAGTGGTTCCCGACCTTTCTACGAGATCTTTTCTTAGGCACCAGGTGAGTGTTCTTCTGTGTGCATGATGCATGAAATGCCATGTCATACTAGTTATTATTATTTCCATGCATGAAATGGTATGATTACACTTGACATGAGTATATAATAAAAATGTGTTATTTGAGGAAAGATGTGTACTTTATCGCATCTATTCCGTAATGTGTTACATGCTTTCACTATCTAATGTGTTAATTGTGCTTGTGACTTTCATGGTCAATTTTGCTATTTTCCCATGGTTAATCAGACTGGGAGCGTATGGGAGAGATATAAGGTGTTGGGCGGTATTCGGTGTGTGTTACTTGTATATCTGAGTAAAGTCCTGAAAAAGGCTAACTCATGATTGAATTGTATTCTTGATCTTGGACTTCCGAGGCTAACTTCACCGTTACTCCTCGGTTAGTCATCCGGGAGCGTTTGGGGTGATATAAGGTGCTGGAGAATATAGGTGCTTGATATTCTTTCCGATAAGAGTTTCATTCCTCAAAGAGGGTAACTCCGGATTGAATTTTACGAGTATGCTGGACCTAAGCTTGCTTCTGCAGTGAGCCCGTATCCGCCATTGACTATTTGTTAATTAATTTGTTCACAAATTGTTTATTTACTCATTAAATATTTTATCGAACAAAAAATCACATTTCACTGGTATGATCGCATGACTTGAGCACTCACTGGGCTATTATAGCTCATTCCATTTTATTTGTTTTCCTTTACTCAGGTTACTTGATAAATTAAAGCTGGACCCACTGGTTTTCGATTATTATGGATGTTGTAACTATTGTAATAGCCGAACTGTGTTAGGCTATTTTGTGAAAATCATGTATATTATGACTTGTAAACGTGTGGTATGACTTGTACCTTTCAGTTAAATAATAAGAGTGTATTTTATTTTGTTCCATTTTATTTTAGTTTATTTTATTTTAAGTTAAGTGCGCTCGGTCGTCTGCGTGAGTGCGTGGATCGAGACCTGGCGAGAGCTAGGCAGGCAGTCCGCTAAGCCCTTTGGTGCGCCTCTGGGTAAGGTGGGGCTGCTACAGAATCTACCCTTGAATCCTCACCACCGGCTTTAGGGATAGGAGCCTGTTTAAGGAAAAAAAATAAAATAGGGTGAGCTATAATAGCCCAGTGAGGTTCCCACACATGCAGACACGGAGGCAACCAAGAGAGAATACGTAAGCAAATAACATGTGTCACAAAATCACATAGGAAATAATTAAGTAAATAATTATTTAAACAAGGGAGGATACGTCACGACCACGGGAGCAAGTACTGATCATGTAACCATGATGTAGAACCGAGATAGTATTTTGGGTCTGGATCACAGGTTCTACCTGCATTATCGAGCAAGAGCCCTGACCACCATTCACCTTATATCCTCCGAAAACCGCCACATCCAGGGTGAGATCTCAACCCTAGAGGGCAAACAAGCAAGCAAGAAAGTTCAATCCGGAGTTGGCCTTTTTGAGGATTCACAACTCAAGGAAAGAACGCCATGCCCTAAAACACCCAGCACCTTATATCCTCCTTTGTACAACCGGCTTGACTAACCGCGGTACAACCACGGAAGTCTAGCCAACAAGTTTAATTTATTTGAAAGTTCACAAACAATTATATTCACATTGGATAGAAAATATGCATGTAACAAATTACGGGATAAATGTGATAAAGTACACATTTTCCCTTCATATAGTACATTGTAACAATTCATGAATATCAAGTACACATAGAATTAACACAGAGAATCATCATCTATCATGCATCAAGCGTACACGAGGAAACACTCACATACACAAGTAAAGGGACACTCACCTGGATCGCTTAAGAAAATATTTCATATAATGGTGGAGGTTCACTTTCGGATCCTGGAATTTACAAGAAATAACCTAATTATTTCTAGGTTATAGATTTCATCCACCATTTTTCCTTCTTTATTTCTACTGAAATTTCGGCAGCATGACCCCTTAAAAATCAGACTAAACCAAAATTTTCCCTGCAAGAAAAATAGCCATCCAACCCAATTCAACAAGTTCTACAACTTCTATGTTCAATTCTAACTCAATTCCAATTTTCTTTGTTAACTCATGTTTTCAAGTTTACCAACTAGGGATATTCAACAGTACATAACTTCCAATTGATATGTCGTATGAGAAAAGTGATTATATGGATAGAAACTATATTCTAAGGGGTAAAACTTTCATGAGAGCATCACATCAAATTCTAACAAAAATCATTCCAAAATTGGTCCACAACCTAGTGTTTCATCAACCCAAATCTGCACAGGGTTTGTTTTTGGCCAAGTTCATGCCATTGCTGGGATCAATCCATCAAGAGCCAGGGAATTGTGATTACATGGTTTGAAAGTACGTTTCTAGGACTACAATTTTCATGAAGATCATCAATCCAAATTCTAACTAGAACAAGTTCAAAATCAGCCCCCAAGTTGGCTCATCATCAAAACTGTTTACGCAGAACCGAAATTTCAGCCCACTTTGCAGACTTTCTGCAATTAATACACAATGAACCACAGTGCAAGCTTTACATTGTTTGAAAGCCCTATGAATCTAGTTTCTAAAACAACAAGAATCATTCGAATCCAAGTTATCTACACCAAGTTATGAAAGTTTTACTAAAACTGGTCCAGCATAACTGTTCAAGTATTTTTCAATTCAAGCTTCAATCTTCAAGTACTACTATCAAATTCTTAGTATAAAACTTGAACAAAACTAAATAATACTTGAAAGTAATAGCAAGAGTTCATAGTACATACCTTAAACAAGCTTAGAACTATGCTTAGAAAGAAGGAAAGCTCACTTTTTATGGTGGATTTGCCCAAAATTTGGAGAATAAGCTTCAAGAAGTTGAGAGCAAAATGAGAGGAAGAGAGGAAGAGAGATGGCCGGCCAAGGAGGAAGAAAGAAGAGAAGAAATAGGCTAGGAAAAATGGAAAAGAAATAAAGAAAAGGTGGGAAAAATAATGACCAATCAAAACCCAACAAGAGTCAAGTTAGGTTTAGACTTTTAATAAAATAGTGACCAACTTGGTACATTTTGATTAGTGGAAATTTTGATCATTTATCTCTTAGAAATTTGCAAGACTTTATGGCACAAATTTTAAAAGCAAAAAGAGAGAAAAATAGGAGAGAGAGGGCAGGATTTTAGAGAGAGAAAAGGCAAGGGAAAATTAGTGAAATTTTTAGGTCAAAATAGTGAACTAAAACTCACTTAGTCAATAGTCTTGAAAATGATAAAGTTAGTTAGTCAAAATTAAATACTATTATAAACTAATGATCCAATGAAATTAATCCAAATATAGTACTTAGGTGTACCACTTAATAATGAAAGAATCTCATTTAGTTTAACTAATTAACTTAAGAAACCTTTCAACTAATAAATCAAAGATTATCACTAAACCCTAAATAAAAGAAATTCCTTTATAAAATGCATTTCAATTTTTCCCCTTTCTTTTCTCACTCTTCTTTTTTTTTTCTACCAATAAGCATAATATGAATTATATGAATTTTCTGGGGCGTCACAAACCCACGCATACCACCTGCAACAAATAATAAAAAAAAAAAGAAAAAAATCAACAACAACCACAACCAGCAACTTGCCGGACGCCACTGCCCAACAACCCCATTATCTCACCGCCATTGAATCCTCATTCCTTCAGTTGACAGGTACGCATTTTGGCCCTCCTCTTTTCATTTTCTGCAGTCAAAATTTGAATTTAGATTCATTGCCATAATAATAATACTAATAATAAAAACAACAGTAAAATTCAATTGAAAATTAGAGTTTTATTTTCTGATATTTGGGGATTTTAGTTGGGGAGTTTGGAAAAATGAAAGCAACAAGAGAGAGAGATCGAAAAAAAAAAAAGAGAGCCGGACAGAGGAGAAAGTGGGAAAGAAATAGAGAGGGCTGAGAGAGAAGAAGATTCGGCGAGGAGAGAGAGAGCCGGACGGCGAGGAAGAAGAGAGATCAGAATCGGGGGGAAGAGAAGGACCAGGGGAGAAAGAAGAGAGAAGAAGAAAGAAGAAAGAAAGAAAAGAAAAGAGAGAAAAAGAAAGAAAAGAAGGAAAAAAAAGGGAAAAATTGAAACCAGGTAAAAAAAATATATATATTTTAGTGAAACTACGTCGTTTTGACGTAGTTTCACTCAAAACTACGTCGTTTTGATTAGTTAGTTTTTTAATTTATTTTTAATTAATAATAGGTATTTATTTTATAGTCCTTATACTTTTATTAATGTTACTGTGGCCTCGATAATTTTTATTCGTGCATTTAAATTTCTGTTTATTGTAGATTGACCCCCATAATTTAATTTTCTTTGCAATTAGGTCCCGATTAATTGCATTTAGGTCCCCAACTTTTAGATATTTATAATTTTTGCCCCTGCACTTTTTCAATTTCTATTTTTGACCCCTAAATTTCTCGGTAATTACATTCTGACCCCTAGATTTTGCTGGAATTGCATTTTTACCCTCTGATATTTATGGAAATTGCAATTTTGCCTCCCAAGCTTGCTGTTATTGTACTTTAGGCTTTAAATGTTGCTGAAAATTGCATCTTAGCCCTTATACATTGCTGGAAATTCTATTTTTGCCTTAGAATACTTGCTGGAATTTTATTTTTGGCCCCCTATTGTTGCTGGAATTTATATTTTGATCCTTTATGTTGCTGGAATTTGTTTTAATACCTCCATTAATTGTTAGAAATTGTAATTTAGTTCCTAAGTTGCTGGAATTTCATTTTTAAAACTTTATGTTGCTGGAATTTGGTTCTAGTTTCCTAGAATGCTTGTTGGAATTTTATTTTGTTCCCCAACATTGCTGGAAATTCTTTTTTGCCCTAGAATGCTTCCTGGAACTTTATTTTTGTCCCTCCAACCTTGCTGGAATTTTATTTAAATCACTATACTTGCTGAAATTACATTTTTGCCTTTAAATATTTGCTGTAAATTATGTATTACTTAATGATTTTGCTGAAATTATATTCTTGGCTTTGAATATTGTTGGAAATTTTTATTTTTGGGCATTATACTTGCTGAAAAATTATATTTTAGCCTTTAAATTGGTTGTAAATCATATTATTATCTTAACTATGGTTTGAAATTATAATTTTACCCTTTAGTTTGTTATAAATTACATTTTTTACTCTAGAATATTGCCCAAATTTCTCCTTTTAATCCAAAATCTTGGAACATTTTTATTTTTGCAAAAAAAAAAAAAAGAAGGACATTAATTAAGTCCTCAAAGCTTTTAATTATTTCTTTTCACATTTTATTTTTATTTTTATTTTATTTTTATCAAATTTATAATTAATGTTCTAAAATTGGATCTTGTTAGTCTAATTAATGTTCAAATTAGTTTCTTTATTTCCCTTTTAGTTATTTTGATAATTCTTATTTGGGGTGTTAAAAGCTTAAGTAGGTATTATTGTACTTCACCTTCTATTATTATTATTATTATTATTGTTGTTGTTTTACTTTATTTATTTATTTACTTATTTACTTTTACTTAAACAATTTCCATTTTCTTCCTAAATATTTAATTATTATTATCATTATTTTCTTTCTTTTATTTTGTTATCATTGTTATGATTGTTTGAATTATCATAGTATTGTTCATAGTGATTGATATGAAACTATTTAATTAGTGGTCTATTTATTAAATAGTGATATTTTTTGACATGTTTGTTCATTTTTAGTAGCGATTTGTACCGAGTTTACGAACGGGAGGTATCTCGATTACTCTTTTAATTTCTTTTTATGTGCTCCTACGTGCTCCAATGTGTTTTCCTATGTGTTTTCATGTATTTTATGCTTATAATTTTTATCCATATGCGAGTGTTTATTTATTTATGCCATGCTGTTTATTTGAAATTAATTCTCGATTATTCAAAAATGTAATAGATAGGTAATATTCTATTTAGCAAAATTTCTGTATTTAGATAGTTAATGTAATAGATAGTTTATATCTAGTTAACAAAAATTTTGTATTTTAGTTAGAAAATGTAATAGGTAGGTTAGATAGGCTATTTTGATTATCTTTTCCATTTTAGATTGTAATTAGGCTTTTCCGGTGTAATAGTTAGGGTTTTTGTGTGCTATGTGTGCTATGTGTTTATGTGTTTTATTCGCTTTTCTTAGGATTTTGCATCTAGAATATTATGATTATGTGCTATGTGCTCCTATGTGCTATTATTTGCTTTTATGTGATTTATTGCTTTAATATGTGCTTTAATTACTTACTTGCTTTATTATTCTATATGTGTATCGTCGCCACACTAGTCCAACTGCTAATTGTGGTTAATTTCGGTTTCTTCGCTAGTCCAACGCTAGCGGAGAATTTTTAGAAAATAGGTTAGTCCAATACTAGACCTTTAGGTCATTTTAGTGATAGAATCATTTCTTGCGTGCATTTCATGATCATTACACACACATTTACTCTTTTTAGGCCTTTTCCATTTTTTACATAATTTTCTATATATATTTTATCATTTATCATCTATTTTAACATTTATTTTAGTGCATAATATTTAGATTCCACCACACATAGAACCTTAAGTCATTTGTGTGATTTGACTAGAAAATAGTCATCTACTCACGTGGGAAGCGATGGCGTACATGTCGTTGCCCCCCCTCCGTGAGTAGGAACAGTTAGTCACGAGTCCATTCGTCCCCCGTACCCGTTTTGTTGCATCCCTACTTTCTTTGTTCACTTACTATCTATACTACTATTTTCCTTTTCTTTTGCATTCTATTTTGCACCTATAACTCGTGACTCCGTCGAGGTCTACATTCGGTTTCGCAATTAATGCGAGTAATTCCGACTAAACCTCAATGGAACATTTTGTCCCTTAACGATATTCATTTTTAGGATTAGATTTGCATTCATATAGTTGCATCCAAATGCGATAAAATCTTAGGGTTATATTAGGAAAATTTAGACTAAACCTCGCAACTAGTTTCGGCTAGGTTGAAAGGGTGCCTTAGGCGCGAGCCTTTGCCTTCCCTTTCTTCAACTGTGACTCCCGAACCTTTTTCTCTTGTTTTTCAAAGACCTGGAGTCGTCTAAAAGGGTTTTCTTGTTTTTCCTTATTTTTTCCAAAAACCATTTCTTTAAATAAATCATTTTTGATTTTCTTACCTTTTATAAAATATTTTCGGGTGACTTGGTACACCAAAACTCAATACCAAGTGGCGACTCCTTTTTCACTAAAAAACCCTTTTTAGACTCTATTTTCGGGCCCAAAAACCGTCGCTTTTTCAAAGTCCCATTTTCGGCCCTTTTTCTTTTATTTTTAAAATAAAGCATTTGTTCGTCATATTTTTATCGAATCATCTTTTACAAAGTATTTTCTAAAAATTATTTTTTACAAAATTTACACGCTTGTTTTTCCAATAAACACAACCACATTTAATCCTTTTCCTTTTTCTGACTTCAACACTATATTCTTTATTTTTCCTTCGAAAAATGGGGCGCGACAATGATGAACAGTGGCCTTGAGGTTGAAGATGAACAATAACAAGGAAAAGAAAGTGGCGGCTTCTAGTATGTTTTTTGGTGTGATTGTGTGTTTTGATCTTTAAGGCATAAAAGTAAAAGTATTTTTAGGATTTTTTTTTCTTCTCCTTTCTTTTCTGATTTAAGGGGGGTATTTATAGAGCTAGTTATCTTGGTCACCAAGAATACTACAAAATAACAAAAATGCCATCGGTAATAAAAATTCTAATTTTATTTAAGAAAAATATTTTTAACTCAAAAAATTAAATATTAATACAAAGAAATGACAATAATCTCCAAAATTTTCCAAAAAATTCAAAATAGATTTCAAAATAAAGGTTAGAGCTTAAAACTAATAAAAAACGTGTTCAGGGTGTGAAATGACGATTTTGCCCCTGGACAACAAAAATACACAGAAAATAGCTATTGGTCTCCAAAAATTACCAAAAATTAAAAATAAGCTTAAAACCCTAGGAAATGCATTTATGACTCAAAATTTGGTGAAAAATGAATTTAAACTGTAAAATAATGATTTTATCTCTAGACAACGAAAATACACAGAAAAATAGCTATTGACCTCGAAAAATTACCAAAAATAAAAATAAGCTTAAAACCTTAGAAAATGCATTTATGACTCAAAAATTGGCAAAAAATGAATTTAAACAGTAAAATGATGATTTTGCTCCTAAATGCAGTATTTACAGAAAAAATAGTAATCGTCCCCGAAAAAAATTTAAAAAATTTAGAAACACGCTTAAAGAGTTAGAAAAATAAATTTGGGACCTAAAATGAGCTAAAATGGTATTTGCGAGGTGAAATTACCATGTTGCCCTTGTTCTGGTAAAATATAAAAAGAATACCAATTAAATCCGAAAAATTACAAAAAAATTTGAAAAATATGTACGAAAGTAAAAATATGAATTTAAAACCTCAAAACTAATGAAAAAATATTTACAGTTGAAACTTACTGTTTTGCCCCTCGAAAACTGATTTTGTTCCCTTTTTTATTAAAAAAATTAGAATTTGACCCAAAAAAAAAAAAAAACAAACATGCCTCCAATGTTTGAAAAATAAATGGTGTGTCAAAATTTGGTGTCTACACAAATGTTTATGATCAATTTCATTTTTCACATAAGGGAATTTTATTCTAGTGAACTAATCACTCAAAATACGAGAGTGTCTTTTGACACGAAAATCGACATTAGTTATGAAGTTTCCCGATTACTCAACATCTCAATTTTAAGCCAATAGCAAAAACTGTATTCAAGAAGTAAAACTGTCTTTTTACGAAAGAATCAACATTAGTTGGATACAGATCCCTGGTTACTCAACAATTTACTTACTTGAATTTTCAATGCATTACTCATAATTCAGGTACCATTTGACGCGAAGTCTACATTTTTGGATGAAGACTCCTGGTTACTAAGCACACGAACAATTGGAGTAGAAAAACTGCATTATTTTTTTCTTTTCTTTTTCTTCTTTTCTTTTTTTTTTGTTTTTTTTTGTTTTACAGTATAAAAATCCCACGCAATAGACTTTACATCACAGATTACATGAGTGCACTAATTGACCATAATTGGCATATAACATGTGAAATTAAGTAAAGAAAAGAAATTTTCATCAAACATGCAAAATTTAGACATAATTCCAACAACTTTATAAGATATACTTTCTAGAAGAACAAAACTCCAAACCACATAATAATCATTTCTTATTGCTCAAAGAAAGCATTTGTCGATGCACATAAAGTAATTTCAACAAGTAGGGGAATTAGACAAAAATCACGATTGCTAGCAATAACTCACAAGCATATGACATCACATTATTTTAATCTTACAATAACTTATACAACACATTCCAAAGGTAAATAAAAATTGTGGATATGAAACAATAAACTCCTCTTGTGAACTGGTTGAAATTGTATCCCTTGCAAGTTTATTCCTTTTGTTGAGCTCAGATCCTTTTAAACATATATTGGAAACTTGAAAAATTCTAAGTCTTCAAAGCTAAAGTGCATCTTGACTTAACTCCCTGACCAATGTCTTTGTGCCAGTATTTGTGGCTTCTGCCTTTTCGAAATTAAGCTTGAATTTCCTTTTTGTACCATTCAAAATCTCTTAATAGGGAATCCTTATTCCATTTCGGTATCACTCTAGTTATTCTTAACAGTTTGCATTATTTCAGAATTAGAGAGATATCGGAGTGGTAATCATCAGTTTCAAATAATGTGACATCCAAAGATCATAGGCATTTATTTTTGGACCATCGAAACATACAGGAAAATATTTTTCTTTTACTCAAAGAGATTTTTTTTTTTACAAATCTAGCATTAGGCTTTGAGAAAAAGTACGATTTATTTTATGGTTTCATCAAAGAATTGTTTGCTCAATATAACAAAAGATTTAAAGAAAGTTCTTTTCAAAAGCTAAATGCAAGACATGAAGGGAAAATAAAATGTCATAAACAACTTTGAGAAAGCAACTTATTTAACACTTCATTTGAGAAAAAATTTTGAACACAAGGCAATTTTAAATTTACAGAAGGAGTGCAATTATTAGCATCCAAATTATTACTATTCTTATTGCATCTATTAATGAACAACTATCTAGCTATGAAATACAATTTCATTCATCCCACTAACCATCCTAGTCAAACTCATTTATCTAGTCCCTCAGCACTATCAATTCTAAAACTGGTTTCCCCACGATCCTTTAAACAACTCGAAAAGAGCACTCGTGCTTTTATGGAATGGTAAATGTCAAGTTTATGATGCTTCACTTGAGTAAAACTATGATTTAAAAGAAATACTTGAATGTAAAAACTGAATATTTATCATATGTCTTTTCTAATTTACTGCCCTCCATTGGTGGACTTGTAAAAAAAAAAAATCATAATTAGTATGTGTAAAAGTAAAAACGGATGCATGTCCTAGGGGGAGCCCTTATTGTGCCAAGGGTAGGCCTAGCATGAAATGCAATCCTAGGGTGAGACCCTCCTTTTAAACAAAGATGTGCCAAATCTGCTAGGAAGAAATGCCTCCATTTCGCTCGTATTACCTTACCTAGGGTCTCACCCGCCAGGATAGTACTGAAAATATAAATGTGCATGTCTTTTTAGGGTTATGTACCCAAGACCAAAGGATGGCTCTCCTATAATGGGATTCCCGAAATGGCATTCCCTCTAGGGTTTATGCATGATGCCATTTTATTAAAGCAAGTCAAAATATGCAAAATGCAAAAGTTTAAAAGGCGTCTTAAAGATTTTTAATCTAATAATGATACAGAATTTCTTTGGGGAAAGATGGAGCATGAATTGTACAAAAGATTATTGACTTAAATTTATTTGATTGAAAATCGAGCCCCAGGAGGTTGTGGAACACAACATTGAAAAAAAGTTAAAAATCGTGACTTTATCTAGAAATATACAAGTCAAAATGCCAGTTTATTAAAGTCAAATGAAATATGTGCTAAAATCACTTTTTGTGTAATGTGGGATGGGAGGGTGGGGGATACGGCAAAAATGATGCATAATTTCTTTGAAAAAGGATAAATGCGAATTGTACAAAAGTTTGACCACTTGGGTACATTTATCAACTTTGAGAAGAATTGATTCGAACAAAACTAATATGTACAACAAAGATGAGTAAATTTTGAAAAAGGCCTGAAAATTACAAATTTTATTCGACAAGGTACAAGTTGAAAAATCAAATTCTCGAGATTCTACAAAATTTACAATGGTTGGACCCTTGGGATGCCTTGCTAACAACAAAAATGTAATTTCTAAAATTTTATTAAAATCTCATTTCCATCTTTCTCAAAGAAATCAATGGAAAGACAAATATTTAAATGTGCCAATAATGGGTTGGTTTTGTACGAGAGCACCATGCCAGGGCTCTTTATTCTGTGGTTGTGAATGCAATCAACAACTGAAAGAGAGTGTGTTAGTTTATTGAATGAATATCACATAATACATTGATAAAGAAAATAGCAATAAAAAGTACAATAGAAAAATAAAAGGGGTTGGATTCCCTCCTTCCGTGCCTGGTGTACCTGATAGGGTAAGGCTGACTCTACCCTAGGCTTATTCTACATGGATACATGAGGTTGGGCTCACTAATGCATCTAGACTCGATTAGGCTGCCAGTTCCCAAGCCTTCAGACCTAAGGGTAAGGGTCATCAATCCCAAAGCCCTTAGTCGGTGGCTCGAGTAATCCCCCAGGCATTGCTACGTGCACATCATGCCTCGGCCAGGTGTCCGAGTGGATCTATTCTTTAAAGTCCAAATATCTAGACTTGTGGACTCAAGTCGAGAGTTTGGGTGATCTCCTAGACATGGTCACATGCACATTGTGCCACTTTCACACATCCAAGTGGATCAAACTTGCGATATGGCTTAAGGTTCTCGAACCTTCAGACTTAGGGACCCAAAAGTAACAAATTTGTCAATTCCAAGGGTCCCAGTTGGTGGTTCGAGTGATCCCCTAGACACCGCTATATGCACGAATACAATGGCCGCATGTCTAGGCAAATCGATCGAAGTCCTAAAGAGATGAGTGGGTGGCAATCACCAAAAAGAGAAAAAAGGGTAAAAAGTATCAAATGCACATATGGAGTGCTCCTTATGAGAGGAGGGAATGTAATATTAACACGCGTGATCTCTAAGGGTGATTGAACCCCTTCCCCAAATGCAAGCGTGGTCGAATAACAAAGATAATTAAACCATACATCACTTAGACGAGAGACGAAGTGTGTGAAATGCAAAAACAAACCCTAAAAACCTAAAAACAAAAATGCAATCCTAACATCCAAATTCAATAGAATAAAAGGGTTAAAGAAAGAAAAAGTGATTAAGCCTAGTGCTCGGACTCACTAGTGATCCCCGGTGGAGTCGCGAAAATCTATCGCATTCCAAAATCGATAAAGCATAGTGGGGTCATTGACTGTCGCACCCTGAGAGTAGGAAAGCTCATATATTGGTAGTCTTCCATTCATAGAGAAATCTAGTTTGGAGTAAATTGGAATTGAATCCTAAACACGAATAAAATCATTATGGTCATAAGCTAAACTCACATACTTGGTGGATTCTTAAGCCTAGCCAACTTTGTTTCACTAGTTTCTTCATTGGTTGCTTATTTGAATTTGAGTTTCCTACCATTTCACTACCTCTAAAGTTTGATTGTTTAGATAATAAAGCAAGTTAGTAGCTTTGGTAGTTGCTAGTTCACATTTCCTCGTGGGATCGACCCTAATACTCGTCACAATTACAATTGAACCATGCACTTGCGGAACGAGTATTAGGTTATAAATTTTATTACTTGTTTGTGTTGATTTGTGCATGATTTTGATAGTAACCTAAACTCACAATCAGCAATTATCCATCATATTTCAAATACTCATAATATTAAGCAAAGGGGAAAGAATTATATGTCAATTAAACAAATTTAGTTCCATTTCTCTACTTTATTCAAAATTCATAAGTAAGTATATCCTATAGCAAACAAGTACAACTATATGCCCATGATCAATTTACTTTTCACAACTAGGGACTTTGTTTCTTAAGTTTAGCCTTTACTTAGAACATGAAATTGCCTTTTTACGTGAAGTTCGACATTGGTCAGATGAAGATCCCCAGTTACTCAGCACTTCATCTGTCCAAGCTGCTATGCATACTCATAATTCTAGCTCCTTTTGATGCGCAAGTCGACATTGACCAGATGAAGACCCCCGGTTACTCAGTACTAAAACCAATAGAGTAGAACCTAAGCTTAATTATTCATTTCTCTTTCTCTTTTTCTTCATTTCTTTTTTCATATAACTCAATTAGTCCCCTTCTTAGCACACTACCAATCATAGGCATAAGCCATACCAAAAAGCTAATTCACTACTTAACTCATGAAGAAAAAACAGCTAAAGCAGAAAAACTTCACTAAACTCACAAAAAATTTCAGCAGAATTCAATCGACTTTACCTAATAGACTTTCTTCAAAATAAATTTCAAAATCACACAATCATATCCCCAGTCAATTAAGAAGAAAATCCTCAAAAATGCACATAATTACTCTACTTGGGTAGGGAAAATTGAAAACTAACAACTTGGATATGGTAGTACTCATAAAACTTGAGATAAAACACTAACAACTCAAATAAGTTGGACAATTTCTGAAAAAATTTTGACAGAGAATTCCTATAATAGGCCCAACTCCCTGTTAACCCAAAATTCAATCAATACTAACCAAATCAACAGGCAATTCAAATCTTCACAAATATCATCCAGCAAGCAACTCAAATACTACGAACTATGCTAACCCCCCCGCACTTAAATCACACATTGTCCCCATTGTATAATAAAGTAAAGAAGAGATAGGAATAAAAACAAAAATTGAAACTAGTACTCCCCTCTTTCGTAGTAGTTGCTATCTATGGTCCAGCTATAGGCATGAGATCCATAATTGAATTAAACTGCAGCCACATCATAAGGAAAAGAACTACATTATCCACTTCGTTAGATACAAGCCAAAGTGACTTAAAAATCTTAAAAATCTACCTTGGAGAAAATTACATATTTCTTCAACCCACAGTTCATATTATTTGTGAAGGGATCTAATCAATTAGGTTATTTCTCAATATACCTAAGTGAAATCAATGATTGAGTCAAGGGTCGTGCGCAAAAACCCAATTCAATCAAGTAGTAAATTCACAAATAAATTCAAATAAAGAGAATTCCATTCATTAATCGAGGAAATAAATCCATAATAAGTGAAATAGGGTTCAACCCATCTAGTTCCTAAGCTATTTAGTTCATAGTTGCAAAGGGAAGATCAATAAACAACAAAGCAAAAATAGGAGAACTCATTCTCATGAAGGCACCAATTCTTCGCTTATGTTGCTGCAGATGTTAGTGTATGCCCTAAAACCAAGATGGTTTAAGGTGTTTTATATTTACACTTATTTATGTTATATTTATTCATGTGGTATTTTTCTTTATCATCTATACTTGTATTTCCATGTTACTTGTTTAATTGATAAAGTCCTTAGAATATTGATTGTGTATTAGAGATTGTAAGGGGTTACAATTATGAGACTCTAATACATAAAGTCATATTCTTAAATATCCCTAGTCATAGTATTAATGAGATTGGACATCATTAATACGGATAGACTAGCACATACTTTGCCTCTACTTATGGTAAGTAGTAGTTGATCTCATTGACTATGGTGTGCGTGACACTTAAGCTGGTATGTGGATGCTTGTTTGAGAACAAGTTCATTGGGTTGATCCGCCAAGAGTTTTAACTATAGTGCCAATGGTTAAACTCTTAATGGCAATGGTGTAAGTGATCCTTTGACTTGAGATTACCATAGTATCTTGAGTGTGGATTGCTATACTTTGACTCTATTCCTCGGTGCCTGTAAAAGGGTAGCTCATAGGTTAGAGATTGGGTATAGTTTGAAGCATGGAAAGATAGTGAGTAATCAATATAGGATTCACCACTCCTTAATAGGAGAGTATATCCCTATATGGCCACTTGTTGGAAATGTTAACTCATAAATCTTCTGCAGAAGTGATAGTATAACTTGGAAGTAGTTTCAAGGTTATACATCATGGAGAGTTATATTTCCGGAACAAGAAAATATATATTAGTCATTATTAAAGTATGCACTATACTTTTAGACTAATTGGGATATAGTGTGGTGAAAGGATATTAATTACACGATAACATTGTCATTGAAGGGTATGGTCTACCATATGACTTTCCTATTCACTTGGGTGGTCATGATGCATTGCTAGACGCCACTCATGATCTATAAGTATGAATTGATTAATTAGTGAATTAATGATAAATTAAAAGTGTTTAATTTATCTAGCTCAATTAATGAGTTATAATTTATACTTATTGCCAACGTGAATGGAACCTAATGGGTCACACACATAAAGAACAAAATCTTTGGGTTAAAATGTAATAAAGATAAGTATGAGATACTTATGGGGTTAATTTATGAGATAAATTAACTTAAAGGACTTATTTATAAATATTCTAAGTCTTGCAGGAAATTTGTTTCCTAAAAGAAATAAAGTAACTAATTAGTTTCCTTATGGAATAGATTTCCTAAAGGAGAAGGATTAGCTTAAAGTAAGTTACCTAAACCTTCTTGGTTTCTAATTAGCCTTATTTCCTAAAAGACTAGAATACTACCTCTATAAATAGGTTTATGCTTTGACTCTTGAATTATTATTGCAACACAAATAGAAAATTAGTGAGAGAAAAATAGAAAAAAAAGACACGCCTCTTTCTCTCTCTCTTGGCGTCTCTCTCTCTCTCTCCTAAGGGTTAGGGTTTTTCTTCTTCTTGTGTTCTTAAATAATTCAAGGGAGCTAGCACTCAAAAGTCAAAGCAAGCAAGCCTATAAGGTTCCCAAAGAAGTTGTTCGTGTGGATATCGTTAGAGGCTCTACGCTTGGAGGGCTTTTCGTGGTAGATCAAACATCTTCTTCGAAGGATCTTTGCCTAGTAGCATAGAAATCTTCTGTGCTTAAGGTAATCTTCATGCAAACCCCCTTGTAAATCATATAGATATGTCAAAGAGATCCATGGTTAAGGTAATAAATTTTTATTTTTCCGCTGCGTTACCTATGCTATTACCTTACAGTGGTATCAGAGCCTTCTTTGATTATATCTATATGTTTTGTGTTTATTTAATTGTCATAAATATGGATGGTTTGTTCTTGACGATATTTGTCTCAAAATTGTTTTAGAAAAATCAAGAGTTTGATTTTTAAGAAAAGTTCTTGATTGTTTAAAAGTGTTTTAAATAATTAAGATAAGTTCTTAAGGTTGTTTTTATGGTTTCTAAATTGTTTTTGATGTGCTAAAAGGGTTTTAACATGTTATGATTCAAAAGAGTTTTGAAAAACGCTAAAGAATTTCAAAGATCGTATTTTCTGGACACAAACCGCGCGAAAACTCGCGCGCGTTTTGACTCGCGGTCAAAATCCCGTAACTTCTGTCCACAAACCGCGGATGAAACCGCGCACGGTTTGTCGCGCGGGTTACAAACCGCGGATGAACCCGCGCACGTTTTGTCGCGCGGGTTGTAGGCAGAATCCTAGCGGGATTTTTCCTAAATTTTTGGAAAAACGCGAATTTTGATAATTTCTCTGTTAAAACACTTTACAATTTTAATTGTTAAGATTTGGAGAGTTAAAATTTGGAAACCTATACCTTCTATAACTATATTTTTGAGACAAATAAATTTCAAGAGCATTAATCTAATTTATTTAGACCATATGATTTATGACTAGAATTAAATAAATCAATTTATTTAATTGTTAAATAGTATGATGGCATGGTGGATGATTATGGACTAGACCAATGTGATTGAATGGTTATTACTTCTTTTATGGTTGGCTTGTATTGGTTTTATAAATAGGGCCTGCGAGTCCTTCCCTCTCTATTTTCTGATGTAATTCTCTTCTCACCTAAACTCCCCTCGAATGTAACTCGAGGTTTCTTGATCAATACTTGTAATGTACAAAGTATAGGTTAGGAATAGGTTTATTTTAAATTGTTTAGACTAGAATTACATATGTAATGTACAAGAAGATGGAGGTGGCACCAAGGAGCAACCAAGGAGGCGCATCAAGGAGTTGAGACGTCCCCTAGGAATTTTTAACCAAATATTTTCTTCAAGGCTCGAAGAAAATATTATTAGTTAAAGTCCATAATCATCCACGTTTATTATGCTTTTATTTTATATGATTGATATATTTTAATTGCATAATATGTTGAGACATTAATATTTAAACTAAAATCCCTCAATATCAAATATTAAGTCATCTATTTAAGTTGCCTTCCATTATTATAACAAAAACGATGAGTTCCTATTAAGGTTGACACGTTGGCCTCCGTCAAGGTCACCTTACTCGGAATATGTTTTTGTTATGAGATATGATCTCTGAATAATGGGTTTGACTTAACAAAAATTACATAACGAGTTTGGCCTCCGTCAATGTTATGATATTTTTGAGGCAAAGTTGGGTAATACATAAGATGTAATTTTCAAAGAGTTGATACCCAACTATCTAGGAGTCACAAGAGTTGTGATTGATAAAAAGTTATCTACCTAATCGAATTTATCTTTGGGGCATTGGCCTCCGTCAAACCCAAAGCTAATTAGATGGGATCCTAGCCCACTAGAAATCTCCAACGGATTTCCGAATCAATATCGAGGGTTATTGATTTGAAGTAAAATAGTGGGAGCAAACCAAATAAATTTACGAATCCACATTTTTGGTTTGCATATATAACATAAAACAAATACTTATTTTCTGTCTTTACTTTTTGTAGAATGTCTAACGTGAATTTGCGACCGATTCTTGACAACAAACTCAATGAAACCAACTTTGAGGATTGGAATATTAATTTGAGAATTGTTCTCAAACATGAAAAAATTGAGTATGTCCTCGATAAACCCATGCCACCTCCTCCACCCGCTACTGCATCACCTGAGGACATAGATGCATATGAGATGCACAAAGCCGACAATGATGCTGCAACATGTATCATGTTAGCTTCTATGACCCCGGCATTGCAAAAGCAACATCTTAAGATGGATGCTCCGTCCATGATTGTGCACTTAAAAGAAATGTTCGACGCACAAGCTAGGACCGAGAGGTATGAGACCTCAAGGGAGCTTTATCAATGCAAGATGGCAGAGGGAACTTCAGTGACTACCCATGTACTGAAGATGATCGGGCTGATTGAAAAGTTAGCTGATCTGGGACACGTCTCTGACAATGAGTTAAGTATTGACTTAATTCTTCAGTCCCTCCCTGAGAGCTATTCACAATTCATTCTGCACTTCAACATGCGAAAAGTTGAGTGCACGTTGACTGAATTGATGAACATGCTCAAGACTGCTGAGCCTAATCTTAAGAAGGAGAAGGGCACCGTTATGCTTGTCTCGGGCTCCAAGAAAAAGAAGCCCAATTCTGGGCTTAAGAAGTCCAAGAAGAAGAGAACTAAGCCTAAGGGTGGGGTCAAGAAGGACAAACCCAAGGGCACATGCTTCCATTGCGGACAAGATGGGCATTGGAAGAGGAATTGCAAGGCCTACCTTGACTCTCTGAAGTCAAAGAAGCTTGGTGAAGCTTCAACCTCTGGTATGTTTATGATTGAGATTAATTTATCTACTAACCAAGACTCATGGGTATTAGATACCGGATCTGGATCTCATATTTGTAATAATATGCAGGGTCTTAAAGATAGTAGAACTCTAGCAAAGGGAGAGGTCAAGCTACGCGTGGGGAATGGAGCAAGAGTTGCTGCATTAGCCGTAGGAACCTATGTACTCTCTTTGCCTACTGGGCTTATTTTAGAATTAAGAAACTGTTATTTTGTTCCCGTACTTACAAAGAACATCATTTCTATCTCATTGTTAGATTTGGATGGATTTACCATCATTCAAAGGAATAAAAGTTGTTCTTTTTCACGTGATGGTATTACTTATGGTACTGGTACATTATTTAATGGTTTATATATTCTAGATGAAGAAAAGTCCATTCTCAACATAAACACCAAGAAACAAAAATTAGATATTGTTAACCAAACATACCTTTGGCATTGTAGACTTGGTCATGTAAATGAGAAACGCATATCCAAGTTACATAAAAATGGATACTTGGACTCATTTGATTATGAATCATTTGGGACATGTGAATCTTGTTTACTTGGCAAGATGACCAAGACACCTTTTACTGGAAAGGGTGAACGTGCCAGTGATCTTCTTGGGCTTATACATACTGATGTTTGTGGCCCAATGTCGATCCATGCTAGAGGTGGTTTCTCCTACTTCATCACTTTCACGGATGACCATTCTAGATATGGTTATGTGTTTCTAATGAAGCACAAATCCGAGGCTTTTGAAAAGTTCAAAGTCTTTAAAGCTGAAGTTGAGAAACAACTTGGCAAGAGTATCAAAACACTTAGATCTGATCGAGGTGGAGAATACTTAAGTCAAGAGTTCCAACAATATCTAGAGGAAAATGGGATTATTCCTCAATGGACTCCTCCATACACGCCACAACTAAATGGTGTGTCTGAAAGGAGAAATCGTACTCTATTAGATATGGTACGTTCTATGATGAGCCATGCATCACTTCCTAGTTCGTTTTGGGGATATGCCTTAGATTCCGCCTCCTATATACTCAACCGTGTTCCATCAAAATCTGTTGATACCACACCTTATGAGATTTGGTATGGTAAGAAACCAAATCTTAATCATTTAAAGGTTTGGGGTTGTTCTGCTTATGTGAAGCGGAACATGTCAGACAAGCTAGAGGCTAAGTCTGACAAATGCTTGTTTGTGGGATATCCTAGAGAGAGTCGTGGATATTACTTCTACAATCCCCTTGAACAAAAGGTGTTTGTTTCAAGACATGCTACTTTTCTAGAAAAATTGTTTATTCTTGAAAGAAGTAGTGGGGGTAAAGTAGAACTTGAAGAAATTCAAGAACCACAAAGTAGTCAACAGTTGGAACAAGAGCTTACGCCACATGTTGATGAGGCGCAGTCGGAAGCTCAAGTTACACAAGAACTTCGTAGATCTAGTAGAACACGTTATGCTCCTGAGAGATATGGATTTCTCATAAGTGAGAGCAATGATGTGTTAGTCATAGATGATGACGATCCTACTAGTTACGAAGAAGCTATGTCTAATGTAGACTCTTTGAAGTGGCGCGAAGCCATGAAATCCGAAATGGATTCCATGTACGAGAACAAGGTATGGACCTTGGTCGAGCCACCTGAAGGGATAAAACCTATAGGGTGCAAGTGGGTCTTTAAAAGAAAGACTGACATGGATGGTAACATTGTTACCTATAAAGCAAGGTTAGTGGCAAAAGGTTATAAACAAAGGCAAGGAATTGACTTTGAAGAAACTTTTTCGCCGGTAGCTATGCTTAAATCCATAAGGATTTTGCTTGCGATAGCTGCTTATTATGACTATGAGATTTGGCAAATGGATGTCAAGACTGCATTCCTTAACGGAAATTTGCAAGAGGATGTGTACATGACACAACCTGAGGGTTTTGACTCCATTGATAGTCATAAGGTATGTAAGCTACAAAAGTCCATTTATGGACTCAAGCAAGCTTCGAGGAGTTGGAACATTCGTTTTGATGAGACAATCAAAGAGTTTGGTTTTCTTAAGAACGAAGACGAGCCTTGTGTATACAAGAAGGTGAGTGGGAGCGCTGTCGTTTTCTTAATACTTTATGTGGATGACATACTGTTGATGGGAAACGACATACCTTTATTACAAACTATAAAGGTATGGCTGTCCAAAAGTTTCTCCATGAAAGATCTAGGAGAGGCAACCTATATTCTGGGAATTAGGATCTATAGAGATAGATCCAAGAGGTTGCTTGGTCTCAGTCAATCGACATACATAGACAAGATGCTAAAGAGGTTTAGCATGGAGCAATCGAAGAAGGGGTACTTACCTATGAGACATGGGATTACTCTTTCAAGAGACATGTGTCCTAAAACACCTGTCGAGATTGATAGCATGCAAAAGATTCCTTATGCCTCGGCAATAGGATCCATTATGTATGCTATGCTATGTACGAGACCCGACGTCTCCTATGCTCTAAGTGTTACGAGTAGATTCCAAGCTAACCCTGGTGAGGGTCACTGGGTAGCTGTCAAGAGTATTCTTAAGTACTTGAGAAGAACTAAAGAATTATTCTTGGTTTATGGAGGACACACTTTGGAAGTGTGTGGTTTCACTGATGCGAGTTTTCAGTCTGACAAGGATGATAGTAAGTCGCAGTCTGGATTTATATTCACGTTAAATGGTGGTGCTGTGAGCTGGAAGAGTTCGAAGCAAGAAACTACCGCTGATTCTACAACTGAAGCCGAGTACATTGCTGCTTCTGAAGCTGCAAAAGAGGCTGTTTGGATCAAAAAGTTCGTCACCGAGCTAGGAGTGGTTCCTTCCATTGTTGATCCTATACCTTTGTATTGTGACAACAATGGTGCCATCGCCCAAGCAAAGGAACCTAGGTCTCATCAACGATCCAAACATGTACTTAGGCGCTACCATCTTATTAGAGAAATAGTTGGTAGGAATGATGTAAAGATAGAAAAGGTTCCCACTGATGACAATATAGCTGATCATCTCACTAAGGCCTTGTCCCAGAAAAAGCATGATACTCATGTAAATGCTTTTGGCCTAAAACAAATGAGTGATTGGTTTTAGTGCAAGTGGGAGTTTGTTAGTGTATGCCCTAAAACCAAGATGGTTTAAGGTGTTTTATATTTACACTTATTTATGTTATATTTATTCATGTGGTATTTTTCTTTATCATCTATACTTGTATTTCCATGTTACTTGTTTAATTGATAAAGTCCTTAGAATATTGATTGTGTATTAGAGATTGTAAGGGGTTACAATTATGAGACTCTAATACATAAAGTCATATTCTTAAATATCCCTAGTCATAGTATTAATGAGATTGGACATCATTAATACGGATAGACTAGCACATACTTTGCCTCTACTTATGGTAAGTAGTAGTTGATCTCATTGACTATGGTGTGCGTGACACTTAAGCTGGTATGTGGATGCTTGTTTGAGAACAAGTTCATTGGGTTGATCCGCCAAGAGTTTTAACTATAGTGCCAATGGTTAAACTCTTAATGGCAATGGTGTAAGTGATCCTTTGACTTGAGATTACCATAGTATCTTGAGTGTGGATTGCTATACTTTGACTCTATTCCTCGGTGCCTGTAAAAGGGTAGCTCATAGGTTAGAGATTGGGTATAGTTTGAAGCATGGAAAGATAGTGAGTAATCAATATAGGATTCACCACTCCTTAATAGGAGAGTATATCCCTATATGGCCACTTGTTGGAAATGTTAACTCATAAATCTTCTGCAGAAGTGATAGTATAACTTGGAAGTAGTTTCAAGGTTATACATCATGGAGAGTTATATTTCCGGAACAAGAAAATATATATTAGTCATTATTAAAGTATGCACTATACTTTTAGACTAATTGGGATATAGTGTGGTGAAAGGATATTAATTACACGATAACATTGTCATTGAAGGGTATGGTCTACCATATGACTTTCCTATTCACTTGGGTGGTCATGATGCATTGCTAGACGCCACTCATGATCTATAAGTATGAATTGATTAATTAGTGAATTAATGATAAATTAAAAGTGTTTAATTTATCTAGCTCAATTAATGAGTTATAATTTATACTTATTGCCAACGTGAATGGAACCTAATGGGTCACACACATAAAGAACAAAATCTTTGGGTTAAAATGTAATAAAGATAAGTATGAGATACTTATGGGGTTAATTTATGAGATAAATTAACTTAAAGGACTTATTTATAAATATTCTAAGTCTTGCAGGAAATTTGTTTCCTAAAAGAAATAAAGTAACTAATTAGTTTCCTTATGGAATAGATTTCCTAAAGGAGAAGGATTAGCTTAAAGTAAGTTACCTAAACCTTCTTGGTTTCTAATTAGCCTTATTTCCTAAAAGACTAGAATACTACCTCTATAAATAGGTTTATGCTTTGACTCTTGAATTATTATTGCAACACAAATAGAAAACTAGTGAGAGAAAAATAAAAAAAAAGACACGCCTCTTTCTCTCTCTCTTGGCGTCTCTCTCTCTCTCTCCTAAGGGTTAGGGTTTTTCTTCTTCTTGTGTTCTTAAATAATTCAAGGGAGCTAGCACTCAAAAGTCAAAGCAAGCAAGCCTATAAGGTTCCCAAAGAAGTTGTTCGTGTGGATATCGTTAGAGGCTCTACGCTTGGAGGGCTTTTCGTGGTAGATCAAACATCTTCTTCGAAGGATCTTTGCCTAGTAGCATAGAAATCTTCTGTGCTTAAGGTAATCTTCATGCAAACCCCCTTGTAAATCATATAGATATGTCAAAGAGATCCATGGTTAAGGTAATAAATTTTTATTTTTCCGCTGCGTTACCTATGCTATTACCTTACAGCAGAGATTGTCCCTTTGTTGCTACTCCTCTTCTCTAGTTGTTCCTGCCTCCTTCTTCTATCTCATGTGTTCTCTCTCTACCAGTTACCCTCGAAAAGACCCCTCTTTTGCTTTTTAATGATAGATCTTTGTCTTCCCATTCATGCCAACTTTATTACTAAAAAATCATAAAATCCTGTAAGTAAGCCACCCCCACAACTGCCCCAGCCACGCCCGCGGCTGGCAGTGAGCCGCAGCCTCTCTTCTTCGAGCCACGGCCGCAGCTAAGCCTGCGGCTCATGCAACAAAGTTTTTGCCCTTGGCCGCAGCTCAATCCGTGGTGCGGCTGAGGGCGCAACTATGGTCAGAAACTTTAGTTTTGCATCCAGTCACACCTCCAACCGTGGTGTGGTGGCTCTAGTGGCTTTGTAAGTAAAAAATCTTGGACTTTATTCCAAAATTTGACGTGTTTTGCTCCGTTAATCATCTACCATTATCAAATCAATCATCTAAACCTCATCCATGCTACTCTAATTTATTGAATTCGCTGACGAGGCTATCAAAAACCGACAAAATAGCACAAAAACACATGTAGATCACACATTTACACAGATTGACATAAAAATCACAAATGAGAAGAGATAGCTAAGAACTAGAAGAACTACTTTTGAAAAAACCCTAAAAATATAATCTAAAAACTAGTGCACTTTGGCACTTCTCAGTCACTAATTAATATTTTCTTGTTCCCAAAATATAGCGTCTAATAAAAGTATAACCATGAAATTCTTTCAAGTCATACTTTCACTTTTACGCAAAAAATTCTTTAATTTATATTTCAACAAGTGGCCAATACTGGATATACTCTCCTATAATAAGGAGTGGTGAATCCTATATTGATTACTCACTATCCTTCCATGCTGCATAGTATACCCAATCTCCGCTGTATGGGCTACTTTTTTACGAGCATTGAGCTATAAAGTTAAAGATAGCAATTCACACTCAAGATACTATAGTAATCTCAAGTCTAAGGATCACTTACACCATTGTCATTAAGAGTACAATTCATTGGCACTATCAATGGTAACTCTTTGCAGATCAATCTAATGAATTTGTTCTCGTACAAGCATCCACATACCAGCTTAGGTGTCACACACCATAGTTGATGAGATCAAATTCTACTTACCATAAGTAGAGACAAAGTATGTGCTAGCTTTTCCATATTAATAATGTCCAATCTCATTAATAGTACGACTAGAGATGTTTAAGAATATAACTTATGGTATTAAGAGTCTCGTCATTGTAACTCTTACAATCTCTTATACACAGTTAATATTCTATGGATTTTATCAAATAAACAAAAAATATAAATAATGAGTATTAAATGATAAGTAAAATACCACATAAAATAGTAGAAAATGAAATAAGCATAATATATAAATCCCAAAAAACTGACTTAGTTTTAGAGCATATACTAACAAACTCCCACTTGCACTAAACTAATCACCCAAGGTTTTAGACCATAAACATGACTATGATGCCTTTTTTGAGACAAGGCCATGGTGAAAGTATTAGTGACATTATCCTTGTGGGAACTTCCTCTATCTTTATGTCATTTATACCAAACTATTTCCATAAATGGATGGTGGCACCTAAATACATGTTTGGATCATAGATTAGACTGTGGTTGCTTAATTATGTGATAGCACAATTGTTTTCATTAAACAATGGAAGGAAGAATCACCTGATCAAAAATAACTTCAAAAGCTATCAAGTATTCAGCCTTTGTTGTATAGTATGTTGTAGTGTTTATCATAGAACTCTTCTATCCACTACCATTTAACGTGAACACCAAATCATCTTATGATTTACATATCATCCTTATTGGATTAAAAAGTCTCGTATCTTTGAATCCACACACTTCCTAAGTGTGATCTCAATAATCAAGAATGATTCTTTAGTGCTTGTCAAGTATTTAAGAATATTCATTAACAGCTATCTAGTGACACTCACCTATTGCAATAGCTTGGGTCTTGCTTGTAACACTTAGAGCATAGGAGACATTGGGTCTCTTACATAACATACATTATTAATCCTATTGTAGAAGTATTCGGGATCTTTTGCATGCTATCAATCTCGACGGGTCTCTAAGACATATGGCTCTCGAAAGAGTAATACCCTATTACCTAGGTAAAACCCTTTCTTTGATTGCACCATGCTAAACCCTTTAGCATCTTGCCTATGTATGTGGATTCTATGAACAAGCAACCTCTTGGATTTATCTCTATAGATCTTAATTCCCAGAGTTCAGGTTGCCTCTCCTTAATTAAGAAATTCTTGAACAACCATACCTTTACTTTCAGAGTATAGGTATGTTGTTTCCCATCAATAATATGTCATCCACATAGAGTATCATGAAAACGGTATTGCTCCTACTCAACTTCTTATTTACACAAAGCTTATCTTCGTTTTTGAGAAGAACAAATTCTTTGGTTATCTCATCAAAACTAATGCTCCAACAACTTGATGCTTGCTTGAGTCCTTAAAATGAACTTTTAAAGCTTGCATGCCTCGTGACTATTAATGGAAGTGAATGCCAAGGGATGTGTCGTGTATACATCTCAGCAAATTCCCGTTAAGGAATAGGGTCTTCATATCCATTTGTCATAGCCATAATAAGCAGCTCTTGCAAGCAAGATCTTAACAAATTTTAAGTATGGTTATTGGTGAAAGCTTCTTTTAAAGCCAAACCTTCGATTAGAATCCTTTTTCCATTAACCTTGCTTTATAGGTAACTACGTTAACATCCATGTCAGTCTTTCTCTTAAAGACTTACTAGCACCGTATGGGTTTTATCCCTTTAAATGGATTGACAAGGTCCATACCTTGTTCTTGTACATGGAATCCATTTTGGATTTTATAGCATCTTGCCATGTCAAGGAGTCTACATTAGACAAAGCTTATTCGTGACTATTAGATTTGTCATCATATATGACTAGTACATTATTGCTCTTGCTAATGAGAAATCTATATCTCTCATTTATGAGAAAACTATATTTCTCAGGAGTATAATGTACTCTACAAGTTTTTTTTAAAGATTTTGTATATTTTAAGCTTCCGTTGCGCTTCATCAACATGTGGCGTAAGCTCTAGTTTCAATTGTTGATCTTTGTCAATTTGTGATTCTTGAACTTCTTAAGTTCTATCTTGCTTCCACTGTCTCTTTTAGGACTAAACTATTTTTCTAGAAAAAGACATTTCTTGGGACAAACATTTTGCTCAAGGGGATTATAGAAGTGGTGTCCATTGTTTTCATAAGAATACTGATAAGCAATAAATTTACCAATATTATTATATATATTATTTTATGTTTTAGATGTTATTATAGTATAATTATAGTATTTTTGGTCACAAATGACTCATTTTCTAACAATTCAAAAGAATTAGGATTTTTTACCAAAATTAGGGTTTTTGAGGCGAAATTTTTATTTGAGCAAATTATTGTGCAATTTTCATGTATAATTGCAAGTTCATCATACTAAAACTTATTTTGGATCAATTGGAGCAAAGAAAAATTAAATTCAATGATGATTCAAAGAGTCAAAGTGTATGAACAACTTGAAGGAAAAATTGTGCAAAAATAATGAAAAAATCCAATTCTTCACCAAAATGCTTGGAAATACATGGAAAATGCTTGCACACATTAGGTCCAGTCCAGCAAAAATTAGAAATTAAGTGGGGGCCACAAGGATGGGATCTGTGGATGAGATACGCAAATGAACATCTGTGTATCGCCATCCGCGTATCGCAATACGGCTAGACATTTTAGGGCATCAACTTGCATCCTCTTCCAGCTGGGTTTTGCAAACATTTTCAGATGAAGATAGGCTTTTGCAAGTGGGAGAATACATTGGAAGCATAAATGAAGACTTTTGTGCCCATTTGGAATCCCCAAGCAAATCTTCATCATTTCCATGCATTAATGATTCATGCAAGTTGGAAAATGGCTTGAGGAACATTTGTCTATAAATAGAAGTCATTTGTAAAGCATTTTTAACTAGTCTTAGGAGCAAAAAATAGTTATAGTCTTTAATTTTATACTTAACTTGGTAGAGAATTAGTAGAGTTCTCTCAATCCTTCAATAGAGTGGTGAGGAACATTGTAAGAGACTTTCGTAGTGCAATCTTTTGAAGGTGA